>CM070034.1:121446448-121500739 GCA_036250615.1 Ptychadena robeensis
TTTTTTTTAGTCGGGAACTCTTCAGTATCGGCTAAGCTGCAGCCGATACTGCAGAGTGACCTAACAGGTGGTAGGTCCGATTTAAGGTTAGCTTTTCCCTTTGAGGATGAATATCAACTACCATAAGGTAGATATAAAGATGGTCACAACATTTCCACTAGTTTATTTGGGAGCCCCTTAACATGGGCCCCTGAACATGACATCATGTAGTTTTTGCATAAATGAGAAAAATGTTGACTTGAGTTTGAAATTTGAACTTAATTATGTAAAAACTACATGTACTTATTTCTGTTTTAATATTTCCACAACCCTTCTCTACATCTCCAGCAGGTCTGGTGTCAGAGAGATAGATACATATACCTTCATAGTGTTATAATAGATTTCTAAATTAGGTCCCTTAGTTCTTTATACAAGAACAAAGATGTTACTTACATCGTCATGACTTCAAGACTGCTGAAATATATACATATAAATGACTGGCTCCTCTTGATGATTCCTAATCAGTCTTCTTTAGTGTAATCAGTTGAAAGAAGGTTTGTTTATTGATTTCATGCTTTTCAGCTTCCTGCTAAAGTTCCGTTTTCTCTAGATTTGAGCATTTTCTTTTTTTCTTTTTATATATTACACACAAGACCTTGCTGCTTCAAACAACTCTTTGATTTTCCAGTCCATCCCCAATCAGTAAACCTCCTTTGTAGACGCAGAAAAGCCATTCTAAGAAAAAAACATGTATGACCAAGTTGTTCAGTCTTGTGGCCTGGTGTGAAGATAGTTGGAAAACTTTGACTCTTTTTGCCTTTTCTTAAAGAAAACTACAGGGAAAGAAAGTGTTTGGGACACAAGAGGGACTACACATACAATAGATAACCCATTTTGATTGCACCATTACCGTCATGCTGCTGATAGTCGTGTCTCAATCATGTACAATTGATGTTCAATTACCCGTGCTCAAGTACTTATCTTCAGGATGAGGGTAATGATGGAGAGAAAATTGGAACAAATAATCCAATTCTGTCAGGTAATCTTTAAAATCAAAAGTAACAAGGAATGGATCAATCTATATGGTCTTATTTCAAATCAGCTTGGGAAAGGTTATGCTCAATCAAAGAGACTATAAATGAGAAATGATTGTCTCTTCCTGAAGAGAAATATCTTCTTAAGATCAGCATCGCATCTGCATATGTTTACAATATGAAGTCCAGTTTTACCTTTTACTTTAAATTGTAAAACACATAATCCACTCACCAGGCACAACCATTTAGTGCTCCCTGAAGCATACCAACCATGCAGGTTTTGTTCTTAGCAAATACATTATTTTAGTTTCCTGATGTGAAAATTGGAAAGAAAAAAATACTTGCTCAAATAGTTCTTTATTCTGAGAGAAGGGAAACAAAGGGGAAAAATGTGCAATTAGAATATTTGCGGTCAACAGTAATCTTTTTGAGATAAGACCTCTTGGCTTAGAATTCCAGGGGCAACATAAGGATTAGCGAGCGGTTCAAAATTTCAAAATGATTGCAAAGCCCCTGAACAAGGAATCAATCTAGCTGTAGTTTTTGCATAAATGAAGTTGTTTTCACTTTAGAAATATTTTGGGTCTATTCACCTTAAAACCAAAACTATATCAAATAAATAAATGTGGGTAGAACATCCTTTAGGCCTTGTGTCTACTGGATTTCATGGAGGTGTCCATGACTCCCAACCCTGGGGGATGCAAGTGTATTGTGGGCAGATTTCGGAGGGCATTTTAGGGCGCCATCATTGTGCCATATTTATTTAAATTGAAAAAGTGGCAAAACCATGCCAGGTATATTTTTTTCTGCATCATGATCCCTTATCCAGTGATGTTCAATGACAATGAGGGGCCCCGCATATCATTGGGATTTAATAAGCCCGAGACTAAACCCAAGTCTTGCTGGATGGCTTCTTGCTATATTCGCTAATTTTTATCCTCATCCAGCCATTCAATGTCTGTGATTTTGTTTGTAACTGCATCAGCATTGGTGACATCTACTCTTCCTATGGGTTCCATATCTTCGTATATATAGATTTGCAGGCCCAGCAAGACATACATTTCTCCTTTCATTTGCACCATTTCAAGTACACTGAACTTGTCTAGTTGCAAAAATTGAGATTGTCCAGGTAAACAGAAACGAACCAAAAATTCTTGCAAGAGGAACAATGCAATTATTTCTACCAACAATTTCTCTTTAATAAAGACTTTGGTTCTGTTTTGCAGTTTGATTTAGACAATTAACAGACAGCTTGAGAAATGCTTGCTCCGGTGTCATCTATATGATAAGTGCGCTTTAAAAGTATACACATATACTGTACATAATATGAAATTCTGTGGTACATAAGGATTTTCAGTAAGAGGTGTATTGTGTTTATCACTGACCATATACCCGCTGCCTGGAAGCATGTTTTTGCCAGCATTATTCATAGCACAACATATGCTCCTTATCATTTTCTTAGGGCACAGGCTGCAGGCTTGATAATAAACCATTTCTATTCTCTGCAGCCTCTCATCTCTCCTACCCTGAAGTGCTACACTCTCCTTCTATCTGCTAAATTGCCTTGAATTAGCATTCTCCAGCTGTGTGTTAGGAGCTCCTTCTCTAAGCGTAAAAGGATGCTGAGTCCCCTGTCCCTAGACCCGGCTTGCTTTGATCTTACTTACCCAATGCATGTTCCATTAGAGACTATGTCTATAGCTAAATATCTGAGATGCATGAATCATTTTTGTCTGACTCTTTTCTCCATGTATCTAAATAGGGCACTATAACATCCCCCACTTTTTTTTCTTGAAGAGCCAATAATAAATAATCAAAGCATGGAGCAGTGATAGCGAAATGGAACACAAAACCAAGGTAATAGGGATATCACATTGTTGCTCTGTGAAACTTGACTTGGATAAGCCAATATTGTCCAAATGAAAAAGCCTGATGCCGTCAAAACTTTTTCAAAGTAATACTTGAGTTTGTAAAAATCATTCAATGCACCCACAATTTATTAAATTTGTAGCTATGGAAGATGAACTTTTTGTGTATGGAGTTTAGCTTTAGGTTTTATAATTTACATTGAAGAGAATGTAAGGAAGGAATACTTATTTGTTACAACTACACAACATTTGCAATCTACTAACTAGTAAAAAAAAAAAGAAACAAGATGATCATAGCATTTCTGGATAAACAAACCACCATAGTGCCTCTTGGACGATCTAACTCATTCTTATATATATTCCAATGTCATCCTTTTCCCTGCAGGACAGAATATAAAGTAAGTCTTGGTCTGCTTTGCACATTCTAACATTGGGACCCTTTCTTTATGAGCTTGGAAATTTATAAATGAAGTTAGATCAAATCTTGCAGGACAGAGCTGTATACAGTGGGCAAATAGTATGTAGTCAGCCACTAATTGTGCAAGTCCTCCAACTTAAAAAGATGAGAGAGGCGTGTAATTTTCATTATAGGTATACCTCAACTATGAGATACAGAATGGGGGGAAAGAATCCAGGAAATCACACGGTAGAATTTAAAAAAAAATTATTTGCAAATTATGGTGGAAAATTAGTATTTGGTCACTATGAAAAGTTAATTTCAATACTTTGTTATAAACCCTTTGTTGGCAATGACAGAGGTCAAACGTTTTCTGTAAGTCTTACAAGGTCTTTACACACTGTTGCTGTGAAGACTGTGGCAATAATTAGAAAATGGAAGACATACAAGATCACTGATAATCTCTCTCGATCTGGGGCTCCATGCAAGATCTCACCCTCTGGGGTCAAAATTATCACAAGAACGGTGAGCAAAAATTCTAGAACCACACAGGGGGACCTAGTAAATGACTTGCAGAGACGTGAGTAATGATGGCCGAACATCGGCCGCGTCCATTCGCGAACAGGCGGATCAGACTTTTAGAAAAGTCCGACGTCCACTTGTTGAAGGGGACATTCAAATTCCCTGCCTGTTATTGTGTCTAACCATACCAGATCTCAGAATATAGTGGCAGCCAGTGGCAACAACTGCAAATGACTTCTTCATGGTCCCTAGAGGACCGCAGACCCCAGTTTGAGAACTACTGCTGAAGAGCCTTAGAGCCTGCATGACATGATTGGCCTTAGGACTTGTTTCCACTACATATTTTCCTCCCCTGTTCAACGCACACAACTGCTGTGAAAAAGATGCGGATGCAACCCATCTTTATATTTTGACTGAATGGAAATCATTGCTGCAGCAACAAAGTGGCATGCCAGTGTTGTCATTGCATTGATATTCAAAGCGTTAATTGCGTTGATATTCTATCCCGGCATGGCTTTCTCCTATTGAAGAAAATAGGGCCAATTTAGTGGCAATGTGTTTTAACCATGGGCAAAGTGTGGGCAGTCTGCTGGTTTGGGGGCATTGACACGTCACAGCGACACGGCCCATTTGTCCTGTAAAAACAAACAAATCCTTAGACTTTCTCTAAATGTCTAAAGAAGCTAAATGGGCAGAATCTGGAAAGTGGCCTGGGAGAGGAAGAATTGAATATAGAATGACGAATCAGGTGAGTAAAATATTTGCTGTAATCCCCCAGACCCCACTGCAAGGTTTAGTTAAAATTGTGTTAAACAGGTTGAGACAAATAAACAAAAACTCAGATTTTGGCACACTGACCCTTTAAAAAGAAATCCTTGTCAATATGTGCCTAGACTGTCGCTATTATGTTTTCTGAATGTTCAGAAACAGGATTTTAAATTATGTTTTTGTGATGGCATTATCAACCAGTTTCACTCTGAATAAATATGTATTAAATAGAAGGAGGTTAAACGTTCTCTATCAGCAGGTTGTTCTCGACACAGCAGAACTGCCAGCAAGCAGAAAAAGTTTATTTTTTAATTTGCTAATTTTCGAGACTTGCTGGGGTATTACAGAAGTGTCACCAGTTAGAGAAGTAATACATTAAGGATAAGAGCACTCAACAGCTGTTGGCGATAATGCAGGTCCAAAAATACGAATCTACTGTTGCGACAGTTGTGACTTCCAAAACCTCCAAGTGTTACTGTGGCAAGATAAGAGTGGCTCTTGCTGGGCTTGAACTTCTTCCAAACAATCAGCAGTTTAAACTTCTAGGCTGACATCTGGTTGGATTCTGACAAGATGTCTTCTGAAGTAGAAGCCAAAGCTTTTATTTTTTTTTTTTTCGGGATTGGAAATAAATAAATTAATAAATCAAAAAAAACCTTCATTAACCCAACTTTCTAAGTAGTTGCACCAGTCAGCAAATGTTCAGCTGCCACTGTGATGCCCCATACTGGCTCCCGTGCAACTTTCTTCAGTTTTTTCCTTTCTTGCTCCTTTTTATGTATTTTTACAACTGTCAGAACTTGTTGAATCGTGTTTTAGAACTGTATAATTGCCCTTTGCATGGGTTTTGTACTTTGCGTGGAAGTTTTCCCTGCTTGAGAGTTAATAAACAACAGCAACTATACAGGTTAGTTTAAATTTGAATTATATTATATTATAAAAATATGATAAATGCAATTGTTAAGCAGCCTAAACAATAGTGGTTAGTGAATATACTCAGCTGATATCTATGTTTTGTTTTTTTTAGAAGAGAACGTCAAAAAAGCCAGCCTGACAATATCTAATATTAAGCATTTTCCTTAAATAGAATTTACTCTAGCTTTTAGGTCAGCTTTATAGATTTTAAATTATAATTTTAATCTTGTTTAATTATTTACCGTATATTAAATGTTTCATGAATTAGCAATTAGTATAGGGTAAAACAAGTGACACAGTATTTAAAGAACAAATACAGCAAAAATAGTGTTCCATCGGTCTCCTTTATTCTTAATTAAGTCATTAGATAAAATTGTATACAGAACAAAGCAGAGAGGTGAAAGGGGTAAGTCCCTGCTCTGACCCAATTTAAAATACAACAAAGCAGATAAGTATACCTGGGAGAATCGGGGAAAAGGAGCATTGGGCTCCACCTTCTGGTCAAAAAGGATAATTAAGTGTGTTCAGAAAAATCTTCTTTTTACTTGATATAATATATTACTTGACATAATTAATGTATGATTAGAGCTGATCATAAAGAAATATGTATGAACAAAACTACTATCCACTCCAGTAATGTAGACACTACATGTGACTTAATACAAAGCAACTTAATTTTTAGTACAGAATACCCCCTCCCTTAATAAATCATAGTGATGAAATACGTTTGTAAGTAAGTTGGAAGCATTCTTTTCAATAGTTGCCCAGAATATTGCTATGACTTGAAGTGCTATACATTTAATTGCTTGTGATATATTTATTACTCAGGTTGCATCGCCAAGATATATGGTGTTCTTTGTTCTCAATGGTCTTCTTTGTTCTCACTGGTCCAAAGTACAAAAACTTAAAAGGGGATATGCTGCTTGAATTACTGCATGTTTCACACGAACTGTATTTTTTCTAAAGTTATGTAGCAATAAGCTTGTGATACATTTAATACTCAAGTCGCATCGCCAAGAGAAATGGAGGCCAGTGGAATTGTTAAGAGATTCATCAGTTTCTGTTTTTCCCCTCCAGTGACAAACTCATTTAAGCTCCTCTGTCAAACAATGAAAAATAGGGGGGAAAAGTCTGTGCCATTCTATGTCACTGCTGTGCTGGGGACATCCAGGATCAATAAGACTAATGGCTCCTTGCTCCAAGTGACTGTCAACCAAGAGGCCTCCCCTTTACCACAGTCCTTGCATCTTCTGTATTAATGATTGCAATATTTATGCAATAAAATCTGCCAAAGGCATTATAATCTAAATTTTGAATGATTGCCCTGAACCCAAATAGATTAGAGAATGAAAAAGAAAATCAAAAGCTATTTTGATGGCTTAATGAACATTGTATGCATTTATTGTCCGAAAAGTTGATTTTGTAGCAAAGCGTGTTTGTTCATTTTAAAAGCAGCATCTGCTTTTTTAGACTTTAAAAGAAAAATGTTCTAAAAAACCCACAATGATTTTGCTTTTATTTGTATTGGCCAATAAATGTTTTTCTGTGGCCCTCCTTATAAGGTAGACCATGTCTTCATGGTTTAGCTGTACCAGGACACTCTCAGGACATCGATTGGTGAAACTCGACTGTGTAGTCAAGGAACATAATGTTAAAAGCCTGAAAAGCAGCTATTAGGGGTAAGAGTAGGCATTTAATGGAATCTGGTTTTGAGCAGGGTGGTTATTAATGGTTCCATTTCATATAATCTGGCCTTGACAGTTTCACATACATATGAGTACTAATGTCAACCAACCATAAAACTGATTTTGTCAATATAGGTTGAGATAAGACTGGGTGTTAAGCTGGGAACACACATATAGATATGCGCCACATCGATGGCCGCTTCAATCTATCTGGCCCATATCTAATGCGGCTATCCATGTTTTTTAGCAGGGTTGAAAACAGGGATATCGGACATGGCCGTAAACCACGGTCGATGTCCATTGCTTTGTACATGGACCGCAGGGTCTCCATGAAAGCCTCCTCCTTCAGCCCACTTGATATTGGAAAGCAGCGTACTGCAGGGAACCTTGAACGGCTCCAATATCGACCTGTGTCTTTCCAGCTTAAGGAGAACTTGAACACCAATGTTATTTGCACTCTCTGTCATTCCTATTGTACATCCTTAATCTGTTCCTGCTGCCAAGAACATCTCACAGTAAACATAAAACAACTACTACACTTTTGGAAAAAATAGGACATGTCATCCTTGTATGCAATATTATTTTGTTTTACCCAGCAATGTTTTCTTTGGTGGTGACTGACAGCTGTTTGATAGAACTGTTAATACATCACAAACTTCATTATTTTGACTCTGGCGTCAGTTTTATTGATGGAGAATTTTCAGTTTGCCTATGGCGAGATGGTAGCATTATTTCCTTGTATTTAATCTAGCAGAAGACATATGAATAATTCCTCATCACACAATAAATTGCACCCATATGTTTACATTTTTACAACCCATTTAAAAAGAATGAAATGTACAACACCCTGCCTATGCTTTCCTATCGGCCTTGATGAGGAAATGCATAAAGAATGTTATATTAGGGGAAGTTCTCAATGCAGCAAACACTTGTTACCATTTTTAGATACATTAATTTTTTTTTTAAGTATGGGGGCTTAATGTCCTATGTGGCCTTTATTTTTAAATTATTAAACATACCCTTGTCACCCTCCAACAGTATAGCCAGCACTCTGGGCCTTTGAAGGCACAAAATCTTTAAATGTATATCAAAAATAAAATCAATATTTTTTTTAATTATTTATTGTCATTTTAGTACATCTTAGATAGATGAGTTTGAGTATTTGTTCCCATTACATTCACTTGCATTTCAATATCATAAGAGCTCTTTGATGCTTAAAATTGTCTTAACACGTTTCGCCATCATTCTTCTGATATATCCAGCATTAAACACTAGTAGGTGTTCGAATATTGGACATCTGACTGGAAGTTCTCCCCCAATCGGGCTAACCCAGGATGTCCCACATGTGGTCGTATCCCCAAAAAGCCGCACATAAGTATATATATATATATATATATATATATATATACCATATTTTTTGGACCATAAGATGCACTTTTTCACCCCCAAAATTGGGGGCAAAAAATGCCTGCGTCTTATGGTCCGAATGTGTGACCCCCCCTCCCGGCACTTGGCCACCGGTGGTCGCACCTTGGCTTCCTGCTAGCTCTCACAGCATGGAGATTAGCCGGGAGCTGGAGGAGCTGTCAGTTGAGAGATGCTGGCTGGTGTCCAGGTCTCTCATCTGAACTGTATAATTGCCTGTGCCAGGAGAGCTTTGCTGGCATAGGCGATGAAGAGAGAGAAAGATGAACTGCCATCTTTCCCTCTCTCAGTGTCAGTGGGAGCTGCAATAACTCTGCAGTTCCCACGGACACAGTAACAGCTGATCAGAGCAGAGGAGAGGGAGAAGACTGCAGATTTCTGCCCCCCCCACCCCCCTATACATTGAATTCAATGGTCCGGTGCATCTTATAGTCCGAAAAATACGGTATATATAGTTCTTTGGTAGATCTGCAAGTGGGCCATTATGGGTGCATTTATGAAGTCATTAAGAAATGCACAAAGCTTTATGAACCCTATAAAGACACCTATTAGCTTTTAAAAAGTCATAGACCCATGTATAAGACATAATTTGTCCACTTATGTCTTCTAAAGATTTAGTTTTGCTATGCTTCTTGTTTTTTCTGGCATGATGTTCAGTTGAAAGCAATACCAGGCAATGAGCCAGTAATGGGCATTCACCATATGCCCAGTTCAGTCAACTTTACCTCTAGCAACACTGTGTATGATTCCTTTGTTATATCAAGAAAAGTCTACCTGACCTAACCCTAGACATGAAAAAAGATGTCTCCACCTTGCTACATGCCTGTAGGCTCCGTTCGTACAACCTAACCTCTCACTTTGGCACTTTTAGATGCTCTGCACAGGTCTCCTACAGTCATAGCAAAGCCTTAGGCAGGGCTTTCATCCCGCTGTCCACACAGTCATCATTACCGCATCAAACATAAGTATTACCTGTGAACATCTTGCACTGCAAGGTTATCTTGTGTGTGGGATTACCGCTGTGCCATACACATTAAAGTGTTAACATTCTATAATCATGTCCGTACTGCATTAATTCATCCTGACAGCTGCAGTAGCAATGATGAGATTGTAACAGCCGTTTCAGATAGGTACGCTCTTTTATTAATGTTGTAGATAAGGTCAGAAAAGATATATATCCATCAAGTCCTACGTAGAGTAGAACACCATTTTATTGGTTGGGGTTCTCACTCTTTGTCTGTAGTTGTATTGATCTGCTGGAAGGCTAACAAATAACATCAATGAAACATTTTCTAATTATGTCTAGTAGGGAAAAAAAGACAACTGAATCCCCTGATGGATGAGTATCATGCACAATCTGGTTTGTTTGGCATGGTGCTGGCAACGTTTGTTCTGTCATCTTTCGATGTCTTTATAGTGAATACCTAAATGGATATGCCCACTTGTATTTATGACAAAGCAGCACTTTCACTACAGAAATGCAAGTTCAAATGGTTTGATGCTATTTGCTAGTTGTAACTGAATTCATTCTTCCAGTGTGAACACTGTTATAACTGCCATCAGTGCCCATGCTATTATAGAGCTACCTCTTTGCTCATCCTACACTGTGATGGTAATATTGGATTTTGCAAACACAGTGAACAATACCTAATTAAATGCACTGAAGTGGTGGGCACCCTAGGCACCCCTTGGGTTATTTTTGCATTATTTTATATGTGTACACCTCAAAAAGCCTTCATGCCCATGCTGGGCATTGCTATAGTGTATGTGATTTCAACTGCCTCAGCAGACTCAGAGACTTATGGGACATTCTGTAGTAACTCCTACTGCACCTACAATTTTTTTAATTGTCAAGGTGCATTTGGCAAATGTTACTTTTGAATTGACTTTATACTGATCTCATTGAACTCGTACTGAACTCTGTGGTTTCTGGTAAAGCACTTTGAAGATTCAAAACTGTTCATAAAACTTTGGGAGTTTGAAAAAAAAAATTACTTCAACAATTTGCTTTCAAAAGAAACAGAAATCATTACTTCAAATAGTAGTGTATATGCAGGAATCAATCTCTGTGTAACACTCATAACTAAATAAATAAATTCCATGACAGTTAGGCTTGTTGGCTAAAGCATGTCAACATACGTAATTAGGACTTTCGGATATAACAGGAACATTTTTCTACGGTGACCAGACCTGTTGATAGAAAGGTACAGAGACACATTTGGACCATTTATGGGTTAACATCAGCGAGAATATAAGTACTTCTGAGCATTTGAAGAGCTCATTATCTGACAGAGATTTTCCAACATTTTGCAAAATCTATGTGTGATTAGGCATCGATCATTCTTATATCCGTGGAGAAGGTGGAAGAAATGTTCGCAGTGTGCCCATACTATGCCGTCAGCTGAGTCAGAGAGGAATTCTCAGCGGGTCTGCAGTATGGCAGTTTGGGCAATGACAGGTACTGTCACCGCATATGCAGCAAAACAGTAACATATATGTCTACATAACAGTGGGCATACTTCACGTTTGAATGCTTTTTTCATATTTGCTTTAACAGATCCCAGCATGTCTTCGGGCACAGGATTGTGTTCTGTTTTAATAGGGAATGTTAATGAAGTAACTATTGCACCAAAGGACATTAGACTTATGTACATCCAGAGATCAAAAGGGGCTAAGTAAATCTGTAGCGGCGCGCAAGCGATGTGTGTGTAACCACTCACGCAGCCAGATTCTGTAAGGTGGATGACCTCTAGCCGATTACCAGGTTCCGCTTGCAGCCCAAATAACTCCAGGTCCATGCCAGCAGGTGGGGGCTATTTACAGTATATTTAGGAATATTTACACGCTTTCACCATCACCCAGAGGCAGGGATGGGGTTCAGGCATAGGGAATACGTTACAAACTGATGTTGCTCATGAGCGGCTGGACCAAGATGGCTGGGTGTTGTGGACCTTCTTCAGGGAGTAACATTGAAGGCCTGTAGGGAAGAAGCCAGGACAAGCTGTAGTCCTCTTCTGGAGAATCAGGAAAAAGCAGGAAAAGCCAAGAAGCTTCTAAAGGACTTCTATTTATGTCTTAGCTAAGAGGCAGGGTTAAGGCCTAGCTGGGCTGGACTATATGTGTTACAATTTGGAGGGAAGGAATATGTATACACCCAGACATGAGTAATGGTCCCAGATTATCGTAAACAACAGGTACAACCCTTGTCAGGGAAACACACAACAATATATGGCATATACAGGATAAACAGGATTATACAGTGCTTATAATACACAATGCTTATATACAGTAAAGTGACCACTTCTGGGGCCACTACAAATCTTAAAATGAACACACTAAATGTATAAAATACAAAGGAAATTTCATTGGAATATTGTAGGTAAAAGACCACATACATTGTTAAACACAACATTTTATGTGGACCAAAACCCCAAACCTTTTGCTTTTTAGGTTTTTAATGCAATGGTGGTATGTAGTTTATAGTATCTACTACAAGTGGTCCAAGAAAAGTTAACCCAAAAAAACAGTGGGTGCATAAGGCTCACAGATGTGTGAGAAGAATAAAGGCTAGCCCATCTAGTTAATCTCACAGAACTCAGAGACTAGGGTATAAAAGATAGCTGTCCCCTTTGTTTGAATTGTTCAACAACATTTACTCACCGAAAACCTAACTGGAATATAATTGCCTTTTTTATTACATAACTAACAAAATATAACACACCATTAACCTCCCTAGCGATATGCCCGAACCCACCGTGGGAGCTCACCTGGTCTGGCTGCCGCGGTCATCTTCTTCTTTGCCGGCTTCTTGCGGGTCCCCGAGTGACGTCACGGAGGCGGGACCCGGTGTTAAAGAAATTTTTTTTTCTTTTCGTTTTTTACATCTTCTTTTTTAACTTTTGGACTGGATCAGAGAAATCCAGTTCAAAAGTAGATCCAACTAGCAGAAACGCTCCTGCTGAGCTCCCGCTTGGATCTATCTCCGGCTGCCTCCGATGTCTCCGGAAATAGCCGCGATCGGCACTCGTGTCCTGATCACGTCACGCGCCGGGCGGGAGATTTAAAGGTACAGAATTTTTTTTCTTAGATCTCTTTTTTTCATTTTTTTACATTTGTTGTTTATTTTGATTGGATTGGGTAAATGTTTTATAAATGTTTTATCCAATCCAAATCAAAAGAAAAGAAAACAAGTGTAAACTTGTAAAAAAAAAAAAAAAAATGAACGCGCCCACCTGGAGCAACCGTTCGTACTCGCACAAAACTTTGATCAGCCAGAGAACAAACATTTTTCTCTGGTCAAACGCCAGTACTTTTAATGGGGACAAGGATCCCCATCCAAAGTATTGGTTGTTGAATCGTAAATGGTGTATTTCGAACGATTGACCACGGCACGATGATCATGCTGCGGCCGAATGTTCGATAAACGCCCGCCAAGCATAGCGTCTATGGCCGGTTTAACCTCCCTAGCGTTATGCCCGAAGCAAGTACTGGCGCAGTCTGATCGTGAATCAAACTGCGCCCGTGCCGGAATCAGGTGCAACCGCTGTCTCTCTGTGTGCCTGCAGCATTTACAACGTTTACAGTTTACAACGGCGCAATACGGGCGATCGAGGCAGTGTACACAGTACACTGCCTGTCATTTCCGGCATCTCGCCGGAGCTCTTCACGCAGCTGTTGTCATTACTGACAACAGCTGCGTGAGAGGGAAAGCCGCCCCCGCCCCCCTCCGCGTCACCGTGACGTGATCGGGGCGGTGCCGCAAACCCGGAAATGCTGCAGCGATGTAGACAATCGCTGCAGCTTTCCGGGGAGGCAAAGGGTCTCCCCGCCGCCGGCTTCCCCTGCGGTTGAGACGACCCTGTTCAGCGAATGAACAGGGTTCGTCTCAACCGCTAGGGAGGTTAATATGCCAGCTCCTTCTTAACCCAGTCATGTAGTCTCTCTGCCTAGGTCTCTGACTTTTGGCCGAAAGGTGTTAGAAGAGTTTGCATTGTATATGGCTGTGAAGCCTCAGACCATTCAAAGTATCCACACCCCTGTCAACCACTGAAAAGGCTGGGTTCACACCTAAAACTTATAATGCATCCTTTTTAGACATTTGTTAACTTTTCACAACACACAAGACATTAGATGCACACATTAGTATTAGAACTGGACCATGGAGCAATACCCTGATCTGGTGAATCATGTTTCATTTTTGTCTACGTGTGTTAAGCTGGCCATAGATGTTTTGTTTTTTCGTCATCCCGCTCGCACCCTTTGTGACATGTCTGTAAATTCTTAGATCGCTTTCCTGGAAGATTTAAGTTTTAAGCATTAGATTTACAGCCAATTTTGCATGAGTGCGTGCATCAGTTGATCTGTGGCAAAATCGGCAGCATCCTTCACCGATGCTTACCAGGGATATTTTCTTCCTGAGGACTGCCTGGGACACCCAAAAACAGGTATAGGTGCTGGCAGCCCTGATTTCCCCAATGTCATCAGTGACCCTGGGCACATGGACAGGCCCATGACTATGCCTGCATTGTCTGACAGGCTTAGTTGTCCCACACATCCTGTCCTGTGTCATTGATGAAAGTGTTCTAAAATCTATTAAGTATACTACTAAAATGTTTTGTACCTCAAATTCTGGAAGCATGGGGACCACCTGGGAGGTTCATTTAATGTCCTAAAAATGTTTTGGAATTGTTTGAAGAGGTCCCTCTTGATAGCACTCTCATTTTCAAGGGTATGGGTTTTCAAATGTATGCTGTCAGGGAAAGGTGCTTTAAAAATTGACTTGGGCTGACAACAGTTGAAAATATAAAAAAAAGTTTTACTGCCTGATAGCATAGATGGCATAGGCAACATTCGAATTTTGCGAATAATTCTACTTATATTCGAGTCGATATCCATGAATATTCGCAATACAAGTGGATGGGCATGCATTGCGAAAATAAATTTCAAATAAGTGGTCACATGTGGCATTTATTTTTGCATTATGAATATAAAATTGCAATGCATGGCCATAAGCTTCCCAATGCATAATTTCAAGAATATTCAAAATTGCAAATATCCGCCGACATTTTTGTGAAATATGTGAATTCTCGAATAGACAATATTCATGAATTATATTCACAATTAAAATATTCGAACTCAATGCTATCTGATTCTTTGAGGAGACCCAATAGAGAATTATTTTTTACTACTGCATACTGAGCTGCATCAAGGGTGTATATATATTCATATATTTGTGGCCATACTCAGCAAATCAAAGTGGGTGTACCATTTCTGTAGTCCATTACACATTATTCCTGAAGTATCTATTGTTTTGAGCGTGACTGAATTCACTTTATGGTGACAGTACCAGTGTCATCAAAGCTTGAAATATCTTTTCTCTTTAAATAATTGCGTGTGCCAGTCAATGGCAAGGATTTAACACAGATACAGAAGTAAATTATTATTGATTGGTAAATGTTGTGACAGCGCAGTAAGGTGTTAGAAAAGAGAAAATGAAAGAGTGATCTGCTAGCTTTAGGTCCTTAAAACAACACAGGTTTATAGGGCTTGTGAAATTTTGTCGTTAGCATCAATAAATACACTTAAATTACTGTACTGGCTCTCTGGTTTTGCTTACCAAGCAGATGAGTTTTGTATGCAGGAGCTGCCCTGGACCCATCATTCATAAAGCTTCCTGTCACCGCTCGCAGCTCTGCAACTTAAAATCTGTCTTTTCTCGGGATAATAAAAATGTCCAGGGCAGTTTACTAGGGATGTAAATTTATGTTTTTAATTTGCCAGCATGAACCAAGCAGAGTAACGCTTGGCTTCGGGAAGAAGGGGGGATTGAGGTTTTAATCTCTTCACTGTAGGAGAACACGGCACATAAGAAGAGGTCCTCATCTCTTCTAGATGACTCTGTGCCCTATCTGGCCATAATAGGACATGTGTAGAAGCTGAAAGAACAGTAGTTTACCCATATGAACCATTTGTATTTCAAGATTTACATGATGCACTGGAAACAAGAAAATTACAATATATCTAGCCATTCTCTGCAAAAATCTTTTCTTACGTTACACATTTGGTTACAGACATATTGTCCAAGACATCTCGTCTGTGATGGGTAGAGCATAGCTTGATCGATCTTCTATTTGTTTCGCTTCCTCTATTGAAATTTCATCCGGCAGCCATGTGACCATGCTCCATAGTACCATCAGATACAAATGAATCGAACAATTGATTGCCATGCATGATCACGCAGATCGATCATTTGGGAATCAAACACTATGCACTTGCTCCACCAAAATATGGATCGAATAGGGAACTGACATTTTGGTATTTCCCTGTTTACCATAACCCTCAGCCCCTATCCAAAGTATCGGCAAGGGATCAATTTCCCAAGGTGATGTGCATCGATTCCCCGAACAATCGCTGTGTGGTCATTCTGTCATTCTTGCATTACCAAGTTGTGGTTGAGCCATACTTACTCTACGCAACAAGAGGCCATCTGGCAGCCGCAAATAAGATGCAATATGTCAGATCTTTCCCTTGGATGAGGTTTAATGGTGGTTGGGAGCAGGAAATGAGCAACTTCTAATTGCCTTTCCAGTATAAGCCTAAAGCCATCTGATGGGA
Organism: Ptychadena robeensis; assembly: GCA_036250615.1. Lineage (NCBI taxonomy): Eukaryota > Metazoa > Chordata > Amphibia > Anura > Ptychadenidae > Ptychadena > Ptychadena robeensis. Next base: position 121,462,656 of record CM070034.1, read on the forward strand.
ACTGTAACAAAACATGTTCTGGGGCAAGTGTGAAACCTTAGTCACAAAGAGTTTTGAGCTATCTGTATATTTCTGTAGTATTGGCACATTATAATCAGAACTGGACTATGGAGCCGGATGATGTTTCTTTTTCTAATTGTGTGTATGTCAACAAAAGGTTGGATAGATGCAATGCATATGTTGCACTCCTCCCGTGAGACGCTCTGGATTTTTTGGGGATTAGAGCACTTAGAATATAAATGCATAAAGTTAACATAAATGCATACAACATAACATGTAAATATTCACAGTGCAGGGTGGGAAAAGTATGTAGACTCCTAGCCTAATGATTTCTCCAAGAGCTATTTGCAGCCAGGAGTGAGCCAGCTTTGAATCCAATCAGTGTGATGATATTGGATGTGCTGCTGAAAGCTGTCTTCCTTTTAGAAACACATACCAGTTTTAGGTTTTCTGGTTTCAAGAAGCACTGTCTGATGTGAACCATGCTTCACAGAAAAGACCTACAATCAAGAATTGTTGACTTGCATGAAGCTGTAAAGGGCTACAAAAGTATCTCCAAAAGCCTTGATGTTCATGTGTCAATGATGTTCAACACAGAACACTATGTGTGGAGAAAAAAAGGCACAGCACACCAACATTTAACCTCATCCCCACCGTAAAACATGGCGGAGGGAGCAACATGGTTTGGGGCTACTTTGCTGCCTCAGGATTGCTGTCAGTGACGGAAAAATGAATTCTAGAGTTTATGAAGACATTTTGCAAGAAAACGTAAGACCATCTGTCCGCCAACTGAAGCTCCGCAGAGGATGGGTGATGCAACAGCGCATTGACCCAAAGCATACAAGTCATTTTAACAAAAGAATTTCTTTAACAGAACAAAATACGCCTTCTGTGGCACTGTAAGAGTTCTTACCTCTACCAGATTGACCCTAACCTCAACCCTTTACACCAGACATCCCAAGAATATTGCTACACTGAAACAGTTTTGTGAAGAGGAGTGGTCCAAAATTACTCCAATGAACAATAATCCATGGTATTAATATTCTTGAATAGGCTAGCTAGGTAGTTGTTGCCAGGGGACAATCTATGGGATCACAATTGACCTGCCTAACAACCACTATTTTGTAAGGGGGAAGATGAACTGGGGTACCCACTTGTTTTTCCCTCTACATAAAACAGAATTAGCACCGTTGTAGTTGTGTCTTGCTATTGGGATAGATCATAAAAGATCCTTTCCAGGGCTAATTATTTAACATGTATATTAGTATTTACAAGGATCAAAGACTGATAGACCTCTATACAGGATGCAAACATAAAAAAAAATTTGGCTTATAAGTAAAGGTCAAAGAACTCTATTGTTGACTTATTATCAACCTGTATAATACTTGTATAGTAACTAAATTTTTTTTGTAAAAAGCAGATGGAAATAATGACTGTATTTAACACAAATCCTCAAAGCAATGTGTCAGATAATCAATGAACGTTATCATGGTTATTAGAGATCACTTAATCAACCTAAAACTACTTTAAGCTTGTGCTAAATGTTGGTATTTACAAGCATTGTGTGTACAGGCGTTTATGGTTCTCAACCTCCAAGTTTGTCATCTTTTTCTACTAATAAGGGAAAATATACTACAATTAACAAGCTCAATAAATGTCTGGACAAAAGAGCCTATCATCGTGTCAATCTTAAAGTAAAACAAAATGCACTTAATTATTTTATCTGTTTTAGAAATAAATGGGGAATCATTTACCCACAATTGTCATAGACTTTTATATGTAGTAAGTGAAAACCTTCAAAGACTTTATGATATAGATCAGGCCATTTTGTTTGGCCTAATAGATACAGTAAAGTTAAACTATACTAAAAAATAAAAACAAATTAAATGAAACATGTACTTACCTATGAGCTGGCATGATGGGGGAGCTCCTCAATCCTCCATAGTAATTCCTTGAACGTGTGGAGTTTTTATTTGTAGTATTGAGACCTTTGCCATTTTTTCTGTTTTAGAGTAACTGCAGTACCATAAATGGTCACTAGATGATACTTGTTTTCAATACTGAAAACATATAAACTCACTTGGGAAGGGAGTGTCATTATAGCAGTAAAATCTCCCTTTCCAAGTCTTTCTGTATAGAAAAGGAGCTGCTATGTCATTGGAATGGAGGAGTGACATGGGACAATTAGCATTTACTGGATACAGGTCTATAGAATGGGGGGTTTTACTGTGAGACTCGCCTTTGCATCTTTACAAACCTTTGCATTTTGTAAGGAATAAAAATATTTTATTGTTAAGTGATTAATGATCCATGAGTTGTATGTTGTAGACGATCCCAAGGTTGGGTGCTGGATAGCCATTATATCTCTTTATATTATGGGCTATGGTCGCAGATCTTTTCCAGGTAAGGAGTCTGGGGATAGATGTGGACAAACTTGGTTGCCAGTTGTTCAGGATCCCAGACTCTGGAGTAGTGATGGCCGAACTGCCCGCAAGGCGGACAGTTCGGCCGCGAACAAGCATGTTCGCCCTCCTTCCCGCCGGCGGACAGTACGGGTGTTCGACCCGCCCTGTCCGCCGGCGTGAAGGAGCCCTCTATTCTTCCTCCGGTGGGATCATACGCAGCGAGATTCCGCCGCAGGAAGAATGTTTCCACTAAAGACCGGGTAGAGAACCCGGTCTTTCACTGGAAAGCCGGCTCGCACACCCGGATATGACGTCAGTGACGTCACATCCGGTAAGCACACCAGGAACTATGCGTTCCAGGTGCCGGATGTGACGTCACTGACGTCACATCCGGGTTTTCAGATTCTAATTCCCCGCCTAGCAGCGGGGAATTTGAATCTGTCCGCAAACGGGCGGACGGCGGACTTTTTTAAAAGTCCGCTCCGCCCGTCCGCAGACGAACATGGCCGAGGTTCGGCCATCACTACTCTGGAGTGGGAGAGAAGAACCTATGTGGGCCTTCCCACTCCACCTGGGGTGAATTTCATGAAATTCAACCAGACAGGACCTGGCTGAAAAAGCTCAGGTGATCAGAGAAGGTGTGGGCTGTTGGAACTGTAACCAGGTAGCTAACCTGGATGGGCTTCAACTCTATGCCTGTGTAGGCTCACATGAAAAGCTCAGGACTGCTTGGGGGGCTTTTTGAGGAACACACTATAAACTAGAAACACTAGAAACACACTAGAAAGCTCAATGCACTGAATGTTTTGTTGGATTTATTTGCTGCCTTCAAAATTTACTTTTGTTTAGTTTCATGTTGTGAAAGTAAACCTACTTTTTGTTTATTGAAAATGGCAGCACGTGATCCCTATACCCTAAACATTACAGTGTGTTAGTAACCAAACTTCACGTTACTCAATTACATGATTATGTTTCAGGCACCATTTACACCTATAATTTGTTATGCAATGACATACATTTTCATATAGTTTGCACATTGGACATAAAATGCACTCTCTTGACATGCATTAACTTACCCAACAAGTGTTTTAGGGGATGGGAGTACCCAAGCAGATTCACGAAAATGTATGTGTGGCCAGCCAGTCTTCATGTCACTTCCATAGTCTTACCTTAAAGCGCACCTAAGTATATAAACAAAATTGCATAAAATTTTTACTTACCTCTGAGCTGTCAAAATGGTCCCCCAAATCTAAAAAAATATACTTACCTGCTGTGCTCTCATCTGTCACCATAATTTATCCTCTACAGATGCCATTCTTTCAAAGGTTAATGAATTGCATTAATGTGTATGGCTCTAGAGACTACCAGATAATAGTTTTCAATGGTGGAAACATAGCTCTGTAGGGTTCTAAATATGACAGATATGTAAGAATGTGTGAGACGCTGTTACAGTTGAAACATTATCTGAAGAGAGGGGAGGAGCAACGTTGGAAATGTGAATTTTCTCATTGGTTTTTTAATCTTTTCGTCTACAAGATGGGTTGTTTGCCAGCAAGAGGTGTGACATACATTAGATGACTTTAGGTGCACTTTATCTTTTGTGTTACAGCATTTGTGCTACCGTTGACTTCTGTAGATTAATCGACAGTGTGTGTGTTGAGCTTATCTAGTGTGAGTGAGCAGAGAACAGCTTTTTTACCATTTAGGAATGTTTGGTGTAGACACAAATGTCATCCAGGGTTGCATTAGTAGTCAAAGATGGAACTCAAAAGAATGCTGTGTGCACCATAGATATAGGATGACACTTGCCTTCTCGAGACCTTTCTGTCTGGAAAGAAAAACTCATCAAAATGACATACGGGAGATTTTTTTCTACAAGATTGTCAGATTGGACGTGAGCCCTGTGTTTGAAAATATCATGTCATTCATTTTAAATGATCTGTTGCAAATATTTAATGTTCTTCAGCTTGTGGATATTGAACAATGAAGCTACTGGTAGTTCATTCTGACGTACTTGAGTAGATGTAGGGCTCGGCGCCCCTGCTTCATGCAAGTTAAATTCCTGCCCTCTCTCTTTCCTATTGTCTGTTTAACTATCTTAGCTGGAATTTTTTTGCCCGGGATTACTGTTGGCTTTATGTAGCTGACTTAAGAGTATTGTTAGTAAGACAGTCTTATAGGATCATGAAACTGGATTAAAATGACTATATTTTTTCCAAATCTATGCCACATATGGTGCTTTCAGACTAAAGTTCAAAACCAAATAGTGACTTCTGCTGCAAAGAACGAATTGGGGAATGGAAAATGTGTCTTTTTGTTGTCTGTAAATAGCAAACAAGAGCTCTCTTGTGGCTTTTTACATGTCGCTGGGGAAATTGCATACATCCAATTTGCAAGGAGGAGTTTCCTTTATGTTGTTTCAGTTATTTAGATGGGTTTTCTAGGCAGCACTTACCAGGACTCTATTTGTACATGCACTTTGCCTCTGATACAGTGACAAATTATCAAAATCATTGGTAATGTAGAATTGATTTTTTTTCTCTGTATTTGAATTGAATACAATCTTTCTTTTCATCTGCAAACTCATCTTTTCTCTAATGCATGGGCTTGTTGTGTACTTCAGCACTCTCATTATGGCTAATAATACTATGTATTAATAAAAAGGCAGATATAGCTGCTCTGTCGTTTGTTTCCTTCCCTTCTAAAAGGGGTCTGTGCATCAAAATAGGTTTTTTAACCCCAATTTCTATACACTTATGTACAGCAGAAGGATGCCACTCTCCGATAATGCAGGCCTTGTTCCTCAAAATAATGAAATTCTTGAGGCTCGGAGACGCCAAACCGCATTACAACTAATAGAACGTATGTAAATAGCAGGCTTTTTAGCTGCAATCGGGTCTTGGCATGTTTTGTATTCCAAGGAAAGTCTGGCTGACAAGATATGCCGACTGAAGATCTGCCGTTCTCCGGCGAGCATAGGGAACGCACTTGCATTGAGGATTGATATTTCTTTTCACAAGCATTACCTAGAAATCAAACATGACTCAGTTTTATTATTACAAACAGCTTTTTAGCAAATTGTGGCCTTCCATTTCTTGTTCCCTAATGTCTGTATTTAAATAGCTTTGGCATACTTATCATAAAAAAAAGGCAGCTGAAATTTCTAACATGATATCACCTGCTGTAAATGTCTGTATATTTTTGATTTTACAAATAGTGATATATACTCTGGTGAAGATTATTTTTAAGGTATCCTTAGTTGGTGGATTAAGGGTACATTGACCGCTTTTTAAAAATTCCATTTTATTGCTACTAATCCATGGGCACAGGTACATAGGCATTCTTTTAAAATGGTACCCAGACACCTTATAGTTGCATTGCCAATAATTATTGTATGCATGTACTGAATATGGCACTGACAGCTTTTGATGTGTATGCTGACTGTCTCCCTACCATGGTCATATATTACCAATATAGGCTAAGGCCAACGTGGGAAAACCCCATTTCACCTTTTGGTACATTGTCACACGAAGGACATTCCCTTGTAGATATCATCCTAAGTAAGGTGTCAACTTCATGTTAAAAGAATAGAGTGCTAATGAAACACATGGAGTGTGGGTTATACTACTTAATTGGGCTCTCTTGTGGTCCTCAAGTCTTAATTTTAATTAAAGTTATTTATTGCAAGGTACTTACCCTATCCACAATCCTGCATCATCCTTGGTGACCCCAGGGATCATAGGCAGTCTCCACAGTGGGCAGCATGGCTGAGACATCTCTCCTTGCTCTGGTGTCCATATGGATGTGCCCAGCAGAGTACATACCAGGGGCCTTGATGTGTCACCACTAGGGGGGAACATGTACAGTTTTTTTTTCCTACAGCCAAATTAGCTGCAAGAGATTCCCCAGTCAATTGTTTACCAATCTTATGGAGCCAGGAGGCACAAAGTGATTGGACAAACCACCCACATTATAGACACTGTACAACAGTGTATGTGGGTGTGCGCTTGTATTTTGCTTACCTGTCCTTCTGTAAGTGTCTTTGTTGCCAACAGTGACCCTGGTATTACTTGAACTCTCTTTACCTTGACTACGCATTGTTCCTGACAACATCTTCTGCTTTGTTCATCTGTACTATACTTTAATCGACTGACCTTTGTGTATGACCCTTGGCTTGATTTCCAGATTACATAATAAAGGATATCTGGTATTGGTAGTGATTGTGTGCCTAGGCACATTACACTTGAATAGATCAGCTTTCCAAAAATATGTTGTATTATATGTGTATTTTACAAATTAAGTTCTTTCAACTGTACCAATTTCACCTAATGGCAATACTTTATTGTATGCTTATGCTGGCTGATACAAATAATAGTACCACAGAAGCACAGTATATTTCATAAACATATAAACACACTTCAACACATGGCTGTATATAGTACTAGAAAAATATAAAGAGATATTAAAAATGTAGAAGGTCTTATACACTCTGGCCAGAGAAGTAATTATCATGATGGGATTTGTCCACAGGAACATGTTGCAGTATTAACAAACCAAAAATACCATTTTTTTTAACACAGACTTAAGTTGACATCCCCAGGTAGATAGGAGAGTTCTGAACATAGGCCAACAGTACAGTTAATAAATACAGTTTACAGCGAAGGTCCTCTGTCCTTGTCAGGCTTATGAGCTACATTCTGATAAGGAGGAATAAGCAAGCATAAAGGGACAAGGCAGCTAATAAATACAATTTACAGCGGAGGCCCTCAGCATTTGTCAATGTTCGAGCTACATTCAGATAAGTGCAAGTGGAAAAAAAATGTATGCGTAGAATAATATTTCTCAGAAAAAATTTAAGAGAACCTGGCACCAATTACATGTTCATCTAACATAGTTTTATGCATAATGTTTGCAAGCATCCAAAAGCCATATAACTGATGTTAGCAATGACACTACAAAGCGTTCCCCTTTGCTTCTCCACAATGTTTACATAAAATATTATGTAAAGAGATGAAGAGAGGAAAAGATAAGAGCACCAAGTACAGATGGCAATATACTCACAGATGTGGGATGCAAGGAACTGCAAGGTTCCCAGGTCCTATGGTAAGAATACAAGATCATATAATCAACCCTCCACCATACTACACAGTTGGCATGAGGTGCTTATACTGATGTTTTTTTCCAAATGTATCCAAGCATCTTCATCTTGATTTCAGCCTTCTAATGGACATCTTTTTTTTTTCAAATGCAACTTTACAAACCTAAGTTATACTGCTTTGGTTGTTGGATATAAAAGGATTTCTGCTGAGACCCTTACAAATAAGTCATACTTAGCATCTTCACTCTTTATCTAAAAGTACCAACATGAATCTGAAAGTTTCACAAACTGAGATGATGTCCTTGATGTTTTTGACTGTTTCTGTGAGCATTCCATGTCTAACCTTGGGGTGAATTCTATGAGATGTTAAGCACACGTTTACACTGTCGTTTTCTGGGCTGCTGCGCACTGACAGTGGAAAATGACCGAGCACTCCTGTCTGCGAACACCTGTCCAGGCTTTTGGGGGGTTGTTTAGATAACATCACCGTGACAGATCAATGGGGCGTGAGCTCGAAAACCAACTGGTGAACGCCTCAATTGTCCCTTAGGGCCCTTTCAAACGATATGCATTTTTTTAAGGTAGACGTTAACACTAGTGTTGAGTTTGAATATTCGAATTGCGAATATATTCGGTGAATTTCGCCTATTCAAGAATTCACAAATTTCGCGATTATGGCAGCGGATATTCGCAATTTAGATTTTCTGCATTAGGATGCTTATGGCCATGGATTGTGAATATATTTTTGCAATGCAAAAAAAAAATAGCACATGTGACCATTAGTTTTGAAGGTAATTGTGCATATATTTTCACAATGCGCATACATTTTCACAATTGTGAATATTCGCGAATATAGAATCAAGTCGAGTAGAGTCGAGTTTTTCGGAGGGGGCTCTTTTATGTGTAGTGATCTTGGACACACTGAGGTTAGGGAAGACAGGGGAGGCTGGGCAGTTGGAGGCACTTACACAGGTTGAGGCACACTTCTACACTATAACACCTACCCTTCACTTTTAGGGTAGTACATTTCACTCATCACTTTAAACACTTTTACTTTGCAGTCCCCATTTTTTGTTCACACATACACTAGGTTCACACATACACATACCAACACACATACACACACACAGAGGTTTTGGCTCTTTACACATCACTCGATGTATAGTTTACTCACCAACACACCTTTTATGCTCTCGTTGATGGCCCCACTGTGGGGGTGTGTATCTGCTGCAGTCCTGGGTATGTGGGTGCCTGACTCCCCTCTCTTTTAACATCTCCATCCGCAGATGGTCGGGGCCCAACACTATGTGCCCAGTTTTGGTCCCCCGTTATTGCGCAGCCCTTTGCTTGGCCTTCCCCTCCTGGGAGGGAGGAGAGGGGAGGATGTCGGACCTCTATGGCCCTCGGGGCCTCACCCCACCATATGGAGGCCTCGGTTGTATTCCTATGCATCCACATCATATTTACTGAATGTGAGTAAAACACACAAAACTTGGACATATGTTTTCAGTGGACTTGCACTGTTCTTATCCTTACTAAACTAACCCCTGATCCTTTCCGATCTTTCACTATGTAGCATTGGATAACATAAAGATTCTCCTGAGGAAGCCTAACTGCGAAACGCATTAGGTGTGCAGTACACTCAAGGTGAACAATTTGCTTGCAGTGTGCACCATGTGCGGTATTTGCATTCAGTGTGCAGTATTTGCATTCAGTGTATGGAATTTGCACTCAGTGTTCAGCTTTCTACTGGGTGTGTTGTATGTGTCATGCCATCGCAAGGCAATACTTGCAGAACCAACCATTGGGTGTCATGGACTAGTAATGCTGGTGTATCCATGGCGGCAAATTAATAAAGAAGGACTGTAGATCAGCAGGTCTTGTGTCCAGTGCGTTGAAATCCCAGCATGCAGGAATTTTGCGGTGGGCACAACCTGTCTCCACAGGGGCCCCATGCTGTTATTATGATAAGGTTGTCCGTTTCCATCGTGCAATGTGTCCTGTTTTTAGTAGGATGCAGTACATCAATGCTACAGTAATACACCATCAAATGCGGGCAATCCTTGGGTTGGCTGTCATGGACGTCACAGCCAACCCAAGAATAGACATGAAAAAATATACAAATATCAGGCTGCAGTGCTGTTCTGTTAGGGTCAATGCAGTTGTGTTTCTGGTAAACTGAAAATACCCTGCAGCCTACATTTTTGCAGATGCAGCGCAAGCACTGCAAAATGTTATTTGCAAAATGTTATCTGCAAAAAAGCAACTGCAAGGGTGGCAAGTGTGAATGGGCCCCCAAAAAGAGAAACATCTTTTCATAAGCTATTTCATGACTGCTAAATGCATCAAAAATGCGTGCAGCAGTGCACAATAATTTCTCACTATACAATGATGGACTTTTCCAGATTAATGGGCAGCAACAACTAATTCTGTACTATCATTACTGATGTCTTTCCTTCTTGGTATCATGTTAACACACAAGGAATAGTGTTGAGCTCGAATATTCGAAAATATCATTGGATATCCGACGCGATCGCAATTTTTCGCGATTTTATTGCGATTTTAGAATCGCAAATATATAATCGCAATCCATTGCAATGAATGGGATCGCGATTATATAATCGAAATTCGATTTTTTTTTAAACGGAAATGACGGATATTCTCCCAGTTGAATATCCGAGCTCCATTGACTTGCATGTATTGCGCATATTTGATCGCACTTGCGATTTTAAGATCGCAATTCATGTCGTAAGTGCGGATATTCGAGATTACGAATATGGAATCAAATATTATGGTGGATCAGAACCTGCTAATCAAGAACACGTTGTTAATTGAGCATGCGAACACCTCTATCATAGTAGTTTGTCTACTATGATAGAGGTGTTCGCATGCTCAATTAACAACGTGTTCTTGATTAGCTTCTGTATTTATTATGAGAGAGACTACATGCAGCTGGTCTGCATGCACATAGAGGTAGAGAGTACCGAACCACACAAAAAGGTGACCAGTCGACTCCTGGGGGGCCAGACTAACCTACACAGTGCACAGGCAGTGTAAGTTTTATATATATCAATATATATAACTTTTGTAAGAGCAAGGTTAAAAACAAAAAAGATGCTGTTAAATAAATGACAAAGGAGAAAGTGTTTGAAAGTGACTGCTAAGACAATCACTTCTACTTTGCTTTAATTCTTGATTTGACTTTTCCACTGTGCAGGGTCTTTGTGTCTATACACTTCATACCAAAGACTAACTAGCTTTTTATTAATCTGTAACAACTCTGAATATGCTGGAAAAGTCCCCAATGACAAAAAAGCCCTCAGTAGGCCTCCTATTTTCCAATGCGAACCTTCCTCTGTATTCAAATTAAGCCATCTGAGCTGCAATATACAGTAAGACAGCTAATGAATGTGTCTCCTGAATATCAAATATGCAATCAACTGCACCTCATTAACTCAACCATTCAAGCCATTAACAGCTAACAGAGCTTCTTGCTGACAAGAGAGCAATGAAATACTCGTACTGCACTGGAGGAAATTGGGACTGGACACTAGGACACAGAAATGATTATGTTCTGCACTTCCCCGAATAATTGGCAAGTTCTGGCTTTTTGATTTAAAGGAAATCTGTCACCGAAAATGTAAAAAAAAAAAGGAACTTTAACATTTTAAAGCAAGTCTATTTAAAATATCATGATTTTACTTTCTATAACTTACTTTACTCTAGTTTTAAGGATAGGTAAGAAATATACTGGAAGATTGGCAATCCAGGCTTTTTCCAGGACTATTAAATATTCCTTGTGGGGGTTTTCACCTTTGGTCCGCCTTTTTTTATGAAATCAGAAGATTTAATAACTTCATATATACATAATGATACTGAACCAGCAAAACTGGGAACACCTTTGTAGATTCATAAAGCTTGCCAAACAGTGGCCACTTAGATGTATGAGTTGGTATGGCTTGTAAATGATGGCTGCTTTTAATTCTATACACTAAAAACTAAGTGTTTAATAAAAACATTCTTACATCACCCTACATAAGTCAACGCTCATTTACATCTGGGATCTGAAAAGAAGCTTTTACCTACCGTCATCGCTTGCTCACCTAGATTGCCTTCCAGATTCTCTCTCCATCCCATGCTTTTGGCAGAGCTTCATTATCTTCACTTGCAATGTAGGGCTATTTGCATTGGAATGTCTTTAGACAGAAGTCTGGCCAGAGGGATCAGTTAAGTAAAATTGCTTTCGGTTCCCCTTGATATTACAAGCATTAAACCATTCACTGCAAGGTAAATGTATATATTTACCTAGAGTCCTTAACTCTATACCCATACATGTTGCGATTTTTCGCGGACCGATGCGATATTCGATTTCGACGCCCGATTTTTGCTGTAGTGCTATTTTTAAAAGACCGACCGATCGGCTGGTTGGATTGGGAATCTTTTAAAAGTGTCCGACCGACCGAAAATTACGGTCATCCTCATTCGGGACCCGACTGACTTTTCGCCCAATTTTTCTAAAAACAGCATTGGTCGGACTACATTTGCATGCTAGGAATCCCGAACAATCGACCTACCTGATCGGTCGGAAGGGATAAAATCGCACAAAAAATGTATGGGAACCTTTAGGATTTAATTCCCACCCAATTGACTGAGCAGAGGAAAGATCATGGAGAAGCACATGAATAATTTGATCAGCTCTGATTTACTATTTATTGACTCAGCTGATCAATTTGATCATGTTCTTCTCAATGAGATCACCTTCAGATGTTTTCCTTGACAGAATTGCCATCCCTAATACCCATAAAAGGCTGTTCTTATATTGTTTTTGCATACATAGGAGTAGTTATTACAACACAAGTCCTCATGTTGACCTACAAAATAGACAAAGTATTTTGCCTATGTTACCATGGTCTCCCCTCAAATTTGTTGCTATTAGTTGTAGTATTCTAAACAAAAATGGTGGTATCCCATTGTAAATCAATAAGCTGCCTTAACACCATATACAATGTAAAATACAACAACATTTTCAAATGTCTTAGCTTCAGAGACCTTTTTGGTTGATGCCTCCTGCTCATTATTTTATATAACCTCCCTAGCATTTAAGACAAATTATATATTATATTTACTCTGGATTTGCAAAAAAATTAACCAAACGAACTGGGTTCATCCAACTCTGAAAGATGCCCTGCAGCGATCCCTTACCTGGTCCGGCGTCTGTGGATCACATATGCAGGCTTCCAGGTAAGGAAGGGGATACCTTTTCCCCTCCCACATTGTCACATAAGTAATTACATCACACGACTAGTAGTGGCAAAACATTGTCCACATCTGTTCACGAACAGGTGGATCGGACTTTTCCGAAGTCCGTCTGTTCACGGAGATCTTCAAATTTCTTGCCTGTTTGTGGGGAATTTGAATCGGGAAAAAAAGGCATAGTTCCTTATTCTGATTACCGGACCTGACGTTACCTTTGGTTTCTAAAGCAATTTCTCACTAGAGACTGGGGGTCTCTAGTGAAAAAATTCTTCATCAGGCCGGATCTTTCAGATTCCATGTTCGCAGCCTAACTTTCCACCTTGCAGACAGTTTGACCATCACTACACACGATGAAGAGGTGGGAGTTTTAAATCTGCTTTGAAAACTGTGTTTATTGCAGGTTGATGCCCAAAACTTAGCATTAGCAACTGCTTTACTGATGCTCCATTCGGGTAAGAAAGTGAATCCCTCATTCTATTCATTAAACTAGGAGGTGGGATCTGCAGGAAGCGGGATTTTCAAATCGCACTGATTACACTTTTCTGCTTAGAAAGCTGTATTCAATACAATTTAAAGTAAAATACTCACCTAAATAAAGTTTCAGTGCCCCCGAAGCCTCCTTTTGAAATTGGTCCTCTCTCTTTCAGTGTGAGGTACGGACATCACATCCGGGGTGGGAGAGCCAAATTTAAAAGAGAATTGTACTGGATACAGTGATAACTCTATCCAATACAATAAAAAAACACCTTTACCATTTCATTAAAATGTTATCATAAACAAAAACCAAATATAAATACATACTGTTTTGAAATCTATTATACAAAAGAAGTATTTTAGAGGTTTTATCATTCAAATGATACCTTTTATAATTTTTTTCAGTTTGACCTGATTTTTTGAGTTTTCTCGTAATTTAATTATGAAATATTTTTTTTTTACATAATTGTTTGTTTCAAACATTATTATATACATTATAGACCCATGTACGGGTTACAGGCCTACAACATTTGAAGTTCTAACTTCGAATTAGAGGTGCACAGTATCTGCCAGTTCCCTACATGGCCAGTAGGAGTTTGAGAAATGTTACTGTAGGTGATGGGATTTACAACTAGAAAAATTAGGTGTATTGTGCTATATTATGGATATTTTTTAGGAAAGGCAGAAATTGGCATTAAGTTTATTTGCTGGGAAAATCAAGTAACTGTAATTAAATTAAATAATGGCACATCTGGAAGTTAAGTTCACTTTTCTCTACGTTTCCACGATTTGTAACAATAAATGTGGACAATCGAAGTTCACAGTGTAATAATGCAGAAGGGGTACACATGGGTAATGCTTAGGGTTGTGTACACTATTTTTTACAGCTTTGGAAAAACCTAGGCCCGGATTTATTATCCTTGTTTGTTTATTTTCTTTACCAGCTATGTACACTGTCATAGGAAGCTAAATCCGGCATTAGATACTTTAGACCTTTTCGTCAGAGACAACGAATGTTTGATCTGTGTGTAGGCTGAATAAACACGGAGGTTGGCAGACCTACAGATTTGAAGTAGTAGGTGAGTCTATTTAGGTCAGCCAACTGAACAAACAATATATGAAAACACAAAAAAAGCTGTTTTAGAAAGGCGCATATTGGCACTATGTTGAGGTGACACTGTATCCCCTATGTAACTGCAAAGTCAAGTGAATGTTAATAAAGTGATTCACTTCTTGCCTGTATGAAGATTTTAGGAGTATATTGATTGGTACAAACATTTAAACCATTTGTATAAGATTCTGTAGATTCTCCTTGTGACCCAAAACAATGAGGGAGGAGATCCACAAGACCACAATATTCAGTGATATATGGCACCAAAGGCTTAGCATCAGATTTTTTAAGTCACAGCACTGATGGCCACCATCCTTCCCAAAGGGGAGGTTCTGGGGTATAGGGAGTTTTGAGACTTTAGGTTAAATTAGGTTATTTTAAACCACAAAGTTATCCACCAAATTAACAAATTCATGTCAGCATATGAAGTCTCCATAAAATGTTCATCTTATACAACATAAGACTTTTTTACATTGGGGTTACAATACCCTTGTGATGCAACAACAAGATACATAAATAAAGAGGGTAGTCTTACTCTGCTGAAGCGTTTCGTGAGGGGATATTGCTGATATCAGATCAAAAAATTAAATCATAATTTTTTTTTCAACCTGATGCCTCAAAAGTCCATATACCCTAGAATCGTATGGCTTTGGGGAACAAAAGTATATAATATTGTTATTAGTCATTGGTTGGGATAATGACATTGTTGCATTTTGAATATGGGGCACCAATACTATAGGCACATGCCTTTTTGTCAATAGCTTGTTAATTAGTCCTAAACATGCCCAGTATTCTAGTACTGAATAACCCCCATCCCTGTCAGAAATGTTAATGCGGTTGCAGATAGTATTGAGCACGAATACTCGAATTGTAAATATATTTGTTGAATAATTTGAGAATTCCCAAGTTTTGCGAATATGAATTGAATTCGCAATGTTGAATATTGGAGATATTATGCATTGGGAAGCTTATGGCCATGGATTGCGTACTTATATTCGCAATGCGAAAAATAAATACCACATGTGACCATTCATTTTGAAGGTAAATGGGAATATATTTTTGCAATACATGGCCACTCGAATTCGCAAATATCAAATCGAATATTAGTAGAATTTGAATATTGCCTATGCGCTCATCACTATTTGCAGACTTCTAAATAACTGTTCACAAATTACTGCAAATACATTTTTGTATGCTGGCTTCTTCAACAACAGTCTTGAGGCTCAAATCAGCAAAGGCTGCTGCCCCAAACTCCACCATCACCAAAAACTGCAGAATGCTCAGGATGTCACGCAAACAGCTTTATTGTTCCATGGACAATGCACAAACAAGTCCATTATTGTATTGCAAACATGCCTTTGGTTTTTATCTATGGAACAATAAATCTGTTTTTATATTCTAATGCAGTTTTCTGTGGATCTTGGACTTAATAATGTTGTTGGTAACTTTAAAGAAAGACCCATAAGACCACTGTTTCACAAAAAAAGTCATTCAGCCTTACCAATGCTAAAGATGTGCTTCTACCTATGTTTTGTTAACAACTATTTAATTATTATAATTGCATATGTTTGCCTTTGTGTTGATACTACTTTGTTGTGAATGCCCTACAAACAACTCAGACAGCTTCAGTTTGTTCATAATAAAATTATTAAAAAAGCACACAAAGTATAAAACACCCTCGGCCATTGCCCACCTGTCCTATAATATAAAACCTATTACTCACAGGTTGACACAATACACTGAAATGGATGCATTATTAGCCATGTGTTAAGTGCTGACCACAATTCAGCACTAAGGCAACACTGTTTTACAGTTCGGCTTCGAAGCCCGTCTGCCGCTATCCCAGAGAGAGGGATTAAGGCAGCAAACATAGACAGATGGAGTGGGCTCTCCACACCGTGGGTGTGAGAAGAGTTAGGAGTGAAAACTTGATATGAGTGCAGCGGAGAAGTGGAGCACGAGCTGTGAAAATAAAAATTGGCTCATTTCTATGAGCACATACAGCACACACGCTGACAAATGTTAGTTTACCTGACCTTGACTATTTTATTTATGAACAGTTATGGTGTCATTCATTAATCTTCTTTCCATCTTCAGCATCATTCATGGGTTAAACTTGTTTTCTGCAAAATTGGTAAGGTATAGAGAGGCTGTAAGTTAACTGAGAGGGGGAAATAGTCCTACACCAGTGGCAGTGTTCATCTAATATTAAGTATCATTTAGGTGTATATTAGGAATGACTGAACAGATGGCCTTGAAGCAATGACATTATTTTACCTTAATCTGCCAGCAACAAACAAAAAGAACAAGAAAAAAAACCCATAAAGACTAGTTTCTTACTCTCTGGGGCTCTAGATTTCTTGGCTTAGCCTGTTAAAGTATACTATCTCCAGGGCTATATATCCCCAGGTCTTTTTGCTAAGTTTGGTTTCAATTCAAGTAGTCACTCTACAGAACCACATCTCCTTGTGGTCTTTGCTGAGTTTAGTGCCTATTAAAGTAAGCTTTCTCCAAAGCCACATCTCCTTGTGGCCTTTGCTGAGTTTAATGCCTATTTAAGTAGGCACTCGCCAGAGCTAAATCTCCAGTGTCCCTTTGCTGAGCTTGGTGTCTATTTAAGTAGAGACTCTTGAGAGCTACATCTCCCAGAGTCCCTTTGCTGAGCTTGGGGTCTATTCAAATAGGCACTCTCCAGAGCTGCATCTCCCAGTGTCCCTTTGCTAAGTTTAGTGCCTATTAAAGTAGGCTTTCTCCAGAGCTACATCTCCCTGCGGCCCTTTGCTGAGTTTAATGCCTATTTAAGAAGAAGAGAGTGACTATTCAAGTAGGCACTACTAACTAGGTCCTTCTGCTGAACTTGGTGCTTCTAAAAGTAGGCACTTTCCTCCATGGGTCCCTTTGCTAAGCATGGTGCCTATTCAACTAGACAATGTCCAGGGTTACATCTCGCTAGGTTCCTTTGCTTTTACCATAAAAAGTTGAGGCGGTGGTGTTGTTTTTTGCAAAAATAATTATAAATGCATGGACCAGACTGGGTAAGATGACTTCTACTCTCAGCCAGACAAGTTGGACATCATTGTTTGTTTATTTTAGAGCAGGAAAGGCACTGAAAGTTATAAAACATTTTAAGAGGTGAATTGAGTATTTTTGTTGTAATTGCCTTGACATACAGTACTATTTAAAAATCTGCACACAACATCTGTTTTGCTTGAATATATAAGCATGAGTGCTTGGAGCATAATAAAATATATCTGACAAACTTCAATCTGACTTCTTACCTTTTCCATTTCTTTCATGTGCTTTGTTTTTACCGTATCATCATAGCTCCTGTCAGCCTTCTAAGTACCCTGGGCTTCTACGCAACGGTGGTATCACAAATGCACGTTGAGTCATTAGACACAAGGGATTGTGGGCAGAAGGAAGTGCCACTCACGCTCTTGAGAAACTCATCCTAATATACAAACCAATCCTAATATACTCGGTTGTGTTTGAAGTACAGTGTCTATGAAACAAGGGACCTCATTTCTTTCAAAAGCAAATATTTGAACGTCTTTTATCACTACACAGAATTCCCGGCTTCCCCTTTGATTCTTAAAGATAAAAAGGAAGCAGAATTATATAGCTTGTACCACAGTATTATTCGCCCTCTTAAATTTTACCGCAAAAGACCACAGTTTAGTTTTTCTTTCTTCTTCCGTCTAGCGCCACACAACACAGGTATTGCAAGGGCTACGCTAAAGCCTTCAGTCACATTTCGATATGACTGAGACTTGGATCTGCAATCAAAGACAGAGAACGTCTATGATCTGCTTTTATGCTTATTGCAGTAATTCCTCTTAATATAACAAATGATGGCACTTCTTATCTTCTGTCTAGATGGAGAAGGGAGCGCATTTTGCTCAATTATTCTTGCTTTGCGGATATGCCAAAACATTGGTTGCCGCTCACAACTATGGCTCAATCTCAATTAAGATAATTTTTTTCTGCAAAGTCCTTTAATCATTGATCTGTTTAGTGATTACAGGAAATCAAAGCCCCTGACTCCTTACTACTACCATGTCCATACTTGAAATACCTCTTGTCCCTATGACAATAACCTTTTCAGCTTAACTCCGCGTGCGCTCTGAATCTGTTCATACAAATGCTCGAGTCACACATCAGGACGTGATGATACTAATGAGGAAAATGTTTTATTCATATTGCTTAATTTCTTAACTTTGGATGTCATTGGAGAGCTACCAGAAGTCAGAGACCTTGTCTATCACCCTGCCATTTTTTTGTAGCCAAATGTTTGTTCTGTCTAAAGGATTTCTAATTATTACTTGGATTTTATTCAAATCCACTCTTAGGTCACGAAAAGAACCTTCAGTGATTACCAAAAACCAAACAGATATATGGTAAGGCTAAGACCTTCTTGATGCTCATCACACATCTACATATTATTTAGGAAAATATAAGGATTTCGAAAATAAATATTTGTTTGTCTCTTTTTGTATTATAAGTAGTGATGGCCGAACATTGGGCAAATCCTTTTGTGAACAGGTGGATGGGTTTTTTAGAAAAGTTTGCAGCTGTTAGTGGAGAGATTCAAATTCCCCGCCTGTTTACGGGGAATTTGAATCGAAAAAATCTGAGGTGACCTCAGTGACGTCACTTCCAGCATCTGGAACACACAGTTCCTTATTCCAACTGACTCACTTCAGGTTCTAACCTTTTTTTTTTTAAGCCGATTTTTTTTCACTAGAGACTGGGTTCTCTGAACATATTTTTCCACTGGCTGGATCTTGCTGCTCCTGATCCGGCCGGCGGAAGAATAATAATCTTCTTTGTATGGAAAATATCTTACAACCCAGTCTGGAAGCTGCTGACAGGCAGAGCTAAGAGCGGGACAGAGGATGGCTGCAAGAGGTAGCAGCCTCTACTGAGCTCCACCCACTTTCCTGTGTCCTGGCTCTGAGTTGTGTGTCAGGCAGTGCTGTGATGGGGCTATGTGGTCTCCTTTCACGATCAACCAGGATTAATGGACATGTCCATTTCCATTTCAAACAACCTTTTTTGAGCGGGATTGATTAATCCTACTCCTTACTACTACCATGTCCATACTTGAAATACCTCTTGTCCCTATGACAATAACCTTTTCAGCTTAACTCCGCGTGTCCTGGTTTTGAGTTGTGTGTCAGGCAGTGCTGTGAAGGGGCTATGTGGTCTCCTTTCACGATCAACCAGGATTAATGGACATGGCCATTTCCATTTCAAACAACCTTTTTTGAGCGGGATTGATTAATCCTGCTCGAATAAAGTTATTTTTTTGTTAGATGTTCTGTTTGATTGATGAGCGAACGACTGCCGCGAAATCGCATAGCGATCGATCGTTCATAGATTGAACGGAAAATCAAACTGTATATGACCACTTTCAGTCAATGCCTCTGTACAGATGAAATGATTCTTCTCTGCAGATTTCTACAAGCATAGATCTGTGGGCGATCGTTTGGTGTGTGCATTCACTGCAATCAATTGGCCACAAAATTGCCCATGGACCACAGCTGGCCACCTGGAGCAACCAGTCCAAATTGAGATCGGCCAAGGAATGACCATGTCTGCTTTTCTCTGACCGATTGCATTTCTTTGGATGGGGACCATGATTCTCTGAGCGTGACGACGTTATCACTTGATAGACCTGTTATCGGGCATGTCTGTTGGCAGCAGCCCGGGAAATTACCATGTAAACGTTTTGTGACCCTGGATTGTGTTTAGTTGATTTAAACCAAAAATGTAATTGGGCCTTAAATGTTAATGATCTTGTTTTGGAGACACAAATGACACAAAAGTAGAGACATTACAATCTAAATCTGAAAACTTTATGGCTAGAGTAACAAACAGAATCCACCAAATATGTCATAATACAAAGCCACCAACTTTGTGATTTCATTCTTCCCAAGCTTGTTTCACACATTTACATATGGATTGGCCCATTATACTAATTACAACCTTCTGCATCTCACAACCCTAAGTTGCTAACATAATTAAAATGCACATTGCTGCTTATATATGTAAATTGCTATTTTTTTTGGTGTCATACTCCAGAATCTGCAGTCATTTTGACATATGTCATCTGCGTATTGCCCTGGGTTATCAATGAATAAACGGAAACGGAATGTCTCTAGAAGGTACTTATCGAGTCGCTTTAGAAAGCAGACCTGGTTTAAATGAGCACAATGATAGTGTGCTATCTGCAGATTATAATATGGGGATGCTTACAGTAACAACAGAGAAGTAGGAGTTAATTAAGCCACTCGTAAAGATGGCAGAAGAGCAAGGAACACAGGTATGGAGAATCTATTTCAGGCAATTCACTTCATGAGATGGGGTGACAGCTGCCAGATGCCGAGTGACTTTACTGTGTAGTGAAAATCACATTATTCTGTTGATACGTGAACTGCAGTAATACTGCTTCCCCTCACTGTCTTCGTTGGCTGGTAGCTGAGCACATGAGATGGTAGACTTACTATGGTGCTGAAAACTGTCTTTTTATTCTTAAGGTATAATACAGAGCCCCATACAGTGTTGCATTTTGAAAAAAAAAAATTCTTCAGGACCATATGGAGAGGGAGAATCACTTATTTTAAGAATCACTAAAGAAAAATATGCTTATAAAAAATATATATTGCCTGCCCTGAAAGCATATGAGAGAATCCATCTTGGCAGGCTTCCAGGGGTATATTTTGTGTGCAAAACTGCAAGGGATCACTGAGGGCACAATATATTGGTTTTCATTGTAAAAAAATCAATGTGTATTTTAAGATGAGGTACTTTTCTGTCTGTCACTGCTGTCAGATGCCATATCTTCCTCCCCACTGCAGTAATTTACTCATTAGAGGTATTTTTTTTATCACCCCATCTAGTGGCATTCATGCAAAGATGACAATCTGGTGGTAGGCCCATTTAAAGGAATACCTAGCCCTCATTGTCTACCAGTTTTGATGAAGATACCACGTTATTATTATTATAACACACAGGTACAGTTTATGACACAGGAGGAGTTGAGGACCCTGCCCGGTCGGGCTTACAATCTAATTTAGGGGCTTTACAATAAAATCACAAAGTCAGCTAGTTGAAAACATTTTATTATCTCTATCTCTATGTACTGGGAAGTCAGTGATCATAGTTCAGATTTGCTGTATTTCTTATGTACGACATACAACAACCTGACAACAATTGCTATCAAAAATCATACATTTTGGGAATTATGTATTTCATACTGGAAAATTTTACTTCTTAGAGTATACTTTTAGTTATATTCATGTGTATATCCTTGAATTGGAAAGGATAACTAAAGACACATTTAATATTTTATGAGTACAAAAAATACCTGCTGATTTTGCCATAAATGCAATGCCTTTGACATATTTTGTATGGTTAACTAAAAGCAAAGTTTGATCCTTCTTTTGTAAACTACTTGGTTTCATCACCATGTACTAGAGATGAAGAAAGTCAAATTTGTTTGTGGTCCATATTGGCAAACATGGATCTCCCCATAGATGCATACAACATGGAGCATAGTCAACTATGCTAGCAACAAATGCATTTGGGATCAGATATACTTTAAATCCTTTGATAACATTGGTATTCCTAAGGTTTAGACCCAGTACCGCAGTCTAGGTGCCCTCACTAACACATAATTATGCCATCTGAGGCAAGTCTGCAATGCTTGTTTGTTCCCTGACGTTGGGTCTGATTATTACGAACAGTCTTTAGTTTTCTTTGTTCATCAATCCGACCCATGCCTGCCTTGGAAAAGACAGCTGGAAACCAAAAGTCTACATTTAATTGGTTGCTGTGAAGCAATAAAGACAATTCTTAGTACAGGCCATGTGCCACATCTCCATATCCATCTCCACTAAAGATTGAAACATAATACAAATGACACAAATGCTGTAGCAACTAACACAGAGAGCATTTATCTCTATAGCAAAGTAACTGTTACAATGTTGAGGCATTCTGTTTTAAAAGTATAGCAACAACATCTAAGGTATTTCTGTCAAGCAGTAAACTGAAGTGTTGTCCCTTGTGACCAACAGATGCCACGTTATCACTTTCATTGAATGTAAAAATAAAAAAAATAAAAAAGTCTTCCTCCAACCTGAAATGGTTGATGCTATAAAAAAATGAAATGTGTCACCAAGGGCTTAACAATATAAATCTGTCAAAAAGGTCAGGGGTTCTTGAAAAATGTCAAAATACGTAGATCCAGAGGTATACACAGCTGATGGCATATGCAAAACTAAAGTTCTGGGGCTACCAAGATTGAGCCACCTTCACCTACTAAGACTATGAATCTGCCCAATACCAATAAAGGACCATTAGACTACAAGGGCACAACTGGTGGAACTAAGCTGATCCTTTAAAGCCCAACTGCTTTGTGAAACCATTCCAATAAATCTTGCGAATTTTTTTCTTTTGTTCATCCTCGCTTCTGTATGGTACTAAATTATTTGCCTAAACACCCTTTCTGGTGGTATGATGCCCAGCGTCATTTAACCATCATAACTTCCAAGTTCAGGAAGTCATGATCTATCATACAGCAGATGGTAGTCCAATAGTGGTAGCAATTGTCACCTTCATAATACATGTGCCATTTTCTGATCCAATAGTACTGGAAGTATTGGGGAGTGGAAGGACAATAAACTCCTGTGACTTGCATATGTAAGTACAAGACCTACGATAAATAAAGTGAAGATCAGCATTTAATATTTTTGGTATGCAAGAAATGGACTTCCAGGAATACATATATGGCCACTAGGAATACATACCTCACAACCCTCAATGCAGCACAGTGTTAACTCAAATGGGTTGTGTTGCAGTAAATACATTGCACTGCATATAAGGTAAAAGGGCCCTTAGAAATGTTCCCTCACAGGACAGAAAGGTTAAAGAGCATGTAAAATATAGCAAAACAGCTTTGGTTACTTGTTATAAAGTTAGGGTTGGCAGTATCGCATGTTCTTTCTCATGACAGAGTTGTCAGAGGGTTGCGCCACCTTTATCAGGAGAAAATCCCCATACAAACACAATCTGAACATCTTTTACTTAAATCTCAATTTATGTGTCACCGACAGTGATGAAATCCAAGGCAGAAAAGCCATTTGGGGAAAGTCTGGTACACTAATCATAAACCTGCTAATCCTGTTCCACGTATTCCCAGAGGTGGCCAGGTTAAACGTGTTCCTGATGTGGCAAAGGTTGTTATCTCAGTAAAAGTTAATTATGTTGAAAAAAAAAGCCTGCTGCTTCCCTGTTCAGACTCTCTGGGGTTTATATCCTGTGCCCAGAGTGAGTGAAAATTGCAGGGCTCTTTGTTAGCACAGGCCTCTTGCTGAGAAATGGGTCTTCCGGGAGCACGGCTGCCCTAGGCGCAGGGAATAAGTGTGCCTGTAGCACCTTGAGGGTTAATTATCCACCAAACAGACCAGCTCTAAATGCCAGTCATACTAATTACACTGACAGCACTGCCTTGGCTTGTCCATCCTGTACTACATTTAGAAAGTCTGTCATATGGTGCTGTATGACAGCTCTGACCTATCATTACTTTTCTGTATGCTGTTTATTAAAATAAGCAATTTGTGTCTATGAAGGGAAATATTAAAATATAAAAAATAGGCTTGTGCACAGAGGAGCTAATTGTATTTTCTATTAAAGGGCTGAGCCATACACCTTAAAGGCTCACATATACAGGACAATTTTTTACTTAATTTTTTACCGCGTTCACAGCAATCAATCAAGTTCTGCCCACCCTGAACGATTGACCAAACAAAATCGGAATCAACATTGATCCGACATGTTGATTTTTTTTTGGTCGGTCATTTGGCAATCGAAGTACGTTGGTGGACCCATAGCTCCCTATTCAGCACCTAGGTTGGAGATTGTGGATTTTGTTCCTATCATCATCCAGGAATTCTCCCATATAGCACTCTTTAGATGTCCCTATTCTGATGACCAGCATCACATAAACTCACTTCTACTGAACCTAGATTGCCCTGGACCCACCCAAGTAGGTAAATAGAAAATTAAAAGAGATATAACAGTAAAGTGATGAGAACATTTAGCCATCATTCTGCTTTTTCATGTTTCTAGCTCACCTTTAAAATACTACTTTTGGTTTTATGAGCATAATGTTCTTATCAAATGTCAGTGAGTACTGGAACATGTGTACCATATTTTTTGGACTATAAGACGCAACGGGCCATAAGACGCACCCACACAGCCAGATATCAAGTAAGTACACAAAATGTTCTAGCAAAGTAGGTAGGACTGGACCACGCAGTATTTACTCTATATTCCTCCAGCTACAAGGCCAGTGCCAGGAGGGAGGTCTTGGCACAGGGCTTAAACTAGCATGTTTCTATACCCTAGCAGTACCCATTCTCTGAACACACTGACAACTTATAAAGAGACACACTTTACAATCTGCCGCTGAAAAACGAACCCATAAGAAGCTATTTACATATGGGAGGAGATATGAGTCTGTGTCACAAAATGTATTAATTGCAATGCAGAATGTTAATTAAAATACACAACTCATGCTATCTAATTGTAAAATGTGTCTCTCTATAAATTGGTCAGTGTGTTCAGGGAATGGGTACTTCTATTGCTAATGCAGATAAGATCTCTTCTTGGCAGTGTTTTTTTGGGCTTGGCTGGAGGGAATGGAACACATTTCTGCCTCCTGCCATGCAGAGCTATATTCAGACCATAAGACACAGGGACAATTTCAACATTAATTTTAATGGTAAAATAGTGTGTTCTATTGTTCGAAAAATACTTTATTTCCTTTATAACTGCTATGATAATTATTTAGATGTTTTATTGTATGAATGAGTATCCTGCATTTTAAAACTGGGCCTTGAAGACATGAAAATGGAAGCTCTGCTTACAGGGGTGTTTTTGGGACAAAATGTTGAGGAGACGGTGTGATATCCCAGTGAAATTGTAGTCTAAATTTGAGACTAAGCAGACTTACACTGAAAATTGGATATGTAATTAAATAAAGAAACATTTAGATGGCACACAGTAAATAAAGTCTGTTGTAATACATGTCATAGAAAACCTTTTTTAGTTTTGTGTTTAAGCATGCATAGTTATGACCTTAGTGGAATAAAGATGTCATATATCTCAAAACAATGGAAAGCGATTGCAGTTTTTAGAAGACTTGGGTCATGTGCCAATGGTTCCAGGGTCTAGCAACATCTCTGTCCAATAATATGTATTGGAAGAAAACAACATGTGTTTTTTTTAATGAAGCTTCAATACATGAGGGCAGGATTTAAGCAGAACTTTCATATTTGTATTTAGTGGATACTTACCTTCTTTAACCCCCCCCCCTAGAGCTTCTGACGGCTCCATCTCGTCCACCACTGCTGTCCCGGTGGATCCTCTTAGCTGGCTTCTTCACTGAAGCAAGCCGATGTCACCCCTCTCCCCCCTTGACGTGATGACGGGGGGGGGGGGGGGTTGGGTGCGGGACATTCGAATGTAAATTAGGTTAACTTGAAAGAGCACATCTGCCCCCAGTGGGATTTCCAGGTGTGCACTTTGAAATTAACCCTTTCAGGGGGTGCCAAAGGGCATTGTATTGGATACAGTGATAACTGTATCCAATACAATTCAAAGTAAAGTACAAAAACAAAACACATTTCCAATTGTAATAAAAAAGTTATTATAAACAAACATAAATATGAATACATACTGTTTTGAAATCTTTCATACCAAATAAGTATTTAAGAGATTTTATCATTCAAATTATACCTTTTATTACTTTTTTATGTACTTTTTTTAGAATAATTGTGTGTTTCAAATATTATTATATTCAGGATGTCTACTAGACCCTTGTACGGACATATTTTGGGAAGGTACAGGACTACAACATTAAAAAAATTACAATAGAGTCTATGGTGTGCTTTTGGTACAGAAATCTGGACCTTGCAAGAGCGCTACGGAGGTTAAGCTGCATTATCTATATCTCCTGAGAACCCCAAGTACATGTATCTTTACATACATTATGACAGTGGCTCCTGAAGATCTTATTTTCTGAATGTGCGTCTTTCCCATCCTGTAATAAGAACCTTCAATATTGTGTCCTTGATGTACAGTGGATTGTGAATATCCTTAAGGTATACTTTTCACCTGCCAAGATGGGATTGAGAGAGCTTGAAGAGAAAATAGAGATGTAGCTGACGTTATTGGTTCACCCCCCTTGTGAACAGCGAGATGCTTCAATCGGTGGTACAGGGTCATTGAGAGATACAGGGATTGTGCACAGTGTTCTGTGAATTCAGCATGTTAGAAGAGCCATTATTTTAGAACCATGTACCTTGACACTGGTTGTATTGTCCAAGGTCATCGTTAGGTCAAGTTTTAGAGTAACTATATCTTATCTTTATTTTCTATACTCAAAAGGCTCGTCAGAGAAGCTCACATTAGAGGCGAGCAAAGTTCTGACCGCTAATATGGAAGCTTTGAAATTGGTAAAAAGTAAACCGATTTAATGTACACTGAGGGATCTGCGGATCAAGGGGACATTTACCATTACATTAATGAAAGGAAAGGCTTTTTAAGTTGCATCAGTTGGTCTCAATTAACTTATTTTCTCTGTGTGATGTGGCTGAACCTTTTGATATTAGATATTAGTCAGTTTTTTTTTTTTTTAAATGGGGAAGTGTATTATTAAATGATACTTATCTGAATGTCGCCATTTTCTCTACCGAGAGCTCTTATTTAATTTGCTGCTGAAATGTGAGATAAATAGTAAAAAAAAATACATTTTTGCAAAACTTGAAAAGTAATTAAGAGAAAAATAAGACAGACTCGCTAATGTAGAAACACACAAAGAAACCCTTGATATATAAGAGATGCTTAATAATTAGGTTCCACATGTTTAACAAGAAAACATTAAAGATACATTTCACTTGAAAACACTGTTTTAAGCTGGCCATACACGTGTCGGATTCCATGGCCAATTGATCACTCACCCAATTGATCCGACAGAGAACCAACATGTTGGTTCTCTGTCGGATCCAATTCTGAGCCCCCGATCAATTGGACGCGATCACTCGGACAAGGGGGTATGCAGTGATCGGATCCTCTTAATTGGCTGATGGTTTGCAGCTCCCATTCCCGCTGAGATTGCCGGAATCAATTGGGTGAGTGATCAATTGGCCATGGAATCCGACACGTGTATGGCCAGCTTTAGACTAATTTCCTAGATTTATAAACCCTCTTATTCTGTGTACTGATGTAAGATTTTGAAGTATGTTTAAACAAACCTAAACATTTTATCCTTTTCATTTAGCATTGAATGTGTAGCAAAAGTTTGCATGTTTAAAGTTTCCAATGTGTCTCTTTGCCCGCCACATGCTTCAGGGAAGGGAGGCAGACACATCAATATACATCCAAAATAATTGATGAGCAATTATTTCATGTTTTTACTTTGTGGGTTTTTATTGGTTTAATGTTTTTTTTAACTATGCGCCAAACCCTGAAGAAACTCATCCGGGTGAGATGGGTCATAGTGTGTATACCAGGGTTTCTAATAAACTTCATAAGTACATGTATTTATGTCATCAAAAGAGATTGTACCCCTTAGGAGGAGGCTGGCAAGAGAATCCCTGAGTTATTTTGGAGGTTTTAATTGTTTACCTACAATTAACTTTATGACATATTACAGTTTTCTTTGGTGCCTTAAAAGTCCCAAATAGGGTATCCTGACCCCCATCAGGGGGTATACCTACACATTTGGGTAACCATATTTAAATAAATATTGTGTATGTGAGATACAGATCTACCTATATAAAAGTTTTGCTTAGATGGCTACTGTCTATATATGTGATAATCAATAAACAAATAACTCATTTCATATAGTTTGCTTTCTCACATTATTTAATATAATTATTATGTGTGGTCTAAGAGACGATTAGAACGTACCTAAACAACCTATGTTTATGTAAAATTTTATATCATATTGAAAGCACTTTTAATATACCCAGTAATGAAGATTATCATGCAAGAATATTAATTATTTTTAAATTGTAAAAATTAGGATTAATACAATTATCAAACAAATTTCCTTTGTTTTAGTCTAACAATGGTTTCTGGCCCAGACAGGCCCCTTTTACCCATTTAGCAATTCAAGACATCTCTAAACTTGATTGATGCAAGATTGTGTTGAACTTTCACTTAAAACACACTTAAACTCACCTTATGTACTTTAAAGCAGGGTACAGACGGCTCAATATTTGAGCTGTCCAATGTTCCCTGCAGCAGCGGAGCCAGGGAGAGACAGTTCTGCTCTCTCCAGCTCAGCCAATGCTTTACATGGAGACCCGCGGTTTCCATGCAAAGCGACGGACTTCGGCCATGATTAACTGTTATGTCCGTTATCCTAGTTTTCCCCCTCGAAAACTGGGATGGCCACATATGATATTGGCCAGATACACCGCCGTCGTTCTGGCCCCTATTCTTATGTGTGTACCCTGCTTAAGTCCCTTGCTGGGAAATACCCCACTATGAGGACAATCTGCT
Organism: Ptychadena robeensis; assembly: GCA_036250615.1. NCBI lineage: Eukaryota > Metazoa > Chordata > Amphibia > Anura > Ptychadenidae > Ptychadena > Ptychadena robeensis. The sequence goes on from CM070034.1 coordinate 121,491,574, forward strand.
GTTCGAGTGCAGCATGGGAACATTACAATGATGTCACCACGTTGTGCTTGGGCGCCCATCGATTGAACAGGAATCAAGGCTCTGTCCAATCGATGGGACCCATTCAAAGGAATGACATTCGATCAGGGTTTGCGGACTTGTCCGATACCTGTTGGTTGATCCTGCTGGAAGACAGAGGTGGCCACATTAGATTGGCGCTATATAGATAAATAGCTAAATAGATGATAGCATAGATAGATAGAAGGTGAACAGTGGTTGAAGCGGCCATCAATCTTGTGCATGTCTATGCATTTATGGAGACCATAAGTATATATATTTTTTTTGATTTTGGACTGATTCTCCACCATTGTGATAGCTGAGAGGCAAATAAAAATTGTATTTCCTTTAATTTTTTCTGTTAAGGGTGACTTTAGGTGCCCTTTGAGTAGTTAACCCTCAAATCATGTCTACTGGTTGCATTTTTGACCTGTCGGAATTTCCAAAACATCTTACAGTTTTTAATGACAGTGTTTGGGTAACTGCCATATGTAACAATACCAAAGGTCCCTCTGTCAATTGGGATGGCAATTGAACTTTTCTCCACACGATCAGTTAAGTAACTTGAACAGATTCAGTATGTTAAAACTCCAAACTTTAAGAATTGGTATTTAGCGCATTTCCCATATTCCCAACCACCAGTTAAATATCTGCATTTGTCATTCTTCATTGGATTAGTAATGTTAAGAAACATATTGATACCTGTCTAAGCTTAATATATTAGTCGAAAAGCCTCCGGGATAAATTTACTTTCTATAAAAAAAAACTATCCTTAAATGGCTGTAATTAGAAATCTTTTAGACAGATCTTGACAAATCCTTTTCTTCCTGTTAATGGAAAAAGTGATTGGTGCTTCAGGTTGATTTTTGAAGATGTGGTTCTAAAAACTATACCATAGTTTATTCTGTAAGCTAACTACATATATTAGAGAAATTTGCTCTAATTTCTGTTCAAGACAGGGAGAAGCCCTCCAATCGGACCAAGACAGCAATTCACCATCATGACTAAGTAGTGATGGCCGAACTGCCCGCAAGGCGGACAGTTCGGCCGCAAACAAGCATGTTTGCCCTCCTTCTCGCTGGCGGACAGTACGGGTGTTCGACCCGCCGTGTTCGCCAGCGAGAAGGATCCCTCTATTCTTCCTCCGGTGGGATCATTAGCAGCGAGATCCCGCCGCAGGAAGAATATTTCACTGAAGACCGGGTAGAGAACCCGGTCTATCAGTGAAAATCCGGCTCGTAAACCCGTCACTGACGTCACATCCGGTTAGAACAACCAGGAACTTTGCGTTCCAGGTGCCGGATGTGATGTCACTGACGTCACATCCGGGTTTTCCGATTCATATTCCCCGCCTAGAGGCGGGGAATTTGAATCTGTCCGCGAACGGGCGGACAGCGGACATTTTTAAAAGTCCGCTCCGCCCGTTCACGGACGGACACGCCGAATGTTCGGCCATCACTATGACTAAGCTACTTGGTGTGAAACACAACCCATGTTGCTGTCTGTACATCCATGGTCAGCATGTCCCCTTTGTAAAGATAATTAATGTAATTTCTCATTTGAAGTTTATATTGATGTCAGAACTATGTGCTTTGTAAATCCAGAAGGCTTCTTCTATGTAACCCTAAAGCAATAAACCAGGCATGCCCACCACTTTAGGTGATCGATCCCTGTCCGATACTTTGGATAGAGATCAAGGATCCGAAGTAATGGTGATTGAACAGGGATTTACCAACATGTTGGTTCCCTGTTCGACCGGCATTTTCTTGAAGTGCAATCGATCGCTCCTGGTGGGCAGTGTTCGATTCTCGAATGACCGTGAATCTGCACGGCAATCAATCATTCAGGAACAGAAAGAAAATCCGTGTATGGGTACCTCAACTACAGCTTGCCATACACCCACAGACAGGTGCCAACAGACGAGCTCTCGACGCTGCATTCCCGGGCTGACTTAATCGGCGGGCACCCTTTGTGTGCCAGCCATTATCTTCAATGAAGATGCCGGTCTTCATTGAAGTTAATGGCATTGGCCGGCATCAGCCAGAGAACATCGGACATGTTCTCTGGCCGGCCGAGCTGTGGGGCGCCATGTGGGCACACGCCGATTGGCGGCCGATTTTGCCACACGCCGTCGGTCAGCAGCAAAATCGGCCGCTAATCGGTGTGTGTATACCAGGCTTTAGTTGTACAAAAACCCACACAACCAAAGTAGCCTGGATCACAACAATCTGTTATCATGCATGTTAGGCAACGTCCATAAATCATGTTAAAAAGGTTCACATTATATCCAATGTTCTTGTTGACATGTAAACCAACAAAAATGTAAACAATTTAAACGGACAAAAGGTGGAAAAGAGTGAACCTAACTCAAATGAACCCGAAGGTTACTGGAGTTCAACTTTCAATGTTAAATGTATGTTTACTATATCCGAACCTTTTGCAGTTAACCTCCATAGCAATTAGAACAGTGTCAGTTCCCTCGCCGATCTTTCCATCTTTCTATGTCTATTCCAAGGAGGAGGGGGGGGCTGGTGCCATTAGGAACCCATGCCAAGCATTAGCTCCCTGGGTCCCCACATAAGTGAATGTGTTAATTACTGTAATTATAACTTCACAGTAAATAATACAATTATAAACATATGTACAGTTAAATTGTTGTGCCTTTACTTTAATTTAATTTAATTTACTTAACTATACTATGGGATTGTAACCGATATCACCATGAATTTGGGATTTTATTCTGGGAAATATTAATGATAGCATAATGTTGGCTGTGGGAATCTCACAGAGACTTGGCCGATGAATTTGTTCATTTTTAGATACATGTTTTAGATCTTCTTACATGACTTGGATAGACTATATGGACCTGCGTGTGTTAACCACAAGGTTATCTTTACCTTTTCCCCTTACCCACCTCCATAATGAAACACTATACACCAGGATGGATTTTAATGGCCATGGTGAGTGGTCTCAGTGGGCCGCTCACCAGATTGGTCAACTCACTCTGACCCCCCCCCCCAGCATTAACATTTAAAAATAATCTGGTGGTGAGATACCACCACCAGATGGTTCCCGCCAACCATTAACTTCAACTGTGTACCTTCAAAGACCCAGAACCCGCCACCACGCTATGACATCTGAAAGAAAACAACAAGTTATTCACACAGTAATAGATGTTCAAAACCAATTACCACCCTCAAACCCCTTCCTTCTCACACGTCGTTCAAAACTATCACTCAACGCTTCCACCCCACTGAAACCCAACACAGCGTGGGTGGGCGGGAGATTGACCCTTCACTGTTCTCCTGACAAGTGATGAGGATAAATTAGTAGAATCCACATTATAACTTTGGCCCCACCTTATTCCACTTTCCTCTAATCCTGTCCCTCCTTACTAATATCTTAAACACAACATATTTACTTAACATCTATCTGACCCCCTGACACTCCTGTCCCCTCTCATGTATGCCTCCCCCTTATTGCATTGCATTCCAAATGCTACAGGCCAGTCTGATCTGTATTTGCTATAAGCTTGTTTGTAACAATTTAAGCAAATGGGTAGGTGGTACCATACATGTTTATGTTCCAGTAGTACACATTGTACTTGGACTGTGCAGAGTTTGTGAGGGTGGTAGATTGCTGGCTAAAGTTTAGGCGTAACTTCTGCAGAGAAGGGATGTCTGTAAGAGAAAACATGTATTTGCATTATTTGTAACTAAATGCCACAATAGTATATTTTCTTTATGACCCTAAACACAACATTAATGGGCAGCTAATGCTAAAGTGTTTACTCTTCTATTATGTTTGTCAAATTACATCAGGGAGGAATTCATTGATGATAATAATTGGTTTGCGGGAGCTCTGCTGTAGTTTGCAAAGCTAAACAATGATGGCAGAATGGAGGTAGTAATTAGTGTATCTGTGTTCCCGTACTAATTGACAGGCTTTCTAGTTTTCCACTAAATGCTTATTTGCTGCTACATTGCCACAACAGGAAATGCATTGTATGTACATACATTTATGAATGAAGTCTCAAAAAATAAATCATGTGAGAAGAATATGGAAAAGGAGGTGTTACATTGAGAGTCTATTTATACCCAAATCGTTTTTATATTGAGTAGAGAATAGCTGGAGTTTAGTTTCCTTTTTACTTCCTGTTCTCCATGTACACTACAATTGATCTCCAAAGCTACTGTATATTCTCAATAGCTTTGACATTAAATTGAGTAAATCATCTCTAACATCATTCTAGGGAAAATAATGGCTTGCACAATAACAGTTCAATCAGTGTATCAATCTAACAGAAGAAGGTATATTCTTTCATTTATATTTCTTTTTCTATATTGTAGCGTTGCTAACTGGGTATACAGCATGTTGCAGGTAAACAATACATGTCATAGTGATATTAATCATGAGACACTTCCTTCTAAGGATTTAAAAATATTCTGTCTACTAAAGTTTTTCCTGCTCTGTCATTCTAAAATTCAGACAAATGAACTACTGCTGAGAAAAGGCTGAATGTATCCATGAAATTGGTTATGGCCCAGGGTTATTGTCACCATCAGGTATGCAGAAAAGCAAGGCAAAATCAAATGACATTAATTGGTTTCCTGTAGGTGCTGAAATCTAAGGCTTCTGCAAATAAATCTATTTTACAACAGCATGAGGGAACCCTGGAGTCCAGCTACTTCAACCTTAATATTCTGGGTTCTAAGCTGAGGGGTCAATTTCCAGACTTAATAGCCAAAAGCCAATTTCTAATATTAGATATATAATTTAACCATTGTCTAGACTGGTGGAATTGTTGTTTGACCTCGCCAGGTGCCATCAGTACCTTGTTGCATTCGGATTCTCTTTACTTTGTGAGGTGACAATTCATTTTGTAGACTCTCCTAAAAAGCTGAATATCATCCTTATTTTCACTGTTATGGTCAACATTTATCTTAGTTGGCTTCATAAAAGGCCAACATACAGTTTTTATCACACTTACCCAAGACTAGCAAAGACCCTATTCAGGATTGCTCAATAATCCTTCAAAATATTGTAATGCATGTACCAATTATAATGCTGACCTGATATTTGATGCCAACCCCTACTGGTATAGACATATTAGCACACTAGCTCAGTAATTTAGGACACTAAAGCAGGGGACACACTGTTCAATATAGGAGCCCTTCAAGATTCCCTGCAGCAGCCCAATGACAGATATCGGAGGAGCAGCACTGCTGTGTCTCGAGCGCAGCCAACGCTTTGCATGGAGACCCTGCGGTCTTCATGCTGAGCAAGTGACATTGACCAAGGTTTATGGTCGTGTCCGATATCCCTGTTTTCGAGCAGGATTGATCGAAAACAGGGATGGCCGCATATGATATTGGTGAGATAGATGGCCGTGAGTGTTAGTGATGAGCGGCATAGGCAATATTCGTATTCGTGGCATGCCGTGAATTTTATGGAAAACATTCAAAAAATATTCGCATTCGGCAATATTCGGGGTTTTTTTTATTGCGAATATCGGCAGTTTTTATCGCGAATTTCGCGCGCGCAATATATGTTTAACATGGCGCAAATTTTTATGCAAATTTTTAAAGTGACGATTTTTGCAATATTCGCATCACCCCAATATTCATTTAAAAAACCGTTGATGGTGTTGCTAAGCTCTTGTTGCAGCCTTCCCATTCGTCCACTCACATTGAGAGGTGTGTGTAATGGATAAAAAATACAGAATATCCGGAATTGTGAATATTCGGCAATATATTCACCATCTTCATGCATTTCCGAATTGCCGATATTCACGATTAATATTCGGAATCCGAATATTTGCGATCATCACTAGAGATGGTTGAATTTTTTTTTAAAAATTCAACGATTTCGACGATTTCGAGTTAATTGCAAAGCCCCTGGACATGGTATCAACACCATTGCTGGAGATGTAGAGAAGGGTTGGGGGTATACTACAAAAAAGAAAGTATGTCTCTAACACAAATAGTTTTTGCACAAATTAAGTTCAAAGTCAAGTCAAAATTTCAAAAATCGGAATTTCGACTTTAACTTTGAACTTGATTTATGCAAAAACTACATGTGCTAGAGTAACACTTTTTTTTCAAATGTTCCCCTAACCCTTCTCTACATCACCAGCAATTTTGGTGTTGATACTATTTTTTCAGCTCACAAAGTTAGCAAGTCGAAAAATTCGACCATCTCTAATCATCACTAGTGAGCGTGCACAGCGATCAAAGTGCCAATGAATCTGGCCCATATCTACATGTGTGTTCCCAGCTTTAAGCTTATTTATAACTATAATATGCAATGATATGCAATGAAAGCAAACAAGTACTCAATACACTAGTAGACAAAGGAAAATCACCATACAGTTCAGAAAAACAGTACTTTAGGAAACCAAATGTTAACCAGTTATAGTTCCGTGTTAAATATTAATATGCCATAAATATAGTATTTCAGACTCATTTGTAAAGAAGTTAAGGAGAGTAGTCAGCTACCCACTGGCAATGAACACAGAATTGAACTTTACCTCAACACTTCAATGAAACATTTTGTCATTGAGTTGCCTATGGGGAGATTACAGGACCGGATATTGCTTCTTCGTCCTGAACATCTGTTATGGTAATTGAGGCAGCAGATCTGGCATTAATTTTCTAACACTGTACTTGGCAATGCCATAGAAAGAAGGCAGAGGTGGAATGGCTACTGCACTGGTAGTAAAAAAGGGAAATGTTAAGTCCTTTAAAATATACTATTTAGTAATATCTGGACAAAATAAAGATGACATTTAGAGAAAGCTATGTATACATGTGGACATTTCCCCTTAACAAAGGCCAAGAGTGTCATTTTCCATGTTCTTCTAAGTCCTACTACAAAACTGTGGCAGCTAGAATTTAGCTTTCAGTAGTAAAGTTAAAGTAAGTTCATTTGAAATAAACAGTCAAAGGAAAGGGAACTTCACTTTGAAAATCTGTGTTCCACTCCCAAATGTTTTATTGAATAGGATTCTATGTGTGCGTATTTTTGCCATGCCAAAAATATCTTAATTAAAACATTTTTAACACCATTACCTGCTTTAATTATATTTTTATAACTGTTAAGGTAGGCCTGAGAGGTTCTGCAAATAAGCGTAAACTTCTTCTATTTACTTAAAGAAGTATATGTTCAGTGGTCTCTGGTATCACTGGTACCCCAAGAATCCATTCTACTCTAGGACTTTTGAAGTTTAAGATATGATCTGAAATCAGCAGATGGGTTGCTTGCTATGTATCTATGGCAGCATCTCCTGTAACTGCTAGTTTTGCCTTCCAAAGCTAATTTTAGGGAAAGGCTGAAACTTCAAACAGCCCTGTGATCTATGGTAGGTCTGAAAATCAATTAACTTTTCTCTTTAAAAGTAAGTTGACAGTGTTTTAAAGATTCATTGAGAACCTACTTTAAGGCAAACCTCACCTTGTTTTGAAAGTAAAATGACCTAAAGTTAAGTTTTTTCTTTCAACCGGGGCCAAACTTCGTTCTCAAGCTCCCTTTACTTTGACTTCAATGTCTTGGATGGCCCATATTACTAGTCAGATTTGTCTGGTTGTATTGCCACGCGGCGTTGGCTCATAGTGCCGCATGACTGTGTTCTAGATAAATGAATGTGACATTAATATGTAGTAAATTAATCTAGTCTGACAAGCATGGAATAGTTACCCACTATATTTCTCAGTATCACAATATTTTCTTCTATCACCTTCTTCATCCTGTTTCATAGCAGCTGACTCATATTTCAGAGCGTTTTCATCAGGACTTTAATAAAATCCAATTAATTAGCATGTACTTTGCTGTCATATTAGAAAATATATGTTCAGTGTACGTTATGGCAAAATGAGAACAGCTGGTCATTCCTGTATTAGTGCCCGGAGACTGCTTCTAGCGGAAATAAGTAATAACTCAACACTGGGCCTCCCAGCGCTGACATACTGCAAGAACAAATCTTTAATTTGCTGCAAATACAAATTATAAAGGAAACTTGAGCAACCTCTGATGGAGCCTAAATACCCATCCCTAGACGTCCAATAATTTAGAGAAAAAAAAAAAGATTAATTAGAAAAAACTTAATGATGTTTCCATTAATGTCATCCCATCTGTGTGATCAGCCCCAAAAAGACATCATTTGGAGATTAGATCTCCCTGTGTGATACTGGGAGCTGTGTCTGTAGACTCTCCCCAAAACACCTACACATATGTTTTCCATCATTATGCCGCGCGCCAGAAGAATACCAATCATGCTGCCTTAATTAGAATGGAGACAATGAGGAGTGCAATGGATTTCTGATGGAAAAGGTGCATGATTTAGCAGACTCAAGGACATTTGTGTCTCTCAGCTACAGGCCGGAGTGAGAAATGAACATGCAGCTGCACGGATGTATAAAGGAGACGGTAATCAAACCATTTTGACCTATGTGAGTGAATAGGTGATAGGGGTTGTTGTTGGAGAAGATAGAGGAGATACAACACAATACCAGACACAGACCAGTGTATGCTGGAAAAATCTTTATTTTCTGGTGAAATTACACATATTGCACATTGACAACCAACCATTGTAGTGCAGCTTTAGGGAGCTAGTGGCTTTGTGAGTTGATTGCAAGGCCCCTAAACATCGAATTATATTGCTGAAGATGTAGGAATGGGTTGAGGGAACATTTGAAAAAAAAAAAAGTATTGCTCTAGCATGCGTATTTTTTGCATAAATTAACTCAAAATTTCGAGCTTAGAAATTGAGACTTGGATTTGAACTTAATTTATGCACAAATTTCCTGTGTTAGAGCAATAATTTCTTTTTATATGATACCATACTCAGGGGCTTTGTAACTAACTCACAAATTCAAAAAAAATATTTGACCATGTCTAGTGATCTCTATAACAATAAAGTGTTAAACTAGGAGCTCGAAGTTTACAAAAAGTGATATTGGCTACAAAGGCAAGTCTGCAGGAACAGACAGAGCTGCTGAAGTTTTAAGGAAGTGCTGTGTGCAGTTTTTATAATGCAAAGCCCTTTCTGTAAAGAGGAAATTCCTGATAATCCTGGGGCTATGTTTCCACGATGTCTAGGGCTCTGCAATGAGCCGATTTGCAGGCCGGAGGT
>CM070034.1:121500839-121511614 GCA_036250615.1 Ptychadena robeensis
CAGTATTTACCATGCAAAGCTTAGGCCTATTTCCTTTTGCAGGACAATGTTGGGGCATATTTTCCATTCTTGGACATTCTAAGCATTTCCATTTGATGAGTGACTTAAGGCATATTTAGTTCGCTGAACCATGGTTGATTTATGGAGGGAGAGCAAGGAGCTGCAGCCATGATCTTAGATGCTCTTTCTTCCTTCCAGCGTTATGTGCTGGTAGGAGGGAGAAGACTTTAAATGGGAGCCACAGCAAGGAGCCTGAAAAGCAGCATGTGGCTCTGGAGCCATGGTTTGCTGATTCCTGGTCTAGACATAATTACCTTTGCTGGACTGTGAAGGCTCAGTTTCCTGTGCTGGCCAATGTTCGGAAAAATTAAACTTTTCTGGGCAATGCCTTGCCTGTTTCCCTTTGCTAGTCAGTGTCTGCGTATTTAGATTTATCCATATTTCTGCACTGCATTTCTAACTCCGCAAACAATGCATAATTATTAACATACAGTACATTGCTTACAGCAAGTACAGCAGGATATGAGGTGATTATAATTTATTTATAAACTGTCAGCCAATATGGCTCTCTAAACTACAATATTATATTAACTGAGAGGAGAGGAACACATCCCTGTTTAGAAAGAACTTTCCTTCATATGTCAATTATTCCGCAACAAAGAAAAAACAATAATTGGAACAAACATTTTCAAGTGAGCACATCTAACGTATTTCCCGTCCTCGGTGGGCAATTGGGTTGTTCTGGCAGCTCTGAATGGAGAACCAAATTGGCAAAATGAAAGTACAATATTGAGAATCATTCCTGGATTGTCACATTTGTTATAATGAGAAATTTATTAAATCTAATGAACTGAAAATATGCTTACTGGAGCAGGGTGGCAGCACATTGATTAAAGATCTTCTATTTCTCAGTGGACTCATTTAGACAATGCTGGAGATAAGGTAACTTTCACCCCCTCCCCCCTATTTCCCGCCCAGGGTGGCACTGATGTGCTCCGAGCAATAAAGATAAATGTCTTTCTGCTACATTGACAAAATTGTTCAGATTCCGTTTCTGGAAGAGGTTTTGGCAAAATGGAGCAAAACAGAGCAACGTTTAAGTTCCGTCTGCTTTTTGTATTGAATTTATACGAGTTGATTCTAATGTGTTAAAAACATTTAGATTAAAATTTTAATCGAAAGTAGCCCAACAACGTGTCCACATAAAAGACTGTATTGTGTAATAAGTAAATAAACACACTAGTAGTTTAAATTACTTGTAAAATTGTTTTAAAGGTATGCAGATGAAAGGAGTCTGGAACTGGTGTTACAAAGATACCAATTACAAGGGAAAGTTTATGGAATTCAGCTTTAAACAGCAACATTTCTCCTTTCAATATCAAGGCCAATATCAAGGCCTTTCTCAATATGGACGACTTACACAGCCATACTACAACAAGACCCGTTGGTGTGGTGCCCCTCATTTTGAATACATCTCTTCATACAGAAGCCAATTACATAAAATGGGCTTCCTGGTATTAGGTAGCCCATTAAAATTAATAAAAAAAATAGCTTTTGGGAGTTCCAAAGGAGTTGCGGTCTAGAAAAAAGGCAACAGAAAAATGTAAAAGTTGTAAACTGAATATGGAGCGGACAGAGACCATTAATGGGTGAATAGTAGGTGAGTGCGTCCTTAGTAGAGATGATTTTTTTCAAAAATTCAACCATTTTGATGCTTTTGAGTTCATTGCAAAGCCTCTGAGCATGGCATCATCACTAGTGATGGTCGAACATCGGCCTGGACTGTCCGCGAACGGGCGGGTCAGACTTTTAAAGAAGTCCGCCGTCCACTTGTTCGGCAGGGAATTTGAATCGGAAAAAAACCCCTGGAACGCATCCTGGAATGCATAGTTCCTGGTTACGGGAGCCGGATGTGACGTCACTGACGTCACTTCCTGCTCCGAGACGGAATTTTCACTAGAAGACCGGCTTCATGCCCGGTCTTCTAGTGAAAAGATTCTTCCTCCGGCACGATCTCGCAGGTTCTGATCCTGCCGGAGGAAGAATATAGATCTTCTTCGGGGCGGGTCGCACACCCGTACTGTCCGCCGGCAAGAGGGAGGGCGAACATGCTTGTTCGCGGCCGAACTGTCCGCCTTGCGGACAGTTCGGCCATCACTAATCATCACCAAACTTGCTGGAGATGTAGAGAGAGAAGGGTTAGGGTATACTACATAAAAAAAATAGTTTTTGCATAAAGTTCAAAGTCAAGTCGAAACTTCGAAAAATCAAAATTTTGACTTTGATTTTGAACATAATTTATTTACTTTTTCCAGTGTTCCCACAACCCTTCTCTACATCACCAGAAATTTTGGTACTGATACCATTTTTAGAGGCTTTGCAATCAGCTGACAAAGTCAGCTAGTTGAAATTTGATCATCTCTAGTCCTTAAATTAAGATGCAGATGAGAATTTACTTACTTGACCTGGGTTGGTTTATTTTCTCAGCAACCTTTAGTAGTGGAGATCTTATGCAAAGATGTTTATGGCTAGATCTGGTCACCATAACATTTATTTGGCTTCCCTAAAAACTGATGCACATGGTTCTGTACCACCCCAGAGAGTAACATGGGTTGCCTATGCTGTGGTGCCTTTTATTTTCACTGCCACATTGCCAGTGACTGAGCATTGCAGTGCACCATTACACACAGTAACTTACTATTGTGTGCACAAAAATGCAGGCTCATGTTTTACTGTCAATGGGCTTCCCTACCACAGTGAAGCATGCAAATCAGAGTTTAGAAACACAGGTGTAAGTCATGCTTAATGCAATGCATTGTAGTACACAATATAATTGTATAACAAGCTCTACCATGGGGTAAAAGTGTTTATTAGGCCATAGGGTAAATGTTTATAGGGCAAACCAATAATACACTCCTGGAAACCCATACAGATAGGCAGAAGTCTTGTGTACCACATAACTGTTGTAGTGTTGTGCGAATGAAGCATGTAGAATTACTCACGACACCAGGTTCTTTGAGGTGGATGTCCTTTTGTCTGGCCAACGAACACCTTCTGCACACCAATAAGCCAAGGTCCACGCACACTGGTAGGGGGCTATTTACAGTTTATTGTTGGAGTATATACATCCAGCTCCGACTCCCGAGGGGTCCAATCGTAGGGATAAACGTTTCAGTAGTTGCTACCAAGTTATCAATCTTTAGGCTGAGTGCAGTGGGTCTCTCTGCTGGGTCCAGTGCTGAGGCTGTGGTACTCCAGGGAGAATCAACAGAAGAAGCCCAGGACTGACTATTTATGTACTCAGACAGGGGCTGGCTTAAGGCCTGTTACTGGACAGAAGTATATTAGCTACTTTTTGGAGGGAAAGTAGAGAGGTAAACACCCAGCCATAAGTCATGCTTCCAGTAACTTGTCAACAACAAGTGCAACCCTTAAGGGGACACACAAACCAAATAAGCACTATACAGGCAATATAATACAGCACATATTATACAGTTATGTTGCCCTTTCCCTGGTCACTATACTGTCACTTCTCATTTTGTTATTATTTTTGGATTTTTTATTAATTGATGGGTTACATTAACATAAATCATTATTTTGGGATTAAATTTTTACATTTAAATCATGATTGGATATGTCTATTATGAATGCATTAGCAGCTAACCCTAATCTGGTCTTGGATAATGATGAGCAGCATAGGCAATTTTCGTAAAATATCACAAATTATTTGCTTAATATTCGCAATAAATTGGTAAATTTGAGAATTTGATCTCCAGTCATTATTACCTGCACTGCACAAATAGGCACAGGTGCATATTGGTATGCAGTGCATCGTAGTTCCAGGCACTGATGTAAAAAATCTAAAATATACGTGATCATGAAAATATAGCACTGTATTTGAGATTTTTGCGAATTCTCAAAGTGCCGATATTCGCAATAAAAACTCGCTATTGTAAGCGCATATAACTACAACCATCCATACGCAAAAAAAACTGAAACAATCCAGCATATCTTTAAAAATAACAGGATAACAATGATAAATCCAGTTCATAGATGTGTGCTGTCATCCTGTAAGTTTTCAACTTGTGTCATTAAAGAAACTTCTTCTGCTTCTCAGGATTCCTAAATCCTTCTTCATCTCTGTGAAATTCTCTCCACACACTGTGAGCTCCTGTACTGTATATCCAAAGAGCTCACCAGACGGCTCTGACCTTTATACTATAAAAGGTCTAAAGCGCTTGATCCCGATCAGCTTCCTTAATCTTCCTGGTCCACTTCTATCCAGTATATTTCAACCTCTAAAGAATCCTTCGTAAGAAACGCAATAAAAGAAGCATCTTTGTGTAATATTGCTTTTGAAACTTTATTAAAACATATTAATGCACAAATATTTAAGGCAGTTCATACTTTGTCATCATAATTCACACTGTGCCTTGTAGTTTCTTCTTCTACTAGTATATAGTGCTTTATTTTTACTCTGCTGGCTTCTACCACTTACTTTTTGTGTAGTCTATGTTAAGTATATCAATGATTTCCTTTATGGGTATTCGTGTAAATATATTATATACTGTATGAAAACATTTTATGCCTGGATTATTTGCAATAATAAACCAAAAGGACGTTTGTTCTTAGGACTTTAATACAACAATATACTTTATTGAAGATGTATAAAACACTTCATCTATGTTTGGGCGAAACACAGAAGTCATGGCAGATTTGCTACATCCGTCCATACCTAAAGGCTTCTTATTTATGAGTATCTCATATTGTACCATTACATAAAGTTTTATACATTCATAAATACAGGGGGACGTTAGCTACCAGAGATTGATTGTGCTTGCAAGTACCGGTATGTCCGGTTAGTTCTTGTCACCGTTTTAGCGATACTTATTTATTATATGTGGTTCTGAGCAATGTTAACCTTTACACAATTATCTTTTTTGACTGGTTTAAAATATGATTATTGTGACAAATACTTATCTTTCACAAGCTTACAAGCTTGCAGCCCCTTTCTGTGCCAGCTCTTTGGAGACTTCATGTTCATGGCATTGTATTAACCCTTTTACTACCCTTATCACAAAAGTCAACAGATCTGCTTATTGCACAATGTATTATAGTAAAATTGAGAAAATATAAAAACAATAAGTGTTGCATGCATTTATCAACATTGAATGCTTACATCCCAAATGTTCACTAAAGCAGTTATTTTATACAAAAGAAGAAGCGGTATTAGACTTACATCACTGGTGGCTGCCTTGCTGGTGTCTCTTACTTTAACCTCTATTAGAATATTCATCACTCAACACTTTTGAGTCTGTTTCCTTCATGACATGTCTAGTTTAATCTATCAAACCCTATGTAACTTCTCGATGCAACCATAGCACATGGTCAGTGTAGATGGACCATCTCTTCCAGTAGTGCTTTATCTACCTTTATTCTACCTCCTCTAAACCTTTTTGCCCTCTTCTTGCAACCACACATCTTTTACATAGACCTGGTCATCCTGGGGTCTTCTTGGCTTTCTCTTTTGCTCAGGTTTCTTTATTGTACTAACTAACTAGAGACTAACATTTTCTAAATAATGTAAACTTTTACAATTACTTTTTGAATTTTTAGCAGCCTGAAATGTCTATATTTGTAGTCTTTCCATTTAATTTCAATTACCATATTTTGCACATGATAAGACACAAAAAATAGAATGCATCTCTGCATACAGCACGTATACAGGGGCTGCATTAATGTTTCTCCCCTCTGCTCTTATCACTTCCTGCTCTCCACCCTCCCTTCCCCTAAGTGTCATTTATCAACACACAGGATGAGGGAAGTGAGAGCAGAGAGAGAGAGTGACAGCAGAGAGTGATCAGAATGGGACACAGAGCTGAAAGACACTGGCTCCAACTTCCAGCAGCCATTTCTCTGCATAGGCAGTACAGTATAAAAACTATAAGACGCACAGACGTTTTCCATCCAATTTTAGGGTGAAAAATGTGTCTTATAGAGTGAAAAATACAGTATAATTTCTAATATCATCTATGGGCATAACTGGGCAAAAGATTGGTTTTATTCCTATAGGCATACATGGACAAAAGGTTGGTTCATTCTTCCAAGAAACTTCCACCAATCAAGGTCTGACATTTTTTTCTAGAAAAACATCTAAAGTCAATATTTAAAAAAGGTGAAACAAAGCATTATTTTTTGGGAATTTGTGGCTTATTTCTGTTTAAAAATATCTGGAGATCTGTATATAGTTTTATAGGGCATGCTGCATCTGTAAGGAACTATGCAAGGCACCAGCTACACACCCCTAAGGGATGGCAAGTTCTTATCGAACATATAATATGATCATATCTTTTTTTTCCTGCTTTCTGTATAGGCTTAGGCAGGATAAGCCAATCAGAGCAATCCTATCTAATCACCTGAATCTTTCCTATGAGAACTTATCATTGTTAGGGAATTCCTCTAAAAGATCGATACTGAAACTGTGGTATTGCTTGGTTGCTTCTCCATGAGTAGAAGTAACCTTTTCCTAGGAGAACTTGCCATCCCATTCTCCATTGACAACGTCAGAAAAATGCTGGTAAACAAACTCAGTTTATGTAGCTCTGTAATCAATACATTTATATATATATATATATATATATATATATATATATATATATATATATATATATATATAATATAGGCAGTGTATGTTATAGTTATTTGACCTGCTATCAGCCTTTTTCATCTTCAGTTCACCAGAGCTGTAGTAGGAGAAGATATGTTTCCCACTTAGGACAGTACTGCCCTTGACATTAATGCATGTCATGATCCTGAAATTAGAATATTTAGAGTAACTTACATTGACACCAACTGGGATTTTACACTTCGCAAATGTGATATAAATACAAGGAAATTGGCTGCATTGTGAATTCCTCCCAGACAGCTGACATAAAACTAATTGTATCTAACAATTTCCACCCAAACTAATCATGTTGTGCATTGCATCGCTCCCTGGCAGAGGCATACATGATTAATGCGAGCGAAGGTTTCCATACTTGCTTCATTCTTTTATTGTATTGTATCCTGTGTACTAATTATACATGTTATTATCAATATTTCTAGAACTTACTAACGAATACAAAAGAGAAAGTAAATCATTGACACTGCTGTGTGCATCCATATCAAGTAGCTCAAAGTAAATCCCATGCTAATTTATGTCTAAAGCAGACTTTTAGGTAAAGTACCAGCATTGAAGCATTGCATCGTTGAATTCCAAATTCGGAAGAAAAAAGAAATGTCTGGGCAATCACTGAGTGCTTCTGTTGGTTCCAGGTAACATTGTAGTGTCGAGGGGTGCCAAGTAGTGCATCTACTTACACGACCAGTTTCTCTGGAAGGATGTCTTTTGCTCAGCACACTGACACAAAGCTCTCACACCAATAAACGGAAGGTTTACAAGTTTACTACAGGTATGTTAGGTACAGCTTCATCACCAGTTGGCAGGGATGGGGCATCAATCTTGGTAGCTACAGTTCCAAACAAGCTGCACCTACTAGCTGCTGGGTACCTTAGGACGGCTGAAGGTCGATTTTAATTTCGATCACAAAACACAGGGAAGAGTCATATATAAATGTGTTCATTGAATACAATTGCCCTGACCAACAAACACAATGCTACGATTTAAAAAAAACACGATTAGAGTTTAGATCGAATGCTAAAAATCGAACCGTGTACGCCAAGCTTTAAGCTAGGCATACACTGTTCAATTTTAGCATTCGATCAACCTTAAACGATTAAAGTTTAGATCGATCGGATTTAAATCGTATACTGCACACATGGTTCAATTGGTGAAAATAGTTCAATGCCAGTGAAAACATCAATCGGAAAATTATTGGACATGTTGGACATTTTTTGTCGATTGTACAACGATCGAACTCTGATCATAACATTTTGTTTGTTGTTGTTGATTGATTGTATTCGATGAACATTCTTACATATGACTCTTTCCTGTGTTTTGTGATCAAAACTAAAAGCTATTTGGTAATTTTACTATCATATTATGATCAGACCTTCCATGTGGATCTACTTTGGATTTGCGTACGATCGGTTTCCGATGAAAATATCAAGATCGGAAATCGATCGTACTAAAATCAAACTGTGCATGCATAGCTTAACTGGAGATCATTGTAACAAATCTATAGTCTGAATGTGTCTTAAAAGTGTAAAAGCTACAATAAACTGTGTTCAGTTAAGTTAAGTTAAGGATAGATAGATAGATAGATAGATAGATAGATAGATAGATAGATAGATAGATAGATAGATAGATAGATAGATAGATAGATAGATAGATAGATAGATAGATAGATAGATAGATAGATAGATAGATAGATAGATAGATAGATAGATAGATAGATAGATAGATAGATAGATAGATAGATAGATAGATAGATAGATAGATAGATAGATAGATAGATAGATAGATGTGGCTGGGTTTATCTTTTTGGTGTCTGTAGTTGGGTAAATGTCCACAAGGCATTCTTTTTAACTTATATGTTTGCTTTTCTAATGCATTCGCATTTGAACAGGAAAATCATCTATATTAGAAAAGCAAACACACTTGCAGTTGACTAGCTATTCAATCTATGTGTTTGAACAGCAAAACCACATTTGACAAGGAAAGGCTGCGTCTGACTTGTGTCTGCCATTCGAATGCTCCTCAATAAGACCTTCAGCCTCTGAACTGTCATGTATACAACTCAATGAAAGTCAATGGGATTTTGATGACCTAATCTTTGTGATCCCAATCCAATGTAGAAAAACAACCCTGTAGACATTTGTTCTGTGATGAGTATATGTACATGGAGCGTTAAACTAGGTTGTTGGCCATTAGACTTATAACGTCATTAACATGCAACAGGCTTTTAGGGCCAAACTGTTCTTAAGGATTTAATTGGCTGGGTGAAAGCATTGTAGATCACCGTGCGGCTCTTTATCCATAAGAACACAGCACATTCCACCCCTCCGCCCCTTTAACACACTACATATACACATTTGATTTAAGCTGGTTTTCATAATTACCTCCTGTAATTGGAACAAACACATAATGCTAATTCACTGCCCGCTGCCCCTCGGTGAGGAAGCTCTGTTAATCCATGGCTGTCCTTGCATTTCGCCAGCATATTATGTGATTAGCCTGTGCTGCCACACTGATGGGAACATTCTCATTCAGAGCAGGTCTAGTACTGGGAGAGGAATTGTTTAAAGCTTGTGCTTTATTGCAGACAGGGGGCTTGCAGTTCATGATACAAGTATTAAAACATCCTTAGTGGCGCTAATTCTTCGAGAGCTGTAAAATTAACTCATACTGGCGAGGAGCTCTATTGTTGCCTGACTGCCATGGAATTTAAATTCATTCTGTGGGGTGTCAGGAAACAAAGGGACCTGGTGAAATCTGCAATCTTAACTAGCTGATATTACCTTATCACCTAATGTCCCCTACAACTCATTGACCCATCAGTCTTTTTTATTAATGCTTTCCCATCAAGATTAATTACACACCTCTTTGGGGTGAGGTGCCGTGCATCCCTGGCACCCAGGTCATCTCTGTCTATCTTTCCTTATGGTCAATAAGGTAGCCATACACAGGTCGATTTGTCAGCGATCAAATGTCAATCGATTGCTGATCCAATCTTTTCAGGCGATCAGGAATCGGCAATTTATCGGATCAGGAATTGACGCAACACCACCTTGTGAAGCTAATTTGTGGCTGATTTGGACATGAGCCGATTTCCAAAATGGTCGATTCCACAAAGGCCATCGATCTGAAAGACTGCTGCATAGGGCTGTGAGTCCAACAATGTACTCCGATTGCCAAACGATCGACCAAAAAAAAACAAACATGTTGGTTCAATGTCCAATCCGACTTTTAGTCAATTCCGATTTTGTTTGGTCGATCATTCAGAGTGAGCAAAACGCGATTGATTGTGGATCGATTGCCGAACTCGTGAACGTGCGCAGTAATCGATCGGTCAAAAATCAAGTGGAAAAACGACCTGTGTATGGCTACGTATAGACAATTTAGCTTAGCTTTGTGGCTATTTCAGCTCACCACACACTCATTTGTGCAATGCAGAAATGCAGATGCAGAAAACAACTATCCTATATGGATACATATTTATTGGAGAGTAAAGAAGTTATTAGTTGAATAAAGAAAAAAGATTCAACCATCTCTAGTAATTATACAGGAATTAATAGTGATGACAAAGTTTTCCTTGCAGATATTATAGAAAAACATATAATCAGTATGACCAGCTGATAAATTGCTGGTTAGCTTTATCCTACACAGTAAACAATGAAACATCAAATGACTAATACAATCAGAGTTGTACTTAATAATTATGTGCTTCTACATGATTTGGCTATCCCTCTTAAATGATGATCAACGTACACCTTCTACTATCTTTCCATACAATCTCTGTACAATCAATTTTCCATCTACCAAAACCATGTAATATGAGGACCTTTCTAATCTTTCCAATCACGATGTATTCTATCAGGGAGGACCCGGCACTACATAGTTGTTGGTAGATCTAAAGGAAATTGTATGGATTGATCTAAAGGTGTATGGGGCTTAAGAAAGAAGACCCTATCACATCTCTCTTTTTTTTTCAAGTAGCACCTGTGTGTCTCGGTATGAATAAGGTTTGATGGTCCAAATTTGGTATATACAGTACATAGCAGCCATGTACACAGTATGACCAGAACTATGTGGCTCCAATTCCATTTTATTGATG
>CM070034.1:121511943-121522074 GCA_036250615.1 Ptychadena robeensis
GAACAGGCTTGTTCGCGGCCGAACTGTCCGCCTTGCGGGCAGTTCGGCCATCACTAGTCAGAATTAAAATTTTAAGAATTTAGCATTTTCAAAAACCAATAAGAGTTGGTTAAGCTGCCTTACTCCAAGTATTAGGAATGCTCTTTCATAGTACAAATAGTAATAAAGACATCTAGCACTACGGGGTTTTGACCCCACCACCCAGTTTACACATTACTGTGGGGTGTGTTATGGAGGCCCATGTAATTAATAGTGATGAGCGGCATAGGCATTATTCGAATTTGCTATATTTTGCAAATAATTCTACTAACGTTTAATTCTGTATTCGCAATTATTCGCAATTGCCCACGATTTCGAAACTAGATTATTATAGATTATAACCGCCTCGCAATAACCTTCAGAATGAATGGTCTATATGTGCAATTCGAATATTCAAGCTCAACACTAGTAATTAAATGATCTACGGTACCAATGCATACACAGTACATTTATTAGCACGTGTTGTAGTGCCTTGCCTTAGTGTGTTGTGTTGCCATACAAAAGTACAAAAGTACCCAGGCCTTGCACATAGATGGGTCCCAGAACAGTTACATAAGCTACAATGGTTGCTTCAACCCTGAATAATCAGTTCCTAAATACGAATTCATGCAGCTGAACAGTGTGTATTTATAATTTCTCATTTCTGCAAGTGAAGAACGTAAACTTCCCCACAGGTGAAACATGAGCTCGGCTTCCCATAAGGGCTAGTTCAAACGCGATACGAAATTCTGTAATAATAAGTTCCTTTACAAATTAAGCCATGTGTATTCAAAGCTTTTATTTAGTATTGCCTAATTATGTATCGCAGCTCTGTTTCCCGCTAATGACCGTTCACTACCAAACTGCAAATAGCCTGACCTACATTATTCCAGTGGTAATGCAGATATTCATGTGCGCATTACATAAGGCTGCTCGCTACTCTGCATTATTCTCAATAACTTGCAGCTGCCTTGGCATGGTAATGAGACCTTCAATAAAAAATAAGGTTTGTAAATGTTTTAGTAATGAGACCTTCAATAAAAAATAAGGTTTGTAAATGTTTTAAGTAAAAAAGGTGATTAAATAGTCAATGGAAAGTAAACAGGGAGAGAAAGGCAAATGAATAAAAGTCCTTTGTGTGGCTCCTATTCCTCCAGGTAATGCTGCGTATTAATCAGAACTGCTTAAATTATCATAATACCTTTTGGATTTCATGGACATAATGGGAAAACAGATTAAAGCAAACCTGAACTAAACTTTGCTTTACTTGAACTCTACTCTATCATGTTCTACAACTCTAATAGCTTTGTGTATAGTTTCATCTCTTCTTGCTGAAATGTATTGTCTATGTTTTATGGCCCAGGTGCCCAACCTGTTAATGCGGCCCCCCCTCAGTCCTCCACTTGCAGCCTCTGAAACCTAACTGTTAATGCATAGGGCATAGGAACTCATCTGTCCGCCAATCCCCCGCTCACAGGTCCTCGTCCGTGAGACGTCCGTGGGAAGAGGATGAGAGGTGTATGCAAAAGTCAACCAGCGATCCAGATGGCACCTGAGCAAGGCCTCTCCTCCTCTAGTGTTGGCGAGGGATCAGCAGACAGGTGAGTGCCTAGGCTCTCACTATTCCACTATTCTTACTATTTTTGCTGTCATTGTTCTACAAGTCAGAATAGATTGAAAATGTTATGTGTGGTCCTTAGTGATGCTGAGGTCCGCACTTGTGGCCCTACATATTAACTCAGTTGGCCACCATAATTTTTTATGCAGATTCTGAAAAAAAAAAATTTCCAGCATAGATCATGAATCAGACATTTGGTTCTGACTTTAAAGGCCCCCATACATGTAGCGACTTTTCGTTTCTCAATTGTTTGGTGTGCACATATGCGGCATTCATTCAGCAATCAATTGCAGCCCATCTTGTTCGATCTATCCCGTTTGAAGAAATGTCCATTAAACAAGGATCAGACATGTCGGTTGATCTTTGTTACATCACCATTACTTTGGATCAACCATTTGCGCAAAGTTTTTTTATCAACGTGAGGTATACAAACAAGAGGAACGAGGGCTGAAGCTATTGCTTTTGCTTGCAGTACTGTTCATAAGTATAGGTACACTAAGACAAAGAAAAATACCTTAATTTTGCTAGAGGTTATCCCAAGGCTGTGTCTAGACTATGTTTTGCAGATGCCCCCTACATTCCCCTATGGGAAATGATGTGCCAGTCTATAATGGCGCATCATGACCCTCGTCAGGGGAAGTCGCGGCAGATGCGACGCATCCACAACATGCATCCAGGCATTGTGGCCCCGTTAGAGTCACACAGACACTCTGACAATTGGTAAAACAATAGGCACAATATGCGATTAGTTTTTGCCTGCAGTTTGCTAATGGAAAGTAATTGGTGCAGTATTGCTAACATGGCAAATACCACACTGTAAACTGACAGAAACAGCACCCGAATAGCAGCCAAACCATGGGTGGGTGCTATGGACATGTCATACCAATGTATCCATAACACCACCCACTGTTTTTGGGGCTGACTAGTGCAGACCCAGCCCAAGTGGGGCTTGGGGTAGATTTAAAAATATTTAATAACCAATATTGGTAGACCTGTGCTACAGTCAGGATTGCTTTACTGTTTCAGTCATGTCCATGCTGCCATCATTCTGCCACTGGATCCACCTCCCCAGAGTCATGTCTGGTGGGGTTTCTTCTTCATTCTCCTGCTTGTAAATAAAGGCAAAGATGCCCACATAGCAGCACATACTGACAGCAGTACAGGGCAAGAGTAGCAACATCACCTCTTGAAACTAGACATGGTCAGAGTTATTGTTACCTTGACCATGATATGAGGAAGAGTTGTATAAACCTCAGAAGGGGTTAAACATAGACATAGAGAAGACACACATACCATTAGAACCCAGTAATTAGCAGTCAGCAGCTGTATTTGCCAAATACAAGTGAAAAGTTACTACAAACGTGCTTCTACGATTCACATTCATTTAACATTCTGTAAAATAAATTCACCTTATTAAAAAAAAAAAAACTCTGCTTGCCTCCAACCATCGCCTCCTTTTTACTTTTCTGCTCCAGAGATTCTGTCCTTTTCAGTCTCAGCACACAAATTAAAAGAGCTGAAGAAAAAAAAATCCAATAACTTAGCTAGAAAAACACAGACACACACACACAAGACCGTTCCTTCAATTCGGTGAGGGCAATGCGTGAGAGCCAGGCTCATAAAGATAAGGGGAGAAATTGGAAAGAGCCGACCCCGACTGGAAAAAAAAGAGGAAAAAAAAATCTAATTATTGCATAAAAGAGCTTCTGAAGTTAATTTAATGCTAATAAAACCAACCTCACTTGAAGCAGCCATTGAAAATAAAGTAGAGGGTGGGGGAGGAGGTTTGAGGAGGTGAAAAGTCGTTTTCTGGAGAGCCTTCATGCTGTAGGATGGCACAGTCTTTTATTTCCAGCTGATGAGCTCCTGTTCTCAGTACACATAGGTGGCATTTTCCACCTCTGGTTATAACAAAATCATTAACCTTTAAAATGCAAGACACGTTCTCTTAAAGTCACATTATGTCTAGTCTCAAGAAGGTGGTTGGAAATATGTATCTGCTAAAAAGGAAATAAAATGTATTAGCATGGCATAATTTAGATGCCACCTCTACAACTGTTAAGGCCCCCATACACGGGTCGGATTCCGGCCGGATTCCGGGCCGATCGATTCCGGGCGCGTGCACGCGAAACGATCGTGCCGGAATAGTGTGCAGCCCACCTTGTCCGATCGATCACGTCCGATTGATCAGGGGCTCAGAATCGGATCCGACAGAGAACCAACATGTTGGTCTTTCTGATCCGATTCTGCACAGATCAGGGGGAGTTGCCATTTGTGAGGTGGACAATCGGACACGGAATCGTCCCGGAATCCGTTGGACAAGGTGGTATGCAGCGATCGGATACTCTTAATTGGCCGATCGCTCACACCTGCGATTCCCGCCGGAATCGATCAGATAGATCGAGCGGCCATGGAATCCGAACGTGTATGGCTAGCTTTAGAACTATAAGCAAAATATAAAATTACTGCACACAGGAGGCAATATCTACCCTGCTTCCCTGAAAATAAGACACTGTCTTATATTACTTTTAGGTGCAAAAATGCACTAGGGCTTTTTTTCTGGTTTAAGAAGAGGTGCCTCCTGTCATGTCTTCCCTAAATATGGAAGCTGTCTCTGGGAAATGGTAGGCCTTATTTTTGGGGAAGGGCTTATATTAGAAGCACAGGGGAGGGGAATAGCAGCTAGGTCTTACATTCGGGGGGGGGGGGGGGGGGGGCAGGGTATGTGGACATGATCTGAGACTTTAATAGTAATGGCCATTTAACTTTATGAGTTGATTGCAGTCACTTGACAAGGTATCATTACCAATCACTGAAGATCTAGAAAAGGGTTGTAATAGCATTACAAAAAAGTAAGTACTGCTCTAGCACATAGTAGGGGGGTTTCCACATCCGTCGAGACCCTCTCTGCTAAGCGTATTGCTTGGCCGGAGATCCAGACGGAGCACATTCACTTACCTGCTCGGCAGGTAAGATGCAGAGGTTTAACATGGCGAAAGACTGGACATGATGTTGTGTAAGTCCTTACCACTGGATACTTATCGGCTGGTCATAGAATCAGTACATTGTCTTTGGGTGCGTCAGCGCACCCATACTTGTGTTGGGCTCTGTTGTGTCGACGCAGGGCTCTATGTTGATTTTAATGCAAGGAAGCGCAACCCATCACAGCAAAGCAGATGGAAACAGCAACATTGATTGTAATGGAATGCGTCGACAGGGGTTTTGACGTCCTGGAAACATAGCCTTATGCCAAAGCTACATATTCTGGAGCAATACATTTTTGGTTATTAACTAAATAAATTTCTTTGCAATTAACTCCCATATAAAGTAGACATTGCTTGATTACAAGTGTGTGACAAGTGATTTTAAATCACACAAGATGTTCGAATCGATGATACAATGGCAAAATAATCGACCAGTGTATGGCTACCTTTAGTTAGAATCGTTACACTAATGTCTTTGACGCCATGGAAGATAATTCAACAGCAACAAAGATATAGTATTTTTATTCTTACCAGTGTTTCACCATATAAATCGACAGTATGTACGAACAGTATGAATAAAATATGTAAGGTCTATAAAACATAAGTAGAACACCCACATTTTGGGTCTTTCAAATTACCTTTGCTGTCATTGCAGCAAAGACAATATGGGGGCCTGTTATTTAGTGATGGCTGAACTGTCTGCAAGGCGGACTCCTTCCGGACTAGCAGTACGGATGTTCGGCCCGCTCCTTTCGCCGTTGAGAAGGTAGAGAACCCGGTCTTCCGATGAAAAGCTGGCTAAAAAACCCAGAAGTTTGCGGATGGACCTGACCGAAGTTCAGCCATCACTAGTGTTGTGGCGCAGCACATGTGTAGACAGGCATCTCATAGCCCATGGGGAAGAACAAGATGTGTAGTGTAGACAAGCCCTTAGTCTGATTGCACACGGAACCCTGGGATGTAGAAGGAGGAGGCTGACTCTTACCCAGATTGTAGTCTAAAAGAGAAGTATTTACAGGTGGTCCATGCGTGTTGGTACCTACTTAGGTGTACTGCTAGCAGGATTGAGGACACAGTAGCCCAGAATCAGAATGGCAGTCCTTGTGAGAGGTTACACTGGTAGTGGAAGTGTCCTTCAGCTCAGCTCTGAAGTGGCAGCAGCCCAGGCAAAATACTCCATTATTAATACCTCATCCTCCAGAGAGTTCTCAGCAGCTGCTTGGGCAACAAAAACATTTCCTAAAGGTATATACACCCATTTACAGCAGTAACCAGATTGTCATGGCCTGATTATAAACATATGAAACATATTATACCCATATCCACTTCACTACAGTTCTATCCAAGTTTAAGGGGGGGGGGGGTTCCACATCTGTTGGGACCCCCTCCACTAAGCGTATTGCTTGGTGGTAAGGTCCCAAAGGAGCACATTCCCTGCTCTGCGGATGATGTGTGTTCTCACAGCAATGAGCTGTTCTGCCGATGCAGGGCTGAACGTAGTGGAGTACGTTGAACCTCTGCATCAGCGGATGTCTGAACACAGCATCCGATGAGCAGGTAAAGTCTTTGTGCTCCGTCAGGATCCCCACCAAGCAATGTGCTTAGAGGAGGGGCACCCGACGGATGGGGAAACCCCCCCTTAAGACTAGTACCCAATAATGATGGAAAAGCTAAATGACTACCAGCCACTCACATTGATAATAGCTTATACGTAGTCCTAGAGTTTATCAATGAATAGAAGAGGGCTGGAACATTATAATAATTTGTAAATAATACTAGTGTTTTCTTTAATATTTCTTTTCAACCCACATCTGAGCTTAGGTATCCTAGGGATCAGAACACTGAAACATTTGTCCTTTCATCCCACGTACTGTCCTTCTCCTTATGTTCACACTTACAGTGACTGCAAGCAACTAATATATCAATTATTTGTGTTTCATATCTGATAAGTGTTGAATTTGAATTCCTGTACATAGCTATGGACCTGTATGCTTATAAAACAAAGCGTGCACTGAGATAGGGAAATTGTTACCAAACAGACCTCTATGACAAAGATGACATTGGCGTCTTGAAGGGAGGAATGTGTTAATGTCTGGCCCTATCTCTGCTATGACCCCTTTCTTTAAACACTTCCTATTCATTTCTGAGTCTTTACTCTTTATCTCTATGCGACAGAGTGAATCGTGGGACATTAGCTTTATGCCTGCAGAATATTAAGCTAATATTAAGCTGTCACAAATCAAACATTATAGCCAAGTTGCAAAGCTTTTAAATGAGAACGGGAGAGATGTGACTCATCCATTTATTGCAATGTGTAAAAGCTGTTCATCTTTCAGCACTGAAAGGGTCAATGCCTTATAATTAATTTATACTGCCATTGCCGAGATAGCAATAGAACGAGATATAATGAGCACTTACTGCTGATGGAAGACACCAGGACTCATTTATAAAAAAAAAAAAAAAAAGCTGCATAGATTAAGTAACCTGTGACAGCTCACTGGGCTTTGATGTCATCACATTTGCCGCAATGATGTGGTGGAGGAGCACCAAAGACTATTACAACTGCCATATAAAAAAGGGCCTACGAACCAAGGGATCTTCTCTCAAGATGAGTTCCCATGGCTCCTATACTTGGATAATAGAAACATTTGACCCACATGTAAGTAGGTCAGAGTTTACAATTAATGTACTCTAGTACAAGAACATTATGTTCTCCTGTCTAACCTGGACCATTCTTTGCCATTCTATGTGCATGATTAATCAAGGGAAAATTTTATCCAGATTATGGCATAAAGTCTGCACTGTATGTGTCAGTCTACTAGTTGGTGTACAGTTGCCCATTCAAGAACATGCAAAGAAGTTGACTGCATTTCATCATAGAGCTATAGCGAACCGTAAGCCTTTCAAATGTCCTCTGCACCTTCTTCTTAAACTTCTGTGTAATGTCATATAGAATTGCCCATAAGCAGTCTCCTTCAGAAAAATTAAAATGTAATAATAAAATGAATTGATATTTAAATGTTAATTTATACAGGCTGTGCATATTTTTTTTAAATGAGTTATTCTAGCAGGTATTAAGTGTAGGCACCCAGAGGTGTCTCTACATTCCCGAAACAGCTCCCATTGCTCTTTAATGACAGCGGCATCATTTTAAAAGACACCTCCTGTTATATTTAATAAAAAAATTCACCTCCTGCACCCCACAGACTTGAATATAAGCCATACTCCCACAGTAGCTGTGTTTGAAGTAAAACCACACCAAAAAGACAGAAGATTTCAGAAGTGAGTCAGGAAAAGGCTACCACCTGGGTTCTGAGGCTCTGTCTTTTGTAATGTTTGGTGAATAGGGTTTTATTTTAAAGTGTTAATGCCTGAATTGTACAGTAAACACCGCATGCATCAGCGCATTATTGGGCAAACCCATTTAGCTTTTTAGTGCACCCCATGCTATACTCCACTCCTCTCGTTTACTGCAATGGCATCTGCACTTCACCATGGGGACAACGCAGTGGTGGGATTGTAGCGCTGTGGGGTGTAGCTGACGACCAGCTTGACCAGGTTCTTTTCTGAACTTTAGAGATGCCCATGCTCGGTCCTGTCAATACAGCTCACACACACAGTAAACGAATGTCAAAACAGCTGGTAAGTGTTTTTACTAGAGGAATATATACAATACTTCACCATCACACAATGGAACGGAAACCCTAACCAGCAGCTGGGGTGTAAAAGGAGGAGGCTGATGGCTCTTACCCAGAGTTGTAGTCCAAAAAGGTAGAATTTACAGGCAGTCTATTTAGTGTATAAATGTGGGGGATGCAGTTTGTTGCTCACCCATCAATGTTGGTATATCGCTAGCGGAATTCAGAAACCCAGAATCAGAATGACAATCCTTGTAAGAGGTTACACTGGTAGTGGAGGTATCCTCACCCAGACCCTGGCTGGGAACGCTCTTCAGAAGGCTGGAGGAGAAGGAGAACTGAGCTTTGAGCCTCAAGCTCTGAAGTGGGCAGCAGCCCAGGCAAAATACCTGGGAAAACAGTAAGCTAGTAAACTATATATCCTCTGCCAGGGGCTGACCTAAGGCCAGTTGCTGGCCAAATAGCTAACTCAAAACAGCGGTAAAGAGCCATGAACTCATCCTATAGTAGCTTCCCTACAAAAAAGATACAATATATACTTATATACACAGAATAAACACAGGGAAGTGTAAAACCACTTCACTACAGGATCACGTGATCATCATGCTGCTTTATAAGGGTTTCCATGAGTAATCTGTCCTAGCATTCACACTGGACATTTGTGCAGTGCATTAATATCCACTTGTTTATGAACTGCTTACACATGTGGTGAGTATTGAGCAAGGATCCTCAAATAACACTCCATCTGTCAGCTTTCCTGTTTGCCAAAAAGTTTGCCAACCCCTGCGTTAGTAGTTCCTATACAAGTATCTGTGCTGCAGTGTTAGGGGGTGATTCATAATCTAGAGAATACAAGTGGGAATGGTATGACAGGTTTCCAAACTACAATTTTTTTTCCATCTTTTATTTATCTTGTGGCTTGACCAGTGTGAATGGGTAGACTTTGAATGTAGCCTATACTTCAGTTCATTAACATTCTTGCTGTTGCGGTACCCCTAGATACAAACACTTAATAATAAAATGCTTTCTCATCGTTTTACATTTTTTAACGCTCATGAACAGTGACATACCCACCACAAATCTTAAACTTAGAGCCCCAACAGAGCAGTGCAGTATACTCCACGTCGGATCTGTCAGTTATGCTTCATGAATCCTCCGATGTCTCTTGTCAAGTCCATTGCTTACACTGCCTCAGTAGATTACAGGGTAACTTTTCACTCTGTGCAAATCACGGAGGACATATTATGAAATTAGCATTTAGACAATTTTGTAAAGAGGGCTAATCTAAGAAGGGTCAGTTGGAAAGGAACCCTATTAGCATGCATAGGGATTGCCCTGTTCATTTACCTAGCTACAGTATAGACATGTGACATGGTGGTTGCATTTTGATGAAATTAATTTGGTTTTTGGGGCCAATTTAGGAGCAGATGATGTTCACATAACAGTTAGAAATAAGGAGTGAAATGCTATTTAAGAAATAGTTGATGTGATAGACTTTTGTCACCAAACCAACCATGTAATTATGTAGCTGTGTTACAGAACATACAGTAAACCACTCCGGTTGACAAGACTTGTGTTTGCCTGGCAATAGGAGACTTCACACTTTCTTGATGCTGCTAGATGATGTGAAAAGTAGGTCAGGGTGTTGTGAGAACTGTTAACATTGATGACAGCTATAAAATTGGAGCATTACATCTTATTCCTATGAAATGGGCTATAAAACAATGTACAGCACACAATCATTAAAATTGTATACTGCTCAATATCTGACCAGTTGTTGACTAGCTGTGTACTCTGTGTGGCTATAATCTGTAATTTATAGGAAGGGATCATAGATCTAGTATATTAGTATATAGTACAAAGTATATTGTAT
>CM070034.1:121522174-121539148 GCA_036250615.1 Ptychadena robeensis
ATGTGTAGCTGCCTGTCTTTTGAAGCTTAATTATATGCAGTATAGGGAGGAACCACTTCATGGTGTCAAGAAAACGTATCTCAGTAGACTTGTTTACAGAGCATGAATAAGTCTTTCCTGACTGTCCCTTGATGTTCAGTTAACCGTTTTTTTCCTGGCCGCTACAAAACATCTATAATTAAAGATTGTCCCTATAAAGTTGAATGTGGTTGAATCACAAATGGTATAGGTCCACTATAATATTTTAGATTTTGTGATCTCAAAAGATGAGAGAATCCAAATCACAAAGTAAAATACTAGCTATATTAAGATATTACATGATTTGCGTATTTGTACAATAAAACAGGTAATGCAGCTCTAAAAAATCCTTTGCTTCTGTTTCAGGTTGAATGGCTAAAGAATGAAGAGCCAATTGACTCCTTGCAGGATGAAAACATTGACACCAGAGCAGATCACAACCTGATCATACGACATGCGCGGCTCTCCGACTCTGGGAACTACACGTGTATGGCGTCAAATATTGTTGCGAAAAGGCGAAGTGCATCAGCAACTGTGGTTGTGTATGGTGAGTTCACAAAGTGTGTTACAGTGTTTTGCTAGCTGGGTAAGGCTTTGAATTCTATGTCAGCTTTATGTTTCCATGGCATGGAGGGTTCCATCAACGCCCACATGTGCTAAGCACATTTCTTGACGGGGATGTCGATGGAGCCCATCCAGATACCTGCCTACCGCACCGGCTGTCTCCAAGGCGTGGAGTCGGCCCCATGGTCGGAAGGTTAAGGTAGTGCAATACGGCATGCATTGCAGACAGCTAGTGCAGTAGGTGGATATTTGGATGGGCTCCATTGAAATACCCATCAAGGAATGCGTTTAGCACTCGGAAACATACCCTTTCTGTCTTGTAAATTGTAGTCTGTTTGACAGTGAATAAAGCACAGTTGTGGGTATACCTGTGTTCAACAACCACCATCTGGTAGAACCGTGTTCCCTGTTTATCTAAAGATAGCCATACACAAGGCCACGACAGATCAGGGATCAACTTCAGCGGGATGACGTTATCCCGCTTCAGCTGGCCTCTCAGCTAATTGGTGGTGTGCTGGCCATTACTTTGAATGGGACTGATGTCCCCATTTACAGTAATTGGATTGCCCGGGAATTTACCGGCATGTCGGATCACCTTTAGATTTCTGGTCTATCTCAGCAGAATATCTATTTCACCCGAGCGACTGTCGGCCTATTGGCGGGAGCGCGCACGGTGGACGAAAAATCGGCCGGAAAATCGGGGGCAAATCGGCCCGTGTATGGCTACCTTAAGTCACTGGCTCTATATCAGTGTTTACATTAGCTTCAGGTCTGTCGATGAATGTACAGCGAGAGCCATGCTTTTCCTATGTAAGCCGCAGAATTGTCATCCCCAGAATCAAGTCTAAATGTGATCTGCATAGTGATGGGCGATGCCTCTACCTCTTTTACTTTGCTGAATCCCTATCATTGAGGTTTGTCACTGATGGTCTGTCAGTGGTATCACCTCCTGGGGAGTTAGTACCTTGGGGATCTAATTAAGGAATTTATCACTGAGCAGTCTGTCACTGTAACTAGGCAATAGGCGCATGAGGGGTTTGCCATTAAAAGCTTGTCATTAGGGGGTCTCTCATTTAGTGAGTGGCAAAGGAAGGAAATAAGAGAAGAATGGGGAAATAGAGTAGGAAGTTAAAAGAGAAAAAGTACTTGCCTTTTCCTGTCCTTATTTTCCTGAATTATTATGTTGGCAATTTAGTGCTTGAGTTCCTTCTTCATCACTGATAATAAGTCAATCCTTCCGTTGACATGTAAAGAAATGTGTCCTGATCTTCTCCCAAAGCAAAGACTGCAGTTGTTCTCAGATGTATACAGATGGTGAAGCTCTGCTGAAGGAGGGAGAGGATTTGGGCATGTTAAGGCCTTTAGTGGCGACACCACCAAAGGCCTTAAAATATCTAAACAAATACCCTGTCCTTGTTGTCTATGTTCATACCTCTCCCCATTTATGGGGGTCAGGGAGATAGGAAGTGAAGGGGTCACTAACAGGTATACACAGACTGAAGCCCTTAATGTTCTCCACTATTTTGAAGACAAACCAAGTGCTTAAAAAAAACTGTAGCTGTACATGTCATTTATGCTGATTTTACAACCATTATTATTACCTCTTTCTTACAAGAAAGCTTTTTAACAAGAGAATTGAATATGTAGGTTCTCAATATCATACGCTAATAGACTGAGTGCATGCAGAAAGGAAATAACACTCATTCAGTCGGCCACACACACACATGGCTATTCAGCGACTTAAATAGTGGGCAATTAAAGTCTTCACCAAAACAATTCGTTTTAAAGTGGTCTTTTCAAAATGGATCTTTCAGTTAAGACCTTCTGAATGGCACACACATCTCAAATTAAATCTAATTGAAAACAACTGTATTATGAAGAGAATTCATAATCTTTATGTGCGGAGCCATCAATAGAAATCTGTCAGTAGGGAAAGAGGCTGGCCTTCCTTCATCTCCTGAAAATGCTAGCTGCTTGGCTGTCCCTGGTTTGCATTCCTGACTAAAATCTAAAAGTATTGATCAGTACTTCTTCATCCCTTGGTGACTCTAGCAACTGAGATCGTATTTTTTAAATTTTAAATTTTATTTTTTTTGTGAATGACCTGCAGAGAGCTGGGAACAAAGTAACAAAGGCTACCATCAGTAACACACTACACCACCAAGTACTCAAATCCTGCAGTGCCAGACGTGTCCCCCTGCTTAAGCAATTACATATCCGGGCCCATCTGAAGTTTGCTAGAGAGCATTTGGATGATGCAGAAGAGGATTGGGAGCAGGTCATATGGTCAGTTAAACCAAAGTAGAACTTTTTTGGTAAAAACTCAACTTGTCATGTTTGGAGGAGAAAGAATGCTGAGTTGTTTCCAAAGAACACCATACCTAATGTGAAGCACAGGGGTGGAAACATCATGCTTTGGGGTTGTTTTTTCTGCAAAGTGACCAGGACGACTGATCCGTGTAAAGGAAAGTACCACATTTAGGGGATAAGAGGACATGCACAGTACATTACATATCCCCTTCCCATTATAGAAACCAGGACCCTGGGGACTTTTAAGGCACCAAATTCTTAGTAGTGAAGTGAACAATGCATTGTTAACATTTATTATTTATTTATTGTCATATCCCTGTATAGCCAATGATAACAATGATGCAAAGTTAATTAAAATGTGAGGACCCCGGCTGTACTCCGGTTGCTGGTGCCACTGTGCTTGCCCTACCATGGGTTGGTTCCACAGTCACCAGCAGGTGGCTCCCTGCAAGTGTGGGCTGGGTGGAGCACACCTGCCTTGTTAGCCCTAGGGCTATATAGGTGTGCTTCATTCAGACTCGCTTGCTGAGCATTCCTTTACCAATCCCTGTCTGAGCCTGGACCCTGGACTGTCACTCCTGATTTTTCCCATTCTCCTCCTGAACCCTGGACTATTTGCACCTGTTTTGTTCCTGTCTTGTAAATCCACATTAAACCTGTTTTCTTACCACTATATCCATGTGTTGTCAGTGTGTGTTTGGTCGCCCCCTCTGTCCTGGATCCTGACATAAAACAATTGAATACATATATTGCACACCCCGCTGGATTAAAAAATTTATACATTCAAAATAGCACAACGACAACACCCTTTCAATGTGTTTCACTTTTTCATCAAGAGATTCAGTGTCAAACATTGCTATTGATAACAAGCGGGGTGTGCAATATATGTATTGAATTATTTTAATTAACTTTGTATCATTGTGATCATTGGCTACATGCTGGGCAGCAAGCCACCGGATTTAGATTCGGATTCCTTTCTGGTCCCACTCCTTCATCTTACATGCTGGAGGACCGGATACTCCTGGTATGGCAGTGCGGGAGCGAAGAAGAAGAAAAGGTAAGTACCGTATATGCCGGCGTATAAGACGACTTTTCAGTACCTTAAAATCCTCCCCAAAGTCTGGAGTCGTCTTATACCAGGCTTGCCGCAGGCAAGTGGGGTGCAGGGACCATTATGGTAGTATGTGGATTGATGGATATCTTTTCTTCATGCGAGCTGAAGTGCGAGCGGCGTCTGAGATACATGTACAAGGAGCAGGGCAGTGTTACCCATTTGGCTTAAGGATACGCTTCCTCCCTGCACAGAGAATGCCCGCTGTTAGCTCTGTTGTTAATTTTTGAACATTCATAGCAGGAAAAAGTATTTATAGTTAATGATGAAAACTTTCAGGGTTCAGTAATGCTCCACCTACTTACTACTTAACCCGAGTTTCACCACTTCTAGCTATAATTACTTATAAGTTACACATTTCAGCTAAATTCAGAGTCCAGCGACAATTCTTTTTCATGGCCCAGTGATGGGGTTTAACTAGTTAAACCACTAAGACTATATCCATGCAAATTTTAGGTCCCTGAGCATATAATTCCTCGTACTATAGCCCCTATTAAAGATTTGCTTCCCTATTAGCCATAAAGCCACTACTCTGCTGACATTTACCGGCTTTCACTTATCCTATCCTACTAATACAAAAAAAGATCAGACTTCTAAGGGGGATCTGTGGGTTGAAAGTTCAGAGTAGATGATAAGTCAGGAGAGTAGACATAAAAAAAATTTCATTTGGTGAGCGTGGGAAGAGGGGGTAGGCTTATCCGGCGAGTAATTACAAACTCTTTATTTAACGTAAAAAGTTGTGGGGGTAGTTTATTACGCTCTTATACGCCGGCATATACGGTATATCTTTGCATGTGGTATGTGTGTATATGTTTTTTTCTTTAATCTGAGTTTACATCAGCTTTAAATAGACCACTTTGAGTCTCCATTGGAAGCTTTAGTGATAGGGTTAAATCACAGAAGCACAAATAACTGACAGGTGCAGAACTTTGTCACCCTGTAAAGGGAAGTTCTTACACATGGATAGTGGAAGTCCTTAGTTTGACGAAACCTGCAAATTTTAAAACTTTTCTGAATTCACAAAAATGTACTTTATTACATTTTCTTTAACTTCTTGTTTCCATAGCAACCTTTTCACCTTTACTATTCTAAAATATTCCAGAGCTCAGATCCCAAAACTACAATTAACCGATTTGCCAATTAATGGAAACATTTTCATTGTTAAACATTCTCGCTTGATGAGTCAGACTCTTTCTGATTAATCAGAAGCTTTGTTGGTTGTTGTAATAATTATATTCGTATTTTTGCAAGTCCCCCTTTAATATAATCACTGTTGTCAGCAGACTGCTGAGACTTGTGGGCAGGGAATAAGCCGCTGTACTCGAACTTCACTTACTGTAATTCTATTAATTACTACAATTACCAGAATGTTATGCATGATGCCTGCTTGTAATAGAAACCAGCATGTGGTAGAGAGATCCAAAAACATTTCAACCACAATTCCATATGATCAATATTATTTCTACTGTATATGACTGTGTGAAGCCTTTTGGGACTTCATCCTCAATATAAAATGGCTTCTCACCTTTCTGCAGTTACAAAGGCCACTTTGTGTCTACATTGCACTGTGTACCAACAGAATATAGAACAAACACAGTGCATGAGACTCCGTATGTTCCCACAGCTAGTAGAGCAATCCCAGGGTGTCTGCCTTATGTGTATGTCATGCTTCACACATTGCACTTCCCACATATCTCTTGCAGCCTTATATATATATAGTGATTGACACTCAGAAGACATATCGACTCATTTAGACTAAAATAAACTTAAAATATAAATATTCCCAAGTTACATTCAATAATTGTAAATGCATTTGCGCATTTTAATATCAGCGCAGAGATTGTGGTATGTAAGTGTTTATGACTATACACCAGGGGTGCCCACACTTTTAAGGATTGCAAGCTACCTCTTAGTCAAAATGAACTACCAACAATTAAAATGGTAAATATTTACACATATATGTATACCAAATATAAGTTGTAAAATAAATATTGCTTTCTTTGCTTAAACATGTAACATACAGTTGTGTAAATGTAAAAATTTTAGCCAATACTTTGTGTTATTAAAGATGAGAAAAAAGTCTACTCCTGTTGCCTTTGTGCGCTACTGGAAGATTGCAATCTACATGTTAGGTACCCCTGCTATACAATATCTCCAATCATTATATGCAATCATTAATAAAAAGATATATCTGCACAAAAACCAGAACATATGTGGAGACACACTAATAAATGCCAACGTTTACAGCGGCAACATCTATGGACACACTCACACTGAGCTTCAGCATGTAGAGGGAATTTTAGGGAGCAATCACTGCTGACCATAAACATTTTAAGGGTATTCGTCACTGAAGAAAAACATCAGTAGTCTTCTATTCTTAATGAGTATTGCACTTTGTGGGCTGTAGTTCCCTTTAAATGGCCCCAAATCCTCTTTATTTTTTACACAGTCATGACTACTGCACTGTGTTTTATATTATGAACTGCTTCATGATCCAATACATAACATAGTATAGTACATAGTACTAAGCCCTGTAGGCAGCTTGTCTTAGTCAAATCTCCCTCCTTTGACCCAATGATGTAGTGACTGAATATCTCCCTTGTTGGACCCTATTATATTCATTAAATATTCCCATGTTGGACCCAATGTTAGATCCAATTACTCTTAATTGCATATCTACATCTGCATATGTAGTAAATGTCCAATGCCTATTCATGGAATTTCTTCCTTGTTTGATCCAGTGATGGACTGAATTACTATTTATTGAATATCTCCCTCTTTGGACCCAGAAACTGTTTAGCCAATCTTTCTTTCTTTGAGAAAGGCACCATATCCCTGTCGCCAAAGCTTGATTGGCCAGAGAATGGACATGTCCATAAATCTCTTGCCGGGGCGTCCCCGTTCAATCTAATGGCCGGAAAGTAACTATTCATTGTACTTCATCAGGCAGCACATACAGCATGGTCTACAACTGAAGCCTATTTCCCAGTAAATTTTTATATACACTAACCGGCCACTTTATTAGGCACACCTTGCTAGTACCAGGTTGGACCCCTTTTGCATTCAGAACTGCCTTCATCCGTAGTGTCAAAGATTCAAAAAGGTACTGGAAACATTCCTCAGAGACATTGGTCCATATTGATATGATAGCGTCACGCAGTTGCTGCAGATTTGTCAGATGCACATTCATGATGTGCATCTTCCATTCCACCACATCCCAAAGGTGCTCTATTGGATTGAGATCTTGTGACTGTGGAGGCCATTTGAGTACAGTGAACCCCTTCTCATTACAGAGATGCACATCAACTAATATGCTTAATTGGTAGTAGGCTTTCGACCCTTTACAGCTTGGAGTAAGACAACATGCATAAAGAGGATGATGTGGTCAAAATACTCATTTGCCTAATAATTCTGCACTCCCTGTATATATAATGAAGTTAAATTATACATACAGTTGATCAGCAATATAAATTCGATAAATGTAATGTCTTTCTCCGTTGGATAATTTATATGAATGAATGGATAATGAACTTGGATAATGAATGAGAGAAAAACTAATCCAAAACAGATCTGAAGTTTATTTCCATAATCCATGGGGAAGAAAATAGCAAAGTTATGAAAAGCCCTCTTTGATAATCACAGGTAAATGATATGCAGTGCTCCAAGTCCAATTCACTCATCTCTATCCTCTTAATGGGGCTCACGGAGGTCCCCACTGTTGCTATTGAGGGAAATGTTTACATATCTCACCTGCTTCATGAGAGCTCTTCACTGACATTACAAACAAGAAGACACTTATGCACAGAAACAAAGAACTTTAAGAGCTGAATAATTTTCTTATCTCTATGTATATACAAAAAACCCTTAGAAAAACAGAGATGCTAAAAGAGCAATCTACAATTACATTAATTGTAAAAGAAGGGAAACAGAACAGGCTGTGCCCAACTAAATTTGTCATATTTTATAGAAGATTGTATTATTCCTATTTCTCAAATTAATTTCCAGTTACAATAATGTATATATATCACTATAGTTGAGCTGATCAAAGAAATTTTTAAATTTGGCCAAATAGCCCAATATTCCATTCGCGGACGAATATGGCCGAGGTTCGGCCATCACTATTTAGTACATAGCAGCAAAGCTTTGTGCCCTGATTATTGTATTTTCTCATTAAATTTATAAAAAAAAAATTATTTTACATAATTGTTTGTTTCAAACATTATTATATTCAGGATGTCTATTAGACCCTTGTACGGACATATTTTGGGAAGTAACAGGCCTACAACATAAAGAAAAATTTACCATTGAAGTCTATGGTGCACTTTTGGTACAGAAATCTGGACCTCAGCAGTGCGCTAGGGAGGTTAAACTGTTAGATTAAATATTCTATTGTTCTAGTTATTTACATTTCTTCTCATCTAAATTTGACATAATTTGTTGAATCACTTACATGTATAGTATTGCTAATAGCTTCTCAGGCTTCTTCCTTACCTTGTTCCTATTCCCAGGAAGGTAGATGTAAATAAGTGAAGTTGAAAAATGCCTATAAGTAAATGTCCTGAAGCAACTTCGTGTGAATGTTCAACTTTTTCAAAACCACATTTTGTAATTCTTTTTTTGCATACAAGATGCTGACACTTGTAACTAAAACCCCCAAGGTACGGCTAACCAAAGTTTAACAAGAATTCAGCAGCTGACACTGTCTATACAAATATGTCAGTTTTGCATTTTAGAGTATCAGTCATTGTGTGGATGCTTCCAAATGAATCTTTGTTCAAAGTCTCTATACCCTGTGAAGAAATGCATAAAACACAGACTTGTTCATTAAAAGCATTGTAGGATTGTAGCATTGTCATATGTAGGACAAATAGGTCATTTATTTCAAGGTGAATTTTAGTGGACTGAATATTAGATCTTAATCCACTTTGGATGCTACAATATAAACGCCATGCAGAGCATGCACATGATGCAAAACCATGTATGTGACCTTTTAGCAATAAGTCACATACATTACTTAGTTTAACATAATCGTGGGGCAATTGCTTGCACCTAGATAATTGCTAAACAGTAAGCATTGTAATCAACATTTCATATAGTCCAATGCTTAGACTGCGCAAGATATGTCTTTATCTCTGATCCCATCTAGTTTATTGCATTTAAAAGGTAATCGTACTAATATTGTGAAGTCACCAATAATATAAATATATGAGATACAATATAATATATGTGGGTATTATATATATATGCATCACATACCATTTTTGATCCCACAGTATAAACTCATGCTGATAAGATGTGTCTACGTTTGGCTATAAAGTAGACCCAGCTCTTATTGTTATGTACCAAAACCAGTCCTGGAGCCCAGCCCAGTAGCAAGCCTTCAATATATATGAAAAAAAATGATAGCTGGCCCTTTTTGTCTAAATTGATCAGCAACTCTCAATCACAAGAACGTAATGTTCTAATCAAGACTAAAGGTCCCCACATGCGTAGTGAGTGTGGACCGACAGATGAGCTCTGGAAAACAACATGTTGACATAATCTCTCCATCGCTCAGAGTATCGGCGGGCACCCTTTGTGTGCCAGCCGTTAGTTTGGACGGGGACGCCGAATTCAAGCTAATGGCATTGGCCAGAGATTTACAGACATGTCCGTTCTCTGGCCGACCAAACTTTGGGGCGACAGGAAGCTGTCACCTCATGTGGGCACCCGCAGTCCATGGCCAATTTCACCACCGGCCAATGGCGGCAAAATCGACCAATGCTCATTATGTGTGTGGGAACCCTAAGGGTGACCTTTAGATTTCTTTGTCAGGTTTCCTTTAGATCTCCGTTACTTACCAAAACCATGTAATATGAGGGGCTTTCTAAACAATCAAGTCTACCTGTGTTCGGTCACAGAGGACCCTATACTACATCCTTGTTGGTAGATTTTAAGGATATCTGGCAGAGGAATCTAAAGATGTATGGCCAGCTTTACACTGATTGGTGTTTAAATGAGACATTTATTACCAAGATATATAATAAAATATAGATGATATATATATATCATAAAGCAAGAGCATTATAAAATAAAATGAAGGTATTTTGAAGGCAGATATCCATCAACCTGTGCATTATCCGATACACAAGCATTCAGCCACACTACACCAACAATTACAATTAAATGAAGATACCACCTTACTCAGCTAGCTCCCTACGACATCCTTAATAAAGGATGAAATTCTGTAAGACAATCCCTTCCAGTGACCTTTTACATGACCAGACCTCCTTACAACCCTGCAGCTGCCATGACAAGTACATTAGGTACATAATAAAATAAGTATGTTCTTTTAGGTTTAATAACCCTTAGTATGCCAGCCTCTAGTATGCCAGTCATGTAGTCCCTATGCCTAGGTCTTTCGTCTGTTTTGGCTTCGGGCCTGTTGTTATAGGTGGACCGTAAGGCATATCTGTGCTTTAAATGTACAGCTACCCTCTAATAATAAGCCTTGTAAATGATTATGTGTTTGTTTACTTTTAAACAAATTTACTGCTTGTCAGTAAGTAAACCGTATGCCACGCAAATTAACAAACTCACAATTGGCAGTTACTAATTCTTATCAAACACACTGTAATTAAATGTCTTTCCTGAATTATGAATTTCTCATTTTCTTAACATGTTGTTTTCTAGTTTAGAATTGTAACTTCTTTGTAATATTATTTGTTCTGTCTCTCAATAACTGAAGAGTGTAGAGAAATTTGTTGACTTATGGAGACTATTGGCATCTGGTTTAAATATATCTAAAACCCAAAGTTTTCTTTTTAGACTTACTATAATAGGGTTAGTAAATCTATGCTTGTGGGTGGAATAATCATTGCTGTTTGTATCCATTTAGGTAGGTTTCCTTTAATTTCTTTATCCAGAGATGCAACATAAAATTAGCAGAATCTTCTTTAAATGGAATTTTAACCTATTAGATGGCATAACAG
Organism: Ptychadena robeensis; assembly: GCA_036250615.1. Classification (NCBI taxonomy): domain Eukaryota; kingdom Metazoa; phylum Chordata; class Amphibia; order Anura; family Ptychadenidae; genus Ptychadena; species Ptychadena robeensis. The sequence goes on from CM070034.1 coordinate 121,533,149, forward strand.
AGTGGCCTGTTCTTTGCTTTATTGGGCCTTGGTTTGTGTGATTTCTCCATTAAAGTATGACAAGCTATACTTCAGGTCTACATTTTCATACTTAGCATACATGTCCGTTTAGAATAAATGACAAAGGATAGGATATTTGTGCTTAGATTGACTGAAGACTGAAAAGAGATTAAGATAAAAGATACTAGAGTATGTTTATCTTTAATGAATAAGAAGCTACAACAAGCTCAGAGAAATAACTGTTACCAGACCCATTTTGTCAAAGTCCATAAACTATGAATGTCAACTTTTAAATGAATACAGCCAAAAAATATACAGTATATAAAATTTTCCATATATAGAAAAAAAAATTTCAAGCCTGACAGGTTCTCTTTTAGGAAGTTTACAAGAGACCTAATGCTTTGTTTATAGAAACGTCGTTGCTCAGACTATTGAGGTGCTAACCTCGGAATTCCCAACAGGTCAAGGCTGTCAGTCAGCGCTCACTATGCTGTAAGCCAACAGCCATCAAGGACCAAATGAAAAGTTCACCGGCTGCAACTATTGATTGTAGCTGAAATATGTGTTTCTTGTAACTGAAATGTCAGGATAGTCGTGTGGAAAAGAGCTGTCAAGGAAATTAGGGAGTGAGAGAATCTCAATGCTGGGAGACTGACCCTTTAACGCATAGTAAGGGATATTGCTTTAAACTACAACTCTACAATAGACTGAATGATGCGACTACCTGTTAATAGGCTAGAATGTTCCCTTTACTAAAACTATAAACAGATTGTTCTTTAGGGCTTGCATGAATAAACACAAAGTACTGTCTAGTCTTCTAATTTCTATTACATAGTTATGTGCTCTTCTAAAAGTGTTTTTTGCAGATGTTAGAAATAAAGAGGATGATTTTCAGGGCATTCTAAAACCATTTTTGGTGTGGCATAATGTGAAGAAAAGAAAACTTTGATAAACACTAAAGCCCCCCATGCAGCTTCAGATTCCTCCATACAACTTTCATGAGACCTACCAACAACTATGTAGTATAGTGACCTCCCTGATAGAATACATAGTGAATTGAAGGTGTAGAAAGGTCCTCCTATTACATGGTTTTGGTAGAAGAAAAGTTGGTTGTACAGAAGTTGCATGGTAATTGTATGTGGTGTATGGGGGGCTTAATACGTATACACCCATTTACCTTAGTATACCCAAGCATTCTGGTGCCCTTTCTAAAACCTCGACAACATTTGATTTCCTATTAAAAAGTATTCTGAGATTTTTGGCCACCTCTCCTTAAAGTTAACACTAGCTGGTTATTTAGCTGGTTATTTACTGGCAGCTTGGTCTGTGATCCCCAGTAGTGTTGAGCTTGAATATTCGAATTGCGAATAAATTCGGCGAATATTGGCTATTCGAGAATTCCCAAATTCTCCTTCTTCACGAATAAATAGGCAAGCATTCATGATATTATGCATTGGGAAGCTTATGGCCATGAGCTGTAATTCATTTTGAAGATAATCACAATGCGAATATATTTTCGCAATTCATGGCCATACACTTAATTATTCGCAAATATCGAATTGAATATTAGTAGAATTATTCGCAAAATATCGCAAATTTGAATATTGCCTATGCTGCTCATCACTAATCCCCAGACATTGGAAATTTCTGGTCCCTCATTCTTATTTTTTTAACGGTTAGAGGAACTGGACTTTCTTATGCAATGAAAATATGCTAATGCCAACTCTTCCATAATGGTTCATAGCCGAGATCGGAATTCTGTCTTTGTCAATAAGTAGGCGAGTGGAGTAATTTGCATGGACTCTCAAAAATGTATTTGGACTCTGATAAATTTACTTCCGTGCCTCAGTGGCACTCGGCGTGGTGCGGCCATCTTGGACCCAATTTAGCCAGCAGTACTCCTATTGAAAGGATGGGTTGTCTCTTTGTGTTCTTTCTTTTTGTGCTATGGGTTCCTCATTACCTCTTTTTCACCTTCCCGGTTTTCCTCCTTGGGTTTTTTCTAACCTTCCTCCCTGGTAGCTTATATTTCTTATGGTTCTATCTTAGATACAGATGCTCCAATCGGTGGATCCAGTTCTCCTCTATCAATGTTATACCTACATTGTTTGCCACCACCTGGCATATTGCCTACATAGTCTACACGTCTGTAGTAATTACTTCTTTTTTTATAACTGTTCTTCCTGATAAATGTTTATCATCATCATAAAAAGCTTGGCCCACAACAAAAATCAAGTATCAGGTCAGGTTTTCTTTATCAGACTTTCTTAGCGTTTTGTAAAATTGTATACATGGAAAAATAAAAGCTGATGTAAAATTAAAGACTGCCTGCAGGTAAATGTCCAGAAGCAAGTTACTGAATTATTTCTTATGTAAAACTGCTGTTATATTCCCTTTCTGCGTATAAGATGTTGTAGATACCTATAACCAATGCCTATAGGTACAGTTAGCTAAAAGATTTTAACAGTAAATTGGTTCTACTATTTAGCATAATATACTTAAATTGTATTTCAAGTATCTATTATCACAATTTCTAGATAGAATAGAACTGATTAAAAGACAAATATTACTTTAGGAATGCTTTTCTCGTGTTAAAAAGCTACTGAATGCTTTGTATAACATTGGAGCCCATGCTCCATAAATAAGAATCAGATAATAATATATTGTACATTATCTGTTTTGTTTTTTGTTTTCTCTTCAGTGAATGGAGGGTGGTCTTCCTGGTTAGAATGGTCATCATGCAGTGTCAGCTGTGGTCGTGGAGTGCAGAAGCGTTCCAGGACTTGCACCAACCCTACTCCTTTGAATGGTGGGGCATTCTGTGTTGGTACCTCGATGCAGAAGGTCAGCTGCTCAGTTCAGTGCCCAGGTAAGTCATATTTGGTCACTGTTTAGACTGGTAAGAGTTAGAGATTATTTAATTGCAAAGCCTCTGAACATGGTATCATCACCAAACTTGCTGGAAATGTAGAAAAGGGGGTATACTACAAAAAAAAGTATGGCTCTAACACAAATAGTTTTTGCACAAATTAAGTTCAAAGTCAAGTAGAAATTTCGAAAATCATGTGCTAGAACAAAACTAATGTCTTTCTGATCAGAAATTGATTGGTTAAAATTCCCAAAATACACACATCTGTATCATAATTTGCTACATAACGCCAAAAAATCGCATAAAACACTCATAAATTTGCATAGAGCCGATAATTCGCATAAGGTCAAAAATTCACATAAGGTGGAAAATTTGGATTTGCTGTATGAGCTTGAGCTATAATAGAAGAATCAGTGTACATAGTAGCAGAGCTTTACAATCAGAGCTGAGATTTAAACCCAATTTATACACAAACAAACTTATTGTTTTCAAATGTTTCCCCATCCCTTCTCTACAACTCCAGCAATTTTTGTGAGGATACCATTTTCAGGGGCTTTGCAATAAGCTGACAAAGTTAGCTAGCACCATGCGAATTTTTGCCAATGCGAATTTTTCAATCACTACCGCATGGGAAAATTTAACATGGCGATATGCGCACGCGTAATAGCGGCACGGTAAATCAAAAGCAAAATTCTTTTTTAAGTTGAAATTTCGATTTCCATCGAAATATCAGGCTGATTTTCGTCTTTTTCGGCGAAAAGTCTAAATGACCCCATCAAAATTAGACTATGCGAATTTTCGGCAAAAAAGTCGAAATTTCTACTTAAAAATTCGCACTGCAAATTTTTCGACCATCCCTAGTATTCAATGGGCTTATAAATTTATATGGGCTTTGCAAAAGTGTCTAACAAAGCCTTAAGTCCCCCATACACATACAGAAGTTCTGACAATTTCCCGGCAGATCGACCGCGTGTGATGTCATCACGCGTCATCAAGCGTGGCCGCTTCTGCCAAGAATCGGCCAGGCACCCTATATGAAGCTGGTCCCCATCAAAAGTTATTAAATCAGTCTAAGAATTACAGATATGTCTGTAATGGAGCAGCTGATTTTGGGCAGAATAACAACTTTAAGCTTTAGATTTCTACTGGACTTTTGGCTAATCGATGGTCGTGAGTGCGCAAGTGAAAATCAAAACGTGTATGGGGGACTTTAATTATGCTTTCCATTGTATGTCAACAGTTAACCCGTTTTATATTTATTATATTATATTATTTGTATATATATTTATTTATTTTTTAGATAAAGGGTTAAATTGTATGAATGAAGGGTGATTAGTGTAAGCATCCCTGTTAGTGCCAAAAGATTTGTCTTAGTCCTGTTACTTTCTGTTTTGTTCAGTCTATTAACCACTCTGGTGCTACCATACGGTCTGTTTTTGATGGGTCTAAAATGTTGAACATAAATTCACAGATTAATGTTGTGGCCACTTTGTGAGGTCTTAGAACACCTACGCCTGTGTCAAAATAAAGTCATAAGTGCAGGCATCCGCTTATGTGCAACATGGGGACTGCCTTGCGTCAGTTATTGGCTTAAAGCGGACCTACCACCAGGAATCTATGTTTTCATGAATGGTACTAGAAGTGACAATAATAGGGAGGAATGCAGTGAAAAAAAACAAAAACTTACCTGTAATGAGCAATTTAAGAAGATAATTCGGCAACTCTTCTCACTTCTCACTGGGCAGAAATAGGCAGGACGTCACAGGAAGCTTTGAAATTCCCAAGATTACTGAACGCCCCCAGTGACCACTCGCAATATTGCACCCTCAGTTCCATGTGTTGCCTTCAGCGAACCAGGAAGTGAGGAGAGCTGTGTGGTAATCTTGTTAAAATGGTCATTACAGAAACGTTTTTGAGTTTTTTTTTTACTGCATTCCTCCCTATTATTGGCACTTCTAGTGCCATTCATAAAAACATAGATTTCTGGTGGTAGGTCCACTTTAAGAGGAGAAAACAATTGCCAGGCCGACATTGCTAAAGAAAGCTACTGGCTCACTTGCAACAGATAAGCTGTCCCAAATATGGCTTGGGATTAATGCATTTGGTAACTAAAATCTTCTCCAAGCCACACTTGCTGGGTGGAGGAGTGGGGGGAGTTTAAGCAGAAAAGGAGACAGTTAATACAATCCTGTTACTTGGGGGATTCAGAAAACCAGAAGCCACTGTGTTAATTGTACGATTGCCTTTAGTTCTCCTTTAAACGTATTATATTTGTATTGAATACATCCTCTCACAAGGAAAAGCCTTGCAAGATTCTTTCTGCTGAAAGAGTCCTCCGAAGCCATATGGGCCATAGCAGAGGTTGTGCTGTTAATGAAGAACAATTTGCCCTCCTGTTTTGAATCTAATGTTACATTTATAAACAAGTAATTCAGATATCGAAGGAGGAAAATGTGTTGTATGTGACTGTAATGTTATTTCTATGTACATATTTTCAGTTGACTGAAGGATCTTGAATCACAGTTATTATTCATATTCCATTAAAAATGATTGATATGTGCTGTGTAAAGAATGCTTCGATAACTCAAAGGCATTATACATACAACAAACAGAATGAATTCCATTACTGGAAACACAATAGAAATTGTGCTTTTTCTTTGCTTTGTTCCTGTGGCAGCAGCCTTTAAGGGAAAATAAGGCAAGACATTAACATACCTAAGCTGTGTGCACTATAAAGTCACCAGCATCATCTATATCTATCTTGTGTGATATATATCATCAAACGTTATGTTCCCCATAGATATCACCAAAGCCTTTGATAATATCTATGGGGCACATAACCTTTGATTCAAAAGTTATATGCCTCTATTCTGATTCAGGACCATACTTGCACTTCATATGTCTGTAAACCCCTAAATATCAGCATTTCATGTGTCTGTAGACTTAAGAATAGACATGCATGTCATATATTTGTAGGGGAATATGTGTTTTTATGTGTATGTAGAATCAAAAACATGCTTGGAACTTTGTGGTTCTGAAGACCCAGGAACACACTTTCAGGTCATAGAGTAGGTCTGAAAATGCAGGAACCTACTTATAGGTAGTGATGGCCGAACTTCGGCCATGTCCGT
>CM070034.1:121539248-121549806 GCA_036250615.1 Ptychadena robeensis
CGGAGGTTCGTGTTCGCCGTTCGCGAACATCAAATTCCGGGTTCGCGCCATCACTAGTCATAGGTCTGAAAACTCAGGGACCTACTTATAGGTCATAGGTCTTAAAACTCAGGGACCTACTTATAGGTCATAGGTCTGAAAACTCAGAAACCTACTTATAAGTCATAGATCTGAAAACTTAGAAACCTACTTGAAGTTCATGGGACTGAGCACTCAGGAACCTACATTATTGACGGCCTGACAAAAAAGAGACTATAATCACAAGAATCTAAACATAAATAGATCTACAGAATGCTCAAAATATAGGTCATTTTGCAGACTCGAGTAATATACACTATATTATAGTTCATTCTGCTAATTTTTGAACAACAAATCATTCCACGATATGGGGATCTCTTTTTTGGGAGAAAATGGGATATGTAGTTTGCGTGATTACTAATGCAACTGGTCTTCACAATTCTTTGGTCACTTTACAATGTTGGACCATCACACATGTTTACTTGCCATACCAGGCATCACTAGCTGCTATAGTTATTTGAAATATCATAGAGAGATTTATAAAAATGAGCAATTAGGTAAAATATGTCAAAATGAGAGTCACATAAGCAATGGTTTGAATGAACATAATATTTTTTGTACTAGCGTGATATCACATTTCAGAGGACCCCTTAAGTGTCGAATTGTGTTTCTGAAGGTGGAATTAACATGCATTGGTATTTAACATGCATTTGACATATTGCATCAATGTGGAGATGCTATGTGTTTGGTTTTATTATCATTTTGTTATATTTGGGATTTATATTGATTATTATTATTTTTTTTCTGAGTGTGGAGAGGGAAGTACCCAGTGCTTTCATATAATTTTTTTAATTGAAACATTAGGGTCACAGAAATATTTTATGTGCTTGCCTGGCATATGGCAAATCTACACATGCCATTTCCATTATTTCCATTTTTGCATAATATGATTGACAAGTATGTTTTTACGTATGTTATGTATTTGCAGTGGAAGGAATGTGGAAGGAGTGGAGCGACTGGTCTATCTGTAGCCCAGAGTGTGAACATCAGCGAGAAAGGGAATGCACAATGCCACCGACAGGAAATGGAGTGAAACCCTGTGAAGGCTTGAGCCAAGAGTCAGAAAACTGCACAGATGGCCTGTGTATTCAAGGTGAGCTTCAGGGCCATGCTTAATAAAACACACAACTATGGATCTATTATGAAATCCGTGTTTATGTGTCAGTAAGATAATGTACTGTAAACTAGAAATATCCTAACTTAGATGTACAAACCCATGAAGTTTTAGACACTTCTTTTTTATGTCTTTTTTCACATAACTACTAGTAAATAGGTTGGATACAACTTATAGGATCACATGAAATACAGTGGATGTGTGTTTCACTCATGATATAACAAACATGTAATTCTATTGGTTGTTCCACCAATAGCTTATTCTATTATTCCCTTTCATCCCCAACGTTCTGATGGACCATTGGAAGCGATTCAAGAAAACTACTCAATGGTTCAAGGTAGGGATGAAACATGATCCCATCACCTCTGTTCCACTGGACAATAGCTGTTTCATGGGGACAGGGAGTGATTCCTTAGACCTAGATGTAGACTGGTTTGCATAATGCTGAACAGCTTAGAAAATCCGTAAAAACGCGTGGCTTCATCTTCAATAACACGACCTCTTGGCATAAGCAAAAAAAAATGACTTCAATGATGACCAATAGTTAAGGCCATACACTTTTTTTTAGGTAGAAACTGAGTTTGGGGAGATGTACCATCTATTGTATTAACTATGTCTTAGATGCAACTACAGAAAGATCTCCATGTCATAGTTCGCAACATCATTTATGAATTCTTACCTGCAACTCCTGCTTTGCATGCTCCTTCATAATAGGCAGGTTGAACTATAACAACAAATGTGGTACTCTAAAGGCAACAGCAAGGTCACAGCCCCCCTAGAGACATTACCAGATAGTTTAAATGGTGGTCATATTGAAGAAGGCCATACTCAGCAATCTTGCCTGCATTGCCTACTGGAAAAGCCAAAATTTCTGCTAAATATTATTATTATTATTATTATCATTTATTTATATAGCACCAACATATTACGCAGCGCTGTACAATACATGCCATCATCTTATCCAATATATTATCAGTAATTGCCACTCTCTGTCCAGTAATTTGTCATATGAAGACATGTCCCTGTTTTGCAAGGCAATCTAACCTGTTGAAGTTCCGCATGGAACAATTATTCAGAATGCATTCATTTATCTAATATATAGTTTTTCTCCAAAACAAACTCAGGGACACAATAGATTTCCATGATTTGCAGTTATTCCAGCTGTATTCTATTTGTGCTTTAGATGTCCCATACATTCTTCAACACATATGTCAGGCTTTAGACTGAGAGCACTTGAATAATTCAGATGACCAATGCATTAAAACATTTTCTCTGTCACGAAAATGGATGACACAGATAGCAAACACTATTTCTATTCCTCAGATTTGCCTTTCCTCTGGGGAAAGACAATTGTTTCTGAGAAATTCAGAAATTACATTTCTGGCCTTGACACAAGTATAATTTTCAGGGAAGATGAAAATGGGGACAGAGAGATTTTTGAACTCAAATGAATACTTTTATTATTATCTTTGTACCCCAGCTGCCCTTTTGTGTATAATTGTAACCTTTTATGAGGTGACTGTCCTAACATCATTTCAGCGGTCGACTAGGCTTTCCTTTATGTCACAGCTGTCTCCAATTTTCTGTGATAATGTATTTTTTAATGTTGTCCTTCCTACATATCGGACCTGAATAATGAATGAGCAGCATGTATTATCCCACATGCTTTCTGCAAAATGTTCTCCTGGTTTTGACTTTTTTAAATTAATTTCATAGTGCTAGAATGTTCATGTTTTTATTGGAATTAAAAAGTTTGACATACACCGTTTTCTCTTAAGTGCTTAAGTCAGACATAATCATTTTGTTAACATTTATTTTCATTATATAACTGTTGACCATCACACCTATTGTGTTTGTGTGCTTTAACAACCTTTATTGTTTTGGGAAGTGTATCCATGGATTTTAGAGTCTATCTGTGGAAACATAATGTTGAGAAAGAAGACTTGGCATTTAAATTGTGCCAATGGTGTTCAGCAGGGTTTTCTGTTAGGGCTTTTCGTTGGCCTACTAGGGCATTAACCAACTAGATGATAAGTCAATTTTAGAGGCACTCTGAACTATCATTGAGAGGAGTTGACTAGTCGCCGCTTTTATGCTTTCCCTATCTAAAATTGACATTCAGCACAAGACCTATCTCCTCTCTCTGTCAGTATTGGCGGGGAGATGATGTCTTCGCAATGACGTTAGAAGTTGTTGACTTGACCATGACGTTGGTGGGCTAAGACTTGACTTTACAAAATCATAACAACCAGACTTATCATGCCTTGGTTTTTAAGAGGGGGCTTTTTATTCAGGGGCGTAGACACGCTTGTGGCCTTCCACAAACTTTTGTCACAATGCTAGTTCATTAAGATATTGTAAAAATGTTGTAATGTTTGTATGATACAGAAATAATGGTACCCTAAAGGCCCCCATACACGGGTCGGATTCCGACCGGATTCCGGGACGATCGATTCCGGGCGCGTGCACGCAAAACGATCATGCCCGAATCGCGTGCAGCCCACCTTGTCCGATCGTTCGCGTCCGATTGATCGGGGGCTCAGAATCGGATCCGACAGAGAACCAACATGTTGGTCTTTCTGATCCGATTCTGCACACATCAGGGGGAGTTGCCATTTCGGAAGTAAGTGATCGGACACGGAATCGTCCAAGAATCCGTGGGACAAGGTGGTATGCAGCGATCGGATACTCTTAATTGGCCGATTGATCGGACCTCCGATTCCCACTGAGATCGCCGAAATCGGTCGGATCAGTGATCAATCGGCCATGGAATCCGACACGTGTATGGCTAGCTTAAAATAACTAAACCCAAAGGATGGTATCTTCTTAGACCTTTGGACATAATTTTGATATGTTTAAGCCAATTATGATACTTACTTTGCTTAATATTTGTAATCTGATGAGAATTTTGGATGTTTTGTCTGTGATGTAACTATGCATTTATTTATCATTTATTTATTTATTTATTTATTTATGTGGCAACTGTGGGACATTTCTTTCTTTCCTGTAGATTCAAGTTGTAAGAATTTCTCTCAATAATAGAAACATATAACCAATAGAGTTTATCTGTTTTTAACAGGCTAAAGCAGCCTACGTGGGGGAACCAGTTAAGCCCCCCATATACCTTTAGATCACTTCATACAATTTTCTTTAGATCTACCAATAACTATGTAGTATAGTGGCCTCCCTCATAGAATACATAGTGATTGGAAGGTATGAGTAATGCAGACTTAGTATTCCACTAGTCTGTTATAGAGTTGTCTTTGTTTGACAACAAACTTTATATTTTTGCAACCTTTATATACCTGTAGCGTGGGCACCAGAGTACACCTTGTTACAGGCTGCTAAAAAAGCCCACAATTTGATTGGCTTCAATAACAGCTCATAGTGGCATAATGGTGACACAGATTGTCAGGCGTGGTAACTAAGAAATAACATTTGTCAATCTTCCAATATAATTAGCTGACATTAATGCTTCACCTGAGCGGGGGATGCAATAACCATAATACCACTCTACTATCTTAATGCTTGCTATACATTTCAAAATATATCCCAAAGACCTGACATGTAAGTTGAAAAAACAGTGACTTAAGATTAATTTAAATTAGGTAAATAAAGAAATGACTGTTCTTTCAGATGTTGATAAAAGTCTGTGTAAGCTTTTTAAAGCTTTTTAACAACTAATGATCACAGTGCTTGGCCAAGTGGCATAACTGTATTCCTGTATTCAAAAAATACAGGAAATTTGGAGTTCAAATGATACCCTTTATTGGCTAACTGAAGTAATTAGAGAAGCAAGCTTTTGCCATGTCACAGATCTCTTCTTCATGCATAATCTATTTAGTCTGAAGAAGGGATCTAAGACATCCAGAAAGGTATCACTTGAACTCCAAACTTTCTCTATTCATCAATAGCTAACATGGTACAACACTCTATTATTGTATTAAAAAAAGAAAGTTAGCAACAATACAACACTTCAGTGTTGCCCAGAAGACCAGAGGGAAAACACAATGGGACACAATATGCTATTAAAGCTACCTATTGTTGCAAATCTAATCACAGATAAACAGAAGCTAGGGGTATGCAATCACATATTGTTTTTATATTGTAACACACAACTGCTAATGTCTGTTTTACAAGTCTCCTTGTTCCAATAACCTTATAACCTCAACCCATAACCCATGTTTCCATTATCTACTTACTTTCATTATCTCTTAAGCCCCTTAAACACACTTCAAATTCCTGACGATTTCTCGGAAGATCGACCGGGCATCATGATGTCATCACTAGAGATGAAATTCAGCCATTTTGATGATTTTGAGTAAAAGTCCTTGAACATGGTATAATCACCAAACTTGCTGAAGATAAAGGTAGAGAAGGATTGGGGGTATACTACTACAAAAAAAGTTTGGCTCTAAAGGCCCCCATACACGTGTCGGATTTGCACCGGTTTCCGGCATGATCGATTCCGGGCGCGTGCACGCGAAAAGATCGTGCCGGAATCGCATGCAGCCCACCTGGTCCGATCGTTCGCGTCCGATTGATCAGGGGCTCAGAATCGGATCCGACGGAGAACCAACATGTCGGTCTTTCTCATGCGATTCTGTCCGGATCAGGGGGAGTTGCCATTTGTGAGGTGGACAATCGGACACGGATCCGTCCCGGAATCCGTTGGACAAGGTGGTATGCTGCGATGGATACTCTTAATTGGCCGATTGATCACACCTGCGATTCCCGGTGGAATCGATCGGATGATGAATCGATTGGACATGGAATCCGACACGTGTATGGCTAGCTTTAACACAAATAGATTTGCATAAATGAAGTTCAAAGTCAAGTCAAAATGTCAAAATGTTGACATTGAATTAAGCTGATTTTATGCAAAAACTACATGTGCTAGAGCAACATTTTTTCCCAATGTTTTCCCATTTTCAGAGGCTTTGCAATCAGCTCACCAAGTCAGCAAAAATTTGACCATCTCTAGTCATCACGCATGGCTTGTCGTGCCTAGAATCGGCCACGCACCCTTTCGGGGATGCTGGACATGTCCGTAATGTCTTGGAACGATTTGCCGACGGAGTTATGGCCCGATTTAAGGAGGGTGCATTTGATTAAAGCATGTATGGGGGGCTTTACTCTAACTTTCAGAAATGCATACATACAGTTTTTTTTTGTTTTGTCTTAATGTAAAACATGAAATAAAACACCAAAGCACAAATCCATGGCCCCTAACCAGCATTTCTGAAAATAAGAGAGATGAGGGAAACATGGGTTATTAGAGCCAGGGGACAAAGATGGATGAAATAAGCAGATGTATTTTACAATAGAAAAGCTTGTGATTGGATACCCCCCAGCTTCCATTCATCTGTGACTTAGATTCATGCAGTGTGCATAATAGCATATTGGCAATATATAGTAGATTTCATAGAAATGACAGAGTTAATACCTTTTTGAATGCCACAGCCAATTCCTTTTTCATTCATAGAACATTTCAGTAAAAGGGTAATTAGTCTTTGAACATTAAAAAGCCACTCTGTAGCAGCTATTTAAGCACCCAGTTTATAATACACTGTACAGCATCAAAACCTATTTATCATACAAATGTTATCAAAGTACAAGAGGCGTAATCTCCGATTACAACAGAGCTTATCTCCATTGCTCGGCTGATCCTCACTGCTTCTCATACAGCAGCCATTCAAGGGCCTACAGTTAATATTGAATAGCTGCATTCTGCAAGCTCTTCTTTTTGACTGGCTGCAGATGGGGAGGTGAAAAGATCTTAGCCCTTCATTCATTAGATGAGCAGCAAGGTCCCAAAAGCACAAAACAGCATCTGTTATCACTTGGGCACTGAAATTTCTTACTTTGTTAGAGACAATTTAATCCCTTCAGTGCTGGAATGGCATCTGCATTGTGTCCTTCTCCCCCATGATAGCAGATGCTGAACGTGGTTATGCGAGCTCAATACATTTGCCGAGGTCCTCTCGGTTAGCTCCAAGTGGTAGAAGTTTGGTAAATTACTCTGTGGCATGGGATAAAACACCTAAACCTGCAATATGTACATGAATTAATTTACTTTACAACTGAAATCATTTCTGACATCCCAAATCTTGATAAGTATTGCAGAAGCCTCACCAAGTAAAAGAAAAACATTGGCCTTTCTTGTGTCAAACCTTCCTTTCTTGTGTCTTTTTTGCCCATTCCCAGTGGAAGAACTAACCCAAAGGAGGAGTGACACCAAATTAACCAACCAGAGCCTTTGTTTTGTATGAAAGGGCTAAAGGACTTGCAAGTCAGCTAGAGGACTCCAATTATCCTCAGGATTCACAGCTGATATGTCATTGTGACAGCTATCGCATAGTCTTTGGATTGCTTCACCCTTACCAGCCTTGTAAATGGTACAGTTGTGTATTGCATATGCAAGAACTTCTACCCATTCCTGCAGCACCACTCCTGGATGTACAACAATGCCATTGGGGGTGCTGCCGAATCTCCTCTACTCCTTCTTTCTCCTCTGCAAGAGTGAGAAGGGGTAGAGCCCAGATGCCGCCTCATGTCTGGATGTTATACGGGCTCTTGGGGGGAGTGGGGGCGGTTTTGCTATTGGAGGATAGATGAACTACGATCAACCTGCCCCCTTTCGCTCCCAGATGACTGAGCTGGAGTCGGATGTTGGCAAGCAGGGGAGATGGGCGGTTTTAAATATGGGCAAGATGCCAACCCCCCCCCCACCATACCGCCCTGGGCAACTGCCCATACCGCCCATATGTAAAACCGCCACTGGTTTTTGGCATGGCTTGACACCACACATACTGATTCTACTGCCCCTCTCTAGACCAGACACAGTGGAATTTTACAATACTTGTCAACAAGAAAATATGTTTCAATATACAATAAGGCCATGTATTTACTTGCCAAATGGACAAGACTTTGCTCATAGGTTAATTTCTTAGTTAATTTCTTAGATTCTGATCTATGTAGACAACAAATAACATATAACTACACTTCTAAGAAACATTTAGCGGGTGGTAATGCTGGAGCATGTTCTTTGATGTTGGTATCTAGTTTTATTGCTTCTAGTATATAATAAATCAAGGTGCTGTCTACAGATATACTTCAGATACATACATAAACAGGAAACACTGAATTCAGTGCTTTAGTTATTAATTTCTTTAAAACTTGGCACCATCCTCCAGGGTCTTCTGTTACTCCATCTCTCAACAGATATTGCCAGACAGCTCCATCTGACGACTGGCATGTGGCATCCTAATTACTGCGTTGTGTACGTCTGTGTTCTTTTGTACTGAGTGGTACACCATGGGCAGACATGAAATCAGGCTCTCAGTGTCTCCATGGCACAAACACCTGTGAGAAAACCGATTCCCATTTGTGAACATTGAATATTTATGAGACTGCCAGGCCCCTGGGCCAGCACAAGCTCCTGCTGAGAACTTAAGAGGCCAGACATGCATAGCTACGTAAAAATAAGGGGCCATTAACAAAACCTAGACAAGCTAGTCATTCCGATTGGCTACTCATTTGAAGCTGAGCTTTATTTACAGTCTAGAGCTACAATAATATAGCAAGAGCTACAATTAGGTTCTATTCGTGTAACCATTACTAGTAGAGCTAGAAGCACTGCTTCTACTGCTGGGCTAGCAGAATCCTTAGAATTTCCTATTAACTTTTAAAGCTAATGTACTATTTCATTCTGCATTTCTGTACATTGAAATGTCTGGTAATGTGTTTATTTTAGCGAAGCAAATTGCACCTTTGTCCTGTGAGCAGGTGATATAGAGATGTAATTTCACACACTTGTGGTCTCTTATGTGTTCATTTGTCATGGTTTCTGAGACAGAAAATATGAATAATATGAAATTTCAGCATAAACTTTCTTTCCGTCTATACACTTCTGAAGGTTATGTTCACTTAGAAATGATGTTTTATGAGTTGTTACAGTACCTGGACTTATTACTCATGGACTCTCCCAGGCACCAAACCTGCGATGGTTTTCCTGACATAGGGGACCTCTGTTATGACCAGAATACCACATTATGACATTAAGCGTGTCAAAACAATTTTTTTTTTTAAGATAGCTGACATGCTTCAGGAGGTAGTCAGGACATGTGAACATTCCAAAGCAGTTTTTTAGGGACTGGTGCTATGCTTGAAGAGAATGTAGAAACAAGACTGAACAGAATCTTAGGGCCCCCATACATGGGTCGATACATGCTTGATCAATGAACGATGGAGCAGGTGACACCATCATGACGTCACTAAGCTGTGCTTGAGCGTTCGCCGATTGAGTTGCCAAAACGATGCGTACCACTATGCGCAATCAAACCCCGTTTTAAAACTTTGGTTTGGGAACACTGGCAATTGAACATTTGAAAATTCACGACCTTCTGGAAAGAACTCCCTGAAGCCCCCAGCAAGAACTTCTTTCTTCTTGTCACCTGACCTTGACCTCCAATCCTGTAAGCCCACATATTTCTCTCCCTCCTCCCTGCAATCTTTAACCCCTTCAATGCTTGGTGGACTATTCCTCTGATAGTCATGTAATCCTTAAGCAGGTTACAGGGGGCTCGGTATTCGAGCCGTCTGATGTACCCAGCAGAAGCGTGGTGATGTCATCACGCTGCTGTCAGATATCGGAGGAGCCGGGGAGAGCAGAACTGTCTCTCCCCGGCACCTCCTCCTCAGCTGAGCTTTGCCTGCAGACCCAGGCAAAGCATCGGACATTGCCATAAAAACGGTCATGTCCGATAAGGCTGTTTTCGAGCGGGATTGCTCGAAAACAGCAATGGGAGCAGATTGTATGGGACAGATAGATGGTCGTGAGCGCACACGAAACGGCTCATGATTTGACCCATTTCTCCACATCTGTACCGCTTAAATCTCCATCCTGTCCTGCAGATTTGTCTTTCTCCTATCTCCTACATTCTTGATGCGGAGTAGGGTAGGCTAAGGATTACTTGACTATAGTCTTGAAGCCTTTCCAACAGTGGTGTACTTTTGCAATAAATATAAACATAGGTAGCTATTTTCACCTGAGAAACAATAAACACTTTGGAACTTAAGTATGAATCTCTCTTATCTGTGATGTGACCCCCAGCACATCACAATCATGCCATTCCCCTTACCGATTGTATACTCTGTTTCCCAACCTATTAGATTGTAAGCCCGACCGTGCAGGGTTCTCTACTCCTCCTGTGTCATAACCTGTACCTGTGTGTGTTATCTTGTGTTACATCTCAACTCTAGTTTATTTGTAAGTGTTTTATGTTTCCAGAATAGGAACCATTTACACCAGTGTGACAAATGTGCTAACCGTGCATTGGCTCCCTGCTCCCCATGGAAGGGTGT
>CM070034.1:121550116-121570613 GCA_036250615.1 Ptychadena robeensis
TGAATAAATTTGGGGAGATCGAATCCCCTTGCATATTTTCCTTTAATTTGTTTTATTAGGTGACTTATTTATTACACTGTTATAGCCAGACATAGTCCCGCTTAGAGTTGCCTATGACTCTTAGTTTACGAGATGATGGGCAATGGGTGCATTGTGCTATTTGTTAATTTTGTGTTATAGGGATGATGGCTTGATACTTACATATACTTTATAACTGAGTGGGGAACAGATATTTTTCTAGTTTATTTGTAGTAGCGCTGCGGAATATGTTTGCGGTATATAAAAAAATGATGATAATAATAATAATAACCTAGGGTCACTAAAACCACCAAGGTGATGAAATGGAGGAGACTGACATTAATTTAGTGGGAGAGGCTGCAGTACTTTTAAGGGTAGGCAGGGTCGATGCAGGACTCTTAGGGCTAGTTTGAGGGCAGCTGGCATTCGTTGCACAGAGTGGGCATTTGGGAGGCGGTTTTCAGTTATTGACAAATTCCCTGTGTTATCCTAATGGGCAAACTCAGAAAAGCAACTCAGAAACGCATAATGTTGCCCTCCCTGGGTGGCAGTGGTTTTTGGCCAAGGTGAATGAGCATTAATAAATATGGACGATAGATGCCAGAATAGAATGAGTTGTACATATGCAATTGTTCCTATTGGTGTAAGTCCTCTTTAAATGACCTAAAGATGTTCCTTACAATTTATTTCAATTATTCGTAT
The DNA here is from genome assembly GCA_036250615.1 of Ptychadena robeensis. NCBI lineage: Eukaryota > Metazoa > Chordata > Amphibia > Anura > Ptychadenidae > Ptychadena > Ptychadena robeensis. The sequence goes on from CM070034.1 coordinate 121,550,837, forward strand.
TTTTGTTTCGGCTGCATCATGGCTGCAGCATGTTTATTATAAGAAACATTGAACAGAAACAAAGCCATTTTATGTGATTCTCAAACTCAATCAAAATATCTTGTTACTTGTGAAACGCTGTCAGCGCTTCAGCCTGTAATATGCTGAACACTCTGCGGTGAGATAACAGCACCAAAGGCAGATAATTGCAGCTTGCGGAAATTATTTGTCAATCAGTCAGGCAGCGCTGTCCGGTACATTATATTTTAAGAAATGCGATGTCTTATTTATATCATGTCAACTTTAAAATACGGTATGTCATCATTAAGGACATTTAAAGGCACATGCCACAGCTGTCAAATTCCAGAAAAAAAAATTTAAATAGTAAAAAGTCAATAGTAATTCAAAGTTTGTTCCATGATTCATGTGGTTTGTTCTTTTTAGTTTTCCCTTTCTATGGGATTTATATTTTTCTTTTCATTTCACCTGATAGTCCTGCCTGATGTAAGACCACTGATCAAGTGCAGACAAAACATGTATTGTAGATGGAAGTTGTCCTAAGTAGCCATATATTTTAATTCTATATTTTGTAAAATTACTGTTAGTGAATAATAGATCAAACTGGAAAAAAATGTGCAGAAATATTTAATAAAAATTCTAAACGTTAAACATTTACTAAAAACATAAAAAAAATTACTGATAACCTAAAAATGTACTGACAAAAATTACCTGATGCATCAAAAGTCCCTTTTTCCTAGTACCTCCATGGATGAAGAAACATTTTTTTGTATATGCCTATGGAAATTGTTGGCATATATTCAAAATATAGAAGAGTTCTACATTTCTCTACTGTTTAAGCCCCTCATACACATTTAGATTTGATTACTCGACCTCATCATGTGCGGTCAATAAACCAAAAATCGGCCGGGCACCCTTTGTTACTTTATTACTTACTTTGGACAGGGACGCTGATTCCCATCCAAAGTGATTAATTCCATCTGAGAATTACGGACATGTCCATAATGGCTTAGATCAATTTTGCGGCTGATTTCGACCCGAATAACACAGATTTCCATCTAATTTTTCTGTAGCACGGAGGTCGATCGGTCAAAATCAGGTGAAAATGTAAACATGTATGGGGGGCTTTAGAAAAAAAAATTTCTTTTTGCAGTTTATTAAACTCAACATCGAGGTCTTCTGTAATATTCTGTGGTCAGCTTGTAGTGTAGGCAAAGTAGTTTAATTGATTTTAGGCTACTTATCTTGCTTATTGTGTTGTCCATAATTAGCAAGATAGTTACATTCATATAACGTAGGCACCATGGTAGCCAACATAGGAACACACATGTCATTTATTTACTGTATATTGGCAAACTAAGTAAGGCCTATTTGCAAGTTGTAGATCTAAAATTGCCATTGTTAGCTACTCATTACCACTGTGTAACATGAAGCCACTAAAACAAACAGGCTTCAGGCTTCATATTCTCCCTGTTTCAACCAGACCCATGAAAGTCGATTTAGAACATTTTTTTTAGTATGAACATTATTGAGCGCCCCCTCCCATTTAAAGAAACCAGGTTTTAGAATCAGGGCCTGCAACCCCCCTGGAATGACCCCCCCAGGGGGCCCCTCCATCAGTTTGGGAACCACTGCTTTAGAAGAAGTGGCGGTGTGATTAATAAGTTGTACTGGGAGAGCCCACGCATCTATACATGGCTTTTATGTTTACCTGTCAAAGTGGATTGGGAGGGGGTGATTTCCATATAAAAAAAAAAAAAGGTGCAAATGATTCATCAGTTCTGCGATATCATTAGACTTTTGCACGCTTTATAAAGTTAAGATCATTGATAAATGCAAATACAAAGCAACTGTAGGTTGGTATTTGTTGATTAATCCTTATTAAACTTTACTACATAATTTATGACATTTGTTTTTCTATTTCTTGGCCCTACCAGCATTAGGGTGTGGTCCTCCCCATAGTATAGTATGTACTTCAGTCTGTAGGACCTTATATTACCATTCCTCTTATTCTTACTACTACAGCCAAAGTGTATATCTGCGGTGAACATGTAAATATATCCTGAAGATTGCAATGGTCTCTTACAGTGTGTGTTTTGTTTCTTAAAGGAAATAGCAGTTGCCTCCTTGACATGCTAGTAGTTGTTAAAGAACATAGAACTTAGTTAGTGAATGTGACTTTGAAATGACAGCAGAGGAGAGAAGAAAGAATGATGTGTGCTAGTTTATACATAATGTGGGCTTATGAAAAAATTTAGGAATTGACTAAACCAGTTCCCATATTAACCAGTTCATTCGGTTACTTGCTTGCACTTAAAAAATAATGATACGATGACATTTGGTGTTTGTTCACGGTTTGCTTTCATACAAGCCACAAACGTTTACATATGAAAACTTAACATAATTTGCATGCAGCTTAAATATTATACACACTTTTTTCCCATCTCTTTTTCTCTCTTTTTTAGAGAAAAAACCTCTTCATGAAATTAACCCTGAAAGTAAGTTACTCTTTCTTTTTTTTATAATACACACTTTATAGTCACTGTAAGTGATCATTTGAAAATAGATGAATATTTGTGAGACCACCCCCCCCCCCCCATGTTCACTGTCACAAGGTTGAGATTCAACACTGGCTATAGATGGTTGGATTGGTTTTCTAGAATAAACATTTCAAGATTTAATTGGTTCTATATACATTTTAGTAATTTGTCATTGTCCAAACATCTACTTCCATTCTTATAAACAGTGTATTATCATGCCTCCACAGAAATATGGACAAATTGAAAAAAAAACATCCTATAGTTAAAGTGTTTTGTACTGTGCATTTGGACAATTTCTTGGCTAGAGTTAGATGCAAAATTAGTTTTGGGAACATGGTATCATCCCCCAATTGTGGTCGAGATTTAGAGGAGAGTTGTGAGAACATTTTCAAAAAGTATTGCTCTAGCACATGTAGTTTTTGGATAAATTAAGTTCAAAGTTTAATCGAAAAATGTCAACTTGACTTCCAACTTAATTTATACAAAAACTTTAGGTGCTACACGTATGTTCAAGCCATGTAGAACATTTTGTAACCATATTTGCCAGAAATTCTAAGTGTCTGTGGCCAGCTTATTTTAGTGTTAGGCTATGTTTCCATTATACGTCGGGACCCCCTCAGCTAAGCGCATTGCGGATGCTGTGTTTAGACATCCACCAATGTAGAGGCTGAATGTACTCGACTATGTTCAGCCTTGCATCGGCAGAACGGCTCGGCTCAGTAAAGACACAGAAATCTGAAATTACTAATATCCGCCTCCATATTAGCGAAATTTGTGAATTCTCGAATATTCAAGCTCAACTTATTTCTAAGACCATTTAACCCATTTGCTATACTTTGTTACATTTTCAGATGTTGCATAAAAGTAGGAGGACAGAACAAAGTTTTAGTTACAGGTTAGATTTCAGTAAAATATTATTAAGCCACTGTTGTCAATCTCATTTTGCTGAGAGATCATTAGAGTTTTTGTGACACTTTTCACATCTCTGTGAACTGCCTGGTTGAATAAGCTTGTTCTGTATTCGGTATATGTTTTTTTTTTTGGGGGGGGAGTCCCTTTTACCTGTACATATCATCAGAAATGTTTACAGTTTGTTTAATTTGTAAAATCCCCCCATCTATGGCCAGCATCGATGTGAGCAGAGGTTTCCATTAGGAGAGAAGCTTTGTTCATGTGAACCATATTTTTCTTTTTCAATATTCGCGGAGGTCAGTCAAGGCCGACAATTTAGTATCCTTTCCCAGAAAAGCTTGTAAGAACATTCACAATCAAATTCAATAGGTAATTACTTTTCCAATTACCTGAATTCTAAAAAAATTAAGCTCTGGTCTCCTGGTAACCCTCTGCTCTCTCTCCCTCTCTTTCTGACTAATGGTTACTTTTGCAATTTCTCAGTTGTATGCACACATATTTTCCTTGTTCAGTTTTCTAATTTTGCATGCTTTAGCCTCTACTTGTAGACAAATATTTAATAAGTTAATCTGGACAACATATTAAGAATATGGCCAAGGTTTTTTGTCTGTGGATCTTGAAAGGGTCTTTTTTTGGGCCGGTGCTAAAGTGCATTGAGAGGTTGCCTAGCTTATAACACCTTGCAAACATTCGTATGTTTCTCAGGTACTCCTGTAATGGAAAATACTCCACTGGATAGATACTTTATGATCGGTGCCTTAGTAGTTTAGATTGAAGTGGATTCACATATACAGTTTTAACATTCTTTCAAAGCCCAAATTGCTTTCCGTTAGTTTATATTGGACTTATAATCTTACAATGTACTTGTACATAGGAGATGGGGGTAGCTCACTTACTGATCTGCAGGGCAATATGTCAGTGTATCTCATAAGGACCACCAATACCCCAATAGCTTTCCCTCAGAGCTCTTTCATTCTTTACACAAGTACTTAATGTTTGGCACTGGCAACCAGGACAGAGGTAATATTTTTTTAAATTGTTTCTTAGATCACCTCCACATCATATAGAATAAGACATTGTAACCAGTTATATAAAGGAATGGTGAGGGGATTGTTGGGACACCGTTTCTTTGTTCAGAGATGCAGTAAACCATGGTGGGTAATTTAATTACAACAAAACCATAACCTTTAATTGACTTTGGAATAGAGAGACCAATGAGTAGACCAATGCTGTTGACTGCTCAAAGCACATTTTTTTGTATTGGATCATTGTCTTAGTTGGTTAATAGTTGCTGGGGCTGAAACCTCATGTTAGAAACAAATAATAATTCTAGCCGACAAGCAACACCTAATAAATACATTTCCTACTTAAGTAGTGCACCTTTCTCTCCTATACAAAGGCTTCTTCTTTTGACTTCATGTCCCAAGGGTCACTGCCCATGTAAAACAGTGAGTTGAGGATGAATTAGCAGTGGTGGCTACATATGGGACACCATAGGGTACCAATAGCTGAGCAAGAAGTGCCCAGTGTACATATTAAGTCCTTAAATAAGATAGAACAAATGAAGTGCAAAGAAACACTGGGAAGCAATGTAGGTCTATGTCTATAATTTTATATTTTTACCTAATGGTTTCATTATCTTTCAAGGAGGTGGCAGCCATAAGGCATAACCATACAACTGCATACATTTTAATGAAAAGCACAATTTACTCATATATACAATGTGCCTTTTAGAACTTTGTGTTCTTTGAAATAATCTTGGCATAAGATTAAATTCCCCTTAAGAATTCAAAATATCTGTACATTAAGGTCGCATCTATTCTGTTGCATCATTCTACTTGTGTGTGATAATAAACAGGAAACATATAATTATATTGCTCGGTCGGTGGTATACTGTGTAAATTAAATTTCATTCCGTAATAAGGTAATGACCTTAGGGACCCAGTGCAATTCTATGAAATAGGAAATACAGAAGCTGTAGTATTCTACCAAATACGCATGGGCTGACTGCTCGTTTAATGCAGAATCCTGTGACATGGTCTTGTAGCTAAGTGGTTATTTTTGAGTAACTAATGTAACAGGCTTTGTACTGCTGGTGGAAAATGGAAGTAAAAGCGGAGACAAATGGAATCTACTTCTTCATTACATTGTATACCTGCCTTTTATCTGATGCCATAAATATGTTTTATGCTATTTCAGACAAAGAGACAGACAACTCATTAATGTCACTGTCCCTGTTAAATACCCTGTCAATGGACAGATAGGATTTACAACCTGTCACATTCCGCCACATGAATTTGTCCTTCCTCTGAAATAAATAAATGTGTCAATAAAATCAATTGAGGTGTAAGAGATACAGAGCTCAGTCATGACTCCCCTTACAAAGGAAAATGTGTGGCTTATTATGTTGGGACATTGTGATAATTCAATTAAAGTAGTGCTCTACACAACAGCATGCGATTCAACCGTAAAAAAAAATCAAAGGCAATTATAGAGATAATTGAAAAAAATAACCCCTTGGGTAGATTTCAATGATATGCACACTGTATTATAGGATGCTAGGTACTGCAGAATGGTGGGCAGAAGACCAGGCTGAGATCACTGTTATGTATATAAAGAACTTGGAAAAGGTGAATAAAGGAAAAGCATACAATTGCTTTGTTGTGGGAACAGACAGATGCTTGATGGGGTTTTCCTTTTTATGTGGCTCTTATGTTCAGTTAAATTATTATGAGCTCTTGACTCTCCATAGGAATATTTATGAGCTCAGGCCTAGACAGGAACATTTTACAAGCCACTAAGTGACCATATTGAAAAATCTTGCTGAATCAAAGACATACTGTAATATAAGACAGGGAGAGGGGGGTCTGGGGGTTGTAGGTCTTTGTCGTAGGCTGAGAATATTTATATAAGCCATATAATATATATGACAAGGTTTGTATTGTTTATTAATCAGACATTTGGCATTAAAAATACTTCTTGTGCTACGGCTAACAAAGCTTGCTCACTGTACTGTATCTTAAGGTGGGTTTAGATTTTTTCGTTCGATCAATGAAGAACCAACGATTTTTTGGTTGATTGAACAAAAATCCAGAATGGCCAATTTGTTCGATGGATACATTTTGTTTGACCTCAAACCAAAAAATCAGGGTCTTTGAACATGTTGGTAAATTTTTACCTGTCGTTGTAATTATGAATGTATTTTTATTTGATATCGGCAATGAATGAGCAATAAATCGAATGTTACGTTTGTTAAATAAACGAACGATGATCGACAACGACATAGAACAAAAAATCTAATTTGCAGTTGATTGAAGAAAAAATCTACATGTGTAAACCAACCTTTAGAGTGGCTTCATATCTCTAGGATGCTTATTTCTGGACCATTTGGACTGCACATGACATATGTGGCATTCCTGGTGGGAATCGTACATGGCTGATAGTAGTCCTTGCAATACCCCTACGTAAGATCTCCCCTAATTTTGGGGAGCATAATACAAGTATTTTAGTTTGCAATACCATTGTTCAAAGAGCCATGATGACTAAACTCTCCTTAACTCTTCTTGACATTTCCCCGAAAATCTTAATATTTTGTATAATAGAAATTAAGTATCTGTAAAGAGACACCATCAAGAGTTTGTTCTTTAAATACCATATAAAAGTGGCATGATTATTAGACATTAGCATGCAAATTATATGCAGACTGATACTGGGCCATTCAAGCTTTTGGCTCAATTTTAGTCTACATACATTTTGCATGTATTTAAAATTAACCAAATATAATGTTTATGTGTTCCTATATCCTAAATCGTTATTATCTTGCAGAACAAAGCCACCAGAAAAATATTTAGCATCTAACACACTTGCATGTGATAATATTTTAAATATAATTGTAGTCTGCCATGTAAGTTGGTCCATCTGCCCACCCCATTGCTGTACCATTGGAGCACCCTAGCTGCTAGTGGAAGAAACCAGGGAGTCAATGTCAAGACCTTGTAATTAAAGTCCATCCTCCCTCACTGGTCCATAAAAGTATAATTAGATTTTATTATCTTTTTTATTTGAGACCAGGAATAGCAATATATATATATATATATATATATATATATATATATATATATATTGCATATTTAGATACAGAGAAATCTGTTATTCGGTTTAATGAATGAAGTGTTAGGTACAATTTAAGGTTTACCGTTAGCTTATTATGATATTTATTCATTGAACATATAAACTATATTAATGAAGTATCTCATGGTATAATTGTAATCATACCAACATTTTTCAATTAAATTCTCATCTAGCTGCATAATCCCTACCATTCTCTAGTCTCCTTTTTAATTATGTGTCATTTCTTGCTCACCTTCTCCATCTCTCCACAGTGCGTCCACAGGAAATATAATTGCTCCAGAATTAAAGGGACATTATAGTTAATGATCACATGTCAGATATAACTGTGTGTTTCAATTCTGTGGAATGTACTGGCGTTTTGTGGGCTCAAAATACACATAATGTCGGTCTTCGCTGTGTTTCTTGAACAATTTCACAGGCATTAGAATTGATTGATTACATTTAATGGTGTTGTATTATTGAAAGGGGTTATGTTTTTCATGTAACAAAGTGAATTATCACTCTATAAAGGATTATTTATTGCTTAATTAATATGGTGAAGTTCTACTGGCTTTACATTTCCTTGCATAATTGTGTATTGCATACAAAGTGATTTTAGTTAAAGGCTAAACATATAGACACATATAGGTAGGTAGTAGATACAGTAACTTACGACATTTATAAATAATATAAATGTATACATTATATTTTATGCATAGTAAAACGCACCAGAACATAAGACGCATCCATGCTTTTAGGGAGGAAATCAAGTACAATTCCAATATGTGCATACTAATGAGCCTCTCATTGGTATGAGCATACTGAATTGCAATTGTAATTCTTGAAGAATAAAAAAAGATAGACATTTCAGTATTTCGCCAACTAGTTCATTTCATGTCTAAAAGACTTGATGCATTCCTTTAACATCACGGAGGTCATACCAAATACCACAGGTATTTGTTTTTGTGGTTATGTGTGTAAGAGGGAAAACAGTTACTGTCTGCTATACACAGACTTATCATATGTCTTTTTTCACTTTGCCTTTCGTTCTCCTTTAAATATTTTTACATGGAGACAATAGTTTCTCGCCTTTAAAAAAGCAATGGAAATTGTGAGCTACTGAGAGCCGATGAAACACATAATTATTCTAGTAAGTGAAAAACAAAAGCTTAATCCCATAATGATTAATCTAAAATCCAGCTAAAACAAAGAGTGAATCTCGTTACAATTAGTTTAGCAACAAAGAAAGAATCTATCTACAATGGATGGCAATGAATTCTAGTTACAATTAATTCACAGGGATACAAAAGACATCAACGTTTTGAAGGAGAGGGATTTGTCTACACAATAAAAGTGAGTGGAACCAAGTAACTGTTAAATTATGTGGATCGTTATGGTTGACTTTAAGGCCATGTTCATTTGCTATGATTCAAAGCTATTTAATTAGTAGGTAAAATAATGGCTCAATGAAAGCAACATATAACTAGCTTAGTCCATATTGTCAATTCAATAGCTCTCATAAAATCTTTTTAAAGAAAGGCAAGCTTCCTTTCAAGAATTCTATAAGATCTGAGGCACCAGTATGGAACTTTGATAATGTTTTGTGCTCTTAGAGAATCATGGTTATCAGTGTATGAGCAAAGTATAAAGCTGGCCATAAACAGGCCGATACCTGTGCAATCACGGAGTGGTGATGTGAAGAATATTAGAACGATTGTTTGTTTATCTTTGCTCAATTAATTCCTGGTCAATACTAAAGATGGGGACCCCTGTATGGGTACCTAATGGGTGGTTGGAATAAGTTTGTGTAAATAGGTCATAGGCCTAGGATGTTATACCCATATCCAGTCCATTTAGTCATTTAATCCGGAACCTTGTTGTCAATATGATCTGGCTCCCCTCTACTCATGTCCTTGTTGAGACAATGCCTAGAAGATGATTGTTATGGTCTCCTTCTAGAGACTGAAGTTTGCCCATGTCTGCAATAGAATATTTACGATCCAAATCTATCCTTTTTTATATTTGTTTCTTTTTTATCCTCCCTAGCAGTAACATTTTTTATTTTATTTTTTTCATAAAATAGCTGTTTAGAATATATTTAATCAATATAATCTATTTAAATTTCCACCCAGTCTGGGAGGACTTGGGACTGGGCAGCCCTTACAGGTTTTTTGTCCGGCCTCTTTGTCAAATGTAAAAAACAATCGTGGCCAATGTGCCAATGAAATAAAATGTCCCTTAAAACTTTGTAGGATTTTTCAGCCATCGTGTAAGTGAAGAATACTGTGCTCAATCTTAAAAAAAAAAACATAATGCAGAAGAACCATTACAAAATAAAGATCTAATGCTAATCATGAAGACAATTGTATCAAACATTATTATATATCTTTCTAAACTGTCAAAATCAAATTAATTAGAAGCTAATATAGTTTCCCTTTAAATCACAGTATATTTAGGAAATGACTGTTGCAGTAATTAATATAGATTGCCTTTCATTGTTCTGCTCCTCCACTTTGATCACCTACATACAACAGTGAAGTGTGCGTGGGAGAGTAGCACTTTCTATGAGTTTTATCATTTGGAGAATTTCCTCTTTGATTTGTATGCATTAAGGTGCATTGAAGAGTGACTTGTTTTAATTCTGATCCTTCTTGATACAAGTATCTCCTTATTTCCTGTAATTATGGTTTTGTACAGTGAAGGTGAGCCTGTATCTGTGCCATGTTCATCCTTATTACATCAACAGCATGTATTAGCATTAGCAAACTGTAATAGCATTGGGAACATTAAACAAATTCTGTTTAAGGCAAAACAATACATTGTACATAAAAATAACCTGCGTTGTGATTCATAGCACTGGTACAATCATTTTTACTATATGTATGCTGTGCTAGAGATGGTCGAATCTTTTTAAAAAACTTCCACCATTTCAACTATTTCGAGTTAATTGCAAAGCCCCTAAACATGGTATCATCACCAACCATGCTGGGAATGTGCAAAAGGCTTGGGGGTATACTACAAAAAGTAGTATGTCTCTTACACAAATATTTTTTGCACAAATTAAGTTCAAAGTCAAGTCAAAATCATAATTTTGACTTTGTTTTTGAACTTAATTGCATGTGCTAGAGCAAAACTTTTTTTAAAAATGTTCCCACAACCTTTCTCTACATCTCCAGCAATTTTGGCGATGATACCATTTTCAGAGGCTTTGTAATTAGCTCACAAAATTAGCAAGTCAAGAAATTCGACCATCTCTATGCTGTGCCTCTCTGTGAATAGAAATGCACATTCTGTATATTAAGGTAAATTTGCCCAACAGACTCTATGCTGAGATCTCTGCACTTAAGATCCTATTAGAGATGGTCAAATTATTTTTGATGGTCAATTTGTGCAAAAACATTTTGTGTTAGAACAATATCTCTTTTTTTACTATACCCCCAACCCTTCTCTACATCTCCAGCAAGTTAAGTGATGTGATATTCAGGGGCTTTGCAATTAACTCAAAATTTGACCATCTCTAGATCCTATGTGTGAACCCAAGTTGAGGCAAAGTTATCACATAACTTTTTTAAATTGTATTTATTTTGCATTTTAGAGAAGAACTCTGAATCATGCAAAGACGTATAATTATTACATTTATGATTACATTTGAGACAGAGTTGGAGAAAGTAGCCTTTCATCTCCAATCCCACTGGTATTAGCAACAGGTAGCCTAAAACTGAACTCATTGAGAGGAGATGTTACGATGAAAAATGCAAGCCACTGCAAGCAGTAGATGAAAGAGTCACATGAAGTGTCCACCAGCTGATGCAGGCCAAGTGAAGGGCAAAATCTGAGCCAGACAAAAAAAAACAATCAGATAGGTTGACAGATAGGAAACAAGAATGTACAATTAGGCAAAAATGCAATAAGGACATTAGGACTGATCAGTAGGATAGTTGAATGTAGTAACATAGGGGTAACCTAATACGGTTGGCAATAGAATCCAGGTCAGTAATAGTGTTGAGCTTGAATATTCGAATGTCGAATATTTTCCACAAATATTGTAAATTCGAGAATTCGCGAATATCTCAAAAATGTCGGCGGATATTCATGATTTTGTAATATTCGCGGTATGGCCATGTATTGCGAAAATCATTTTTGCATTGCGAAAAAAAACAAGGCATGTGACCATTCATTTTGAAGATTTTCAAAATGCAAATATTATTTTCTCGAAACATGGTCATACTGAGAGTATTTAAATGTACTTATATTGAATCAAATATTAGTAGAATTATTCACGAAATATTGTGAATTCGAATATTGCCTATGCCGCTCATCACTAGTCAGTAATGTTTGTCTACAGGCAAACAAGTAATAATTGAATAACTGAATAACATTCACAAAGAGGCTGGTAGGACATGACACACTGTTCAAGGCAAAGTTTAGGCATGGGCTTTTTAACACCACTTGAATTAGGCAAAAGTGTGTAGCAGTATGATAACTAGGCCATGTACCTGCTGTTGGTTCTGGAAACAGTAGATATTCTGAAGACCATCCTGACTGGTTTCCAGATTAGGCACAGGAACATACAGGATCAGTAAATAAAAATATAGTCAAGAGAAGCAAGTGTCAGCAAGAAATGGGCATCAACAACAAACAAACAAGCAAATAAATGCAATGTCAGAGTCCCAGGCAAGGTCAGAATCAGATGGGCAGTAAAGGTGCTAAATCAGCAGGTAGAGGGCAAAGTCATCATGTACACTCATCCATGATCCTTGGTTCAGTAGAGATAGAGTATGCACAATTTATTTAGTATGAAACTACTCTTTTACTTTTAGAAGAGTTTTATTCATCAATGACAAAAAGGGTTTGATTTACCGAGGGAAAAACAGCATGTAATGGCTTGTAGGAAATATTGTAAATGTTAAACTAAGCAGCAGGATCAAACTACTGAGTAATATCTTACATCAATGGTTATCCATCTATTCTGTACAGAGCGAGCATATGAAAAAAATGGCAGGGATTGTCTGCAGTCAGCTGGAGGTTGTGTAGGACATGCTTGTCAGCCATACAAAGTACCAAACTGAGTACCATATTTTTCGCACCAGACCATAAGACGCACACAGTTTTTAGGGCAGGAAATCCAGAAAAAAAAAAGATTTATTAAGTTTTCACATCAATTGGGTTAATGCAATGAATTTAATTAAGGCAATATTTAATTCAGCCAGCAGGGGTCACTAGCAGCAGTACATTCTCAGCACGTCATACTTTACACTGATCACACTGAACACTCGGGAGGAGGAGGAGGGAGGGGGCAGAAATCTGCAGCCTTCTCTCTCTGCTCTAAACAGCTGGGAAGATCAGCTGTGATTGTGTCCGTGGGAACTGCCGAGTTATTGCGGTTCCCACTGACACTGAGAGAGGGAAAGATGGCAGTCTATCTCTCCTTCTCTCTGCATTGCCTAGCAAAGCTTTGCTGACAGGCAATTTTACAGTACAGCTGAGAGAGCCGACACCAGCCGGCATCTCTCAACTGACAGTTCCCTCCAGCTCCCCCGGCTAATCTCCGTGCCGGGGGAGTTGGCGGGCAGCCAAGATGCGACCACCAGCGGCCGAGTGGCCGCGAGGGTCGCACATTCGGACCATAAGACGCAGGCACTTTTTGCCCCCAATTTTGGGGGTGAAAAAGTGTGTCTTATGGTCCGAAAAATACGGTAGTTTAAATATGTAAATTCCTGCATTCACCTAATTCCAAAATAATATTACTGCATTTTGGGAATTAGCATACAAATTAAAAATGTTATATTAAAAATAGTAATTTATTAAAGATGCAAGAAACCATTTTCTGGATTACTCAACTTCAAGATTATATAGAAAAAGTAGTTCTAATACCTTAAAGAATTTATTGGAATTAAATAAACTACATTTCATTTGAATAATGTAAGTACAACTGTTCTTAGAGACGTATCTGGGCTTCAAATTATTATCTGTTGATTTAAAAATAATAATCAGCCAGTGCAGTGGCTTCAATATGTTGAATATTTCAATATGATCTGGAAATTAATCGTGTATGCTGACTGTAGATATAGGGTACTGGATTCAGAGTAAGCCAGGAAAATGGCCATTGAAGGCAGTTTATTGATTCCTCTGTATTCATTTTCTTTAAACACTGCAGAGTTCCTGGGAAAAGAATGGATGCAACCCAACACTTTGAAATGTCTTTTTTTGGGTGTTTGACTTCCATAGACCCTTTACATTCCCTATTACTTGTTCTTCTTTCCCCTCAGTATGCAAATGATGATAATGACCCTTTACTGGCAAAAAAATCATCACGAAAGTATGCAAAAAGATAATCACTGGTAAACAGGTTTGGTGGGTCATTGTAAAAAGCTGACCCAATGAATGAATGACCCAATGAATACAAGAAGTGGGCAGGAACAGTAAGGGTAAGTAAGTGGACAGGGAAATGTGCCTGTTCACGGTGCTCAATTGTGTTTGAATCTATTAAAAAAATCGAGCTGTGTATGCCTTTCCTCAAGCGGGATAAATCACTCCCCCTCGAAAAAGGTCGGTCAAACCAGGAACGGACATGTCCATAAATTCCTGTCGATCTGACAAGCAGCACAGTGAGCAGGACACGGAAGGAAGCCCCCACCCCGCACAGCACATTATTGACTCCTGGTAGGGGAAAGGGGTCAGAGCCTAGCACAGCTGTGTACACAACACAGACAGAGTTCTGAGGGGAGCCTCCCTCATGCCTTTGCAGCGATCTTGTGTCTCATCACTGCCTTTCAGCAGCTCCCAGCTAGTGTTATGACATTTTCCGTTAGGAAAATTTGTCACAACACCTGACCAAGGTCCCCATTGAATGGGAATCGATGTAAAAAGTGGTGCACATTGATTCCCATTCTGTTGACCTGCGATCGATTGGATGGGTATTGATCCGTGTATGCCCACCTTAAGGCTAGAGACTTCTGGTGGTCTACAAGCAGCTCCTGCTTATAGAACTGCTGAAGTTGCGTCACTCTAGGACTAAAAGTGTGAACATTTTCACAAGGTAAAAAAAATAAGTACAAAGAAAGGCTAAGCATTCCTTTATAATGTGACATTTAGATATACCGTAGAGGTATAGATCACCTTTTTCACCTCAGTGCCCTTTTACACATTTTCATGCATGTCCACTGTGTAGTCAAGTGAGAGCTGACATATACCGGCAACAAGATCTTCGACCAGCAGCATTCTCACAATCCTAATGATAACATTCTACAATAATCAGGCAAGTGTGGCAGGAGCAGTTTCACGAATGACTGGTATTATACTGTAGGTTGACTGGGACCATTTTTCAGGTGTAATTTCACCTTGGTTACTATATTCTTCTTGCACAGTTCTTTGCAGTAATGTGCCACTTAAACTCCACTAAGTTCCTGTCTTCAAAGGTTCCACACTATTGAATCTCATTGCAAGCTTCATAATTCCATGTTACACCAAAAAACGTCAGTTCTTCCTATAGGTAATTGTAACATTAGTTTGTTCAATGGACCGTACAAATATTATCTGTGCGAGATATGTTCATCTCAGACTTTGGGCTAAGAGCTTATTCCAGCGCTTATACAAGATTAAAACAGGTTTATTGTTAAAGGGTTTGTGTCAAGCAGATTACTTAACTTGACAACAAATGTCACTCTAATGTCAGCAGTGAAAAAGCAATGTTGAGCAATATCAACCGGCTTACAAACTTTATTGCATTAATAGCTCAAAGACAGCCAGACATACAATGATAAGGTATCATGTAACCGGGTCATAGAATATTCATTTCATTGCTCATAGGTTGCTTATAGGTTGGGCTTTCACCTAGATAACCCTGGGAGCCATAAAAGCTGGTTTTGCACAAAACCCATTTCAACCTTAACCATTTCAACTTAACCTTAACCATTTCAACACTGTAATAAATATTTTTTAACCATTTCAACACTGTAATAAATATTGTTTTTAAATTAACAGTATCTAATTAATACATGTGTTCAACCTACAATATTTTATCTATAAGACACAACCCCCTACCCAAAATCAGGGGGGAATATGTATACATCTTTTACATCAAAGACACGACCACCCATGGTCATGTCTTCGATTGAAATAACTTCCATGTGTCAGCACCAGGTGGTCGAAAAAGAATGTGCCACTTTTGTAGGGGTGCGTCTTATAGTCTGCAAATACAGTATGTTAAATTGGCTTATCAAAGTGTCAGTTATCTACCAAGGTATGACTGGTGGTAAGCTGCAATGAAGGATCTTGCCCTACTTCTCATGGGGCTCACCTGATGGCTTGAAGTAGCACTTTGTTTAATTCTTCTGTTTAGGAAATGGGAAGGTTTAGTCTTCTTACCTTGGGTCTTGGGTCCAACTCCAGGTAGCATAATCCTTAATGAGTTTACAGTAGCCTATTTACCCAACGCGGTCCGGCATCATGCAGATTAAGGGTATATTTCCATAGCGTGGAGGGCTCTGTCAACAGCCCCTGCACTAAGCGCATTCCTTGACGGGGATGTCGATACTCGCCTACCGCACCGGCTGTTTCCACAGCAGTGAGCCAGCCAGAGGTTGGCGTACTGCACTGAGTTAACCTTGTGACCAGATGACCGGTTCCATGCCATAGAGACAACCAGTGTGGTAGGCGGGTATCTGGATGGGCTCCATCGACATCCCCATCAAGGAATGAACAGGAGCCCTCAATGCCGTGGAAACATACCCTTACTTCTTCTCCTGCAAACCAACATATATACAAATTCAGTACCATGGTATATAAGGCCACTTAGATTCTGGCCAACTAGAATGATCTGTTCTAAACTGGTATAAAGACTAATAATGAATCTACATGACGTAAGCCACCCATACACCTTCAAGTAGTGCCGGGTCCTCCCTGATAGAACACATAGTGATTGGAAGGGTAAAAAATTTCCTCATATTACATGTTTTTGGTAGAACAAAAGTTGATTGTACAGAAATTGTATGATAAGATTGTAAGGTGTATGGGGACTTTTAGCCTACCATATTACATCAATTAGGATTTAAGGATAAAGAGCTTCTTTTTTTCATTTAAAATTTTAAGTGGAATGAATATTTAGGCCATAGAATACATTTGTTAATACTTTATTAAAATTATGAATTTCATGTTATTATAGGAGTCTAAAATCTGAAAATCTTTAAAGTGCATTCCAATAAATTACCACCCACTTTGATCATTTATTATATTGTGTTTCAGTAGCGTGCTAACAAGTTATCCAAATGGTGACAAGAGACGTCTCTCCTAACAGATACAAGTGGATTCCATAAATGAGTAAATTTTAATCAATTATGTTTTCTAATGTTCTAAACAGAATCTTTCATTTTATGCTCACGCACATCCTAAATTATCTTCAGGTGCGTTCAGCAAGTATAATCACATTTAATAGAGACTTTCACTTTCCGTTAATATATGCTAAGTGTTTTGTAACATTTTCACTGATCGACTGAAACAGCACAAGGAATAGTTCCCGTGGGACAGGGAAAGTTAAATCTGGCGTCTTCAGCAGAATATGTTTAATGTTTACCTGTGTACTTATGGTTAGTAATCTCAGACAAACAAACTCCCATATGTTGGCGTGTTTGTTTTTCATAGTTGAAATGCATTATGGGCAAAGACCTATATTTCGCACTGCAGTCCTGAATGGGCAGTTTTAAAGCCAATTGTAGTCAAAGGGCACTATTTGAAAAGAAAATAAAGTTAATTTATTTAAAAAACTAATTCACACATTTATTTATTACACATATTATTTAATGCAGATAAATAAGAGTAGTTTTGTTTCGTTTTTAAAAGTTTATTGTACTAAAGTCCACTTTGATGAAAATGCAGACTGTTCTATTCACTTCCTTGCATTTTGAATATTTCAACAGAAACTTCGGAGCCACAAAAGCACACTTTCTAAAGATTTTCAACTTTCTGCTTCTGCTATTCTACTACAAAATTAGCAATTGACCATTCACCAATACTTTTTTGGAAATATATATATATATAAAGGAGAAACTTCATATTCTTCACTTCATAATATCCTAGATTAGAGATTAGAATGTCTAGGACTTAACTGACACAGAGCCTATACCAAGATTATCCCCAATATAATTTAGCTAAGGGGGAGAAGACCATGTTGTCCACTGATTGTACAGGACTTGATGTCTGATACTATAGATGGTTGGAAAAGTTGAATTAGATTATTCAGTTAATTGTAAAACCCTGAACCCATCATCACCTTAATTGTAAAGATGTAAATGTAGAGAAGGGATGTCGGAAAATTGCAAAAAATAAGTTATACCTAAAAATTTGTATTGAAGTCGAAATTTTTACTTTTTCAGTACCTGTTACCACTACTACCTTTTTCTTTTAGCAAGCTCTCCATTGCCAGTTTTATCTGTGTCTGTCTGTGTCTATACCCACTGACATGCCAGAAAGACTACTATAGACATCTACAGAGCACCTTAGTCCTATGTGAATCATATGCTCCATAAAGTGACTTATAACTGTCACTAGCATGACTAAATTTACAGATCAAGCAAAGAAAACACACTTTTTTCAAATATGGGCCAGAAGTGTCATCTTGCATGAGTTGCAGATGCCATTAGACCTCTCACAGACAACCTTCTCCTTAACCCATAGGTCAGATACGCTTAAGTATACATTGGCATTATGGAGTAGTATTACCTCCCAAGTGTAATATTATTTATTAATTTAGGTTTCAGTTGTATTTGCAGACTATCTGGCATTACAATAGTAGTGGGTTGACAAAGTAACCATAGTAGAGCACTTTTTTCAGTCAATATTGAAATAGTATTTCATAAATGTCACAGGTCTACCTTTAACTGTGCCTTTCAGTAAAATATCATCTTAGGCAATTATGCATTATCACTTCTGAGTTTAATCTTTAATTGAAATATAATCCTCCAATGCTTCCCTGTTTATTGAGATTGAGTTTTAAGTGAACAGATTTGAGGCGTGAAATTCATTGAGATTATCGTTTGAGTATATACAAGTCAAGGCATGGTATGGTATTTTTATATATCTTTTGGATTAGTAGAAAATATTCAGGATGTGCATTTTAAGGACATTGGAAAGTAATACTTAATAACTGCTTAATAATGCATCCTAATCTCTTTAGGGTGTATCATCCATGTAATAAAACATTAAAGGAACACCCCAGTCAGCATATAAACATATTCATTATAGTTAGCATATTCTGTTATGCTCTTTAGAAATGCATATTTGTTTATAAGCAAAAAATATACATTGAACAGTTGGAGATTTTTATAGTTTGTAGGTATTTCCGCCAACCACAGTATACATAGGATAAAGAAACTCCTAAAACTTTTGTGGAGGACAGCCAAATGTAATATTAAGCTAATACAAAACCTTTAGAGACTGTAGTCATGCAACGTGGGAAGAGGTCATGATAGATGAGAGACTATGTAATATATGAACGTGGTAGGAGACAGCCACAGACAAGAGTTACATTACATGAAATCATTTCTATTTCCACCAAAATGTTTCCACATTTGATCCTTGATATAGATTAAACAAAGCATAATAGGAGTAAAAGGTAATGAGAGTGCAGAACAAAGTAATGATGTGAAAGACAAAGTTTATTTTACTGGCCTGAAATTGCAACAGAAAACCTGTGTATATACTGTGACATTGTGACCCCAAGATCACCTGCATTACTGGGCGGAGTGCTGGATGGGAGATATGTGGGACCCCGATATCTCAGATTCCCATTCTGAGGTGAAACCAACCAGCAGTGTTTTATTTGCAATATGGGAACTCCCATATTCCTCTGCTGATGCTTGTAAGTTGTGTTCTGGGGCTGGGTTTACTGGGAATTTGCAAGAGCAGGGTGGGGCAGTTTCCCAATGCCGGGTCCAGTATTTCCAGAGGCTCAGAAGTCCATTTAGAGCACCTGGTGCTGAATGTCAGGGGCTGCTATGTGTGAAACAGGCTCTGATCTGAGGATGTGTTTTGATTTGTTAGGGGGCTGTGGGCCTAATTTATGGACATTTCGGCTACTACTGTTTTTCAAATAAACACGGGCAAGAGCCCTAAAAAAAGTCCTGATGTGTGAATCACTAGTGGCCCGAACTGTTCGCCGTTCGTATGGCGAGTTCGGTTCGCCCCCTATCTTTTAATATTGCAGAAACTTTGACCCCTGTGAG
>CM070034.1:121570713-121588194 GCA_036250615.1 Ptychadena robeensis
ATGGGGTTCGCCGGGTTCGCGGACATTTGCGGAGGTTCGCCGTTCGCGAACATCAAATTCTGGGTTCGCACCATCACTATGAATCACCTCATTGGGAGCACCATTTGCAGCTGAACCCCCACGATACATATATATATATATATATCTACAGTACAGCTGAGGCTGAAAGCTAACTCAAGATATGTTACAAATATTTAAACTTAATATGGTAGATTTGTGAAATCATACTTTTTTATTGTTTTATCCTTTGCTCCGCTTCTCTCATGGTCGCCAACCCACATTTTGAAACTATTTTATATTCTATTAATTATTCAGCTAGTTAATTATTGAATTGCATTAATTATTCATTGAAGCCTGAGCCTTTCTTGAATGATATATATACAGTTAACCGCTGGTTAAGGTAGAGAATAAAGTATAGACACTTGTATTGTAGGTCATCGTCAATTTAATGATTCATATAAGTGTCAGCTAAACTGGGTGACAACCTCTGTTGAGTGTGAGCACCATCAGACACGTATCATAAAAGAGCAGCACTGCATGGATGAAAAATGAAAAGCTTTCATGTCATCTGGAAGTTTACGGAGGTCACTTTTTTCTCTTTTTATGGCAAGTGTAGTGTCTCTTCCTGATAAAACATTTATACACTAGTGTTTATGTTCACGCATCACCATATACATTTTATAGTTGTTATATGAACATCTTTCTTTAACATTACCATAAAAGTTTATCATTTTATCCCTTGTGGAAGGATTTGTTTACCATTAACCATGTATATTTTCTGTAGTTTAGGTGATTTATGGGACAAGATTTTTTTTTTTTTTGTGTGCTGTTTCAGACAGAGAATGGCTATGTATACATAGAGGAACTTAATTTTGTGAAAAGAAGACACAAAGAAACCTGCAAAATGAGTTCAAGATCATAGAAGATTAAAAAGATAAGGAAAAGAAACATAAATCTGGATTAAAAGATGCAACAGACTTAAAAGATAATCTGAAAAGCATATTTATTTGATTAGGGGAATATAATAATGCCCTATAATTCTCATTTGTGTCTCATTTGAGAAATGTTCTGTCACTTATATACTTAACAGGAAATAAAAGGATATTTTTCTGATGAGAGATATTTTATTTTGATCTCATAGGAAAAGCTTCTCCGCAATAGAAAGTTCGGTCTGTTCCCGTTCTGGTGGCAATTCAACATTTTGAATTTACCCTCTTTGATTCCTAGTGACATTGGTGATGATGACAACTAGACAGAGGGAATCTCTTCAGTTAGGACACAGACAACATTGAAAACCTAAAATATTTTGGTTCTAAATTCTCACTATAAATACATTAAAGTTATACCTTAAAAGTTAACCTACTTATCATTTATGGTTGGATGCCATGGGAGAATTTGCCTATTGTTTTCTTGCAGTCATACAACAAACAAAATCCCTTGGGAATTCAAAACCTAATGTCAATGACCTCCTCATTTCCTACAGACTGTGCTAAAGCAATGTTATGTTTCTTTCAAGCTATCTTTAGGTATTCCCCCCACCACCCATGTGAGGAGACGTGTTCATTGTCCAAGCCATGATAAATAGAGATGGTCGAATTTTTTAAAAAAATTCGACGATTTTGAGTTAATTGTGAAGCCCCTGAACATGGTATCATCACCAAACTTGCTGGATATGTAGAGAAGGATCGGGGTATACTGCAAAAAAGAAAGTGGCTCTAGCATAAATAGTTTCCCCACAAATTAAGTTTAAAGTCAAGTCACAATTTTGAAAATAGGAATTTCGACTTTGAATTTTAACTTAATTTATGCAAAAACTACATGTGCTAGAGCAAAACTTTTTTTTAAATGTTCCCACAACCCTTCTACATCTCCAGCAATTTTGGTGATGATATCATTTTCAGAGGCTTTGCAATTAGCTCACAAAGTCAGCATCTCTAATGATAAACCACCTAGTGGGACACCCATGATTACCTTTGTAGGAAGTGTTCTCCTGTTAAACATTCATTGCCAGGCCGAGCAAAAAAGAAATCCAGTAGCCACGCCCAGGGCTGTAATGTATGTATTTGCCTTTTTTTGGGGGGAGAAATATACTTTAATCCAGATAGACAGTAATACAAAATACATACTTTTTCAATATGCTTAATATAAACATCTAGTATCAGAATTGTAGAATTAGCTTCTCATATATCTCATATATGATAAGAGTAGCACAGTGTAGGACAAGAGTAGGACAGTTAGGGATAGTAGCTTAAGCTATTGAGGACTATATAACTGATGCAGCTAAAACTTGTTTTTACAAGAGATGAGAACAGGCATGGCCTTAGTGTGGTGATGCTCCCTACCTTTCAACCATTTAGCAACTGAATAAGTTGTATTTCATGTTTTTATAAAAAGAAAGTGAGGAAACTCCCCTGGCTATGCAGTATTACAAAATTGTCTAAATGACAAGACTGGCCGCACAGAACTGCAATGAATGGAAAAGGATAACATCTGTATGAATTATATTTGTTCGCATTTAGCTCTTTGGAGAGAGAAAAGGTTGAATTAGGCAATAATTAAAGAGCCCTTTTTAATGAAGCTGAATACACAATACCCTCCCTTGCCCCAATTAATACAATGAGCTTGGATTAACCATAATTTATGCAAAACCAAAATACCCATTTTGGGTGAGCATTAACAAATAATAAATATGGCAGCAATAGACGCCTCTCTTATCAGGCACAAGTGCTTCTGTATATGAGCTAATTCAAATAAGCTATGTTTTCTAATGTGCTAAACAGGATCTTTTATTTTATGCTCATGCACATTTCATATTATCTCAAGGTGCATTTTGCAAGCATAATCACTTTTAAAATAGACTTTCAGTTAATATACTGTACATTACAATTATTAAGTTATATTTACTTTATTAAATGATCTACTTTGGCTCATTTGCATTCCTGCATTTGGCTAGATATACATTCCATTTACCTTTAATAACCATCAAGACTTCCATTATTGCCCAGCAGTGCTAATGTAGGTGAGCATTTTATTTTTATACCCTCATTTGAAGTACAGTAAATGTGGACTTAGACAAACAAGCTAAGCTGTGTTTACGATTGAAGAAATGCCTGATGGGCAGATTACAGCAGATGTGCTTAAATGTGAAAGTATGCAGGAGACCCATATTAGGAACATATAATAATACATTTGTAAATAATATCAAACCAGCAGTTGACGCATTTGAAATCGCATACATTTTTTGAAATATGTCTTTAAAAAGGAACTGAACTCTAAAAGCTGTTCTTTATCTGTTACTGACTAATCATGCCTTGTTCTGTACTGTTGCTGTGTGAGTTACCATCTTAGTATAGGGTCTGGGCTTTGCTTCCTTATGGCTGAGCTTCTAGAAAGAAAACAGTGATACATATCATACCAATCACATGAGACTACCACTAAATGTGATGCTTAAGATATATAACAATATGGCTAAAGGCACTTTCACAGGTCATGAACTGGATAGATAAGAGGAACCTTAATCCTAATCTTAGAGCCAGGTCACCCAACTTTTCCCCCTTACCCACCTTAAGTCTTAAATGTGGGAACACACACCTGTTGTGGTGAAATGGCCATAGCAAATTTTATTTAACAACGACATCTAGCATACATATAGCAATACATTTTAATAACATAACCAATTATCCAGTTTTTGGATCTAGGTCTTTGACAGTACATTTAACAAAACATAGATCCCCTGTGTCTGCTGCCTTAGGCAATTTACATTTAGGCAAGCAGCTGGCACTCACTGATTCGAAGACAACTAAAGGCCTCCATACACGCCCCGATTTTCCGTCCGATTGATTAAAAACAATAGATTTTTTGCATCGGTCTTCCAAAAATCGGTCAATGCCCACATGGTTTGACCGAAGTTTTGGGAATAATCGGTCAGCCTGTGATCGGACATGTTGGAAAATTTTTCTCGATCGAATCTAAGTTGTATTCAATCGGCTACTATTTCTTATGACCCGACCAATTTAGGTCCGATCTAACTAATTATCATACTTTTACTTCCTGTTTAAAACATTGTGGTGTGTGTAAAATCATCTGCCAGGTTGTGCTAGGATGTATATATGTTTTAACATTCTCCTGTATTTCTCTTTTTTTTTCATTCATGTGAACTAAACTGAAGTTGAGACCCTGTTTCCCCTATGATTAGCCCCATCCCCAGATTTTTTTCACAAAAATGTTAAATAAGCCCCCCCACCTCCAGAGCAGACACCCACAGATACCTAGCCCTGGCCAAAACTCCCATTCGGGTGGTACAACTGTGTGCCTCAAGCTGCTGATCCCTGCCATAACCCTTCCACTTCCGATCAAACATAAAATCGGCCGATGGAAAATGTTCGATCAAAGTAGGTAAAATCGGACAATAATTGGTTGCTTTATTTGGGGGTATAATGAAATACAGTCCGATCGATCAAAGATCCTCGTATCGGAAAACATTGATTGTTTTTAATCGATCGGACAGAAAATCGAGGCGTGTATGGGGGCCTTAAGGCTACCCCCAGACCCACAGAGATCACAACCACCCATCTGGTTATTTTTATCTGACCACCATACCGCTGATGGTTCCCAAACTATTATTTTTTACCACAACTGTCCACTTTCAAAGACTGGAAACCCAAGACACTATGACAAATAAATACAAAAAATACTGCCTTTAAAAGCTAAGCTGTCATCATTACCATTAACTAATAGTATGTGTGTGAGGGAAGCTTTCACCTCAATGCAATATTTTGCCATTTGATACCAATATCCCTGTCCCCATCCATTTTGACCACCACCAGTTAAATAAAAGCATTGAGACCCTATAATTTTATTTACAAACACTGCTTATTTGATTGTTTAGTTACAGTCCCCTTCTTATCCCTGTAATATAGGCCTCAAGTATTCCATTTCATTGCATAGCTACAAGCCCTCCTGTTTTCAAGAGGTGATCCAACCTACAGATACAAAACTAATAGTACTGCTCAAGCAATTCAGTCCAAGAGCAGTTCTTGAAGACAGTCTTGTTGCTAACCCTCAGCTCATCAATCTGGTGCCATGATGTCTTTGCCCAATGGTGAAACATGATGTTACATGATACATGATGATAGGTCTTACCTATAAAAGTAAATAATAGCCTTGTGACCCCCTTAAAATATGTAGGTGTTTTTTTGTTACACAGATCTTATTGGGTACTGGCAATAAGGACATATTCTGAGTGTTTACAACTGCTTTAAATGTTTCGTATCAATTTTAAAAATTTACTGAAACACAAGGAATGACAGGGAGAGAAAAATCTGGCGCTTTCAATAAAATATGCTTAATATTTGCCTATGTACTTATGTTAAGTAATCTGAGGCAAACAGCCTCTCATATGTTGCTGTGTTTGTTTTTCATTCCTGAAATGTATTATAGCTAAAGGATTTTTTTTCTGCTCTGGAGTGGGCTGTTTTATGTCAATCTCTGAATGTTTCCAAGTACTGCAATGAAAAATTTACTTATAGTAGCAAAATATTACCGTATCCGTCTAATACAGCAAAAGAACAAGTATACATTCAGGTAACGTATTCAGAGAAATGTGTGAAAACACCTCTCATTAAATGCCAAATAAATTGCTTTTTTAATTTAGTTCTGAGAGAAATTGGGAAGATGGAGATGAACGGCTGCCAGCGGCTTTTTTCTGTCTGCCACCATTTTTGTTAGGAAAGTTTTGCCTTACATTCTGATTGGCAAAATGACAACTGTCATACATCTTTTGACCTCTATAGTCACACTTTCAATGCAAAAATGTTTGAGATATCCAAGTAAATTTTTATACAAAGTTTATTTTATTATTTTTGTGACACCATAATGTGAAGTAAGAAATTAAACAAATGCCCAGGCAATTTTAACTTAGTGATGAGCGGCATAGACAATATTAGAATTCGTGATATTTCGTGAATAATTTGACTTCTATTCGATTTGATATTCACATTTTAGTATTTATTATTTTTATTATATATTATTTGCAGTGCATTCACATTTCAATTGCCTTCACAATGCATGGTGACATGCTATATTTATTTTCGCAGTGCGAATATATATTCGCAATGCATGTTCGTAAAGCTTCCCGGTGCATAATATCTTGAATATTCGAGATTGCGAATATCCGTCGCCATATTTGCGAAAATTGTGAATTCTAGAATAGCCGAAATTCTGAATTCAAATATTCGAGCTTAAAACTATTTTCAATTACATTTTGAAGTGTGGAATCAGAATGGCAAGGGCAATTCACAAAGTATTAAATGCAGTTTTTCAGCACTTAACCCAAAACTTTCACATTGGGATATCTTTACATTATATCTGACTTTTTTTTTGTGATAGTAGGAAGCATGTCAGATCTTTTGTTCTGTTCAGGGGACTTCCCTTGATGTATATAGAGGAAATCTTTGCAGTTAGTGGAAATTCCTTTCCAACTATAAACAAGAGCAAATGTTACTACTAAAAGACTGTCCTCTCTTCCTGTCCAGGAAAGACAACAAACTGTTGGATTTCACCATTTTCACCCGATCAAGCGAACAATGTGCTTTTTCATGGCTCTCCCATGCAGTTATTGTTTTACCTAAGGTGACATGCCTTCCCTTGCTATCAGTTGGTTTGCCAACTGAAACACCTTTAGCAACTTTTACAGCCACAAACAAAATACCCATGGCTGTTCAGTTAAGATGCGATATGCCAGTAAAGGAGTCCAAACAGCAAATTTAACTAGATTTTTGAGCCAATGCCTTTAGTAGGCCAATATTTAAGTATTGTTGTGGGGCTATGTGGTTGTCCTCCTTCTCCAAATAGGGTGTCTGGAGGCGGCATGATCAGGTTTATGTGATTTGAGCTAGGTGTTTAATAGTGTTAAGCTTAAATATTCTAATTTGAATATATAGACGCATATCGGCGGTGGATATTTGTAATTTCGAATATTGGAGGTATTATGCACTGGGAAGCTTATTGCCACACATTATGTTATGATTATGTTATTCAATAAATACATGTGAACAATTATTTTGAAGATAATGGCAATGTGATTATAATTGTGAATATATTTTTGCAATGCATGGCCATACACTCAAATTTCGTTTTTAAAAATATTGAATCGAATAAAAGTAAAATGATTCGCGAAATATTGCAAATTCGAATATTGCCCATACAGCTCATCACTAATGTTTAAGATATTTGTATTATCAAATACCTACAAAATACCAAAAGGGGATGATGTCCTTCTTATCAGTTATAATGATAAACCTGTGGAATGGAAACAAACTTAGATTTTACCCAAAACATGGAATCTGGAACAACCATAGTGTACTATTATAACAAATGTAATATTAAACATCAGATAAAAGATACATCTATGGCAATGATTTTTTTTTTGACCAAAATTTTATTTACACTGCCGCCCCCCTGATTTATCTATGCTTTGCCTTCCTGTCCCCAAAAAATATTAGCAACACAGTCCCAGAGATTTAAATCTCTGAATTTTTTAAGACAAATTTGGGTTGAATATATAAATTAAAGTGTGCAGAATGCAATATGTAGTTAATTTCAAATTCTAGTCTGTAATACATTTCATATTGTAATATATCTCTAGAGTGTATGACCCACAGTTATTTGTAATATAACAATCTTATTATGTTTAACAGTTTAAATTCCATTACATGCTGTGTCTTATAGTAGGTTGGCATTGTATGGCACAATAGGCAGTCATCATGGTAACTTTTTAAATGTAATCTTAACATACTTAATCATTCAACCATTATTCATTTATTCTTCTAATATAGTAACTTTGTGAAATAAAATCAGCATAAATTAATCTTTGTGGGCTTTTCAAAGGCTCCAGATTAAACATTGGGAAATGTTGGCAAACGCATGACTGTGGTGTAATCACCTGCCTGTGTATTACCTGCTTTATCTAAGACATCTGAATTTTGAATTTGATTTGGTTCCACCTCCGTTAAAGTGGAAAAAAGTAACATCAGGACCCTGGGGCTTCAGCCATATTAATAGATACATATGCCCAACACAGTCCCCCATTGTGAAAGACTATAATACAGTAGTTTTGCCTAGCTTAACCTTTCCAGTATTTCAGATAAGACATTCATGGTCTTTTAATTTATTGTTTCCATTTGCAGGTTTTTTTTGCCCAAATTGATTTGAACACTGCTCTAAAAACTAGTCTTAGGTCCAAAAAAATATGGTATTTTACTTTATAGAGGAATTTGCTTTGTCATGTGCATAATGGTATCACAATCAAAACATAGTAAGTAGAGTGCCAACAACCTTCTCTCTGGTATGCATATTGTTGTGTAGACATTACGGAATTTTTATTTACGTCCACCTTGTCCATCTTATCTTATTAAATATGTTATTTTATATTCATCTCCATTCTCATCTCCACACTCTTTGCAGCTACCTCTGTGTGAGCTAGCAGTAGTAGGTCCTTAGAATGTTTACCTTTTCTTCTGGAAAACAGAGGAAAATTGTTGTTTTCTTTCCTTGTTACATGTCTCCTCTGACACAAACAGAATTCTGTATTACGGAACATTGGTTTCTTTATGGCATTTGACCACACAGTCCCTCAACAGTGTTGATTTCATGGAGCACTCTGAAGTAATTTATTTTGTTTTCTTTTTTCTTTCTTTCTTCTTTAATTTCTGTACAGGCGCTGAGAGTGCCAGTGACATTGCTCTGTACTCCGGTCTGGGAGCAGCCATCATTGCTGTGGCCGTGCTGGTGGTGGGAATTACGTTGTATCGAAGGAGCCAGAGCGAGTATGGCGTGGATGTTATTGATTCGTCTGCCCTGACAGGAGGCTTTCAGACTTTCAATTTCAAAACTGTCCGACAAGGTTAGTCTACTGTGACCTTGGTCTCCTTATTCCCTAATGAACCTATCCTGCAGGTTGTTTCACTCAACATATTTCAAAGAGAACATGTCAGTCTGTTTCCAAGTCTGCAAAACAAGAGTTTCTTTGAGTTTTTTTATGTCTTACGAAGTTCATTGATAACTGCTAAGCTGTCCTCATCCATGCGTTATGTTTTAACCATGTCATTACAGTCAACTAAAGATGTATTGAGCATGATTATGTCCTCTTTTTTTTGGTTTGTATATGGCATGTTGGGCTTTAAATTAAATTTGAATTATTAACAATTATTCAATGTGACTTCCTTTTACACTTTTTATACACATAAATGTCAAACCCTTATGTCGCCATGGTGGGGAGTAAAGAGCAATAGCCCCAGACCAATAATAATTACTATATATAGTTAAGCCCCCATCAAGGTATTTCAACTCTTCGTAAAATGAGTTTCCAGTGTCCACTAGGTTAGGTTGTTGATTTTAAATTACAGTACGCCTTTCCATAATATATATATATATATACACATAGGGTTTGGGGAACCTACCTAGCTAGCTTACACATAGCCCAGACATGGAAAGGGTGCAGCTAAAACACTGTATCCACCTCCCCATGTCACATGTGATCCCTGGTTATATTCTTGCTGTAACCAACTTTGAAGTCATGTCTGGTAATCAAAATAAGGAACTGTGCATTCCATATACCAGAAGTGACATCACTGACCCTTGACTGGTTTTTCCTTTTCAAATTTCCAGTGAACAGGCTGGGAATTTCAATTTCCCCACGAACAGATGTTTCTATAAGTCTGATCTGATTTTCAATCAGATTCATGTCTGGGCTCTGTCTGGGCCATTCCAAAACTTTAATCTTCTTCTGGTGAAGCCATTCTTTTGTTGATTTGGATGTATGCTTTGGGTCATTGTCATGCTGAAAGATGAAGTTCCTTTTCATGTTCATATTTCCCTTTTTCTTAACTAAGGCACCAGTTCCAAAGCATGATGCTGCCACCACCATACTTCACTCTGCATATGGTGTTCTTTTGGTGATGTGCAGTATTGTATAGTATAGTGGCGAGATGAAAGCCTTTACTAATGAAGAAAAAGCCATGGCCGAATGTAAAGTTTGAGCATTCGATTTGTGGCCGATTTTGTGGCAGATCGATCGCCATGAGTGAAAATCGGACGCAAATCAAAGCATGTATGGGGGACTTATGAAACAACACTGAAGGTAAATAAGTTTAAGTCACTGGGCATTAGAGATGGTCGAATTTTTCGACTTGCTAAATTTGTGAGCTGATTGCAAAGCCCCTGAAAATGGTATTATTACCAAAATTGCTGAAGATGTAGAGAAGGGTTGGGGGAACATTTGGAAAAAAAAGTTTTGCACTAGCACATGGAGTTTTTGCATAAATTAAGTTCAAAATTCGAAAGTCGAAATTCCGATTTTCGAAATTTTGACTTGACTTTGAACTTAATTTGTGAAACAACTATTTGTGTTAGATGCATACTTTCTTTTTTGGAGTATACCCCCAACCCTTCTCTACATCTCCAGCAAGTTTGGTAATGATACCATATTCAGGGGCTTTGCAATTAAGTCGAAACCGTCGAAATGGTCAAATTTCAAAAATTCGACCATCTCTACTGGGCATCATATCATCCATTTTATTGATGGATCTTTTCCTTCCTGCAGATTCAAGTTATTTTGTAACTGTCAATATTGAAGTACTCTTTATATCAACTTACACTCTTCTGACTTTAGTTTACCACTGCATCATAACATTTATTAAAACAGTCTTAAATGCAGAGTTAAACTTAAAATATCTTCATAACGTGCCAGTTGTTAAACCCAAAATGCTACCTTCCTGACTGCCATCTTAAATTAAAGGCTTCAGTGCCATGCAGGGCCAGAACCAGTTCTTAAGGCACTTAGACTTGATGCATGCTCATTCTTACTCAAGTACTCAAAGCACTGAACCTGATACAAACACAACACTAGTATATTCCCTTTATGAATCTAAAGAGTGAATAGCTATTTACTTTCATTACTGGTTTCGAGGTGTGATTTGGCTGCTAACCTAAATTCAACCTAGGATTTTGTAAATAGATAGAAATCCTGTCTACTTTTTCTTCCCATTCCAGCTGTTTTCTGGTGAACAATATAAGAGAATTATGCATAGGATGCAAAACACCACTTAAAGATATGGAACAGTTCTCACTCATTAGGGAAGAGTCTTGTTACACAATGTTCTTTAGCAATGGGAAAGAATAAATAAAATATCATGCTTCAGGAAGCCTGGAGGCAAAGGATAAAAATGAAAATCCAGACGCTTTTTTTTTCTTTTTTTCTGTTTATGGTTGGTTAGTAAAGCATTCCTCGGAGAGGAGCCCTGTGACAGTTTAACCCAATGAATGTGAGGTTCAGGTTATGAAAATAGTGTGGGTTTATGGACCTGGGACAAATCTTTTCCTGTATGCCAAATCCTCATGGTCCATCAAAGAAAACCTGTCATATACTTGTATGATCCCTTTAGATTGATTA
This sequence comes from Ptychadena robeensis, assembly GCA_036250615.1. Taxonomy (NCBI): domain Eukaryota; kingdom Metazoa; phylum Chordata; class Amphibia; order Anura; family Ptychadenidae; genus Ptychadena; species Ptychadena robeensis. The sequence goes on from CM070034.1 coordinate 121,582,163, forward strand.
TTTTAGATATTGATCACTTTTGGTCAATTGTACTGGTGATCAACCATCTAAAAATTAATCATTTTAGTTGATCAAACAGAAATATCGAACCGCGTAAGGCCAGCCTTTAGCACCCCATACACCTTTAGATCACTCCATACACTTTTCTTTAAATCTACCAGCAACTTTATTATATATATTTTAATAAGCAGTATTGACCAAAGGGTCATTTCAAGAATTAGATTTCATGTAGTACAAACAAATTTTATTTGGACCTGTAGTGTTCGTGAATTTATAAAATACACAACTATGATATTAAAAATACATATACAATACAGGTTAGTACAGTTTGTGAACAAAGTCAGGGGTATATTTTTGTAGACCAAAGTAATGCATGTTCCGTATTTACATGTAATTACATGTTTCGCCCCAATTGTGGCTTCATTAGGCCGCACATGCCTTATATAGGAATCCCTGATGGAAGAATATGTGGTCAAGAACTTTCAACTCCCTCAGAAGGGTCGGTCAGTGGGTCTCCCTATGGATACTGGATCCCTATTGCTCCCACAAGAGGGCGATCTGGTAAATGTGTAGATTCAGACAGACTCCATATCAGAGCAGGTCAATATTTATATATGTCTTGTCAACTGAATTGTAGTGAGTGTGTTGCTCTTTAACACTCGGTTAGGAAGGATGAAGGCTGAAAAGCAGTCCCATAAGTATCCAGGTTCCCGCGATGGGCAGCTCGCCATCCTCCGTTCCTGGATAAAAGAGTTCTGTCTACCAACAACTATGCAGTATAGTGGCCTCCCTGATAGAATACATAGTGATTGGAAGATTTGGAAAGGTTGTCATAATACATGGTTTTGGTAGAGTTGATTGTACAGAAATTGTATGGTAAGATTGTAAGGTATATGGGAGGCTTTACAGTTCAGGGTGTAAAAGACAAATTCAGTTGATCAACAAGGTACGTTTTTCTTTAAGAAAAGGTTTAAAACTAACATTGAGATGCACACGCAGAAAATTACATGATCTTATAGCAGGAAAAGTAGATAAATGTGTAAAAATCCAGCATTTCCATACACTTTAAAATTCTTCACCTACTTGCTCCCAGTCCACAGCCTATTTTGAAGAAAGAATGCATCTGATAAATACAGCTCTGGGTATCATTTATTGCTTGGATAATTTTATAACCAACTGCCAAAAGGTGCATGCTTTAAAGAATCACATCTTTCAAATAGAATCAATGAAAACAAATCTTATTTACTTTAGAGTGTCATTATATATGGAATTATTCCTATACTGAGTCATAGTGCTGCACTCCCTGTGCAGCAAGTTACATTTACCGAACCTGTTCTGACAATGATGCAAACTGGCTCCATCCATGCATAATACCACAGTTATGAAATGTGTATGAAATATAGATAGAAACACCATAATGGGGAGGACATAGTTTGGTATGTAAGTGCATAGTAAAATGATATTAACTTGGAGATACATGAGTGCACATTCTGTATTTCCTGTAACGCTTTGATGGTTTCCATCACATAGGATTTAGTACTAAGGGTTTATATAGAAATTCTACAGTCTGCGGATTTGCTAAATTAAATAGGTTTTATCCTACACAGTAAAACAGCTGGGATTTTAGTTTATGGTCAACTGTGCAATTCATTTTAAATCTAGGTGGTAGTGCAGTTACTAAATTACAGCTTATCCCTTTGTCTTGCAGGCAACTCTCTTTTATTGAACTCTTCACTTCAACCTGATTTAACAGTGAGCAGAACATACAGCGGTCCAATTTGTTTCCAGGACCCAATGGACAAAGAACTAATGACCGAGTCTTCAATCTTCAACCCCCTAACAGACATCAAAGTCAAAGTGCAAAGTTCATTTATGGTGTCACTGGGGGTGACGGAAAGACCAGAGTTCCACAACAAGACCCTCTCTGGAACCTTTCCTCATGGCAACAGGTGCTTTGGAACATTACATAGTAGGAACAAAACCCCCTACATTCAAAACCTGTCATCTGTTTCAACCAAGCCAGAGATGAGGGTATGTGGACTTTTTGGCCATCAAGGAGGGCGTCTGGTGATGCCAAATACAGGTACACTTCTACAGTTCTCTGTTGTTATTATAAATATTATTATCATGTTAGACTAGTCTAAATTAACACTGTTTGGATACTTATTACTACTATTATTATTTTTTTTTTTGCTAACTCGCGAGACTAGCATGCTCTTAAAGCAGCTTTACAGCTATTAAAAAAAACACAAAAAAAAACATATACATATACTTACCGATATGTAATCTTCAGCCAGGCAAAACAATCCCTGTTAATAAATAGCAAATACTTACCTATCCCTCTTCCTTGCTCCCACATTGCCAAGCCTGGAGTGTCTTGTCCTCCAGCATGTAAGATGGAGGAACGAAACTCTTCCGGTCTTGCTCCCTTCACCAATCCGGAATCTGAATCCGATGATGCTCTGCCCCTCCATTATCACAGCATTTGGATCTGGCTGTCTGCCAGGAAAATGGAGATTGGGAAGGTAGATGTCAATGTTGTCTACCTTCCCAAGTCCCTTTGTGCCCAGAGCACTGGAGTGCAGTGCTGTCGGGTTTCAAGAGCTTTTTACCTCTGTTCTGCCCTACTATCGGCACTTCTGGTGCCGAAATTTAAGATGCAGATACAGAGATGGCAGGTCCGCTTTAAATATATTTGGTTTCTTACTCATGTTTAGAACTAAGGCCTTACTAAAGTTTCCTTATAATTAAGCGTATAAGATCACTCCTTTAACCTCCCTAGCGGTGGAGACGAACCCAGTTTGTTCAGCGTTCGGGTTCACCCCAACCGCTAGGGCAGCGGGCATTTGGTGTACACGATAAACCCGTGGAAGAGCTTGTCTTAATCGCTGCAGCATTTCTGGGGTTATGGCACTAGGGAGGTTAATGTAAAGAAAACTATACCAAGAAATACCCAAAATGCTGACCTGAAGTCTGTGGAAGAAGGAGTGACATGGAAATACCTTATCTGCATCCTTTATTAGGGGCAGTGACTCAAAAATATGAAATCCATTGTATCAGCATGACAGAAATAAAATGGTATTTTCAAGAAGACATATAATTAGTTGTAGCCTCCATACTTTCTCATAAGGTTTTCTTTCAGCTCTCATTGATGATTCATTTTTTGGCATGCTGTGCTGTTTTGTTCTTGTATTGAATTTTTAGCAAGTGTTAGATTTCATAAAAACATGAAATGCAAAGCCTAAATGTCATGTTTATCGCTATCTTAGTTGCTGTAGATTTGCATCAATAAAATGCTATTGTTAGTCTCAAAGTGTGTATCACAGCACATTCGTCATAAAATATAGAAATGCCAGTCAAAAAGGGATTTTAAATATTGTTATAGAAAGGCTCTCTCTAAAACAATAGATATGGCCATGCTTGTGATCATTCTGATTCTGTTTTATGGTGAGATCTTTCTCATTCTGACTTGGGCAAGTCACATCCCAAGAAATAGACCCCAAAGTGGAATCAGATATTGTCTTAAGAAATTATATCAGAACACCTGCAGATTAACTTGTAGTTGTCTACTGTCTACTGTGTTTTTTTAAATAGTAACTAGTCTGCATTACAGCTTTTCTTTCTTTCTATTAAGGGCTTGATTCCACTGTGTTGAACGCAGGAGTTTTAAACAGTACAAAGTATAATAAATTTCTCATTAAACATATAAACAAAGCAACAGTCAATGGCGTTCCATCAGTGGCGTAGCGTGGGCTTTCGCCGCCTGGGGCGGACCGGAAATTTGCCGCCCCTCTGAGCGGCGGCAAATTTCCGGGCGGCCCACCAGACTAACACACCTGTTGTACCAGACATACATATGTGCTGCGCTGGCCGGATCTCATGCGCGCACCCGGCATCCTCCGTGCCCTGCACCTGTGACACCATCTACCGCCTGGCACTGGAGACAGGCTGGCAGCCTCAGTTCTGCAGCCTCCCATCACAGCCCAGCATCAGCGGACGTCACCTTGCCCTCTAGAGCCGCCATGCCATTCCAAATCATAAAGCAAGGCTGGGGGACTTTAGCGGGGCCACCCTATTTTACATACATTACCTCCAAGTGGAGGATTTAAACAATATTGGAAAAGTGTACAGAGTCATAAAATATCAATGAATTATACATTTAGACCATACATGAAGAAAAAGCAAACAGTCTATGGTGTGACAGCAGGTAGATAACATTCACATAGCTGTCACCATCAAGTCAGTCCAACATGTATCATCAAAAGTAAACGAAAATAGAGTCCAAATGATTATTTTCAAAGGTTAAAAACGCCACAGGAATGGGATCCACATATAGAGATCTACAGACCGAACGAAATTCAGAAATATTTTAGCTTCCAGCCTGCCTTGGCTTTCTAGACATTCCCTTTGTCTGTGCCCCAGGGGATTAGTTGTGGCCCCTTGTTAATGTGCCATCACCTATTATTGGATTACAGTGTAAATATGTGTAAAGCCACACATGGTCCCACCCTGGGGTCTGTCATTTGCTCCCATAAGCACTCTTTCTAATGGCTGCACCTATACCAGGGAGTGTGCTGCCGGCAGAGCCCCCTCTGTGCCCCCATTTCCCTGCATGCTTGTCCCCCCTTTCCTGCGCCCCTGCACTTGTTCTACCATTTGTCTCTCTCTCCCTCTGCCTTATATAAACTCGGTGTCTGTAATCTTTCCTTATTCTGCAGCAGGCAATGTAATCTGTAGTTAGATAGTGTTTTGTAAGTAGAGTCAGGGCTTTTTTTCTCAGCCTGCCCGGAGGTCTGACCCCCCCTTGGCACCCTCTCCTTCTGCCTGATGTCAGTGTGACAGGCAGAAGAGTCTGTGTTGTGTTCCTGTAACTCCTCCCGCAGAAACGTCCTCCCCAGCCAATCAAACACAGGACACACCCTCTCCCCCTCTACAGCTGTACTACATCGCACTGTCGCATGCCCCTCCACCTAGCAACCCCACAGCACACACAATATCATCATGATCAAAAGGGGCGGCGCCGCGGCGGCAATCACCATGATATTGTGTGTGCTGCCTGTGTGGGGTTGCTAGGTGGAGGGGCGGCCGCCGCCCCTTTTGATATGCCGCCCGGGGCCATCGCCCCCTCGGCACCCACCTCGCTACGCCACTGCGTTCCATGTTGGATAGTGCATACAAGATTTAGTACGTAACAATACTGGTAGTCACAGGGGTTCCTGGTTCCTTTAGAGGTCCTTCGAGTTGCCAAACATAAATATACAACTGTATATAACATTTTTTGGTGTAGGAAATGCTAACGAGGTAGAAATACGTGTTTTAAATGGGGTGAATGCAGGGATTTTAACGCAGTGCAGAACCCGCCCATTGACAGCAATGGGGCTATCACAGGACTGTCTCCGGACCTCCGTCACCTTGACGGATCACGCATTCATTGATAATTAATGGACATATCATTTTGACATATGACCAACGTGCCCCTACACTCAGCCCATTCATTTAAAGGGGCCTCGTTATCAGATGCACTATGTAGTGCAGCTCATAACATGGCCCTAATGGAGAGGAAAAGAAGGGCTTGCACATAGTGGAGACCTAGCCTAAAAAACTAAAGATGAGAAGTAGTCATAGCAGGTATTTTAAAACTTTTTATTTATCATATATAATACACAAAAGTTCAATTTAAGAAAATATTGTTTTTTTGTTTTGTTTTTTACAATGGGTACATATCATATTAATAGTGAGATATCTAAACTAGGATAATGTTTTAGATAATGTTTTAGGGGTGAATGTTTTAGAATCTCACCCTTGACATGAGATATGTTTACTAGTGATGGCTCGAACCCGGAATTTGATGTTCGCGAACGGCGAACTCGAACTCCGGCCCCTCTTTCATGTCATTGTCCAGGTGTTTGACCCCTGAAACACTTCCCAACCCTATTGTGGCCAGAAGGGGTCCCCTGTGTTTTTTAAAATCTCCTCTCCATGGATGTCAATGGAGAGTTCGCGGGTTCGCCGGTTCGCGACTTTTAACCGGG
>CM070034.1:121593452-121616261 GCA_036250615.1 Ptychadena robeensis
CGCCGCGATGTTTTCGCGAACAATGGCAAGTTCGACCACGCCCACCCCAGACAATTTTTGATTGGATAAACTTTGACCCGGACAAGAGTCACAGGCAGCAAATACAGCCAACAGAACACCCACCGACGCTCAGGACCACCCCTAACAGCACAGGAGAGGAGAAGACTCCATTTCACATCTTGATGGCTGAAGAAGGAGAGTTTAGCTTAGATAGGTGCTGCTGCTGCTGTTCGATATAGGGGACATGATTTAGCTATAGTCAGTGTCATACTGCAGTCTAACGTGACCTCTACTCAGATTCCAATCTGCAGTCAGGAGACAAGTCCTGAAAAGACCCCAAAAGCCCTTATAGGGGCATTTTTCGCTAACCGCGCTTGCCTGCTGGTGCGCTGGACAGAAACATCTACACCACTTGAGGGGTTCACATACTTTCAAGCAGCACTGTATGTATAGCTACCTTTAGTTTTAACTCATGTGGTCACTGTAGTATATTACAAGAACCTTTAATCTGTGTGTTTAGAGTTGCCCTTTGGCTATTAGGAGTATAAACTGAGGTGCTTACAATACTCACGATGACAGATTTTATTTAGGACCTCATAACACAAAAACACTTGTTAACAATCATGGTGTGTTGTGTGATTTTTATAATAGGGATATTTTTTATAGCTTCCCTAAAACTGAAACATGTTATATAGGCCAGCTTAAGTATGTATACTGTGAATTCTTTTTTTCCCTTGTGCTCTTCCCATATCGCGCCATTGACCACAGTCATACACAGTACTCTGCTTGATATTCCGCCCTCTCCTCTACACATGTGGGCTGGAATACCAAGACCCCTCCATTAACATGGAAGTCTATGATGCACCCCGCCCCTTCAGCGTTACCTTCGGTCCCAGAATCAATCGGTTGCTGCGGCTGAGAAGAGGATTGTCGCAGCTTTCAGCAGCAAAGTTTTGACGATCCCGATGTGGGCAGAGTTTGTTTTGCGAACTGTGAATGAACTGGGTTTGTCTTAAATGCTAGGGGGGTTAAATAAAGTAGAAAATGTCTAAAAGAGTCCTCAGAGTTTTCAGACTGGGAAGATTTCCATTTCCTAACTGTCAATGAACTTTTATCTGCAGAGAACAGATATGTATAGTTAGGTCGCTGCATGAAATTTAAAGCATGTACATTAAATGGTAAGCAATCCTGGTGATATTATAATTTGCCAGTCCTTTTCAATTCTCATAGTGATATCTCATTTCATAGCTCCCTACTCCACTCAACCTTTACATTGTAACTCACACTATTGACGAAAAGATCTGATAGGTACTGGATGATATGCTTTTCCAATATAATTTATTGATGAGCACTTTTTACAATAATATTGCTCATATGCAGTGTAAGCAATCGATTGCTTTACAATAAGGAGCATTCAATACCCTGTTATTTATTATAAATTGTATTTTTTCCCCACTGGTCTAAAAACGCAAACCATTGCCTACACAAGTCTTAAATCACTTGTCTTTGTGGGCACAGGTAAAATATACAGTAAAGCTCTCCCAGAGATTGATGGTAATGGGTGTCCCTCATACTGTCAGCATACAGTGAAATCCCCAGAGACCTGAATGCAATCAATGTTTTTATGACTGTCAAACAGAGACCAGAATGATGTGTGATGGTCGTACACTCTTCTCTCTTGTGTAATTCACGAACCTGTTAAAGACCTATCAAACCCAGAATACTGTGGCCGTGTACATAAACTACCTGTCAAGGGTGGCTCAAAGCCAGCAGGCTTTCTAATTAGTTACTTCCAATTGCACTCTCTTGGGAGATGAAGCTTCTGCTGGGAAAATAGTCCAAAACAACCACATGATACCCATGCATATGCAATTCAATTTTAGATTCATCCATTTCATAATTAATTAGGTATTCATTATATGAACAGAAGTACAGGTAGGGCTTTTCTCCCTATTAAGGTGAAAACCTTTTATAATATCTATATAAATTTGTCTACAAAAACAGACTGGTTAACCCTGCAAGAGCTTTTTATCACATTCTTCTTCTAACAACATATTATTTTCATATCAAGGTTTGTAGAATTATCCGTCAGACCAAAAAGAGGAACAATTAAAGTGTCATATTCTTTATGGGTCCTAATTTGGTGTCTTACATTGCAAGCAAATGCATTGCTTTGATCTCCATTAAGAGGATAATTTGCTTCTGCCTACCTGGCTCATAGACTGGCTGTTTTAGGCTAGGGCTCCACTATCTGTAAAATATAGTTGAGCCCTAGCCTTATGGTGAGGGATGGTGGCAGGTAAGCAAGACCACCTGACACCAATGTGCCCTTTCACAAAGAAGTCCACATCTGTTTCCCTTTTAACTGATAGTGGTCATTTTGAGCATGACAAATGTGCATCTAGATAAAGCTTTAGTCCTATTGTGCAACCAGAGGAGCCCCATTCATTCCTGGGCACCTGATATAGTGAAGATGGCAAAAGTATAAATCTGAAATATTGTAGAGTGTCACAAAAATGTAAATATTACTTTTAGATTTAGATTACCATTTACTTACCATTTATTCCATAGCCATATGGCAAATTTTAGCAAAGCAAAAGCATTTTACTTAAATCAACCATGTGTATCAAATGCAGTGAATTTATATTGCACACAAATATAGTATGTCTTTCCTTTTCAATACAGGGAGTGCAGAATTATTAGGCAAATGAGTATTTTGACCACATCATCCTCTTTATGCATGTTGTCTTACTCCAAGCTGTATAGGCTCGAAAGCCTACTACCAATTAAGCATATTAGGTGATGTGCATTTCTGTAATGAGAAGGGGTGTGGTCTAATGACATCAACACCATATATTAAGTGTGCATAATTATTAGGCAACTTCCTTTCCTTTGGCAAAATGAGTCAAAAGAAGGACTTGACAGGCTTAGAAAAGGCAAAAATGATGAGATATCTTGCAGAGGGATGCAGCACTCTTAAAATTGCAAAGCTTCTGAAGCGTGATCATCAAACAATCAAGCGTTTCATTCAAAATAGTCAACAGGGTCGCAAGAAGCGTGTGGAACAACAAAGGCGCAAAATAACTGCCCATGAACTGAGAAAAGTCAAGCGTGCAGCTGCCAAGATGCCACTTGCCACCAGTTTGGCCATATTTGAGAGAGAGAGAGAACCTTTCCTAAACACGACAGAGAGTTTAAGAAAGAAGTAGATGTCCCATAAGAAAGGCAATAGAAGGGTGATAGTTAAGAGAAGGGTAAACCAAAGTGCAAGAGAAAGATGAACTTCTTTTATGTGTTACCATGTAGCTAATGCTCTGGGGAGCCATTTGTTCTATCACTAAGTGACATCAAGTTATTTTCATTCCATGATGGCTATCAATTATTAAGGGAGTACTTTAGTGTACCATCCCTTCGTAACCAGAAAAAGTCCCCACTGTCAATGTGGATGGTAATGGATATTTTATGAGACAAAATTTCAGCCTACTGATTTAATGTTAGTGGTGCTTAGTAACTCTTGACTATCTTAGCTAGGTTATGTTCCCCCTTTAAAAGTGAATACTTTAATTCTTGATGACAAGTTATCTACTCCCAATTCCAATCTGTGGATCTTTCTCTGGACATCCAGTTGACTTCTTTCAAAATTGCTGAATTTCTTGTAGACTTTACATTCCCTGTAGTTTTTACTTTCATTATGTAACATTATGTAACAAATTGTGCCGTTACTATTTTACAGCTAATGAATAGCTCATTAAAGAATTCAAACTTTGGTTCAGTTCAATTTAAATTATGTATTAGCCAATATAATTGTAAATCTTAAAACACATTTCCTGTGTAGCGGGGTTATAGGGGATGTCAGCAAGGAATGCATTTTCAGATTGCTAAATGTACATTTCTCAAGCTGATTTATTGTCCGATTTAGTAGCATATTGAATTATCAGTCCTCTTGTTCGCATAAACGTCAATGTAGCATTTTATCACTGATACTGAAGGACATGAAGATGCTGGCTGAAGAGACAGACAGGCAAAGTAAGTGTACCAACTCACATGCAGGGTACAAGATGATGAACATGTTTTTATTCTTTACCCTTGTTAGAGAAACTGTGAGTAAAGCTTTTAACAATTGGCAACAAACTAACTTGGCAAATATACAACAAGGAAGGATTCAAGTAAATTTATGATATAGGGACAGTGGCAATTTACCTGACTGTATGCCTTTTACATAATTCCAGCTCTACCCATGTTTATATAATGGTTGTTAACTTTAAGCCCATAATTTTAACCACATTTAAAGCAGAAGAGGACAGGCATAGGCTTGAACTTGGATAGATTTGTGAGCATTTAGAAACCCCTTTCAGGTTTATATTGTTGTCTGTGTCACTGTTAAAAATATTCACTCTCAAATGATTCCAAGTAAATAGGAATGAAAGTTCGAAATCCCCCCAAAAATTTAAAATGTTATAATTGTCATGAGAATAGTAGTAAACTGGAAACCTCCTAATGAGGATGTTAGTTCCTCCGCCAAATATCTGAAAGGGGATTTTTCTCATTTAAAGGAATTCTCTCATTTCCTGCTGTGTCTGTAGGAAATGTAAAAAGTAAAAAAAAGTAAAATGTAAAAAGTAAATAAAAAGTATGTCTCCCAAATAAGAGACAGGAAATGAAAATGTACCCAATTAAAACAAATTTGGCGACAGTACATTCAAATTTGGGTACCTGGTAGTTCGGGTAACTAGTATTTTGAAGCCAATATAGATACAATGTTCTTTGTGCTGAACACACTGTTGTTATCAATCTTTGTAATTCTACCCTTACACAGCTATTGGTAGCTTACACAACTGTGCAAGAGTGATAGGTGATTAATGTTAGCTAAATCTTTTGAGAGTAATCAAGGTATAGCGAGGGCTGATAAAAATCTTGTAACAATCTTTCGTATGTGCAATTAATCGCTTGGCCTATAGAATTCTGTGGAGGTGATTAATCACATGAAGTTTTGCAGTGCTCTTAAATTGCTGTATTGTGCAGCTGTGTAAGATCACTCAAGCTAATGACCGACTACAAATCTTGTGTGAAGTCACAGGAGAATGTGTGCAGAAAAGGTAATCATTCATTAAGTAAATGGTGGTCATGTGACCAAAATGGCCCATAAAGCTACAGTTGATTTTTAATGCATGCTGGGTTGACTAAAAGACTCTTTACAATTATATGTGAAAGGAAAATTGTATTCTGTTTAAGAATTACAACACAGTGTGTATATTTATTATCTCTTTACAAACTACTTGTATCTTTTTCAAAAAATTGCAATTTTGATCAGGGTATCCCAAATTATAAATGAGAAGAAACGTAACACCCATAATATATAAATGATAAAGCATGATAATGGAGGAATGGTAAGGGCTTGCTTCCATTGATGCAGTTTGCCGCGGTTGTGTCCGCGCAGCTGCAGTCGCTCCCGCCGGCACCCCAAGCTGTTTTCATCCGGATGCACGCCCGTGTACGTCCGTGCGTTCGGATGAAGACTCTGGGCAGCCCCCATGTGAAAGGATGCGGTCGGTTGCGGTTTCCGCACGAGAACGCTGAAGCTAGCGTTCGGAACCGCACCGCATCCACATCCGCACCGCATCCACACTCCGCATCCAGCCGCACCAATGGAGCCTGGCTGATGGTTTGCCTATGGATGCGATCGGAGGGGCAGCAGCCGTGCGGACACAACCGCGGCAAACCGCATCAATGGAAACAAGCCCTTAGGCTATGCCAGCTCAGCATATTCTATGAATACACTGCAATAACTACCACTAGACCCCCTGAAACAAGAGGCATTCCATAACTAAGATGGATCTCTACCCAAATGTTTTGTTGGCGGAAACACTCCCCAAAACCCCCAAGTTACTTCCTTAAGACCCAAACTCAATAATATCCCCAAATTATATATTTATATAAGGCGTGAGTGGAAGAGGAGGTCACATGGCAATATCAAAGCACTGAATTACTTTCTGTTCCTGTGCCTTTTCTCAAATTGCCACAGGCTTACTTAGTTGGTCTTCACCTGACAATGTCAGTACCCATCTTAACAAATAGGGAGCCCAGTTTTTCCTTGGGCTCCCTATTTGTTAACAGTATTTCCTGGTTTACACCGAAAAAGAAGCACTAGATGTCACCACATGCTAATAAGATATGTCTAATAAGGGGTATATATTCATAAATTCATATTTATATTAATGTTGGGTCCTATGACACTCCTTTTACCTACATATTTAATAGACATAGTTACTTATGACATTCTATATGTCAAAATCTTCGTCATAAATATGAACTAGGTAAAACATTTTTATAACAAAAATTCTGTCAGTTATATTCCAAATTTCTTCATAATTAAATGCTTAAATGTACATAAAGTGTTTAAATGAAAAGTAAACATTCCTCCATTTTGAGCTTGCAGTAGAAAATGATGATCTGTGAACCTTTGATGCTCTTGTATTCAATGGATAAAAACTTACCATATCAAAATGCAGTTCCATTGTGAACAATAATTGTAGGCAAAATCTTCATTTGAAATTCAATTGGATGTTTCTCAAATTTTCGATTAGATACTCTAGTTGTTGATTTTTAATCATGCCTTATAGCTTCCGTGTTATATGCCACTCATTTGGGGTGAACGTAGTTGTTGCTGTCCTTAGCACTGTTTAATGAAAAGGGGCTTGTATGTAATTTTATTAAAAAAAAAAACCTGCAGAGCATTACAAAACACATTATATAGTGTCAAGCGTGTATCACGGCAACATTGTGTTCCTTCTTCCCTTTCTCAGGCACAATAAGAACCCCACAGAGAGACAGATCGTAGACTTGATTTTTTGCAGGTGTCAAAAAGGAAGAAAAAAAAAAGAAAAGAAATAAGAAAAATGAAGATAACAAAACAATGTGAGGGGACTTGAGCTGCAGAGAGATCGTGCTTTATTTGGGAAAACGACAGCAGCTCAAACCATAAGAGAAGGAAGAACAGACATTTATACAACACAATAGTTAGACAATTTAGTCCCTCCGGGACGCCAAAAGAGAGTGTCATTTTAGGCTTGTTGGATGCGGAGTGGGCGGGTTGGAGGGGGGGGGGGAACAAGGAGATACAAGAATAACAGGAGATACAAGCATAACATTTACTGGAAATGACAGCACTCATTTCACAATAGTGGATGGAAACCATCGGCTGCCACGCAACTAAAGTGGAGGACAGGCTACGGAGGAGAGCCATGTATGAGGTTTACTCCTATCTCTGGTCAGTACATGACAGCTTCTATAGAGAAGAACTTTGACAATTGTGACACCTTTTAGATAGTATCCGTGAGTATAAAAAATGGATGACCAGGATGTTTTAGAAATTGTTTTAGAAATTAGAAATTGATTTTGTGCAAGTCCAAGCAAGTTCAAGGCATAAAATGCAAGTCAAGTTCAAGATCTAAAATATGATGAGTAGTTATATTTAATCTTTAATATTCAAGGTTCATTAAAATAAAACTTGAGACCTTATATTCAAAAACAGCAAAAACTTTACAAAGACCATTCAAGCAAGGAAATATCAAAGCATGTATTGGTACCTTCAGTGATTAGTCAGTATGTTGATTTATCTAAATGCAAATCAGGAAGTCACAAAAAAGTCACAGTCAGAGACTCAAAACAAAAGGGTCATATTGACAGCCATGAGCCAAGCACTGCAGGATGAGAAGTTTACATTAGCAGCTCTCTTGTTCCTCTAATGAAACATTACCTATTGATCACATTTTATATTTTCTTTTTTCATTAAGCTGTATTAGCATTTAGGAAACTTAAGTGTACTGAAGACATGCTATAATAAATATATAAAATAAGCATTCCCTAAAATAGAATATATATTTTTAAAATGTATTTGTATTTATTTGATTGCTCCCCACCACCACCTACCTTGTCTATCATTTGGCTTAAGTGCCAGGCTCACAATTCTTGCAATGTGGCCCTGCTCCGAGCCCCACAGACTTTTCTGTGAATATAACTGTATTGCACTGCTCAAGCATGCAACTGCCCCATTCATTCCCATGGAGTGCCATCATCATGTTGGTCTCTATGGGGTACAGTGGGAATGATAGAGGCAGTACAGTACAAATTACAGTGCATGTCCCCAACACACAGCAAGGGAAAAAAGTACACCAATCAAGACGATGTATGACATACCCAACATAATGACAGTGTCAGGAGTATGTAATATATAACACAACATACATAGGTTAGGATTAGGTAACCTAGTTCTCAGTACCCTGTTATTGGAAGCAAAAATTACTGACATAACGAAATAAAACAAAAAAACTGCTCTGCATTAAAGATCAGTAGGGAATATAATGCCCATTGCTTTTGGTGCCATATGTGTCACAGTTCATCTTTAAATATTCTTTGTGTGAGTTAGTAAGATTACATATATAATAAATGTAAAATAAAATATGTTATTTAGTTTAATTGACTAAGGTTTGTACTCCTCAAATGGGGTATTAACTTTATATAAACAATTGTCAACTGTATATGAATAGTAGGGAAAACATCCAAAAGGACAAATGTAAACAGAAGATTTCTCTTACCGTGGAGACACATTCTGTACTTTTTTTTCCATTTTATGAGGTTGATAAATTAAACTGTTATTACATTCTTTTTTTAGGTTTGATTGTTAGCATTGTGGATATAATGCTAAAAGCTTGAATGGCAATATTACCTTTTACTAAAAGCTAATAATGTGTGGTCATTTCAAATATGCCATTTCAGAAATAGAAGTTTTTTCTTCTTTATCGCTTCTTGTGTGGATATTGAATGAAAAACACAACAAGTTGTTCGCCTGCCAGATGAAATAAAAGGCAATCTTGGGTAACAGGTGTTTGGGTTAATCAAAGCTAGCTTGTCAAATGACATAGGAAAACGGCAGCTTCTTGGGTACTCGGCATTGCAATATCAGCCACCAAACTCTGCATGGTATTTGGACATACGCTTGGCTGAGCTCTAAGCCGAATTTGATCATTTCCAGGTTAATTTCGCATTCTTCCCAGGGATGGAAGCAATGAGTAAATAGATGTGTTCTTGGAGATAGCCGGGCACATGCAACAAAAAGGCAACGTGCCTTCAACCCATACTGTCCTTCTGACACGCTATGTGCACTCTTGGCCGCTGCCCGATACATGGCTGCATTTGCACTTGAGCTCAGCTGGTTGAAGGAAACAAATTGAATTAACTGTGATGCAGCCAGGAGATGCAAGTCCTTATCACAACAATGTTATTGCTTCTAACTGATTGAGCATACTCCTGTTCCACAACATGAGGACATTTTTTTTACAATAACTGCATTAGAAATTTTAAAGTGTACCTGAACTCAAATAACAAAAAAAGCTAACTATACATTTGATATGAGCTTAGTAAAATCCTTTTTAGGCTTAGGCTCCACTATGCATTAAAACCCTGCTTTTGATGTAAATCCAACACAGGGATGTTGACGCATCCATTGAAAGTCAATGGATGTGTCCACACATCTGTTGGTGTGATCCGTCAGCTTGCATTGCGTTAAAATCAACACAGGACACTGCACTGAGATTAACGCAACGTAAGCCAACGCAAGTATGATTTGAAAGTTTAAACGCAATGGTTTGTATTGGTTGATGCATTGATCAATCCATTCATGATAAAAAAACAAACACAAAAAAACCAGATACATTGCTTAACAACTACCCTTCGCTAAGTGCATTGTTCAGAAGCACTCCCTACCACTAGCTATGTGCTATAGAACAATTTAAGAGGACATAACTGCAAATATGTGTTGCAGGCTCATGACGTTACTTGTCCACCAATCTGGTTCCTTTATTTAGGAAAACTTATTGTGTTTAATCATTGGGTCAGCAAAATTGTTACCTTGCAATGGGGTGAGCTAAACCTCGAATGATAATATTATTATTCCTCCTTCAAACCCCTGACAGCCAGTAAGGCATTTTGGAGTGTTGGCAGGTAAGGCAAGAGTATTGGCCATGCTTTGTCAGAGATGATGATGCAACTGAAGCCTCCAACATTTAATGGAAGAACACACAGAGTTAGGTGAATCAAAGAGGGAGGTTAGTAAAGTATTGATACTGACATATCCCTAGACATAAAACAAGCATATTAACCTTACAGTGCAGACTATGTACTGCAAGTTAGTTTTTGTGTTGATGTTTGGCTAAGTTTGAAGTGCTAAGTGCTTCCATTGGGACAGCTGACATTTGCAGATGTCCACTGTTATTATCCCAGTCCTTATAAAATGCCTTTGTGCGATGATTGCCTCTCTCATCTTTTGTTATAAATAATTAGGACTATGCCAGCCCGTGAATCTTCTTCATACAAGACTAGCAGGACATCATCCAAATTACTGTATGTCATTAACATTAATTGTGCTTACCATTAACACACGCAAATGTTCTATAAATCTTCCTAACAAATTCACATGTTGTAAAAACACTATAAAAGTTACTCATTTATTACTTAGAGAGATGTATTGAGAGTCTTTATTGATTAGCTGACTTCGTTTCTATTACACATTTAATTGATGCCACAATTAGTCATGAATTATAATAATATTGCTATTACACCGATACTAATTGCCAATATTAAATATGTTTATTGAAAAAACGTCGCCTGTAAAAGAATACTTGCATTACTGGGGGAACGTATGCTCATTTCTACAAATGGAAATGTAATGATGTTTTAGAGAGGCTTTTCCGTGCAGATTGTCCCAGTGATTGCTGGTATCTCATCCTCTCACTAGTACAATAAACATTGTCCATAGTATCAAGTTGGAGCTGACAACACACAAGGCAACTGCTTGTAAAAAAAAAGAAACAAGTATTCTCTAGCAGTACATTAGCTTCTATATTTTATTTTTCTAGTGTCCTTGGTTATGGAGGTGTATCGGACTTTTAAAAAAGTCGGCGTCACTGACATCACTTCAGGTACCTGGAATGCTCAGTTCCCAGTTTCTCTATCCAGACGTGACGTCATTGACGTCACTTCCGGTTTAAGCCGGTTTTCTTTGACAAGAGACCGGCTTCTCTCGGAGGTCTCTCGTTAAAGAATTCTTCCACTGGTCGTTCTGCTCCTGATACGGCCAGCGGAAAAATTGTCACCTGCTTTCCGCTGGTGAACAGGGCGGGTCGAACACCTGTACTGAACATATTATATGTCCGAACTGTCCGTCTGATTAATGATAATGTAAAATGGGTTGCAGGAACATTACAAATATAAATATATATAAATATAAATAATAAGTATTTTGGTCATGATATCTTGTTTTGTAATTAGCTCCCAATTAAACTAAACTGAATTTTGTGACTATCTCAACTACTAAGATATTATTGCTTATAATTATAAAATAAAAGGATATTGTCTTCAAAAAGACAAATAAATATTGTAAATAAAGGTGTCTGTAATGAAAACAAATGGAAATTGTAAACAATGTGAAGTTATTGGGCGACTGATTAGGTAAACTTTCAGGTAAATCAGTGTATGAAATGTTCTACAAATGACAATCAATTCCATACTCTAATGATTTTAAGTTGAACCCTGAGAATTATATATATTATTATGATGTTCCAATATCTGATTGGGAAATTATGATGGTGTCATTAGTTTCCCAGCAAAAAAGAGGGCCTTAGGTTACTCATGCCCGATTCAGTGTGCACTGCCACGTGCTGTCAACTTAGGGAGATGTGCTTTACTGATGTCTGTGCTTGTCAGGCATTCTCTTTCTGATTCTGATCTGTAAGCTCTATCTCGTTATTTTCCAGGGGTGAGCCTGTTGATCCCGCATGAGGCGATTGCAGAAGACAACTCATGGGAAATCTATCTGTCAGTCAATCAAGGGGAACCAAGGTAAGGAGAATGATGGCCACATGTTAATGGAAACAAACAGAAAAGTCTGAAATGAGAAAAGTGTTCTTTGTTTCAGGTCAGTGATACACAGTGATTGGAATGGGAGCCTCAAATGGCTTTGGTTGGATCTCAAGACAAGCCCTTTAGATAGACTAGAAGTGATTTCTTTTTATATAGTTTAGGTTCAACAATAGCCTAACCAGTATATCATAAAAATATAGAAATTCTCAGATAGGCTACAAAGAGCAGAGAAAGACTGCTGCCTGGGATTCAGTGCAGCATCCAGCCCTGCTGGACTTTGTTGAGCATTTGGAAATGTATTAATTGGTGTTGCTGTTCATCTACATTTCATCCATCATATTAACGTATACCTTCAAGCTCCGATAAATAGCATCACACAAACCAATAAATCTTTAAATTAATCTTTACTGCAAGAAAAACATGTTATGAACTAGGACAAGGTCAACTGCCTTTCACACCTTCTGATAATTTAGTAGAATTCCACTGAAAACTTCCAATGGAATTTAATATAAAGTTTAAGTAGGCCACAATCACTCCATGGTTGTGAGTACACTGAATGCAAAAAGGATCAGGAAAGATTAATTATAGACATAAAATTTATGACTAGAGTGAAGGAATATGCATGACTTCTTAAAAAATAAGCAGAAAAATAATAATGCCATTGTCCCAATGGATCCTGGGTAGCTGGCATAGGGTCTGGTATGCTGTGGAAAAGGCGGACCTTGAACAGCGTGCCCCCCCCAAACATACCAGACCCCCCCCCCCTGCTGGCATAGGGTCTGGTATGGTGTGAAAAAGGGGACCCCAAACAGCGTGTTTTCCCCCAGGACAAACCAGACCCCTTTTCCACCAGGCCCCATGCCATATCTGAAGTAAGAGGAGACCCTTCAGTAAGATAAGGGGGTTCTCTTCCTCACAACATGGACCAGGCATTGTGGGGGCATGAGTGGGAGCATATTGAGTATCCAAGGTTCCCCTTTTACAAGAGAATCCGGCTCCTCGCCCTTCTGGATTAGTACAGAGGTCCCATGGACCTCTTTCGGATTCACGGGGAATGGTTTCAAGTAAAGTCCTAGAAATAAGAGCTCAGATCAAGAAAAAATATTTTATTAAAAGTTCTGCCATTCCACATAGTTGCCCAAAAATGCCTATCCAACTATGGAAGGCCCTGAAGGGTCAATTCTCCCATGAAGGGGGCCTTTTCCCTGGAGCTCCGATTAAAATAAACTTCAGAGACATTGGCCAATTGATCTCTGCCTAGCGGTTCCAATGATCACTACGCATGTGCAATGTCCCTATTGAAGGTCTGTTTACTAATATTGGTGAAGCATGTACAGAGTGATGCATGTACAGAGACCATGGGAGCCACTGGGCAAAGATCATTCCGATTTTTTTCTCATGGTCTGAGAGTCCTTCAGGCTCCTTTTGGCAAACTCCAGACGGTCTGCCATGTGCCTTTTAGTGGAGTGTCTTCAATCTGGCTACTCTACCATACAGGCCTGATTGGTGGATAGTTGTCCTTCTCGAAGGTTCTCCATTCTCCACAGAAGACCTCTGGAGCTCTGACAGAGTAACCATAGGGTTTTGGATCACCTCCCTGACTAAGACCTCAGCAAACGCTCAATTTAGCTGTCTGGCCAGCTCCAGGAAGAGTTCTACTGGTTTTCCACTTCCACTTACAGATGATGGAGAATGCTGTGCTCATTGGAACCTTCAAAGCAGCAGAATAATTCATATAAAACAATTGATCCATTTTGGAATAGGGATGTAACATACCCAAATGTGGAAAAATGTATGTGCTGTGAATACTTTCTGGATGCACTGTATCACTGAAAATTTATACCTTCAAAACAAGAACATCTGTTTCCAGCTTACTGGGATTCCAACAGATGGTCTTTAGTAGAATATACTTTCTAATAGCATGGTTTTTTTACTTTTAGATATAAATTGATTTCGTTATATTGACTTGAAATGACACACATGATGGCAGACATGGTTTTGTGTTTGCCTTGGCCATCACTATATGACTTTATTGAATCACTCAAGTGTATCAGACTTTTCTATATCTCTCTGCACTTCTCTGTGTTTCTCAGCTAAGATTTCATGGATCACAGGGTCAATACTTTTTGCATTACAAGAGATGATATGCTGACACAAAGCCAAACTTTATCCATAAGGAAAAGTCAACATATTAATGAATGTTACAGGCAAAAATATTACCATAGGTTACTTAAATGTTAAATATGCTAACTTGTTATGCTATGTAGTCTTTCTGGCATGAACAAAAATGAAATGAAAGTTGAAATATGTATTTTTTCCTGAAGAATCTGCTACTACTACTAGCTCCCACCAGGCATTCAAATACATGAACTTCACTAAAGGAAAAGATCAGTAAATATAAAATCAGATTATCCTCTATCAAAGATCAGAACTGTTAATATATTTTTTTTCCAGTTGACATTTGTGGTCCTCTGTTGGGTAGATTTTCCCTTACTTCCTGTCGGGACACCCTGTCCAACAGCGACAATGACAAATGGAAAACCATGATTTCTTTAGTAAAAGTAGCATAACATACTGGTACTTTTATAAAAAATATAGCTCCAAAAGCTGTAGAGTTAGTGGACAAATGGAATTATTGAGTTCTATATGGTGGTTTCCATTTGCATCATATATTATTCATAACAAGTTCCCAATTGTGGATCTATTTATTAATAACACCATATTCACACAACTATCACCCACAGTTCACATAACTATCATCCACAATTCACACAACAATCACCCACAATTCACACATTTTTGTAGCTGAGGTTATGCAAATGTTGTGTACAAAACATTTCTAAAAAGAGCTTTATGGGTAAATCCTTAAAATTAACCATTAAACTACGAAACCCTAGAAGGACTCAAAAGAAGTTCCCTGTGTGTTTCTTTTGTGTAATTTTGATCAAGATAGACAGATCCTACAATAAAATAGGACAAAAACAAAAGTGGGCAAATATTTTAAACTTGAAAGTCAGGGACAATGATAAGTGTTTCCTTCTTATCAAATTTAAAGTGTAACTTTTTGATATGGACACAAACGTATGTGTCTGTACTGAAAAGTCTAATACTATCTGACATGTGAAATGTCAAACAAAAGATAAATCTGTGGCATTCATTTCTTAATTAAAACGGTGAAAAAAATTAAAATGTAATATATGTATATAAAATTATAATTACACTACAGGCCAAATGACTTTGGTATTTCAAAATAATAGCCCATAACTCAATTATCCCTTCTTTTATCCCCTCCTTTCTTATATTATCTTATATTTTCTTATTATTATATTATTATCTTAGATTAAAATTTAAGTGCAAATCAGGTTCGATGAGTATTGAGATTCTACATCCTGTGCATACACTATATTAAAAGCATTTGGATGCCTGTCCTATCCATAGTCTTTTATATGGTTTTGGTGTACCCTTTTGCGGCTCTAACAGGTCTTCTGGGAAGACTATCTGCAAAGTTTGGAAGCACTGATGTTAGAGGAGAAGGCCTGGCTCTAATGGTAGCCATACACGGGCCAATTTGTCACCGATCAATTGCCGATCGATTCCCAATCTTTCCAGGCGATCTGGAATGGGCAATTGATCGGATCGGTAATCGATGCAACACCACCTTGGAAATCCGATTTGTGGCTGATTTGGACATGGGCCAATCTCCAAAATGGCCGATTCCACAAAACTCATCGACCGGAAAGGCTGCTGCATAGGGCTATGGGTCCATCAACATACTCTGATTGCCAAACGATCGACCAAAAAAAAACAACATGTCAGATTTTTAGTCAGATTTTTTTTTGTCGTTCGGCCTGTCTGAGCAGAACCCGATTGATTGTCAATCGATCGCGTGAACGCGGGGGGTGATCGATCTGTTAAAAATCTAGTGAAAAATTGGTGTTTGGCTACCTTTATGCATCCCAAAATTGTTCTCTCAGGTTAAGTGCAGCCCTCTCTGTAGACCAATCAGTTCAATTTCCTGCACACCAAACTCACTCACCCAAGTCTTTATGGACCTTTTAATGACTGGTTCACAGTCACGTTTGAACAGGAAGGACCCATCCCCAAACTGTCCCCACAAAATTGGAGTTATGAAATTTTACAAAATCCTAAAGCATTCTAAGTATCTTTTAGTGGAACCAAGGGACCAAGCAAAAACCTGCTAAACAATCCCACACTTGGCACCATGGAGTTAGGCAAGTACCATCTTTCTTCCATCTACCAGAGTTTTCCATGGGCCTGCAACCCAGAAAAATATTCATTTATTCAAATAACATGTCCCCAAGGCTCTACAGTTCAGAATCAGCATGCATTACACATCTGCATCTGACACTTTGCATTGCATTTGGTGATGTAAGGCTTGGGCACTGCTGCCCAGGCTTAGAAATCTTGAGTTATATGATTTGGATGGCTTGGAAATCCTGAGTTATATGATTAGGATGGCTTCGAAATCCTGAGTTATATGATTTGGATGGCTTAGAAATCCCAATGCTTCTTTTTAAGGAATATATATATCCGAAGAATGTGAGCCTGAATACTCTGAATATTATTGTAGTCCCTGCTTCTTTGCCATTCTTTTTTACAACTCACCCTGGATTTCAAAAAAATAAAAGACGCAAGAACAACTCCATTTACCCATCTAACTACGTGGAAGGATTAAAGACTTAAAATAAACTTTCTCCATGTTGTAATTCAAACTCAGATTGCTGAAAGCACAAAACTACGTGCTTGTTAAACCCAGACATATGCCAATCAACCATAGTCAAATTTTTCAAAACAAAATACAACTGGAGGACTTAATGTTACATTCCAAGAAAGCTGTGGTGCCAATCAACCAATTTTCAACTTGCTAAAATGATTGCCATTTGCATACCTGACTCTTCAGGTTTTGATTAAGGCAGCATATTCAAAAAATTTAATGACAAGTTATTTGATTCTTGTGTAAAATTAAAAAATCTCAGAGGGTAAAACACTCTACACAGTTCAGCTCATGCTTCTTAACCCTGTAAAGGCAGCAGATATATAAATCAAAATTAAGCCAGGAATACAGGGTTCGATTTTTGAGCCGTTCGCGATTCCTCTGCAGCAGCGTGACGACGTAAACGTAGTGGCTGCCAGCAGACAGCCTTTCCAAAGTACAGGATATCGAACAAGGTTTACCAACATAATGGTAACTTGTAGTTTCGAGAGGGATTGATTTTTGTATAGATCTTTGCACAATAGACCATCGTGAATGCGAACGGCGATCTGCTGTACAAAAATCTATGCAAAAATAGAGCAGTGTATTCCTACCTTTTCACCTCCTACCTACAATATTTGGATAAAGAGGTCTATCTACTGAGTCCAATTGCAGTCATGGCTGCCATTTGTTAATCATGATGATGTATTTCCATAGCCACAAAAGCTAGGAGGGAGGCTATAGTTTAAGGTTGTAATGGACGAATGAGTTCTTCAAGTCATGGACCTTCTAGCTAATGTTAGTCAATATCTCTATTGTTTGAATCTATGTAAGCCTGCTTTGGAAGGGCATAACTTTGCAGTGGCCAGAAAATCTAAGTTGAGGGTACAGTTTTGATATTTGTATGGTAAACATATAATCCTATCTTATGCATAAGTACATTATTATAGAAGTAATCATTTCATTCGCTAAGGCTGACATGTGCTGTCATGAGATAAGTTTCAATTTTAATGGAAGGTTCACCTGAAATGAAATATTTATAGTCCTGTGTTATCCAATACCCCCACCATGAAGTAAATGTTTACTTTAAGTTGCCAAAGGAAAGCCATAAATCATGAAAAATAAAATGCACAAGGTCTCATACTGTTGACTTAGAACCATTGACAAACAACTATTATACACAAGTCCCTCTAGTATGATTTTCTGGCAAGGTGTTGTGTTTTTAAAGAAGACTTGTGTGCCAAATATAGTCTATCCAACTAGTGTTCACTGTAAAGCTCAACCCACTGTATCCTAATGCTATTACTGTCCTGTCCATTTATTAATCCATCAATCTCACAAGCCATTATCTTGGCTCGAGCTAGGCCTCGAGGATTCCCCAGTGAAATCTCCTATTGCTGGAAAAGAAAGCCATTGGAAAGTTGAAAGAATAATCATCTGGCTTGAGCATATGGCAGCAGCAGATTTGATGGCTGTTTCTTTGGTATGAAGCTGTGATATCTCTTAACGCTATAACTGGCCAGGGAAATCAGTACTTTTGATGATTTGTTTGGAATCTACTTTTTATTTTCAGTTTAAACTCTTATTGTGTTTTGCTGTGCACATGGTTACTACAGTGGGAAAGGGTCAGCATTCGTTCAGACTTTTATCACTGTAACAGTCCTCACAATGTAAAATATAACAATGCTCAGTGGCCAGGGTAACGTTCTACAGAGCTGAATGGGCAGCGATCTCTCAGTTTGGGCTTTTGGATTTGTATATTTAGATCAACCTATGCAGTATATCTATACTTGTGTATCCAATAGGTACAATAATCCCACATATCATTTATTTAAAAGTAACTATACAATACCCGTTACCAGTTGAACTGTTCTTTCTTATTACTGTAATGAAATCAAACTGTATGACCAGCAAAGAAGGTGTCTGTGTTCTTACTTTTCAATATAAACTTGTGTATTGCAGAGTTTGTTAAAATGACCTATGTCAGTAGATGTTGACTTCTGTACTAGTGGTCCAGATTCCTGATGTCCTGACATACACCCCTACATA
Source organism: Ptychadena robeensis (assembly GCA_036250615.1). Taxonomy (NCBI): domain Eukaryota; kingdom Metazoa; phylum Chordata; class Amphibia; order Anura; family Ptychadenidae; genus Ptychadena; species Ptychadena robeensis. The sequence continues at coordinate 121,612,132 of CM070034.1, forward strand.
GAAGCATTGCTGTTCAGGGAGCATGAGCAATACTGAAAGGAGTTGAATGTAGGGGGTGCATTGAACTTCTAGAGATGCATATCTCTGTGCCCCATGGTAAACAGAAGTTTAAATGGCCAGCATCCTGACTAGACAAGTCATTGGAAATCAGCCTTGAACATTTTATTTTTATGAAAGCTTAGAAAAACCAGTAGAGCAAACAGGAAAACTCTTCATTCATCTTAGCCTTGCCCACTCACACACAGGCAACGTCTAAATAAATTGTTATATGGCACTATTGATCATGTGAGATAATGAGAAGTGGTACCTCTGATTAGAGATGGTCGAATTTTACAACTTGCTAATTTTGTGAGCTGATTGCAAAGCCTCTGAACATAGTATCATCACCAAACTTGCTGGAGATGTAGAGAAGGGTTGTGAGAACATTTGGCATATGGAGTTTTTGCATAAATTAAGTTAAAAAATAATGTTGAAATTCCGATTTTTGAAATTTTGACTTGACTTTGAACTTCATTTGGGCAAAAACTATTTGTGCTTTAGACATACATTCTTTGTAGTATACCCAAACCAGCAAGTTTGGTGTTGATACCATGTTCAGGGGCTTTGCATTTAATTTGAAAGTCGAAATGGTCAAATTTGCACCTCTAATGCACTTTTTTGGATATATTGTTTTTTTGCAGCACATATGGTAGGTATAAACCTACTGATACCCAAAACAGATTACATGTGAATAATGAGAGCCCCTTTATTCTGCACATCTTGTAGAGGTTTATGAGACCTTATATTCTAGCTTTTATATAGTTTTACATTATGGCCGAGATATTAATGTTATCACTGAGATAGTTCTATGGTATCCAAACCAGACAAAAAATTGTCTTTCCGTCTGAAAACTAAGCTTCTGAGAATCCAGCACTATTGTTTAGCACGAATGTTCGAATCACACATTTTTATTGTGAATATCGGCACTTTGAGCATTCGATCTCGAATATAGTGCTATATCTTCGTAATCTTGAATATTGAAGATTCCGAAGAAAGTACCATGCATTGCGTTATCAATATCCGCATGTACAAATGCCAATTATCGCACACTTCTATGACTGTTGTCTAATGTGGTGATTAGTGATGGTCGATCTTCGGCCAGGTCCGCCCGCAAATGGGCGGATCTGACTTTTAAAGAAGTCTGCCGTCTACCTGTTCGCAGTCAGATTCAAACTCCCTGCCTTTAGGCGGGGTATTTGAATCTGAAAAACCGGATGTGACGTCAGTCTGGTACCTGGAAGGCATAGTTCCTGGTTGCGTTAGCCGGATGTGTCGTCACTTCCGGGTTTACGAGCCGGCTACTCACAAGAAGACTGGCTTCATGCCTGATCTTCTAGTGAACAGATTCTTTCTCTGGTGGGATCTCACTGCTCCTGACCCCGCCGGAGGAAGAATAGAGAGCTCCTTCTCACCGGTGAACGGGGCAGGTCGAACACCAGTACTGCTCGTCGGCCGTGCGGGCAGTTCGGCCATCACTAGTGGTGATTACACTTCAGCTACCATTTCACACTGTGGCACTAGATGTCGCTGTGACAACACACGATTTTCGCAATAAATAATAATGACAGGATATCTCAAATTTTCTAATATATTTCTAATATATTTATATAATATATTTGGAGAATATTTGGAAAATAATTTGCAAATTCATGCTATGCTGCTTGTCACTATCTAGCAAATATTTTCTGTTAATGCCACATATGCCTCCCTAGCATATATAGTATGTGCCATTCCTTTGGTACCCCACTGCAAGGGTGTGACCACACCTCATCTTACACCATCATCTTGGTTCATTCTGTACCTTATAATATAAGGAGAACTCTCTAAGAGTGCCATAGGGTTTATATTAATATGCCTGGTAGCAATCAGCATAGCTGCAATAGGAAAGGTTTAGCCATTCTTGCATGAATATAAATCTACTGCAATAGTGGTAACACTTTTTGGGACTTCCAATGAAACCCAAGGGTTTAACAGAATCCTGGATGAGAAACCCAACCTAAAGCAGACCTACCATCTGGTAGGTCACTTGTCATGATTGGCAGCAGCGGCCCAGTCCCGTAGGATTGTGACATCACAGCAACAAATATTGCAAGAAAGTTCTGGTTGCAATAGTGACATAATGTGTTCTTAGCAGCTCCATCTGGAAATTGCAGCTCCAGTATTTCAAGGATGAAACCAGGAAGAAGAGAGGAAGTTGGCTTTGTTTTGCCACTACTAAAGATGCTGGCGCCAGGAGTAATGGACAGACGAAGATAAGTATGTTCTTTTATAGATTGTGAGGTAGTTTTCCCAGATTGACACTACTGACAGGTAAGTATTATGTCTATGTAATGTATGTGTTTTAATATTTTGAGTTTAGAACTGCTTTTATCTGTTGTGTGAAATAACACCAACATAGAAGACGCTTATTCTAGAAATATTATTCAATTGAATTTTCAGTTTGAACTTTGCAGTGAATATACAGCAGTAATAGAGTCCCTATGTGTGTTGTTGTACTATGCGAAGAACATGCATAAAAAAAAGAAGTGAACGTAGTTGGGCCAGGAACTTTAGCATTGCAATGTCACATTGCCAATAACTAAGAAATTGTACCGTGCATAGTCATATTTCTTTTCTTTTATTTAATGACTTAATTTAATTTAGTTAAACCATTACATACAATATAACACATATTCTTCATATATGTATAGTCACATAAAAATAAATACGGTATATGTTATGTTTTGCCCTATCATGTATGCCATGTAAGCTGTATGTGTATATATATATATATATATATATATATATATATATTTAGCGTATGTAACAGTTTATATTATAGTTGCATATGCCAAGGTGACAATATTACACTTCCTTGGTTCATTACAGGTTTGTTGGCCTTTTTGCTGAAAGTTCACACATTGTCAGTCAGAAATAGAAAACATTACTGCGCTGTAGATCTTTTGATAAATCCCATTACAATGTGTAAGAGAGGGAACGTCTCCTGTTAACAGCGTTCTACTATTTGCCAGGAAACCCACATGGGACAAACTGATCACAGCTTCACAATTTAACACAGACAGAAAATGCAGCAATCAGCCCTCTTTCTTCCTCAAAGGGAACTTCACAAAGCAAAATCTGCACTAGGTCAAACAAGAGCAGAGCATTGTGGTAGTTCTGGTGACAAATGCTGAGGATTCATCTTAGAAAACGGCAGTTATTACCCATTTTGTACTGTCAATGTAAGATGTGTGTGGCAAGTGTGCACCTTATTCAACAGCAGCACAATAGGTTGTAGTTCTATGTGTCAATTGGGGGTTCTCACATCCAGTTGCATTATGTGTGGCAAAGCAATGTATCAAACTTTACCAGTTTTTCTGTTTACAAAGGGCTACACTTACTGGATAGCATCTAATATGCCAGAGCAATGTGTAATGTTAAAATGGCCTATGGAGAATAAAAAAATGGACTATGGAGAATAAAATTTACATCTGTTTTTATCACATTAGACAATGAATGTCCAACATGCGCATAATATATGAATGAATATTTATATCTACAGATGAGATGGTTGTAAAATTTTTAAACAGTATTTTGGGGAATTAAACACAAATACCCTGAATAAGATATCATCCAAAATTGTTGCAGCTGTAGGGAAGGGTTGTGGTAACATTACAAAAAAAAAGGAAGAAGAATTGAAGTTGAAGTTTAAGTCTATTTTTTACCAAAAAATCTTACTTGACTTTTATTTTTTAAGTCAGCGACAACGATTATTAAAATAAGTTGACCGTCTCTAGTCAACAGGCATAAATTAAGCAAATGAGATTTGATCTTTTCCAGAATTATAAAAGTCTACATGCCACATCCCAACTAGTGAATGGATTAAAATGAATACATTGTTCTGCTGTGCTAGGTAATGGACATCCCAAAAAGAAGTTAGCTATGGGGACTGGACATTCATTACATTCTGGAGAGCAGCACCTCTTCTACAGAAATAAAGGATGGACATTTCTGTAACTAGACCTTATAGATGCACCTTACTGATCAGAGGGGGGCAGCACTTGTAAATATATATATATATATATATATATATATATATATATATATATACA
>CM070034.1:121632880-121681844 GCA_036250615.1 Ptychadena robeensis
AGTTGCAGTGTGCCTTTGCCCGAACTGGGTTCGGGCATATCGCTAGGGAGGTTAATATTAGACGAGTAATGGCAGAGCCTTCAGCTTTAGGTTTCCTCTGAGGGTAAATTAGAGTGTTTCTGTCAATTTAGTTAACTCTCTGGTATGTTCTTTTAAGTAACCTGTTGCTGTAGCCACGATCCCTCAGGCGCTGTTGGAGTAGATTGGCTTGTATTTTGAATTCGGCGTCGGAGGAACAATTGCGCCTAACCCTGAGGTATTGACCATAGGGTATAGATTTCACCAACGCCTGAGGGTGAGCACTATCAGCATGGAGGATTGTGTTCCCCGATGTGGACTTGCGGTACAGGGTGGTGGTTATCCGACCCTCCACCACTCGAAGTTCCACATCGAGGAACGAGATGCTCTCCGGGGAGCATACCATGGTAAATTTTAAATTCAAATTATTGTTGTGGATGGCAGACATGAACTTGGTTAGCTCATCCCTGGATCCCGTCCAAACAATCAAGATGTCATCAATGTACCTTCGCCACAGCATGGCATGGCAAAGGTACATCGACATGTCCTCATCGGAAAAAAGTTGCCTCTCCCACTCCCCCAGGTACAGGTTGGCGTACGATGGCGTACAACATGTGCCCATCGCTACCCCCTGCACCTGGAGGTAGTGGGTATCCCCAAAAACAAAAATGTTATGGGTCAAAATAAACTCTAGAAGGGTCAAAATGAATTCATTGAGCGGGTAAAGGCTCTGATCTCTTTGGGCAAGAAATTTGTTGATTGTGGCCTCGCTGGTGCGGTATACTACTATACAACGTTTCAACGTCTATAGAGACGAGTATACTGTTAGTGGGAATTATCATGTCGTCCACCACTTTCAACACATCTATGGTGTCTTTTAAGTACGAGGGGAGAGTTTCCACAAATTGCCTGAGATGATGATCCACAAAGATACTAGCTTTCTCAGTTAATGACCCGTTACCTGACACTACAGGTCTTCCGGACGGGCTGGTGACCGACTTGTGGGTCTTAGGAAGTGCATAGAAAGTGGGTAGAACAGGATATGGTACATTTAAGAACTCCATGATGTCTTTATCAATGATTCCCGCTTGGGAATAGTCGAGTATAATCTGATCAAACTGTTGTTTAACAATATTTGTTTCTTCTGGGCGAATAGTCCTGTACCAGTCCTTGTTCTTAAGGATGGACAGGCACATTTTGGTATACAATGCTTTTGACATAAGCACTATATTTCCACCCTTATCGGCTGGCTTCACAATGAGGTCCTCCTTCATTTGGAGGCGCTGTAGGATGAGTTTTGTTTCTGTACTTGCGTTAGTGCGTTCTAATCCGTGGGACTTTAAGAGATTCCAGTGCCCTAATAATTTGACTGGTGAATGCGTTTATATTTGGATTTAAATGGAGGGGGGGGGGGTTTCAGACTTCTTTATTATATACAAGCTACTTATATTCCTTGGAGACCATGTTTTTCCACAGTAGTTGTGCTTGTCCCCATCCTAAAGTCTGTAGAACATGCATCCCTCTTTCACAATTTGTAAGCTGGTTGGGAAAGCTGAACTTTGGGGATGGTATCTCATATTTCATGGGCCCTAAAGATGCCACTATTATGTAAATTTTTGTGCTCACTAATAAGACTTATCTTAATGAACATGAACACATTATCTGTAGTGTTAAGTTTGAATATTAGAATTGCAAAAATATATTCCACGAATACCGAGAATTCGCTAATTTCACGAATATGGCGGCATATATTCTCAATTTTGAATATATGAGATATTGTGCATTGGCAAGCTTATGGCAATGGATGGTGAAACTAAATGGAATTCAAAACTAAATGTGACCATTCATTTTTAAAGTAATCGCGATTACAATTGTGAATATATTTTCACAATACATGGCTACACATATTTGTGACTATTGAATCAAATATTAGTAGAATTATTCGCAAAATACCTCAAATTTTAATATTTCCAATGCCGCTCATCAGTAGTTGCCTGGTCCTCTGGCAAAGTAGATATTTCAAGTTGAGAGCAATACTCTTCATAAGGGTTTAAATGTTCCCTCAACTCTTTTCCTAAATTTCCAATAATTTTGTTGATACCATCTTTAGTCAAAATGTTGCTCTATCTCTATTTAGGGCTTAGAATTAAGAAGCCAACATTTATATTGTCATTAAAGTTAAAATTTTCAAAGGGACAAATGTTGGCAATTGACAATGTGGCAATCTAAGAAGGCATTTCACTCATTTTACTTCAGCCATCTATAGGATTGCCTTCCTATGGGAACACGAAAGGTAAAGTAACCTGGTTGGGCTTTTACCCATCTCCTACTTTGTTTAAGACTAAAAAAATAGATGGATGTAGTTATATGGATATAGATATGCTAGTCTAAATGTAGTAAACGGACACAGAATTGTTTGCTATGGGTTTTTACACTTTGCTTATGACCATTGCTCCTTGTTCATTGTTAAAGGACAATGTAAAAAAAAAGTCTTATATTCTGGAAGAAAGCCCAGCAATAGAATAATGTGCTACAAACACCAATACCTCAGAGCCGCTGCCACATAATTCTCTGCCACTGCCTAGACCAAGTCTATGATAAATATACCTACTTTTCCCATAGCTTGCAAAAATTCTGCCATTACTAGTCCAAATTTCTCCTATTTCCAAATGTAAAATGGAACTTCAGGGTGCCGTGAAAAGTGAGAGAGGCATTATAACAATGTAAATTCTTGGGCATTAATCTTTATGGTGTATCCGATGCACACAGCGCTAAAAGTTCCATGAGTGTTGTAGACCCAAGTAACTATTAAAATTTACTACTTGGAGATAAAATGCAGATGAAAGAACCATTACTTTATAACAGCACAGTATATAAAAAAAGGAAAGTGATATGCTGAAGTATCATAAAACGCGTCAGGGAGAAGTGGCGTAGTGAGGCCGTGGTGATATAGGGTAATGGGCCTACATTTTAAAAACTCAGGAGTATTTTAGGGGGGCATGGGATTTCTATTTAATATGGCAAAGAACTCTAGTCTTTTTTTTACTGCGAACTGAGAAATAAGGATTTGGATTTGTCATGTGTTCATGAAATTGCCCTTACCTTTTCATTTAAGGCATTTTTAGTACAAAAAAAAGATGTTAGATCATATCCCTTACAGCATCAATAAAAATATATGAGCTCTCTTAACACAGCACTGTGTTCCCATATACCTAAAAGGATGATATTAGGTTTTGCATTACAACATATTTTCTGAAGGCCATTGTAACCACCAAAGGACTGCAATGCAGTTAGAATACACGAGTATTCAGATTGCTAAATGTAAATGATAATATTCTCTCTTTCTAAATGCCTTCGGAAAATAAGAAAACCTATTGGTGTTATGACACTTGAAACTGTACATTGGTAGAAGGATGAGATTTCAGAACATTCACATTCACTCTCTGCTGCATTGAATAGAGTTGGAAATTCAAATGAAACCCAACAACAGTTAAAATATAGTACAATCAACAATATTTTAAATAAAATACCTTCAATAACAGGTAAAAAATTTAATTGTTAACTAAAAAGTTGATTGTTATTTAAGAATAAAATATGTGAACTACATATACATATTTGGACTTACAATGATGTTGCAATAAAAAATTGCAGAACATTTAATTGGTTTAATAGGCATTTGATTAATTTGGTTCTAGTGCTTAAGAGACCATCACAACACCAAAAGGAAGATGACTCTAAAGATGATACTTAAACCTTAGGGAGTGTATTTAGAAGTAAGTATGCTGTGCTTGAGTTACTTGTTCACTAGAGATAGTAGACATTTTTTGACTAGCTGACTTTGTGAGCTGATTGCCTCTGAAAATGGTATCAACACCAAAATTGCTGGAGATGTAAAGGAAGGTTATGAGAACATTGGCAAAAGTTTTGCTCTAGAACATGTAGTTTTTGCATAAATAAAGTTCTAAGTCAAAGTAGAAATTTCTACTTTCAAAAATTTTACTTTGAACTTAATTTATGCGAATACTATTTGTGTTAGAGCAACAGTTTTTTTTTTGTAGTATACCCTCAACCATTCCTTATATCTCCAGCGAGTTTGACAAAGATACCTTGCTCAGGGGCTTTGCAATTAACTTAAAATGGTTAAAAAAATTCAACCATCTCTACTGTTCACAAAGATCACAAAACACAATAATACACTAGAGTAGAGGAACAGTTAGAATATGTGAAGGTACCAGATTTTTACCTGCTGTTTCCCACCTCACCAACTTATACCATATTATACCATCTTCCTTTCTAATCACAGACAAGATCAGATGTTAAGAGCTCACAGGCCACTTTGGTCTGGGGTGGGAAAAATAAAGGAGATAGCAATACTTTTTTTGTTAACATTTCTACAACCCCAACAATTGATGATGATATTATGTTCAAAGACTTTGCTATTAACAATTGAATATTTGGCAACTTTGAAAACCATATCTGCTTAAGTGGATCTAAACTATAAGAATTAGTATGAGATGTATATCCTCTCATACTTGCATCGGAGTGTCACTTGCAATGATTCATTGATAGTGATGGCGCGAACCCGGAATTTGATGTTCAACGAAACGGCGACACCGACCTCCGCAGAAGGTCCGCGAACCCGGCGAACCCCATAGACTGGCATGTGGGCGCGACGGAAATAAGAAAAAAAGGGACCCTTTGGCCGCAATAGTGTTGGTGAAAAGTTATTTCGTGGGTCTAACACTCTGGACAATGACATGACAGAGGGGAATCCATGGCAAACTCCCAGAAATTGTTTTTTCACACAATAAATCCGCACGAGGATTTCTAAATGATACTGTAGTCATGGGATTTGAACATAAGATGGGGGCTGGGCACAAACAACATGGTGGTAGATGCCTGTGGGAATCCCCTCGAAACACCTGTGAGATTGCTTCCGTTGCTACAGTTAAAAGGGTGTTTAATTTTGTGGCGGGGGGGGGGGCGGGGACTATGGTGGAGGGGAGACGTGTGGGGGGACACTGGTGGAGATGGTCAGTATGGCGGACAGCGGTGGTGATGGGCAGTGGAGGAGGACATGGTGGGTGGACGTGTGGAGGACACTGGTGGTGATGGGTCAGTGTGGAGGACACTGGTGGAGAGGACAGTGTGTGTAGGACACTGGTGGGCGAGGACAGTGTGGAGGACACGGGTGGGTGATGGTCGTGTGGAGGACCTGGTGGAGGATAGACAGTGTGGAGGACATGGTGGAGGGGACAGTGTGGAGGACCCTTGGTGGGTGACGGTGATGGCGGTCGTGTGGGGACACTGGGGGAGGATGGTCGTGTGGAGGAACTGGGGCGATGTACAGTGTGGAGGGACCACTGGTGGTGATGGTCAGGTGAGGACACTGGGGGGGATTGGTCAGTGTGGAGGCACTGGGGAGATGGTCACCATAAAAAAACTCGCCATAGTGTTCTTTGGCGAACAGGCGATGTTCGCCGGTGTTCTCCGGCGAACAGTTCGGGCCATCACTATTCATTGACTGAATCAGTATCCAATTATGAAAACTAACATAATCTCTATAAGTGTGACAGGTGCCATATTGTATGTGTTCTGTCCCATAAGCACTAGTATTGGCTATGCCATGGCAATATGGGGGTGTGGCTAAAAGCAAGCTTTTCTATTTTGAAAAAAAAAACAGATTATTAAATGTTTTCTCCTATAACATGTGAGCACAAGTTTTTGTTGCGAGTTTAGTTCTGCTATAACATTGGCAACATGGTTGAGCATGTTGGAAACCATCCCTTATTTTCATTTAGAGATGGTCGAATTTTTTTTCCAAATTTGACTATTTCAATGATTTCAAGGTAATTGCAAAGCCCCTGAATATGGTATCATCACCAGATTCTCTGCACATGTAGAGAAGGGTTGGGGGTATACTCCAAAAAAAAGTATGTCTCTAACACAAAAAGTTTTTGCACAAATTGAGTTCAAAGTCAAGTAAAAATTTCTAAAAATTGGAATTTCGACTTTGTTTTTTAAGTTAATTTATGCAAAAACTATGTTTTTTTTAAACGTTCCTACAAAGTAAGAAGTCGAAAAATTCGACCATCTCTGTTTTCATTAGGAATGACCCTTCGATCTGCTTAAACCCCTTTTAATATATTGACTATATAAATCCACAGGATATGGGTGTCCTACATCCCATTGCACTTTCTAGTTTACTCTTTCTTCCTCTTCCTTACTGTAGTCTAAAGCCCCCCATGCACCTTTAGATCACTCCATACACTTTCCTTTAGATCTACTAACAACTATGTAGTGCCGGGTCCTGCCTGATAGAATACATAGTGGTTGGAAGTTGGAATAGTACATGGTTTTGGTAGAAGAAAATAATATTATACAGATATTGTATAGTAATATTGTAAGGTGTGATTACATGTGTTCTTGGAAAAGAATTGTTTAGTTATCCCTTGAGCAAATGGTTAACATTTACACTCTGTCTTTGAGTGGCCAGAAAGTGTATGAAATCTGTAAAGCCTCTATATTTTAGTTAATCTTTAAAGAGAACAAATTTCTGAAGTAGCTCAAGTAAGGCCTTGAGGGTTTAATTCCTGGAAGCCCATGTCAGAGCTCAATAGTCATCCTAATAAAAGGTTCATCACTACCTATTTTAGAGCAGATTTTTTTTCATTTTATACTCCGGGCTTGGCAAGTCTCACTCACTTCACAAGAACATCAATCACACAGAATTACAGGTTCAACAGAGGCTTCTCAAGTCAGATCCTTTTTTTTTGTGACAAAGAAACATTTTTGATAACTGGGCTAAAGGTGGTGTATTAGTATTAGAGTTAAGTTGTAAAGTCTACTTCACAAACTGCAAAGACTTTATAGACTATTCTGTATAAAGAATTTTAACTGTATTTTAGATATGTTTCGCCGATTTCGACTTAATTGCAAAGCCCCTGAGCATGGTATCATTACCAACCTTGCTGGAGATGTAGAGAAGGGTTGGGGGTATACTCCAAAAAAGAAAGTAAGTCTCTAACACAAATAGTTTTTTCACAAATTAAGTTCAAAGTCAAGTAAAACATTCGAAAATCGTAATTTCGACTTTAACTTTGAACTTAATTTATGCAAAAACTACATGTGCTAGAGCAAAACTTTTTTTTTGTAATGTTCCTCCAACCCTTCTCTACATTTCCAGCAAGTTCGGCGATGATACCATTTTCAGGGGCTTTGCAATAAGCTCACAAATTTGCAAGTTGAAAAATTCGACCATCTCTACTGTACGTGTGATATGTCATATTTATAATTATTGAGATGTTCAAATTAGTAGGGTTCACAAAATAACTACTAAGTGAGAAAGTGTGGTCACTGTGCAATTTATTTATGGGCTGCCTGTATTGTTATATGGGCCTGTATTGTAATGCACAGCCAGATAACAAAGGAGAAGTAGTCCTCTTTAGGATCCTCAACCATAATCCACCTTGGTGCAAGTATATAAACTTGTATGGGCAGCTGTAAACTCAGCTTCAAGATCGGATAAAGAAATCTCGAGCAGCGAGGTTAAATTAGAGAGAGAATTGTTTTGGGATTATTAGCGTGTTAAGGAGCATACTTGTAATAAGTGAGAAAATAGAATAGTGACTTATGCTTTGGGCTGCTGGTTTAGCCTCACCCTTTGGTGGTGGTGAGTATGTGGTAGTGAATGGTACCAACGCAAAAAAGAAGGCTTACAAATGGAGGTGCCCGTATTGAAGGTGAAAAAAATGATGTATTGATGTAAGTCATCATAAAAAAACTCAGCTGTCAGGTAAAACAAATTTGGGTCCAGCACATCCACTCCATCATGTCTTAAGATCTGATTCCACAAACATATCCTAAAGAAGTGTCCGGTTGGCCATGAAACGCTGTTTATATTGGATGCGTTAATGTTTTACTTGACAGCTGAGTTTTTTATAACGACCTAAATAAAAATACGTAATTTGCACCTTCAATACGGTGCCTCCATTTGTAAGCCTTCTTTTACCTGGGTACCATTCACTACCAGTGATGGCCGAACTGCCCGCAAGGAGGAGAGTTCAGCGGCGAACATGGATGTTCGCCCTTCTTCTCGCCGGCGAGCAGTACGGGTGTTCGACCAGCCCCGTTCGCCGGCGAGAAGAAGATCTATATTCTTCCTCCGGCAGGATCAGAACCAGCGAGATCGAGCCGGAGGAAGAATCTTTTCACTAGAAGACCGGGCATGAAGCCGGTCTTCTAGTAAAAAAACCGGCTCGGAGCAGGAAGTGACATTAGTGACGTCACATCCGGCTCCCATAAAAAGGAACTCATTAGTTGATCCTCGATTCTGTACAGGCCGTGGTATCTTCTGTGTTTGTCCTTGTGAATTTGGTGGCCATAGCATTGGTTCTGAGTTAGCCGGATCTATTTTTAATTGTCTTGAACTTTGCAGCATCTATATAGTAAACAATTTGAGACACATATCTATTTTTGGTTGGCTGTTAGAATATCTCGTAGCTCTTGAGTGAACTATCCACCAATTGTCATGTTTTTTTTTTATTTTGCCTGCCCCTGTAGTATATTCTTAGTTTTGCAGGCCACACACCCAATCTGTGGCAACTGTTCTCCTGCAGTGCTTCGTTATTTTATTTTCTGTGGCTTTCAAAACCACATTTCATGAACTGTTCTAGTAACTACACTGATATGGTACCAATAAAACATAATGAGATGATCCAGCAATGATTTCATGCCCACTAGCACTAGCTTTGTTAATAACCAATACCATATTGTCAATATGATATTTAGAAGCCTCCTTAAATTTTAGAAGAGGAATATTTTCAGCTGCTTGTTTCAATATATATAGTATTCAGTATATATTTTATCTGCAGACTTTTCACATGCTTTTGGTAAAAGGGCAAAAGCCAATTGTAGCCAAAGGGTTGAAGCCAATATAGGGAGTTGGTTAGCAGTTGTATAATTGTAATAGTTAGCTATTCACTCTGTGAGAGTTTCTGTTATATTTTTATATATAATATATTATATTTGTTATTTTAATAAATTATATATATATATATATATATATATATATATATATATATATATATATATATAAATATTCTGAACTCTTATTCTCTCCATTCTAAAAAAAACCCTATGCAGTATCATAGAAATAAATTAAAGAATTATAACAAAATTCAACTTGAGTGGAATATCTTCTGTTTAGCGTGATGCAGTATGTCTTGCATACAAGTAACAGTTTTTAAAATGGTTTTACCTGTTAGCTATAGCTGATTTTTAAACAAAAAAGAGACATGCAGAAAACATATTTACAAAATGCAACCCAGAGGCTGAATGACAAGTTTATTTAAAAGGCAAGAAACAGGAAAAGGGAGAATAGTACTTCTTTATCCATCTGTGATCTCTATGTTGCTTAGGGCATGAGGTATGTCGGTCTCCTTTAATGAATCTTGGAAAAGGAGACAGGAACCGCCTGCAGCCAATAGCACCGTATTTTTTAACATTAAAAACTTGATTCGACACCTGGCATCATTTACATGGAGAATAGCACAGAGGGGACCTGTAACCTAACTTACAAGCATTAAACCTGTTACAAAGAGCTGAGTTTGTTCCAGTCCACCGCATTTTGTAATATAATGAAAGGCAATTCATTATTTCTACGACAATCTTATGAATGATTATTTCAAACCTAACACCAAAGTGAGCACTGAGTCTCTTGTGTGAAACAAGTCTCTTGCAGCATTAAAAAGAATGAGACCAAACACTGCACATCAAGGGGGTTGTGTGAATTACAGAGGTTTATAATTGTGGATTATTGTGGGACTTTGTCTAGTAAAATTATAAGTACAATATTTATTTATTAATATTTATTACTTTCGCAATTTAAACCCGAAATTTGCAACAAATGCGGCAAGAAATTTTAAATTTAGTCTTAAATCATTAGAATAATATGGGTTAACTTCTTTGAATACCCTGTTCTCTTACTTTGGAGGAATGTAGAAAAATGTCATGCAAACTAATATGCACAACATGTTATCAACAGGTTGATGATAGGGCAGCGTGATAGGCTGACCCTTCACCCCTTGTTCTTAGAAATTCTTTACCTGTGTGAAAAATAAGAAAAGCTTAAAACACATCTATTCTGTTGTCTATGTACCTGAACTTTGACTTAATTGCAGTTATTCATCAGGAAAAAATGTATGCATCTAATGCATTCAAGGGTTTGGGGTGCAGGAATCCCCCTTTAAGATGCAAGGTATAATTTGCCAATCTTTCACTAAGGACACATGAGTGACATAGGAGCTACAGATATAACTACAGAGCACACAATGGGGGCAGAGAGGGGATGCTGACATCTAAAACACCTAGAAGTTGTTTGTTGAAGATGTGAACCAATGACATTTTCACAAGTATTTGACATTAGCTTGATGCATTTAAGAATATAGGCAATGTTAAGTCTTTTATTTACATGGCTAGGTTCGAATCTCTGGGCACTATCTGCAAGGAGTTTGCATGTTCTCCCTGTGTCTGCATGGGTTTCCTTGGGGTGCTCCGGTTTCCTCCCACATTCCAAAGACATGTTAGGGTAAGGGATTAGTTACATATACATGACTTTGGTATGGGCATTAAATTGTGAACTACCCTGAGAGACAGTTAGTGATATGACTATATATACTCTATTAAGCTGGGCATAATATGGCGGTGCTATAAAAATATGAGATAAAAATAATATTAGCTGGTAAATATCTTTATATGATACCTGTATTTTGGGTACAATGGTAACCATTACCATATAGAAAGCCGATCTATCAACCTACCTACCTGCCTGAGGAATAGATATAATAATGTTAGCACTAGTGATGGCCGAACTGCCCGCAAGGCGGACAGTTCAGCCGCGAACAAGCATGTTCGCCCTCCTTCTCGCCGGCGGACAGTACGGGTGTTCGACCCGAGAAGGAGCCCTCTATTCTTCCTCCGGTGGGATCATAAGCAGCGAGATCCCGCCGCAGGAAGAATCTTTTCCGGGTCAGTGAGTCACATCCGGTTAGCACACCAGGAACTATGCGTTCCAGGATGCGTTCCAGTCGCCGGATGTGACGTCACTGATGTCACATCCGGGTTTTCCGATTCAAATTCCCCGCCTAGAGGCGGGGAATTTGAATCTGTCCGCGAACGGGCGGGCGGCGGACTTTTTTAAGAGTCCGCTCCGCCCGTTCGTGGACGGACATGCCCGAGGTTCGGCCATCAATATTTAGCACTTTGTGATTCTGCAGCAAGAATCAACAGGTATTCCAATGCTCAGTGGAAGGGCCTCTTGTACCATATGAGCAAATTAGACAAAATATTGGTACTTTGTTATGTTATAAAATAAAATAAAAGACACCACAGGAACAAGGAACAAATGTGTTTCCCATTCACTATATTATGAAGCATAATTATGGACTAAGGGTTTCTGACAAATCCTGAAGAAAATGAGAAAATGTAAGGTGAATTTGTACATTTTATTATTTAATTTTCTGTATTTACTCAAGCGCTACATTTTAAACACTCAGTTTTATTTCCTGAGTTACCTGGTCTAAGTAAAACCTCCTTTCATATGACTGTAGCTGCAAGTAAATTAGGCTGCTGGTTGGTCACAATAACAGTGCAGATAGGTGAATGTCCCCGGGAGAACATCACATAACTAGCTCTTTATTAGGAGCTCATAAACAGTAAAAACAGATATAATTATGCTTTACTAGAAGTCAACTAACAGGGAAGGTATTCATCTCACATTAAGTGTAGAAACAGTCATAATAACACAGAGAGCATTAGCTTGGGATGAAACACCCGATGAAGTGTAATTAGGACATGTTCCCAATGTAATCAGCATTGTTTTATGCTGTGAAAAGCCATTCGCTTGTGAGAAATATATATTCTCTAATAGGAGAAGAAGGAATATGGCACAGGCAGGAGTCCTGAAAGTATTTGGGAAATGGTTTAACTTTAATTCATATTATAATGAGGTCTCTAGCAGCTGAGGGAAATTAAAGTTATTTGGACAAGTGGACCTTTGGTTGTTCATTTTTCACTTTAATCTCTCAGGGACTATTAGGAAGTGGAAACTGGCTGCTCTACTGTTTTGGTGTCATTGTCAAAAACTATCACTTGAATTATTTCTAGAACTAGAAAGTAATTATTTAGTGCAGAACTGTGCTTTGTTATATAATGTGAAAGGCATATATATGTGTATATATATACTATATATAATTGCCTTAGATGTATATATAGAGGAAAGCATAGCTATATATAAAAAAAAAAGAAAAAAAAGCATTTTTAGTCTGGCTGCAGCAAAGTACATTATTAATTCCTCCATTTAACAAAATCCCTTTAATTTCCCAATGATTCGTTTTAATGGGGACATCATAGATTTAACATTACACAGCCTTACCAAACTTTAAGAGGCAAGTCTGTGATGGTCATCTACATAGTAAGTAGTGACCACTCTGGTATGAGCCAACTCCAGTTTGCCATTAATGACTGTCCAACGTATATATAGTAGCCAAGGCAACTGTAAAACCTGAATTTCTTTGCAAGGTGTACAACATTTCGTTGTTTTCAAGAAAGTACAGTGTTATGTTTACTCATTTGCAGCATGTGCTTGAACTATTTTATCTCTGGAGGACTGTTTTATTCAATCCTTTGGATTGGTGAAAGAAATTAAAATAAGTAACAAATCATAAGTTAGTACTTTGTTGGTAATAGCTAGTAAAAATAGTTATGTGTGGGTAATGGCAATTGTCTACTAGTTGTTTGCCAGTCTTCATAAACAGCAGTATCATTCATTTGAGACTCTAGAACAAAAAAATCAATATTGCATCTTATGTTGTATGTAAATGTATGTTATGGAAATATAATAATACTGTGGAGATTGCTAGTTAGTCTGCCTTTTTTTTTCTTGTCTGACACAAAAAGCCAAAAAGTACTGTTTACCAAAATTTTCCAAAATAACTGGCCTTTGAATTTTTAACATTTTATTGTTCCTACACAGTAATTAATTTACATGATAGACATTTGGCTAAAAGGAAGTTTACAGAGGGAATAGCCATAGTGCTGGAAGCTTTTTGGAAAGTTTAGTATAAGATAAGCTGTCCCTCGTGCTAGGATAGGGTCAAGCCATACTGCTGGATGATTTGCTGGCCAGTGTAGTAGCTGTCCAGTGTGTTAGGAAAGGATGGCCACTATGATAGGACATCTATCAGCCAGTATAGTAAGAGATCAACTGTCCAGGGTGGTGGGAGGGAACTGGCAAGGGTGCTAGAAGATTTGTTGGCCAGTCCAGAATTAAATGAGTTGTCCATTGTGCTAGAAGGTGCTCTTCCACTAGGAGATATGTTAGCCTATGCAGTAAGGGACGTGTTGTCCTAGGTAATTGAATGTTTGGAGAGGAGCTGACCATGGTGCTAGGTGATCTCTCATCTAGTGTAAAAAGAGATCAGTTGCCCCTGGTGTTAGGAGAGGAGCTGGCCATGGTGCTAGGAGATCTTTCAGGAAGTGTAGTAAGAGACGAGCAGTCCAGAGTGTTAGCATCAGAACTAGCCATAGTGCTTGGAGATATGTGAGCTAGTGTAAAAAGAGATGAGCTGTCCAGGGTGTCAGGAGAGGAGCTGACTGTTGTGCTAGGAGTTAAGTCATCCAGTGTAGTATGTGATGAGCTTTCCAGGGGGTTCGGAGAGGCACTGACCAAGGTTCTAGTAGCTTAATTGTCCAGTGTAGTATGAGATTAGCTATATGTGATGCTAGTAAGGGAGCTGGCCATAACATGTGATCACTATTTCATCAATTGAGTTTATATATACTGCTTACTTTGTATTCCAGCAAACCACTGACTGTCTTTGTCTGTTTGCATTGCAGGAAGTCCCTTTCTCCCGCGTCTGGTGCAGTAACCAGCAGCCACTGCACTGTGCCTTTTCCCTGGAGCGATATACGCCAGCCACAACTCAGCTGTCTTGCAAGATCTGTGTCAGACAGGTCAAAGGCCATGAGCTGATTCTTCAGATCCAAACATCTATTCTGGAGGTGAGCTGACAACTTAGCTTTAGGTTACAGACTACCTGGTATCATAAGAGAAAAGATCTGGAGGGGTTCTAATTCTGCATTGTGTATTCTCTGAGTTGTAGCTTTGATTATCTGGAATATGACTCACACAGAACAAATGGGAATTCTCCTAGGATAAAAGAACTGTAAACACAGAATGCACATTTACTTATGTAGCTTCTACAAATATCTGACGTTCTATTAATATTTGCTGTGTGGGAAAGCTATGCAGACATATTCCATGGCAAAAACTGAACTCGTCAGTGGTATTTACAGGAAGACTGTGTGCTGAGAAACATAATATATCTACATTGTGTTACCCCTGTGAATAGAAATACATAAACTGTTGTTGTTTCTGATACCATCATGAATTAGTAAATATTTATTTTTTTATAAATTGGCCAATATCATTTTAACTTCCACTTCCACATAAGAATGCAGGTTTCCAACAGGCTTGTAATAAAGAATTCTGTATTAATAAAATATGCTATATTCACTATATCTGCAGTTCAACAAGGAATAATAATTTCCCATCTAATCTTATATCAATGCAACAAAGTGTAATGTTACTAAAGATGAAGGATTCACCTCACTGTCATCTTTATAATACAATGCAGAAAGCAATCAAATTTGACTACACTGATTATATTCCACTAATGTAAAGTAATATCTGATTGTTTGATATAAGTGACTGCAGATTAATTAAAGGCTCTTTTATATTTTAGTACATGATGTGCTTGTAGTTAGAATAAACTTAGTAATAAATGAAGCAGGCAAAAAAAGTGAACAAATTGAAATGACTGGAGAAAGAACATTCCGAAAATTCAAAAGAACATTAGGTTGAATAAGTTGCTTGTAGGAACCAATAAGATTCAATATATCTAAGGAATTCATTCCTTGTAATTGTCAAGGGGAATAACAGTAAATAAAAAAAATTTGAGCTGCCACCAAAACAGGAACAGAGAGGGAAATCTTACAATGAGTTCCTTTGACAACTCTCACATTGAAAAGGTACATTCTCGCATCCTGTTGAGTTTAATGAAGAGTCTTGGCAAAGATAAACAACATGGCCCAAATCAGCTTAAATGATAAACATAAATCATATCAGAGGGTATGAAGTAGCATGTGGCTTTGCAGTTTTGCTTGGGAAAAATGTTTTTCTATGAGATATACTATAAAGCAGGCCCATCAGCAATAGAACTGTATGAGGAAACAAATTACCTGTAAAAATTGTAAAATTCGCTCATCGCTCCGCCCCTCTAGAGACTTCTACCTTCTCAAATCTCCTTGTGCCTGGCATCCAGCCAGTGTCACTAAAGAGGCAAATTGTAAAGGTCCCCACACACGCAACGAGCGGCAGAGGATTTTGCCGCCGACCAATGTGCGTGTGCAAAATCAACCGCTACTCTTGGGTGCCCACATGGGGCAACAGATCCCTGTCTCCTGAAAGCTCAGTCAGCCAGAGAACGGATATGTCCGTAAATCGGTGTCCCCATTAAAACTAATGTCCGGCACACAAAGGGTGCCCACTGATGCTGTGAGCAATGGAAAGCAGCGTGATGACATGCTCTCCACAGCTCATCTGTCGGTCCCCATTCGATACATGTGATGAGCCTGTAACTGGAATGTTGGACAACAGTGGTGGCATGGTGGCACTAGGAACAAGGAAGAGGGGAAGGTAAGTATGTGGTTTTTAACATTGTAAAGTGGCTTGCCTTGATCAAGACAGTCAGGTAAGTTAAATGTATATGTATCTTTTTTTTTAGTTAGAATACCAATCCGCTTTAAGGACCATTTCACACCTGCAGGAATGTGAGTGCAGATTTTGGCCTGTAACGGAATAGCACGCTAGTGCATCTGTTACTGGAAACCTGTGTACCTTAGCACTAGCCATTCTGCATTGCATTACTGTACCGCACCACCGCTGCAGTGTGAAATGGCTCTAAGATTTGATATTACAAAATAGAAGGGTACAGGTGTAAATTGTTGGTGGGAGAAGTAAATAACACAAATAAAAAAATATTTTTACAAAAAATATATCTGTATATAAATGGTCTCTATCACCCTGGTCGTAGTATATTTGCAAAAGTAAATCAACTAGTCAACTAGACTTGCTGAAGTTTTTAATTCTCACTAGCGTTCTGAATTCCGCATTCTAAATGGAAAAAACATTAGTAAAAAATAATAAAACTAAAAATATAAAAAACAGAAACCCCCTTGAGTTGGGATTTTAGAATCTCAAAAATATCCAATTAGATTAGTAACCATTTTGGTATAGCTTTTTTTTTTTTAAACAAAAACATGACCCACTCATCAGGGATTAGCAGCATAGGCAATATACGTATTAGCAACATAATATAACAATATAATTGCAGATATTTAACCTAATATTCCCAATACATTTGAGCAATTGTGATCTCACATGTGCATATTGCAAAAGCAACCAATGTGACTTTCCCCAGAATCTCAAATATTCACCATTACAAAGATATAGCTCTATATGCAAGATTTTCTCAACAAGTGCTGATATGCGCAATATTTTTACAGTTAACACTTTCACATGAAAACAAATAATTTATTACCTTCATTGTGCAAATCTCCACTTGTACATGCGCAGATTGCAAATGTAAGTTTCTTCAGGTACTGATGTAAAAAAATCTTGAATCTTCGTGATTACAAAGAAATAGCACTATATTTGAGATCTTCCTGAATTCTCAAAGTGCTGATATTTTCGCAATAAAAATTAATGTTTTGGAAATTTGTGATCAGCACTACCACTCATAGTATGATGACCTAAGTAAAGTTATTGATTGAATACTAAGAACCTTATTGTATTACTACATGTGTAGGTTTCAACCTATGCACAAGCAAAAAAACATTTATATTGCAGAAACATGGGCCATTACAAATTACTAAGAGGGTAAATAGGGCAGATTTAATTAAACCCACAGTCTAAATATATTTATATATATATATATATATATATATATATATATATATATATATATATATATATATATATATATATATATATATATATATATCATAATGTTATATAATGTAACAATGAAGGTTATGTGTTAAATTATCAAATGTTCCCAAATTGGACATTTTGTTTCTTACTAACATGAAGATTTGTCAACCAAAATCTTTTTCGAAATACATTTTACATAATGTAGTGATAAGAATGATTATAATTTAGATATAATCCAATTCAGATATCTTCAATTTAATTCCTACACTGGAATTACAGGACATGTTGTTTAGTAAAGGGTACAAAGCACTCATTAAACAAATTGCTGTGTTTAAACTATCACATGCTCGGGAACAGAACCAAACAATTCTCTGACACTTCTTGGAAGCAGAAGCTGTCATTGTTAAGCAAAAATTGCTACTATTAACTTTGGCTATTAAAAATACGAATTTAAATTCAGAATTAGCTGCCTTAATTATGTAAATTAAGATAAATTAGCTTTCTTTTTAGCCAAATTGTTCTGTGGACCTCTATTAAAGATATTTAAAATATATATTTGTGGTAGAATTAATGAGACAAAGAGAAAATACATTTTATCTATAAAAATTATATTACATTTTTATAGCAAAGTTTAATATTTCTCCTTTCGCAAATCAAACTTTACAGAACTAAATTCTTACTGCTTAAGGTAATAGCACTTTTATGCATCAGTGCGCAAGGATGGCTAGGCAAGCTCTTCTAGGAAAAGTTACCCTCCAAAGAACTCCTAAAGAAGCATATGATTTATTTGATCAACTGATTCATGAGTACTGCAATGATTGTCCCGACCAATAAATTGGGGAAGATAAACCAGATCAGCTGAGCAAATTATGCACTTTCACATGAGAACAGTGCCTATGAAAACTTACCATCCCATTGTTACAAATTGAAATGGCAAAATTTTGGGGAGAAATTTCAATTCAATTCATTGTTAAACCACTGAACATTGTATCATCACCAAAATTGTAGATAAGGGATTTGGCAGTTTGTGAAAATCTCTAATAACTAACACTGATATTAAGTTACTGTTTTTTGCAGACGATTAGACGTCTTTTCCTTGTAAACATGCCAGGAAAATGCGAACATGTTTCTGCTGGTTGGAGCTCCATTCTCCAACCCGCAGAGCAGGAGTTAAAGGAGACAGGGGTTCTGACAGCTTCCTTGCCTCCTAATTTCCCCCTGCTGTGGCTGCTAGCTCACATACAGAAGGAGGGACGATGCACCATCTAATAGATAGAAGCAGAAGGGATGATCTGGATCGTTCCTTCTGTATAATCAGCACATGCGAGCAGGCAGCTTCAGTTTTTTTTGTATAAATCTGTTTTAACTCCCAATCAGCTAGTCCCCCCCAAAAAATTTTAAAGCACTGCTACACAACAAACCATCGTCTTTTGTTACCTACCTTCTCCCATTAGTGAACATGGACTGTACTATGTTTGAACTATACTACATAGGATACTACAAAAGGCTGAGACAAGTTAAAAAAAGGACATTTACATATAATATTGTGGGGGTGGAGCATCCAATGGAGCGACTCTACACAAGTTGTTTCTTTAGAGCTTCTACCTATATTTATTGGCAAAAAGAAACCTAGCTGAGCTCATACTATATAATAAAGAATAAATATATTACAGCAATCTAAGGTTCCATGCGATGTTATATAAAACCCGGAAACCTGTCAGAAGCTGCTTTTCTTCTTAGCTGCATTCAGCTAAGCCCTTCTTGGAAGAATACATATCAGTACCTGGGGGGGAAAAAAAACAAATACAGGATAGCATTCAGAATTGTAAGGAGAGTGAATCTGTAATTTTAACTTCACCAAAATTCATATTCATCAAAGTGGCATTAAAAGTACAAGCAAGATAGAAGGCGAGAGAAGGAGCTGGGACCTGAAATTGATGGGAGCTGTCTCCAGTCAAGATATCAGCATTATTAACTGTCATTTTCTTTCACATTAGAGCAAAGTCCCATCTGCCAGTTACATCCCAGGACTCGGAACATCGGCACATGTGGAGTGTGGCTGCTACCTAGAGACCATTTTATGTCCCAGTATGAATAGGCTCAGCAGAGGATTTATAATACAGATAAATGCAGTCTATGACATGGGCTTTTGTCATGTTGTGATGAATTGCAATTGCTCCAGATACATTGTTAACAGAAGCCCCCTTCCATACCAACACTATATGATTTCATTTATCAATCCCAACCCCAGTGATAATTCCGTTTATCAACCAATGTAGGCAGCTCTTTTCTATGTACATATCTTTCCCCATCTTGCTTTTGTCTGCCTGACTATAGCTAATGGGCTTAGCTGGTTAGTTGTTTTGCTACAGCATTCTTCCTCATGTACCAGGTGGGATCTGCCAAATAATGTCATTGATGGAGGAAAGCCTATAAATGGAAATTTCTTGCTGTTGAAAAGATGGCTTTACAAAGAAATAATTGGTAACCAGATTTCTATGACTGATGACCTTAATGTATAGAACAGTCTTGCTGACCTCTGAAGTCAGACATGCCAATCAATTCTGCAATCGTATTTGCAGAAAGATATAGGATTTGTAAACACTAGCAACACACTAAAGATGCATGGTTCGATTTTAGCACAATCGATCAATTTGATTCAAGATCCGTAATGTATAAGTTCGATTTGTGAGCCAGATTTGAGGAGGGCGCTTTCTATATGCGGCCGATTTCATGGCAGATCAATCACCATGAGCACATGGTGGTCGATCGGCCGTAAAATTGCTCCACAAATTGAGTGTGTATGGGGGGCTTTAGAGATTAGGACAATGGGAAGGGAACAGTATCAAATTTGTCACCATTGGCAAATTTTACTAGATCAAAAGATTTTTCTGCTTTTGCTACGTTTGTGGAAGACTGAAACGTAAATTAATATATTGAAGAGATGTAAGGTATATGTTTTATTTTGGCTTACAGTTAGATGAGTGTGAGCTGATTCACCCAGTTTATTAATGTAAAATAACTGGTAGGTAGATCTTTGTGCCCAAAATAAAGATGTCAACTGATACTAAATAGACTGACCTTAATCTTGCTCATGTGGCTGCTCCTCCACCGAGGAGAATGGTGGGTATGCGAGATATGCGCCTCTACCCCCTTTCTTCCCCATCCTTTGTTGTGCTCTTTATATTGTAAAAATTGGGATGTCGGCACTTCCAAGCATATAAGGGGGATTTATGTTCTTATGTTCTAGCAAATCATGTGGCTGCTCTTATTTCATTTTCATCTACAGCCAAAACTTTGGTATTTATTCTGAGTATATCCCATTGTTCCATTGTTAACATCCCTACGGAAACCTCAGTAAATAAGAAAATATCTCAACAAAGTTATGGAACTGTTACCAAGTATTTAGCTGTCTCCAGTGAAGGACTCCTCTTTTGCTGTTGATGGTGAAATGAGCATCATCAGGACACTACACATGTTCATAAATACTGAATATGAAGTTGAGGATAATATTGGATGTGTATGAGGTTCAATATGCTATAGAGTTGTCAGATCTACTGCTCTCATATTTCTGTTAGTGATTGATGTGGACTACAGCAGATCATTTTCTAAAAACGTGTATTTGGTTCTGCTTTTTCCCTGACTGACAGTTTCAGTCTATTGTCAGAGGAGAATTGCAGTCAGTTGTGAACAAACTGAAATTATAAAATACAGTTGCCGCAGGCAACCCAGGACAGCAGGGAAGGAGAAGGCCATGAGTAAGATTACAAGAAAGTGCAACTGCTGCAAAATGATACCTATGTTTATTTACATCTGTTTATGCTCATTATCTTTTAGTTGTGTTAGTATTGAGAGTTTTTGAAAAAAAACTTGAAAATGACAATGGCATTTTCATTGAGTCTTTCAGGTAGATGTGTCTACTGAGCTTTTAAAAAAAATCCTTTAAATTGATAAAACTTTATTAATGAAAGTATAGATATTTGTAAGCTAAAATGTAACCACAGGGTCTATTTAGCTTTTTGTGACTGCACTGAGATCTCTGGAAAAGATCAATAATGTAAGCTGAAACACAAGTGACTTCTCCCCTTTATTCCTTTCCAATGGGGTATTTTAGTAATTTTAGTAGTTTCCATGAATTTAAAAGTATTTAAATAATGTACCATACTTTTCAGACCATAAGACGCATTTTTCACCCCCAAAATGGTCCAAATGTGAGACCCCCTTGGCTTCCCGCCAGCTCTCCCGAGTCAGATGTGGCCACAGCCAGATCCCTTATCTGTAATGTACGATTTCTACCAGCAGAGCCCTGCTGATCGAAGCAGTACACCAGAGAGTAGTGATGGCCGAACTTCGGCTCCTTCTCGCCGGCGAAAAGGGCGGGTCGAACACCCGTACTGTCCGCTGGCGAGAAGGAGGGCGAACATGCGGCCATCACTACCAGAGAGACATACATGAAAATTTCCAGCCAGCAGCTTCCATGTATGTCTGCCTGTAACTGCAATCATCGTGCAGCTCACATCTAGGAAGAAGTTCTCCCCCTCCCCTCCTGCCTGAAGTGTGCTCTCTAGTGACACCATTTATGTGGCTGAAATTGGGTACTGCAGGGGATTTTGTTTCCAGCTGAGAACATTTCCAATTTTTTTTCTGTTTTTCCTGCTCTAAAAATTATCAAGAATAATGCAAGAAATGTATTTTAGATTCTAAACATCTCACTTAGATCAAACTCATTGATGAAACTCTTTCCTGTAGCCCGTTTAGTGTTTATTGCCACAAGATGTACTGGAAAACATCTACCTGTATGTCCACCTCCTGCAAAACACATTGGCAGCCCTAACATTTATCTGGATCATGACAAAATGTATTTTCCTTAGAAGGATTTTGTAGTAAAGAAAATAAAATGCAGCCCTTTCATTTCAAACAGATTTGTTAATGCAGAATGCCTGATTCCTTGTCTCAGGAGGTGAGACGGGAAAAGTATGGTGGTGCTGGTGGGGGGGGGGGGGATGTTTCTATTCTTGTGCCAAAGAGAACAGCTTGCTTGCTTTACAGTCCCCTAGGGAATCTGGAGTGTTTTATCTTAGATGTGCAGATTACAAAACCTACCACTTCCCTGCAGATTTCATTTAAACTGATATGGCATGTGACACACCTTGTCTGTGCCAGATTCTTGTGTCAGGTTTACACAGCTGAGCTGGTGATGTGTTCTCTAACTAAATGCTTCTTGGACAGGCGTTCCTTTATCACATGCTTGTAGAACTGAATAAAGAAAAAAAAGTATTTCAAGCAAAATCAAGAGAAATATATCTAAGTCCAGTTACTGGTAGTTGGAGTGGGGGTGGGGACAGGAGAAGAATTAATAGGTCCATTTGGCAACACAACTGCAAATGAACAGGCATGTGCAACAAGATATGTTAGGTTCCATGTCTACGTGTAGCCTTCTATTGCTTTGTAAATTAAAAGTTATGTTATCAGCCTTCATGGAATAGCTTAATGAGGAATAATAAATGGGATGTATAAATGCAATATATAAGTATATATTGTTTTTTACTGCTGAATAGAACAGAAAAAATTATCCCTGTATAGCCAACCTAAGAGCCATGTGTATCAACATACAAAGAAAAACAATGAGAGGCTTTAGCTGGACTCTAATTGTCTTTTCCGTGTTAAGATCAATAAAATCTATTGAATTCTTTCATTTTTGTTTTCATGCTTTTCTTGTGCTTGTTTTCTGTACATGTTTCTATGTTTACATACAGTATATTCAAATAAAATAAAAAAATTTAAGCTAAGGTTACCACTGAGGTCAGTTTCGGGCCCATAAGAATTTATATAAAAAAGCATACAAAAGTTATTAAACTGTTATAGAAGCAGGAAGCTACTTGGTCCAGTCATGAAAAGCCAATGACACCTCTTCAATGCTTTGAGCTTTCCTTTTTTTTTTGGTGTAGTAGCAGTCCGCAACCAAATATAAAGATAGAGAATTAATGCAAGGACCCATGACACAATGGGGTCATAGTAAACTGATTTCATATATGTAGTGTAAGAACATCATGTTGGGTAAGAAAAATCTTCCCATCGGCCGACTGGAACACTTCTATTTACTTGTAGTAAAGGTTTTGTTTTCAGATGTTCTGAATATGTGTGTAGTTGTGTAATTACCCACTCTGTTGTTATATATAATATTTTTTATCTTAAGGCCCCCAAACACATACGTCCATACACACCATTCAAACTAATGGCATTGGCCAGAGATTTATGGACATGTCTGTTCTCTGGCCGACCGAGCTTTGGGGTGACAGGTATCTGCACGCACATCGGTCGGCGGCAAATATGTGTATGGGGGCTTTTATTCTTTTCTACAGAGGACATCTAGATTGAATAACGTTATTGTTCATTGATTAGCATCTCTTGTTCACTTTTATTTAGAATGAACGGGAGACCATAGCTTTCTTTGCACCGGAGGAGAGTAATTTTCTGGCACACACCGGTCCAAAGGCCTTCAAAATCCCACACTCTATCAGACAGAGGATATGTGCGACGTTTGACACGCCTAACTCCAAAGGAAAAGACTGGCAGCTGTTAGCACAGAAGCTCTCTATAAACAGGTAACAGAATGAATATTTGCTTTAGAATGCAAAAGCCTTGGGGCCCTCAGTTCACTGCTTCAGCAAAATATGGTGCACTTTATTCCTGTAATAGCATGAGACCTTCTCATGCCCTGAGACATTCTAAAGAATGCCAAATGTGAGAAAAGATTCAGAGGCAGAAAATGATGGAGTTGTCAACTAAATATCTGTCAATTTATTTGAATCAGAGGAGCTTTTGGTATCTTTTTCTTTCTTGCTCCCGGGTCTAAAATCATCGACTTAATGCATTCAGTGAAGCTAAAATCACTGTACAAAATCTGCTGAAGACATTTCACTAGTCATGCGACAGAGGCTTTTTCAGTTTACCCTTCTAAAGTGAGAATGGCAGTCACATGTCTATTTTTATTAGTATTTATTTAGCATTGATGTTTTTTACAGGGCTTTACATAGCACATAGTTATATCCCTATCTAGAGGAGCTTACAATCTAACTCTAATTAGCAATAAAAATCCCCCTTATTCTCTCTTCCAAGAAACTGTCTCTATTGATACCAACATCCCTTTACATATATTGTAACAGCCCTTACTATATTGTCATTTCAAACTTATGCAGAGACACATTTTGCAATCTGGCACTAGCAACTTACCCATGAGCAGCTATTTACATATGGGAGGAGATATTAGTCTGTGTCATAACTAGTGATTGCGGACAGTTCAGCCGCGAACATGGATGTATGCATTCCTTCTAGGCGAACAGTACAGGTGTTCGACCTGCCCCATACACCGGCCAGAAGAAGCCTATTATTCTTCCACCGGCAAGATCAGGAGCAGTAAGATCCCGCCGACTCTAAAAACCAGAAGTGATGTCAGTGACGTCACGTCCGGTAATCTGAACAAGGAACTATGCATTCCATGTACCGGAAGTGACATCACTGACGTACAGACGGGGAATTTTAATCTGCCCGCGAACAGGCGGATGGCTGACTTTTCTAAACGTCCAATCTGCCTGTTCATGAACGGACCTGGACAATGTTTGGTTATCACAACATTTATTTACTGCAATGCATAATGTTAATACACAACTCATGCTGTCTAACTGTAAATTGTGTGTCCTTCTTGGCAGTGGCTTCTTGGCTTGGCTGGAGGAGATGGAACAAATTTAAGCCTCCTGGGACTATATATATATATATTTTTTTCCTTTATTTTATTTACATATTCTGACCATTAAACGCGGGGACATTTTTTCATTGATTATAATAGTAAAAATATGTAAAAAAAAATAATGGTAAAAATTTCTGACAAACATCCCCCTTACTCTCTCTTCCAAAAAATCTCTATTGATAGAAACATCTCTTGGAAAAAAGTGCACTAAACCCACACAATTTGGAGGAAACTCCAAATATATTACTATATTGGAAAATCACCAGTATCATGGATCAAAGGATGAGAAATATATTTTCTTAAATTTCTTAAACAACAACTGAAATATTGACACATTTATTTCAGATATCTAAAAATACAAATAGGGGAGGAAGAGGGAAAAGAAGGAGCCCAGTTGTCCCCCATCCAAAATTGGAGTCTAGGCAATTTATTTCATAATTATGAAACATAACAATATACAATAACAAAACAGTACATAGCTACGTTGTCTAGCTAAGTTTCAGCGCGTTTCGTGGAAAACTAGTCAAGAAATTTTATTACCTGGATGAATGAGAACCTTTACAGACACTTTGCATATAAACCCAATCATAGAAATAAAAAAAAACATGATATATATGTTTGCACACAATTGAATCAGGACAAAGTCACCTCCTCCTTTAATAAATAACCCACATTGACCTTACAGTTGTGCTCCTAAGTTTACATACCCTGGAAGAATTATGTTTTCCCAACTACTGTATATAGATTTTTAGTATGTTCAAAATGGAATTCTTGTTGTTTATTTGTTTTATGTATTATTCATATGTTTATTGCCTCACCAAACGTACATAAAAACACAGAAGCAGTTATTTTTTGCTCTGAATAATTCTATAACAGGAGAATTAAACATGTTTGGCAAATCGCACTAAACCACAGGAGGCTGTAAGAAGGCTACAAATTGGTATGGGACCTCCTGCAAAGTGTTTAAGTATGTGAGAAATAAAAGTGCCTGATTAGATTAAGTATGTGTGCATATGTGAGTAAGTACTGAGAGATGTGTTAACAACACAGTTCCTTGGCCTTCACTGAATCCAGAAGGAATCGTCTGACAAAACTTACTACTGCCTTATATCTAAAAAATTTACCGAAATTCATGTGAAAAGTGGGATTTCTAAATATACATTCTGTTTTTGTAAAAAGTAAGAACAAAACACAAAATTGTACCACAAAATGTAGATAGTATAATTAGTTAAAAGGTAATTAAGTCTATAATTACTTACCTAAGATCTGCATGGGATCGGTTTTAGCTTTTCTGCAATACCTGAAAATGATTTGACCTTAAAATCCTTTCCTTTATGTGAAAGTATATGCAAAGCCAAAACATTACAGTTTTTATTGTACCAAATACATACCAATATGTATAAATATGACATATTTTACTTTAATATTTACTTTTTCAAGATATTTGCTTTGTTACTTACCTATTAACCTTGTGACATTGATTAAATAAAATCCTCCAATTTCATTTGGAGGACCATTTTCTATTTAAACAACACAACACACATTTTTCTTTGCTTCCTTGTGATTTCAGTTACACCTTGCATTTAGATTTTGTGTAAATTAACACCAAATAATCCTATGATGAATTGTTTTATGTAACACAATTTTCGTGGTAATTATTTTACTTTGCCACTAAAGTCCATTGTGATTAGAAAGTGACGAGAGATGTAAATATTTGTCAGCAAAACAGGAGGTGAGTAAGTATTTTTTCCATGTGAAACTCAGTTTTAGTGATAACTTCTTTTAGGGCCCTCCCACACTACTTGCACTGCAGCTGCAGTGGGGAACAGTATGGCATCACAGCACTGCTAGTGTTAACACAAGGAAAACGCAAGGTTCACAGTTTTCCACAGGAATTTTTATTCACACTGACCTTGTTTTGGCGTTTACCATAATGTAAACAATTCTTCAAAATTTTGCAGACAATGCACAAGTGATAATGCTACAGAGTCCTTTAACCAGGTCTCTTACTGCTGACAATCGGCTACAAGCAAATAGTGATGGGCGTAATGTCGGCAAGGCAAATAGTACGGGTGTTTGACCTGCCCCCTTCGCCAGCAAGATGAAATTCTTCCAACATCCGGATCAGACGCAGAAAGGTCTGGCCCAGTCTCTAGTGAAATATCAAGTAAAGTGACATCAGTGATGTCACTTCCGGTATTTGGAATATTGAAGTGTGTTCCTGATACCAGAAGTGACCCCGCAGACGTCACTTATGGTTTTTCCAGATTTAAATTCCCGGTGAACAGGCGGGGGATGTGAAATTCCCAGCTAACAAACTGATGTTGGACTTTTCTAAAAGTCCGATCTGCCTGTTTGCGAACGGACGTGCCCAGTGTTCGGCCATCACTCACAGAAAAGAATCACAGTAGTGTGAATGGGCCCGAAGAGTGGAGGTTAAAAGAAGGGGAAGGGAAATTAATTTTATCTGAAATGTTTTATTATTTTCACATAATGTTAAATCAATAAAACTAACTCCTGAAAGTATTATGGGCTCTGCAGACTTGACTTCTTGGCTGGATGTTTGATTTTCTGGCTTCAGCATGTTCTAATCCATGGAATAATCCCTCACCAGAGAACAAGCACAGACAGTGATTTACAGTATTGAAGCCAGAGATATGACTGACCTCACATTCTTTAAATGCTAGTTGACTGTGAGAAGCAATAGTGATTTTTTTGTCAGGTAAGGTTTTCTTGTAGACACATAAAGGTCTACAAGTAGAATAAGAACAACATAAAATTCAATTAGAACATGATGCTGCAATGAAGATGCCTATTCTTGCTTAGTAGAAACAGTTGCATTTATTTTTAGGTAGCATAGTCCGTCAAGTGGCCAAGTAATTTCATAGACAGACATCTTTGTTCCTTTTAATTGGTAAATCAAATGGAAATTGTATGGAATAATCTAAATGTGTGTGTGGGGTCTTTAGTCTAAGGAAATGAAAGGCTTGATTATTAGGATGCTGTACAGCCTGGAAAAATTGCAGGTTGTATATGAATTACTACCATTTCAGTTGCACATTGCAAGTTTACAGTGCACATGAAACCAGAGTATGTCATTTCAGAAAAGATGAGGAGCTTGTACAATTGTAAAAAACTAACAATAAGGTTAAAGTTCAGCTTCAATGATTGGGCCTCCTTTTTTGAGTCGTTCCCAAAGCCTTGAAAGCCAGTTAAAAGCCAGTTAAAAGCTGGCATGTCAGAACGGTAAAAAAACATAGGCCCTGTTTAGATGAACTGACAAATGGGTCATTTATAAATACCGGATGCAAGCACAGCATGTAATCAACAGCCAGATAACTTCTGACGTATTTTAGACAAGTATTGCTTAGTATTGCACAGAATAATAGAAAAGGGGTTGATTAAAGAAGTACTTCAGGATGAAAAGAACCTCTGATCAGCATGAGATGAACGTACCAGTTGAGCCAACATCCCAAAAATTATAGTACCAGAAAGCCTAGCATCAAGTGATAAGAAGGGACCCAGTCAGCCCAGATGCAAGGGAGTTCCCCCTGAGAGAATCAGGGGCTAGGGGACTTTAAAGGCTCTAAGAGGTATTGTAGGTCCATAGGTATATTGATAAACCATAATGAATGTATTTACAAAACATGGACCACTGGCCCTAAAAACAGCAGATATCTGGTTACAAATGTACATACAAGTTAAACACAAAAATGCAAATCAAAGTCAGTAATGGTTCTGTCGATTGGTAGATGGTATTGTTCCCAACCTGACGCACGTTTCGTTTCAAAAACTTCATCAGGGGTGTTCAGGGAAAATCAATCATAGAACCAACATAGGCCTAGAGGGCCGATTGTTTGTAAGTATGCACCGAATTGGAACCAGATCCTGTCCAGGAACGGGGGTCCTAGGAATAACAGGTAACCAGCCAGTCAGATAGGTTGCAGGTATGTACATAATCTTCCAGGTATAAATAAATGCTGATGAGCGGTGGTAAAGGGGTCCCGTCCTTGCAGGGGTTTAGGCTGAGGTTTGGTTGTGGTGTTAAAGGGGTCCCGTCCTTGCAGGGGTTTAGGCTGGGGGTAAAGGGGTCCCGTCCTCGCAGGGGTTTTGGTAAAGGGGTCCCGTCCTTGCAGGGGTTTAGGCTGGGGTTTGGTTGTGGTGGTAAAGGGGTCCCGTCCTTGCAGGGGTTTAGGCTGGGGGTAAAGGGGTCCCGTCCTTGCAGGGGTTTTGGTAAAGGGGTCACATCCTTGCAGGGGTTTTCTTTTCACTCGATGCTAGGCTTTCTGGTACTACCAATTTAAAGCGCACTGACTTCCTAATTTAGAGACCCTAAGGTGGAAAGTTTGGAACGCATCATCCTACTACTCCCTTAGTGTCAGAAAGTTGTCTTCGTGTGCTATGTCTGCGATATATTGGCTATGACCAATGAAGGCTTTACAAATAATTAAATAAGGAGGAATTCACAGTGTATATCATGAAACATCACTCTTGGAACTCAAACGGGAACTGAGAGGAAATGTCTACAAAGTGAGTGGAAATAGACCCTTCTCATACAGATGATTCCAGAAGAATAACCGTCACAGAAGATGGTTTTAACACCTCTCTCTAGGTGGGTGAATAACACTTTACAGATCCAATCATGCTAATGTAGTGACACCTTACCTCCATGAGGCTCAGACCCCTATGCTGGTGAACATTTTGTGGATTGGAACTATATGCTAGAGTATATATTTCCAGTAAGAACATGTACACAGTTACTCTGAATTGTGAAAGCCAGTTGGAAGAAATAAGCACAAAAAGTCCAGTTGATTTTAATTATACACTACAGATATTGTTGAATGAGAACCTTGACAGACAAATAACCATCACCTTTTGCTCAAGTGACTTCTTCAAAATGTGAAAAGTTTTAGTGTGGGTGACAATGGTTATCAGGACCAACAAAAAGTATGAATTTCCTTAGAAGATATAAAGAACTATTAAGGCTTTATAGAAGTGCTAACCTTTCCCAACTCTACAAAACCACCCAACATTATTTATTTCCTAAAATATACACTTTAATGTTAGTGTCTATGAGAACACAATTTTGTTTGGAACCTCAGTGAAGTATGCAATAAATAGGACCTTCTCATAAAATCACGTCTCATGATAATACCATGTATTCTGGTAAGCTCTCAACTGTATTCATTGGTGAATAGAGGAGGTCAATGCCTAGACCTTTCATCTGTTATACAAACTGCACATTCTGTCAATAAGGAAGACCTGTCTCAATGAAGAGCAATATTGAAAGCTCTATTAATCATCCACTGAGCATAACCTCTGGCAGAGAACCTAGCCTTAAAGTCCCTAGCTTTCAAATTAAAATCCTAAATATGAAAGTGGTTTCTTATCAGGAGAATAAATTGTCATACAGTTGTGCCCTTGACAATATTTCTGGGATGACATGAACTGCCATGTAACAACATATTGGTAGAAGTATGTTTCCTTAAGCCTCCTTATGATTAAGCTTTTCATGAGTGTAGTATATGCTGTTACATTTGTTCATTCTACACTTGATTCTACAGTTGATTGTTGATGTCACAAACTGTTTCATTGTATATTACTAAAAATGACTGTAAAAAAATACATACAAAAGAAACATATAGACATTAGGCTGGGCATAGACGTTTAGATTTCCCAGCGTTCGATCTTTTAAACGATCATGCATGCTATTCCGGAATCGATGCCATTTACAGAATCGATCACACACTGCACCGTGTGACATCTTTGATTACTGGTTGATTCCTTCCCGTGATTGATCGATCACAGATTGTGCGATCTCCAGCTCGCCGCTGCTCTAATCATGTATGAAATGTATGAAATGATGTGGGTTGGCCAACAATATTAACATTAACTTTCCGCGATTCCCAAGCAATGGACTAAATTTTACCGAGAGGTCCCATTCCTGCTCGATCGATTTTATGTTCGATCTAGGGTCAAATCGATCGATTGAACACATTGTGCATGCATTGATTTGTGATTGATCGATCTCACAGAAATTGTACGGAAAAGCGAGATGTCTATGCCCAGCTTTACACACCTGCATTAGGGACAGGGATCCCTAAAAAAAAAATGCTTACCTCTTGTTGCTGCTTGCTCCCGGGCCGCCATGCCTAAAGTGTCTGGTCCTCCAGGCTGCAAGATGGGGAAGCGAGACTCTTCTGGTCTCCCTCCATCCACCAAACTGGATCTGAATCGGGTAACCCTCCGCCCCTCTGCGTCACCTGATTCATATGTGGCTAGCTGTGTGCGCATGGGAAAGTAGATGTCAGAAGTGATGCCTAACTTCCCATGTTCCCTTGGGGAAACTTTACGGGTTAAACTGATCTACTTTTATCGGCACCAGATAATTGAAGGCAGAATGTAATGTGGAGGTATTGTTAAAACCTTTATTGGCACTATAGGTCCTCTCTTAAGCTCCCATACACGTTCAGATTTTTCGTACGAATTTTGCCCGACCGACCAACGTGGTCGGGAGATTAATCGATCAGGATATTAATCGGATGCGGAATTATGGACCGCTTCGGACCTGTCTGTAAATTTTGGTCAATCTGCTGTTAATAAAAAGTGTCGGGCCGATCGGTGATAATTTGAATTCCGATTTTTCGTGCGACCATAACATTTTAGGTGAAAATCGGGTCACAGGATCGGACGAAAAATCGGGAGAAAAATTGGAAGGTGTATGGGGGGCTTAAAACAGCAACAAATGGTTTGGTTAGGCTTGTTACTAACTATAATGTCCTTCTTGATGTCCTCCTCATGGTCTATCAGTTACATCCAGAGAAATGTTTGAGAAATTCTATTGGGGCTTAAAATGTGATTGTACATAGCTTCCATTATATCTACATATGTATTCTGTAAGCAACACAGCTTCAGTATGTTCCTCAGCCTCTGACAATTATTCTTGCCTTCCAGGCAAACAGAACAATTAAGCTGGGAGCCATACAGAACAGTCTTTAAAAAGCACATTCATTCTACATTGTAAACCTGAAACAGGGGGCTTTCCAGTATAAGAATAATAATTATCCTGTTATCTCTTTTGTTATGAACACAGTCAAGCATGACCAAAGGGAGTCACTGCCCATAGGAGCTTGCAGTCTAAATTTTAATGGCGTTCATTTTTCAAGACTTGCATGTTAATCTTTATAAAACCATTCCACATTGCCTGGCCCCTCCCAAGCACTTATATATATTCACGCCCCGGGGCCAATCCTTATGAAGGCAATATAAATGGTTGAGCTTTATTACTAAGCTTCCCTATGGAGGATTCTAATGAACACATCCTGTTGCTGAAAAAATTTGATTTATTCTGCCTCCCAGCTTCAGAATACATACATAAATAAAGAGTTCTATCATACAGGCAAATATATGGATCACTGCTGATGATGGATATGAAGTAATCTAGACCTCTAGCACTGATTTACCCAGCAAGTTGGAGCTAGGTAAAAGGGCTAGACAGATATGCAAATTGTGTAAGTTAAATAAGCAAAACAAGTATTAATAGCTGTTGTCGTAAATCATTTTTGCGAAAGCATTTGTTTTGTGTTACATACGGATTGACAGACAAGTGAGCTAAATATATATTTGTATTATGTAAAACTAAAGATATGTGTAACATTATGTTAATGAATGTAAAAACAAATGTCTTATTTTATTAGTCAGAACAAAAGGTGAGAATCTTCCAGCTGTTTCTGTAAAGTCTGAACATTATCCATGGAGGTCAAAGCAACAGGTTTACTCCTCTGTTCAGAAGCATATACTCACTTAACTCCATATACTCTGGTGCCTTGCAGAGGGTACAAGGGGTCCAGAGGTGGTGTGTAGTGATGGCCGAACTTCAGCCAGGTCTGTTCGCAAACAGGCTAACGATGAAAATGTCTGACGACATGTTCAATAGGAGATTCAACTTCCCTGCCTATTCACTGGGAATTTGAATCGGATAAACTGGAAGTGAAGTCATTCAGTGAAGTGAAGTGAAGTGAAGTGAAGTCAGTCACGTTCCGATTACGGAATGTGACTTCTTACCTCACTTCTGGTTTTTGGAGCCGATTTTTTCACTAGAGACCAAGTTCTCTACCCAGTCTCTAGTGAACAGATTCTTCCTCTGGCCGGATCTTTCCTGATCCAGCCAGCGGAAGAATAAAAAACTCCTCCCGCCGGCGAATGGGTGGGTCGAACACCTGTACTGTTCGCTGGGAGAAGATGTAATGTTCCCGGCCGAACTG
Organism: Ptychadena robeensis; assembly: GCA_036250615.1. NCBI lineage: Eukaryota > Metazoa > Chordata > Amphibia > Anura > Ptychadenidae > Ptychadena > Ptychadena robeensis. The sequence goes on from CM070034.1 coordinate 121,665,963, forward strand.
TCTGCCTTGTGGACAGTTCCACCATTACTAGTGGTATGTATGTGCTCCTCTGCTCTCTCCTAAGGTGGGAAACACTTTCTGGAATTTTCTTTAGACTCTCTTTATCTTACTCTGTCTTTCAGACTGTTGCAACCTCTCTGCAGTAACTATTGTCTCAGAACCTGGCCAAGTCCTTCTTTGTCTAATTCCTCCTTTATCATATTCTAGGCCTGGGAATCACTGTGTCAGCACTATTTCTCCAGCCAAGTCTTCCCCTTGTCTGCTCAGCCTCACACACCCCCTGGTAGTCAACGCTCCTGTTGTAAGTTTAAGGTCCACACAGCACTTGCATACAACAAAAAATTGGTGCTTTATTGACAGAATCTATATACAAGTTTTAAAGCTCCTGAGCCCAGGTAGCAGGGATATCACTTAATTGGTAAGTTTGAAAAATACAAGTTCAGTCTATAAAGCCTGTGCCCAGTATGTTTGGCTGTGCTACCAAATCTCTATAGTCCCCTACAATAGATGTTTACCTCAGGGCCCAGTGGTTACCCTTCACCCTAGCTTGGGAAAGGGGTCTCTCCTACACACATGCTCGCAAAGGAGGATAAAAGGAAGAAAATAGTATAATACCAAGTAAGGGTGCAGTTAAGTAAACATGCTGCCTAATATTAAATGGGAAAAAAATTTTTTTATCTACTAGATTGGGCCACAAGCCTAGTATTTTAGAGCTCTCTGGCATGCAATGAATGTGTTTCTCGTTTCAGTTTGACAACACCCATAGTGATGGCTAGAGGTAAATGGAAACCACAATAGGTTGCTAAGGACTTGTTATAGTAAAGATCAGGACCATTTCTCCCACTATGCCAAATATGTGTGTGCATAGGGCCCCAGGGACCCTGTGGGGCCCCGGTGGTCAGCAGGAGGCTCACGACATCCTCCCTTGCATACATATATAATTCCCGGGTGGGTGGAAGGAGAAGAAAAAGAGAAAGGAGCAGTGTGAATGGGCATGTTCCTTCTTCACCAACCCCTCCCCCTGGTCATTAGCTCAACCAATAGCACCCCCATCCCCATCAACAAGGGGCCCAAAGCCAGAAAGTTTTTTGACTTATTTGCCTGTTTGTTGGCAGTTGGTTGCCTTGGTGCTTCCATGGTTGGCTATTTGCTTCCCAGGTACTCTCCTGATTGCCTGTTAGTTGCCCAGATGTTGTTAATATTACCTGTTTGTTGTCATGCCTGCAAACATTACTATTCCCAATATATGCATATGTATATTTATTATTATAAAAGTGTTTCTCACATTTGCTTCCCACCTCAACATTTTTGAAAATCACAATTTTGACTTTGAATTTAACTTGCAAAGACTACACATACTAGAGATTTTTTTATTCCACATCTCTAGCAATTTTGATTATATTTTTTTAATGGACTTTGCAATTAACTCAAAGTTCAAGTTAAACTTTTGCTACCATCTATATTTGTATATTCTATTGTGTAGAACACCCATAGACATATCGAGGCACCATGACCTGGTGTGTGACATACTAGATACAATGTATAACAGAAAGTCCAGTAATACAATGTATGAATGGTATTTAATTTTACCATTCCCGACACAGTCTGTTGTATAATTGACTTCTAAGCTCATTCAGTAAAGAGGATCTGCAAAATGCATTACTCATCATGAAATAATGAGATTACAAATTGAAATCATGTTAGGTATGAAATGATTACTGACAGGTCGCTATAGATTACTCTGCTTTGTGTTTATAATTTTTGCATCTGGAATTGCAAAAAGCAAAGAAAGAAAAATAACATCATGGCCAGCAGATCAGACTAGAAGTACACTTTGGTAAATGAATGCTTTAGCCAGCAATTTTGCACACAGTAATCTGCTTCACCTCCACCCAGCTCTGACTCGCTCCATATTCTGCAGGTTTCTAAAAACCCAATTTTAGCTTGCGCTTCGATCTGGCCTTTTATCTTCCTGTTTACAGGCACAGGAACACAGTACAGCTTGTTTCCATTTGAACAGGACCCTCTTTGAAAAATAACATTGCCAAGATGTTTGTGATGGGAATAGCTTGAAGCTCAAGTGGCCCTACTGCCGGTTTGACATTTCGCTCTGCGATTTGATTATTTCCTGCATTCTCTTTGTCACTGGGTGAGCATATTTTTTATTTTGTTAAGGAGAAAAGAAAGACGGAGTCGCAGCTGCCTCCCTAAAAGGAGCTGTGAGAGAAGACTTAGAAAATTGCGCCTGACTGGCTTTTGAGTGTATCAGCAGGCAATGTGCGGATCACCCTGTAGTTATACATTTGCTCAGCAGAAACTGCTTGGAGGGCCAGCAGCTTTTGCTGTGTGGTATTATTCATATTTTCTAATCTGCAGGTGGGTTTTAAATGCTTCAAATCAGAGCCGTGCACCTGCTGCAGTAATGACAGTCTGGGACAGCCATTTATGTGTCTTTACAGCGGCCATCTATCTGACACAGGCTGGAGTGGTGTACTGCGCTGCTGGCACTAAAATTCATAGGTGGAGATCCCAGAGATTTAAGTTTGACTGAGCGATTCATAGCGGTTGACAACAAACCATTTTAAATCCTCCGCTACTGTTTCACTTTCTAAAAGTTACAAACAGCTGGATATGATATGCTGTCAAAAATTTACTTGTCATAGTTAAAAGAGGAATCATGGAAGTAAAAATGCAGATCTGTGATTCTTTGCAGTACAGGACATTGTATTATAAGTGGTGTGATATGTAGTGAAGGCAAATGTAGGTGCCATTTTCACCCACCATTTTGTTTCAAGACAAGAAAACAAAATGAGACAAAATGGAGGAGAGCAGAATAGTCAGGGGAAATTGTAAATAATGCAACAGAAATGGAAAATTTAGGAAAAAAAGGATTATGCAGGAGCTGAATATACATTGCCTGGCCCAAAATAAATCGCCCCCCAAAAAGGTTGCACACTGTATTATATTATTATATTATATAATATATATATATTATATTTAATTGGACTGCCTTTAGCAGTCGCTGTGGCATTGTTTTAATAAGCCTCTGCAATGGCCCAAGATTTATTTCTACTCAGTGTTGCATTAATTTTTCACCAAGATCTTGCACTGATGATGGTAGAGTCTGACCGCTGTGCAAAGCCTTCTCCAGCACACAGATTCTGTGGTGGCCAATCTATGTGTGAAAATGATGTCTCATGCGCCCTGAACCACTCTTTCACAATTTGAGCTGATAAATCCTGGCATTGTCATCATGGAATATTAGCAAGGACAGGAGGTGCACAACGCTTGGTGTCCTTGATGATATTTGTGTGTTACATGGGGCCACTCTCCCCCTTGATTTTTAGAGCTGCACGCTTACACACAACTTAAACACACACCCCTCATACTCACCCATTTTTACCCTGTTATCTTTGCCAAGGCCCTATACACTTAATGAGGCCCCTTCTGGCCACTGATATCACTGTAACTGTGTAACCATGAGTGACAGTTGTGCACAACTATTTATTACCTTTCATCTTGGAATATTGAATACACATTTTATTATATGCAATAAACAAATATAAATACATAATGGCACGTATCATATAAATTAAGCATTTATAATTCAAATTATACTTTAAATGCATTTTTTTTCAATGTAAATTTTAGTCTCAGTGTCAAAGGGGCGTTATCTAAGCAGTCACTTTCAGATAGGAAGCGAAGCCTTATGGGAACATTCTGCTTTAAGCATCCCTGCTAGTACAATGTCAGGACATTAACCCTCTGAGCGTTTGCCACGTGGCACGGTTTTTTCATAATCGCGGCGGAGCTCAATATGCTCCGCCGTGATTGCCTGCTCAGCTCAGGGTTCTAAACATAAGCCCGGCGTCACTGGAGACACCGGACTTATGCTGAAGAAAGGCCGCCTACCCCCGCCCCCTTCGCGTCACCGGTGACACGATCGGGGGCGGACCCGGAAGCATCGGCATACATGCCAATGCTCCCGACCGCCGTCAGAAGACGGCGAGACCCTGAGCGCGGCTGCAGTTAACTGGGGCTGAGTTTCATGATGCATGAAACTCTGCCCGAGTTAATTCGGGCCAAACGCTCAGAAGGTTAATATTTACAGGAAATTCTGATACTTAAATGTGCAAATTTTTCTTCAGTACCAAATACCTAAAAAATACCTTTGCCAATATATTACTTTGACCATTTACTTTTAAGCCATTTCAGCCTCTTACATGCGACCAAGCCTTGCCTTGCCTAGCTCCTAGTAAAATACTATATTTTTGAACTATAAGAAGCAAATGGCTATAAGACGTACCCATGTTTAAGAGCAGGAAAACGTAATAATATAAAACAATATTTGAAGCGTTCAAATCAATTGGGGAAAAAATCCCCTGCAGTACAAACTTCAGCCACAACTGAAAATGTTACTAGAGAGCACACTTTACAGCACATTGTCATCTTTCTCACACACGGGGAAGGGGGGCACACGGGGGAATCTGAATCAATGGCTCTGCTGATATAAACAATACAGTACAGATGGAAGATCTGGTCGTGGACAGATCTACCATCTGACAGCTCCTCCACCCCCCTAGATAATCCTATTGCCGGGGGCAAAAATGCTGGTGCGGGTGGTCGCGCATTCGGACCATAAGACACAGGAACTTCTTCCCTTGTCCCATCCCTGGTTTGGTACATATATACAAATATCCTTGCCTGAACTGATATCTGTTAAATGGTAAATGTTTGATGCAACAAAAAAGAATTCCAGGAATTAGAAAAAAATCATTAAGTATTGAAATAAGCATGGTTCATAGTCAACAGTGGTCTGCAAAATAGACACTTACTTATCTGTGATTGTGGTCTGCTACATACACCAATTCAGTGAAAGTTGGTCTTTATTACTAGGCATAGGAAACCATAAATATAAATTAGACCACATGATCATGTCATAGTTGATAGTGAGTAGAAATATACCAGAGTAGAGTCTACTCTTATAGCACATATTTTAGCCTTTAGGGTTCCTCAGCAGGGTCCCTTTTTTGTAGGCAGAGCAGGTCAGTGGCCATGATGAATGTGCACTAGAAAGGTAAAATAGAATGTAAAAAAACTTTCTGGGTCATGATTACAAAGTATGTCATTCTGCATACATTGATGTAGAAGCATAGATATCATCATCCACTATTAGTTGGACCATCATTTAAAATGCATAGCCTAGCTGTGCTTTAGAAACATTTGTTTTCAGCACACATTGTTGTGGTGGCCTTGCTTAGGGGTGGTTGTCATGGTAACTCTTTTGACTGACAATGTATTGGAGAGTCTGGCTGATAACGGACCAAAGTCAGAGGCATTTCTGAAACTTTGAAACTCACATTTTTTTGTGTTCATAATCATGCATGAATAAGCTGTTGGTGAGAACACACAGAATATTAAAGACATTGTCACCTCTTCCTTTATTGCATAAAGTTTCACCACAAAGATGCCTAAGGGCTTGTTTCCACTAGAGAGATTGACCACGGGTGGACGTGTTTTTAATCACTTCGCCGAGTCTGCGCCCAATTGCTCCCATTGAAACTCATTTGTCAATTTCCACTTAAGCGATCGCTCGTGGATGGGCGATTAGCCACGGATGCAATTTAGGGGGCAATTTTAAACACCACCCTACCGTGTTTTTAATAGCAGACCACATCCGATTGCATCCCCTAGTGAAAAACCAGTTCCGATCGCATCTATTCACATGAATGGACGTGGTAAAAAAATCTTTTTTTTGACCGAGTCTATTCATTTTCTATCAGGATTCAGGAAAAACACATCCGATCATGTGCAAAACCACGTGGAAAATCATGTGCAAATGCGTGGGGGGGAGCGATCAGTCGCGGACTCAGCGAAACGATTCAAAATGCATGTGGAAACAAGCCCGTAAGGGGAAGAGAACTGACAGCATTGAGAGGCAATAAGCTGCAGTTCTTTCCTCTGTGCTGGCTGACAGCTCACATGCCCACAGAGAGGGCTTTGAGTGCCACCTCAGGCACACATGCCATAGGTTCGCCATCAATGGTATATACAATCTTAAAAAAGGATTAACACATATATGAGAGATGTTTTACCTGCCTAAGGATGTGTATTTTTGCCATTCTATATTAGAGCTGGCTATAGACTGAGCTGTAACAGTTCCTTGTATACAACACAAAACTTGCAAAACCATAATACATATACTATTTCTTTTAAAAAAAAGTGGAAGTGTATCTGAACTCAAGAACACATTTGCACAAAATACATAGTTAATCACCCTTCACAATTGTACTTATTCCATTTGTATGCACATCTCAAGATAATGTTAACATATTTTGTAGCTCTGCCCATCAAGATAAGATGACTCTAGAAAAACAACATTATTTGTGTAGAACATGAGCTCATGCCAAGCAAAGTTTAGTTCAGGTTTGCTTTAAGTATGTATGACACGGAAACCTTGGATTGCTAAAATAAAAAAAAACACTGAATTATGCAGTAACACCTTGCCTTGCTGTATTAAATTTCACAACAGAGCCCTGCACATAAACAAACATTTAAAAGTTCCACCAGGGGGGCCAGATGGAAGGGAGGAAACTAATTTCCTAATTGCAATCCTTATTCCCTAAAAATCACTTGAACAAACAACTCTAAGTGTGCTGTATCAATAAAACATATGGTATTGTGTTACTGTCTCTCATTGGCAGTCATAGGGCAGGAAGGTAGTAGAATCTAAATCTACACTGTAACCCATTCGCTTGCGGCATGCCCGCTTGACATTGCACGACATGGCATGTCTTCACATCCTGTGTCAGTTGAAAGGGAGTCCTACTGCTGTGCACCTAACTCTGAGTAATGAAATGCAGCATGGTCCCTGTAGAAAGCTACAAGAAAACTAACTTGAAAAGATAAAAAAAATATATTACAACACATTGTTGATATTTATTATAATTTTTTCATATTTCGACTGAATTATCTTTTTGAGAAAAGTGATTACAATTTATAATTGAACACGTGTCCTTTACATCAAATATGCTTAGGCTAAATTAAGAAAGCTATTTGGGGATGGCATGCAATAAAATACCCACATCCCTAATAGTGATAAGCAGCCTAGGCAATATTGGATTTGCAAAATATGGCAAATTGTTAGCCTAATATTGGCAACAAATTCATAAATCCGCGAATTTGTGATCACCAGTCATTATTTCCTTTGTTGCTAAATATAAAAAAGGGCAAATATTCGCATATTTTCGCGATCATCACCACTGATGTAAAAATCTAAAATATTCCTGATGACGAAGGTAAAGCACTGTGTTCGAGATATGCGGATATTCGAAAAAAAATTTGTGATGCAAAAAAATCACGATCAACACTAATCCCTAACAGTTCAAAAATGGAAGTTAAGGACAAAGTATAGGATTTTAAGGTACCAAATCATATCAAAAGGCCATTCAAATTTAAATATCTACAATTGTATTACTGGTAACAATAGTAGAGTGGTGTACTGCGTTAGCCATCGATGAATATAGAAAGTGTGGGGTTCAAGTGATAACATTTATTGGCTAACTGAAGTAATTGAACAAGCAAGCTTTCGGGATGCTTTCAGGATGTTGGTTTAAACAACAACAAAGTATACATACGCACATGGAAAATATTTATATCTATCCAAACCTAGGAAGAAATTCAATAAAGAGGACCAGAGGGACGCAAAGTGAGTATTCAATGCATTTATGTAATGCAATGCACCTATTTAACCTCCCTAGCATTTGAGACTAACCCAGTTCGTTCGCTGTTTGGGTTTGTACCAAACACTAGGTGACCGGGGATTGAAAGAACCCAACACACCCACGGAAAACTGCAAAGATTCTCTAAATCGGTGCAGCATTTCCGTGGTTCCATAGACCTTCATGTTAATGGAGGGGCGTCCGTCTCCCAGCCCATGTCGCTGGTGCCATTGATGACACCAGCAACATGTACAGGGGCGGAGGGAGGGTGGGAATTTCAAGCGCTGTACTGTGTACACTGCCGCGAATACCTGTACCTTAACAGGCAGAACGCTAGGGAGGTTAAAATATGAAAATATCATTATTCATATATAGACCACAATGTAGATGGAACCCTGAGTGATGGTGGATAATAGAGTTTTGGGTTTCATGACATGTGCGGGATGAGTATTTGTTGTTAGGTTCCCTGAGTGCTTTAGAACTGATATTTTAGGCCCTAAAATAGCTGGAGCTTCATGGTAACATGAGTTTTATGATGGCATCTTCCTTTACTGTAAAGAATAGGAGGGCTTACTTCCACTTTAAAGTAAACAAACATTTTTCTATCCAGTTGTACAATGACTGTAGATATAAAAACAACTGCAATGTACGATCTAAAACATTTAATCCACTTATGCCCATGAACAAGGCAAGCTGTCTAAATTGCGGTTAATAAATTTCAAAGGGAGATAGTCGCCTTTTCAGTCGGAGGTGAGGATGTTTATTTGTGCTCAATCTCCCATTAGTCACATTAGGCAGACAGTAGGACAAAAGCAACACAAAGGGAAGTAAATAAAAGACAATGGCTGAATTATTCTGTACAGAACATAGCATGAACATTCCGGCAGATCACAAAATTCAGTCATAAATATGCAAAGTGAAAAGCTATTTATCCATGTCTGTTTTTTGTTTTTTGGATGCTCAGTTTGAAAGGGAAAATAATGTTCCATAAATGAGGGCCTGTGGCGGGAAGTAGAGCCTGACTCAGATGACATCCCGCTTGTATGATTTCTAACAAGCATTTCATTAAACACAGCAGAGCACTCCCATAGCAGAGCACTCTCCATAAACAGATTCATGACTTATCTTTAGATGTGGGAATCTCATTTGGTTATATGTCAGGGTACGACTGCATATAAAAACAGGCAGTGCTCATAATGGTATGCATGCTTTTATACATAGATGTTCTTATACAAAGATGTTCACAAAGGATTACGGTTACTTTAAAATGGAAATCCTGGCAAACACATGAATGCAGCACTTTACTGTTATCTGGTAAACAATCTATAATTCTGTACAGCTAATTTTGCGATTTAAAGACTTCTACCACTGAGGAAGATCATTCTAATACTTACAGGTTCAGCTTCACTGCATCCTAGATTACTCCAATGCTAATTGGACAGAGTTGATGATCAAGCTGCAGACGCAGAGATGCTGTGACTTCGAAAGTTTAATTGCCTAACCAGAATGTAAATGTGTTGTTACTGGCTGGGTTGTACAGTGCAGGAGATGGATGGAAATCATAGTACTGACTGCACAGGATGACAAAAGCTTAGGGAGAAATGTGAGAACATGAGGTGATTTGCGAAAAATACAAATATTGTCCAAAAGTTCCTGTATTTCAGTAATTCAACTTAGAAGTTAAACTCTTATATGAAATAGACTGATTACATGCAAAGCGAGATATTTCAAGACTTTATTTGTTATCATTTTGAGCACCTGCACCCGGCATATATATTAGCGCCTCCATCTAAAGTGTGTGATAGACCAAAGAAACCAAAGAAAACCTGGCATGTCTTTGGACAATGGATCTTTGAAGCACCCAGGATTGGTCGCTCCAGGTGGATGTCTGTGACCATTTTGGGTGGAAAGAAACTAATGAGTGCTTCTTGACTAGTTAGTGTTGATCACGAATATTCGAATTGTACATTCTTTCTGCAAATATCAGCACTTCAAGTGTTCAGAAAATCTTGAATATAGTGCTGTATCTTTGTATTTGTGAATATTCAAGATTCGTGAATTTGAGCAATTCTTGGTAAATATTAGGCAAAACATTAGTGATATTTTGTGAATATGAATATTGCCTGTGCTGCTCAGCACTATAATTGACATTTCTGTTCTATGTAGAAGGGAGGGTGAGTAGGAGAGTAGAATAGTCCCTATAAACAAGTTGAATATCTAACTGAGGTCACTTGTACTAACGTTCAATTTCCACTCAAAAAGGTCACAAAGGATTGTCTCAGGCAATGAAAATGTTTGTAATGGTCTCCACTTTGCCGTTTTGCAGGAACAAATCTTATTTTTTTTTTATAATAACACCTTCTTTATTCCTTTGTTCTCCATCTGTTCACAACTCATAACTCCAACACCCTCCTCCCAAACTTGCTGCCAGAATTCAAAACTGAAAGAAAGCTTTTCCTTTATAAGAAAGAAATGTATTCATATATCGACCTCTACAGTAGTGTTTTATTTGTGATGCGTGACAAATATACATGGTTGTGCTTTACAAGATGATTCTGCAAAATCACATTTCAGATAATCATTACCTTTCCATACAAGGCACAACAACTGCTTCAATTCAAGGGTGGCACCATCAGCAGCACATACTTCACAACCTTTACCTTTTTATTCATTATGTTTAGCTGGCAAGAGTGACGTAATATGTCTGGTGCTTCTGGATACCCACTGGATGCCCACTGTATATCTTGCCTTGGTTATTATTTTATTACACATAGACTGTGACATGGTTGTTAAGATAAACAGCAGGGAGAGTTTTTATTAAAAGGTGGTTGTCAGACAATGTGTGGTTTAAACAATCAGTTAATGGAAATTCATCTCTAACCAATATAGAATCACACACTATGTCTGCTTTGCCAAACATTTGATTCTAAAAGTTCACATTTGCCTACTTTAGTTTGCACAACAATATTAAATGGACGACTGTTAAGTTTGAGTTAAAGTCAACTGGAACCTAATCCCTTCTACTGAGCATAGGGATCATATAACTTAATTGTTTCCCCTAAGTGATATAACTGATGCTTAGTCATTGACTGCTCAGGCACCCAGGACTGTCACATGGAGGAAGACAGAACATTAAAACCTTCTACCCCTTAGTGTTGAGCGGCATATGGTATATTCTAATTCTCGTAATTTCGCGAATATACAAAGAAACATTTGAAGTTCATAAAATTAGATTTAACTGTATTGTATTGCCTTCCATCGTGCACACTGTGTTCGCAATGATTCCTGATGCAGTTTTACAGCTTCTCTTCTTTATTCTGTGATCTTAACCAGTACAAGCACTGTGCGTATTGCGCTTATCAATTCGCAATGCACACAAATATGTGCGATGTATGCTGGTAAACAATGTTGAAGCATAATATGACGAATATCCACCATTGCGAATATCCGAGTGCACATTTGCGTAATGTTGCGAATTCTCCAATGTTGGATATTCGTCGAATATATTCAAATTTAGAATATTCTCGCTCAACACTATTACCCCTCACACACTATTGAAGACTAAAATCTGTTTTGACTTTAGCTATATTGAGTTCTCCTTAGTTACACTTACTGATCTTCAATGAGAATCATTTAAGAATTAATTTCTCTACAGTGCCTTTACCTACAGAGGTCCATACAGACTTCTTGAAAAGTTCATGTACAGGTTACTAAAAGATTTGAAAAAATGTGTTCATGGGTTTCCTCGAAGTGAAACAATAATGCCTGAAAACAGACAGTAAGGAAATGTGCCATGTTAAATAAGTAAATGAATGCACAAATTAGGTGAGCTGCCAACTTGATGATGAACCTGAATATACCCAGTTCACCGATCAGCATTGCCTATTATTTTGCATGAGATGGGACTGACCATATCAGAAAAGATGTTCACAATTAAACCAGTATGAAGAGAAAAAGTATGAATTATTTTCCTAAAACTGCTTATGTCAGTTCATTCAAAACCGATGACATGCACCAATAAATTAAAGTGGTCCAATAGACTGAAATAATATAACTTCATCATGTTACAGGGTGAAAGGCTGTAGTTGTGGCTGATCTTTACCAGTCACTCAAGGACTTTACACACACTTTACATGTCACAATTCATATACCTGATTTACAATTAATATGAGGTAACATACTCTAATGACATTTTTTTTTTTTTAGGAATCTGTGTTACTTTGCAACAAAAGGCAGTCCCTCTGCTGTCATCCTGGACCTGTGGGAGGCACGTCACCCATATGATGGAAGTTTGGATTCTCTGGCCTGTGCACTTGAGGAAATAGGAAGGACACAAAGCAAACTTTCACTGGTTTCAGAAACTCACACAGAGGATCCAGACTTTACCTACAGCAGACAAAATGGACTTTGAGGAGATACGTTTGTCCAGATCAGTTCTGGATGGATTGCGTCAAATCTTGGAGGAAGAAACAAACGGGATACAGTGGAAGCATCTTATGTGCATTTTGGAATTGATAAAGAAAATGTTTGGATGACAATTATTACAGAGATGAGAGAAAATAGCTTCTCTGTGTGTCAACCATGCAGCATTCTTTAAAGGAACCTTTATTGTGCAAAAGGTTTTTCAAACAAAGCCATCCACCAGCGAGAGAATTTGGAGGCATGGACTCTTAAAGCTTGCCCATTCTCTGTGGTCTATAAAAGACATACCTTTAAAAGAATGTGCTCTTTGATTATTTCAAAAGTTCAAGGTCAGGGAGAGAAAAGGAGAAGAATTATCACATAAAATGGACACTGTTTCACTGTATAGTGATGCTAAGTAGCACCCTTCTGTATACAGCTACCCCAAGCTGCTTTGCCTTAGAGAGAATAGAATGCAATAGCCAACACAAATGATAATTCTTGGCATGTAGATTTTGTGTGATGTCTCTGCAGGATTGAATTGTACAATGCAACTGGTAATGGTATCTGAGTGTTACTAGTTGCCAGCATCTGTAACTGTTGGCCAGAGTCAGTGTTGCCCAGGTTCGTATTCCGTTTACAGAAGCGTTGTTTCAGTTCGTAAATGTGTTGTGCAGTGTATTCAGCTGTCAGTAGAATGGGAATCTTTAAGAAACCAAAATAAGCTTATGTAAGAGTATGCCCCTGCTTTCTCACAACATAGTCATCCATTTTGTGACCCTTTGGTGACAATGAGACACAACCCTGCAACTTATCGGAGATTAGAGGGTGAAGTATAAAATTGCAGACAAGGAAAAGCTGAGATGTAAAAACATATGTTTATAAAAGTTTGGCTTGTTTTCATGTTTTTAAACATGAGACCCATTTAAGCTTTTTATTCTAATCAAACAACAACAAATAAAAATCTAGCTTTTCCCATGCTGCAAAATTGGCCCCATTTCTACTCTGTCACAACTAAGAAGTGTTCTACACTGCTGCATAGTCAATGAAATTCAAGGCAATCCTGGAATTTATAGTTAAAGAGAACAAATATTCACATTTTATGGAGGGACCACCAAGCAACATAAAGATTTAGAGAATGCTTGTTGGTACTTTCATGAAATGTGCATGACTTTTGTTGACATCCAGGCCAACAGCTATTCCTAACTAAACTTACAGGGAAGACTGACTGAATCATGGGGTGGATGCCTGTTTTCATCCTGTAGGGATGTAAGTTTCCTAAGCAGCTTGCCCAAATTCAAGGAGTGCCAAAAAGCTCTTCATGTTACTACTGTGCACTTTATCTGGCAGTGATTTCTGGGAAAGTTGAGCAGATTGGGAACTTTGTGTGGCATTTCTTGCTTATGACAGATAATAAGTGTAGCAATAGGAGAGAGAAAGGGAAGATGTGGTTGGTTACTAAAGGTCACAAGGACAGTTGAGGTTTAGATGCAACGCATTATCATTTCTGAAGCAAGCAGATTCAAATATAATGGTGATCTACTCATCACACAAAATGGCTGTCTCAGTTTTCGTTCAGGTATCGGAAGCTTTTAAAAATAATTGCCAAGACCATCACATTAAAATGTCCTCACTATATATATATATACATATGTACACAGTATTCTTTATTACTTCCCCATGCACCTTTAAGGATTTCCATGTGTAGGAACAAATGTACACATTCAGTTACACATACATATACATCATAACCTGGGTGCCTGAGGGAAAAAGACTGTACTCTGGAAATTTACTTTCTGCTCTGAGTATTTCAGAACTAATTTATTTTATGCTCTAAGTACTTTAGAAATAATTTATTTTCTGCTCTGAGTAACGCAGAAGTCATGTATTTATTTGATCATAGAAACATCCAGTACAGATATTTGCCAGTGTGACCTTCAAGAGAGCAAATTCACAGGTCATATAAGCATGGTAGCCAGGAAGACAGATGGTACTTAAATATTTAGTGCAAGCATATAATTTGTTGTTGATGATGGTTGCCCAGACATGAATAAAAGTTAAGCGGACTGTCTCATAAACCCCACAATGTTTTATCTTATGAGTTTATTAAGTCTAGAATGAAGACAAGCTAAAGTGACCTCAGGTCCCCTATCAGAAGAAGATAAGACTTGTATATAATACGATTAATATCTTAACCTAGCCATGCAGTGTGCAATATTTTCAAATGTTGAAATTACTATTTTAATTCAGACATCAATAGAAATGTTCATGTTTACCACTGTATTTACAGTACATTCAATTTTGGGCAATATGTAAATCAAACAATTTACTTGGAAAGGCAAATGGTTTTCCTCCATTGTTTAACCATTACACTGAAATCAAAAACACTTTTTGTGTTGTTACTAATATTTGAATTAGATAGAATAGTGAAAAAGGATCCCAATTATTAAACATTTAATTACACATTGAACATATAATTGATCATAAATATGTTCCTAATTACAATCAATACATCATATTCAATAAATCAATACATATATATTCAATAATGCAATCAAAATGACCAATGAGAGGAAATCTCATAGCGTATGGCTAGCATTAAAAGAATTGACAGTTATGTCCCATGGCATGTTTCTTATGGCTAAGGTTAACCTTTCTATCAGTTGGGTCCCTGGTTGTGATTAAGAACCAGAAGTCAAAACACATGGTAAATTGGATCGAATGAGTGGCCTGCTTTGACTTTGAGATTTTGGTTCCAATGTTAAGAGATGGCCTTAGCAAAGTTCATTAAATATGAGTAAATTCTAAAAAAAATATATCAAGGGCTAAAGTACTATTAAGTGAACATAATTCCAAGCATAAGAATGAATGACTTTGAAAAGAAAAGGTAGCTTCTGCAATTAAAATACAAAATGGCTGTCTTGTTGGTACTTAAAGTCCCAGTAGTGATGTAATTCAATGCAAGTAAATTCTTCTATGAGAGTATAAAAGTACCAATGATACAAAGGCTGACAATGAGTAGAGCCATACGTTTCTTAAAGAGATTTTATTTAAGCCAGGTAGCAACAATAAACCTATACTTACAAACTCTTCTAGCAGTGCCTGGAACCACAGCACAGAGGATAACACCCCTCTAGTATGACAATGGTAATGCTGCATCTAATGTTCAAAGTGTGATTATTAGGAAAACTGACCACAAATACTGGAAGGATTTGTAAAGATTTATTTTTCTCTAAATTAAACATTTCACTTGCTGCTTTTTGACACATCTTTTTGCATCCTTATTTCTATCTCTCTGTCTCACTGTATTTTGACAACCCAGCATATTACTCCTTGCTCACTGACCCCTTAAAGTGGCCATACAAGTTGGATTTCTCCTTCAATCAACTTTTAATCAAAATAAATTATGCCGAACATTTAGAAACCGATTCTTTTTAATCGGGCTCTATCAAAATCACACATAAAATCGATTGAGCCATAATAGAATATGCTGGTAAATTGCAGTTGTTTGCATTAGTATCTGACATGTTTTGTAGGTATTTCGATACATTTTGAATTCGATGGTTCTATAGAACATGTGCACAGGGCTTTGGAATCGGTCAGTTTCAAACCAGTGTACAGTATGTTTTGGACCATAAGATGCACCTGACCTTAAGACACACCCAGTTTTTAGAGCAGGAAAACAAGAAAATTTTTTAAAGCATTAACCTCCCTAGCGATATGCCCGAACCCAGTTCGGGCAAAGGCACACTGCACCTAT
>CM070034.1:121690359-121708910 GCA_036250615.1 Ptychadena robeensis
TATCTATCTATCTATCTATCTATCTATCTATCTATCTATCTATCTATCTATCGATCTCTATCTAAGTATTATTACTTTCAATGCAATGTTAGACGTGGGTTTCTATGATGGCCTGGACATTGTATTGCTGAATTATTATGTACCAAAATCTCAACTTTTTCCCTAACTCTGAGACTAGAAAAATACACAAAAGACTCTAAATAATATACAGCAAATAAAGTGAAGAAGGCATTGATCGCTCATCTTTGTTTTAACATTATAATCCATAATAATATATTAAGATATGAATGTACAACAAAACGAAAAACTGGTGGCAATCATTCATACTTCCTTTGCTGTACTTCCTGTACATTATTTAGAATTGTTTGTGTATTGTTGTAGTCTGAGGGTAGTATGCTACCACTTGCTAGTACTTGAACTTGTAGCATTTATTTTCTTTTTATTTCTTATATAGTAATGTGAAAGGGAAGCTTTGTGAATTGAGCCTTATGCCTGTTTTGCATTATATTAAGTCAGCGAAATAAATAAGAAAAAAACCTGCAGTAAACTAGTTCTTGCTAATAACTGAAAAAGGAACATGTAATTATTAACATATCTGCATTCTCACGGGACTACTTGAGGCTGTTACTTCATACAGCCATTATTTCTTTTTATCACCCTCGTGTATGTAAAATTGCTGACCATTTCCGTGAATGTAGATATGTAAATATGAATGTGCCTTTAGAGAACAGCTGCTGACCATACATTCTAAAGAACTCTAAATGGAAAATAATTTTAACTGTTACATATTTAATACATCTTTGAGATACATGCATATTTCCCATGTTTTATAAGTTTCCTGTAAAGAAGAACACATATTTATCCTTTTTATCTGCCAGTAAGGCAGCGAGTCTCTAGCATTGCATTTCACCTGACACAACTAAAGTTTTCTCATCCAACTCTCTTCTGTTATATATGTTATTACTAGAGATGGTCGATTAGCTGACCTTGTGAGCTGATTGAAAAGCCTCTGAAAATGGTATCATCAATAAAATTGCTGGAGATGTAGAGAAGAGTTTTGCTCTAGCACATGTAGTTTTTGCATAAATTAAGTTCAAAATCAAAGTCGAACATTTTTATGCAAACACTATTTGTTTTAGATTAATACTTTTTTTTAGTATACCCTTAACCCTTCTCTACATCTCCAGCAGGTTTGGTGATGATACCATGCTCAGGGGCTTTGAAATTGTTGAAATGGTTGAATTTGAAAAAAGTTCAACCATCTCTAGTTATTACATACAACTACAGAATATCTCCCACCTAAGGCAGAGAGGATGGAGTTTCCTCTAGCAAGTATTCTAGCAAGGTGGAGCTCTGGCATGGTTGCTGTTTTGGATTTCAATGCAGCATAGGAAATGTGTCAGGGTACAAGAAATTAAAAATGGCTGCAGTTCAACTGGTAATTTTGTAAACTTTTTAAGCCCCCTGGCATTTCTGATGGCACCATCTCATCCAGCGCTGTCCTTTTACTATAACACTGGACAGGATAGGGCCATCTGGCAGAGATTGAAGCCCCGGCAGCACAAACGAGGTGCCTCCAATCTTCTCCAAACTGGCTTCTGCATGATGATGTCACATCAGGGCGGCGGTGGGAGATTCAAAAGTAAATTGCACAAGAAGAAAACAGTTTTTAGTGTCATTCCCCAGATGTGCCCCTTTGAACTTAATCCTCTTTCCCCTGGTGTGATGTCACCAGCTCCATCATACCAGGGGAGAGAGGGTGCCAAAGGGAATTGTACTGGATACAGTGATAACTGTATCCAATACAATTCAAAGTAAACATAAAAAAGAACACAAAACATATTTCCAACTAAATAATAATTTTATTATAAACAAAATATAACTACATACTGTTTTGAAATCTTTCATACAAAATAAGTATTTTAGAGATGTTATCATTCAAATTATACCTTTTATTAAATTTTTTTATGTAATGTTTTTGACATAATTGTGTGTTTTGAACATTATTATATTCAGGATGTCTACTAGAACCTTGTAGGCACAGATTTTGGGAAGTCTCCTCCCCCTCCAAGTTAATTGGCTACAATCTGACAGGAATCACCTGTGTTAGTGGAGCACAGAGGATTCCCTTCAGTTCTGTAGCCAACTCCATAGATCGAGGTGTCTATAGTGGCTTTAGTGAGGCTGAGGCTGCTTAATTTGCCCTGTTCGCTATTAAAAGGGACAGGCCCTTTTCTTTTCCTTCCCATGTGCTTTATAGGTTTTAGCATACATGAATGTTCTAACCATATACTTGGCTGGATAACTTGGAGGCTGTTAACTTGTTTTCCATCGTTTCTCTGATTTTGTAATTAGCACATATTAACCCACTGTTATTTTGATTCTGAATTAAGGATAGCATTTTATTAGTTGTTCCCATTCATGCTCATGTGCCTGTCATTACCTGTTTGGGAGTAACTGTCCTTTTTTTGCACATTGCAAACCATACCAAACTCCTGATTCATGTCCATTGCCTTGTTAAACCAAACTTTTGAGTGAATTGTAAAGCCCATGAACATGGTATCATTGCCACAATTGCTGGAGATACAAAGGTGTTTTTTATAGACCTTTTAAAGAGACAGTGCTTGTTTTCCATTATTGCTCTGATTTTGGTAATTTAATTTTCACTTATTAACTCACTGTTATTTTCATTCCAAATTAAGGGTAGCATTATAGAAATGTATTATAAAGAAGGATTACTCCTGTTTCTTTTTCTCTCTTTATGTGTCTTTAGTTTTATTCAAGCATTATACTTTCCTCTACTTGGACCTAGTACTTTGAAATGAAAGCTTGCTGGATCATTCATGTGATCCTCGACTTCATTATTTCCAACAAAATAATGCCGCAGCAAAGTGAAAAGCATCACAGGAGAGTTAAAAATAACAAAGCACAACAACTAATAACTTTCCTTTAAACACAGCAAGAGGCCGTCCATGTTGATTAGCAGAATGTGTGTCAGATTTGCAGAGAAGGGCCAGGCGAGCAGGTTCTGTCTTCAAAACAGACTATTTCTAATTACTTTCCCCAGACGGTGGGTTAAAGATATGCAGTCCCACGGTGCCTTATTTCTTTCCAGTAGGTTACTTTTACTCTCAATACAATTCAATTTCATTTTCTCCAAAGTGAAGCCAATTTTGCATTTGCTTGAAGGAGCTGACGGATGACTATAGTGATGAGCTGATGGTAATATGATTATAGTCATTAGGTTTATGTTGCATTATAAAAGGGCAGCGGTAATACAGGAGATGAGTTTGTGTATGAACAGGATCAGAGGTTCAAATTAAGATTGTGTAGAAAAGGTAAAGCTGGTGGTGTTTGATTAAGGCAGTGGTTCCCAAACTTTCCTTGCAGGGCCCCTATTTAGGAACATTATTGAGCCCCCCCCTCCCTATTTAAACACAGGTTAAAAATGAATACCTTCCCGCCCCCCAGTTTGGGAACCACTGGATTAAGGGGAAGGGACTGAAATTAAGAGGAGCCAGAAATAAGGCAAATACATGATTCACACACCTTACATCCAGGATTCACTCATTAGATCAATGAGATTTAAGCGATAGAATATGAAGCTCATGTGCAGTTGAGACAAACCCATTTCAAGTTTGTTTAGGATCAATGGACATCGGTTTTCATAGCTCCAGTGTAATCGATGATGCCGGCGATGTGAACAGGGGAGGAGGGAGGGGAAAACAAGCTTTGTGGAACGAGTTGACCGATGGGGGGGGGGGGGGGGGGGGGGGGGGGGGGGGGGGTTGAATAGTGATAGGGCTTTTACCTTTTACTCTATGTGAAACAACATGTCAGGGAAATAAGATATACGGTCAGTTTCATCAAAACCCTTAATTACTGCACTTGATAATATAAAGAAAAGAACAACAGCATGAAAAACTGGCCTTTTGGTTTAAACCAAATGTTTTCTGCCAACTAGACTAACTGGCATACATTAAATAATTACATGCATATTTTTTATTTGTTTTCATTTCAAATAATGATCCATTGATGTGATAAATGTAATATTAACAAACTTTTAACAGCATAGACCATTATCATTTGGTTTGCAGTACAGAAAGGGTTCGTTCTTCCTGCGCAGAAATTGGCCTGGGGTTTGTACCTTCTTTGGCAATTAAGGGCATGTGTCTACTGCGGATTTCGCCCGCGTTGGTGA
This sequence comes from Ptychadena robeensis, assembly GCA_036250615.1. Lineage (NCBI taxonomy): Eukaryota > Metazoa > Chordata > Amphibia > Anura > Ptychadenidae > Ptychadena > Ptychadena robeensis. The sequence continues at coordinate 121,694,561 of CM070034.1, forward strand.
GAGCGCACCCTATTCATGCAGCAGGGGAAAGACCCAGGATATCAGCGCCCGAACGGCTTCGCACCTTGGAGACACCTCCATTTATCTTGAATGGAGGTGTCTCCGGCAGGCACCCCGTGGTGCTGCTTTGAAGACGCGGCAGCCTGCAGCTTCAAAACAGCACCCTGGGCCTGCATCAGAATGGGAAGTGTCCTCTATATATCTTTTTCTACACTGAGGCACTTAGACTTTGTCTCCACAGCGTTTTGTGATCCGTTGGAGTGCTTCACTGTGGTCCTGACGGATCACATACATTTTACCTGCCCAGCAGATGTCCTGTTCAGACATCCGCCGGGCAGGTAAAGTGTATGTGATCCGACGGTCAAGCACTTCGACGGATCACACAGCGCTGTGGAGACTAGTGTTGAGCGAGAATATTCGAAATTCGAATATATACGATGAATATCCGTCATTCGAGAATTCACAATATTTCGGGAATGTGCACGCAGATATTCGCAATGGCAATCATATTATGCTTCAACATTTTTTACCGGCATACATCACGCATATGTGTGCGCATTGCGAATGGATACGCACAATACACACTTTGCTCGTACTGGCTAAGATCACAGAATGAAGAAGAGAAGTTGTAAAGCTGCATTGCGAATCTTTGTGAATCATTGCGCACAGGCATGCGCAATGTAAGGCAATAGAATACAGACAAATCGAATTTTATGAATTTAGAATATTTCTTAGTATATTCGCGAAATTACGCGAATTCGAATATGCCATATGCTGTTCAACACTAGTGGAGACATAGCCTTAGTGTCTTTTTTCATGTCCAACAGTGAAGATGTATTATCACCAGGGGAAGTTATTTATTTACACAGTATCTTAAGCAGGTTTCATTCTTATTGCCCACCTGGGGTAGGAAAGAGGACAAATTCAATACAATTTCATGATAAAAACTACCCTAATCTATCTACAGTTGGACTAGCCCCACACTGCAAGAGTAAACACTTGTCTAAGTGAAACAAACCAGTATTTTAACGTCTTTTCTTTATATCCCACAGCCTCCTCCTCTACGCAATCAGCCTCTTTGATCCAGAACTTCACCGACCAACTTTAATGTTTATTAAAAAAAGGGATTAATTGAGGAAGTTTTCCTCAAGTTCCTAATCATCCTTTCAGTAAATTGTGCTATATGCCCCCCTTTTGCATCATCTGCTGCCTTCCATACTCTATGAGTACACTTTCAGTTGGCAGGGCCTACTCCCATTCTGCAGTAAAGTGATAAATTGTAAAACATCAAATCACATTTAATAAGTTGCCTGTTTTGCAGGATGAGGCAAATATTGGCTCAGTGGAGTGAATAATAGGGTGCGCTCCACCGAATCACCAGCAGGCTGAATTTTCCATTATTCTCCTTTTCTTGGTATCTTTCTCATGTCAGATTATGGACTACACTTTTAATAGGCATCATTTTAGTTTCTCCGCACTGTTTTCACCCCAGCATGCAGCTTCTATTCTCTTCAGCACAGCACAATCCGTTCCCCAGTCCTATTGTCTTGGCTCAGCTTGCTAACTACAAGGAAGGCTTTTGATTAATAAGTCATGTTGATATGTTAACCTACAGAGAATCTAGAATTTTATGGGCCCGTAGGAGTTCCCAATATAACTTTGACATTGCTGCAGGGCATTTTGTGAACATACCATAATATTAATTCCTTAGCTGGCAGAACTCTGACTTATTGTACAGCCATATTTGAGCACTTTATTCATTTGTAATAGCAGTAGAACAGTCTATTTTTAACACTGAGGCATTCATTGAGCGATACTTTGACATTGTATAACATGTGGTCTATCTAAATCTGGGCCTGTCTCTTGGCCTATACCATCACCAAGATGTGTTTAATCTGTCCTTCTCCTTCAGTCATACCTTCCCTTGCTATTATCCTATTGCTGCATATTTGGTCACCAATCTTCCTAATCACCCCAGGCTTGAAAAGTGCTGCTTGTTTTATGCTGTTAAAATGTAAAAATAGTTACCAGGGGAAAGCAGGACTTGTTTCAAGCTCTGGGACTAATACAGAAGACAGAGCTGTATTGCTAATGGTGTCATGCTTTAAATATGAGCTGCCCATAGGGCATTGTCACTGTATTTCAGCAATGGTTATAGTTATGGAATGCGCTAAAAAGACATACTCTCAACAAATAAAATAAACTCTTATTTAACCACTTCAAGGCATTTTTATGGTGGGGCAGCTTACCGGTTGGACAAGCATCATTCTTTTCCTTAAAGCTATGAAACCTTATACAGGCTGTCTTTCTACCAATGACATCAACCTTGCTTTGCTGATTGACTAGAAGTACTTTTTACTGCTATTTTATGGCAGAAAAAATGCTTTTGTAAAAATACCAATGCAGATGTTGCATGTGCAAAGTGGAAAGAAATATCATAATTTTTAGTGTAAAGTGTTTTTTTGGCATGGGATCTGGCAGGCCTGGTAACAGGGAATGGGGGGAGGGGGCAAGCACACTTCATCTCTCGTAAGGTCATACCAGACCACCTTTACCATTGAGTTTGGCAAAGACTGAATAGGGGTGCATAGTGCATAGTGGATTTTAATAAAATGATTCAAACTCTGTGTCAATGTGTTTCTAGAAAATCTTTACTACCCCCCTCAGAAATGGGTAAGGGGTCTTATGTACTGGAATATGACATTGTATAAGATTGTATACTTTTTGCTACTGTCGATCTTAGAATGTTCAAGCCTCTCTTTTTTGTTTAACATTTTTCAAATACAATTGTACATCTTAAAACAACAGATATGTCAATAGACAATGTATGTTGTTGTAATGCCTTTGACCATCCATATTGATCTCAAACGTATAATTTTAAAATACTGGCCTATCCTCACGACCTAGTCCTCAACAACCTAGTGGGTCCACACCCTCAAATCACATATCGAAAGTCCAAGTCGCTTAAAGACACTCTAACTCAGAGTCACTACGCGGGTGACAAAAGGGGTGACAGATGCAAACAAAAAGGCACGTTCCCTTGCCAGTCATGGAAATGCGCATGTTTCAAACATATTTGTTCTGAGACAAACCCTTTACTCCCCAATGGCGACAGATTCATCCCCTACCATCTTGCGAACTTCAAGACTGAAGGGGTTGTCTACTTTATTCTCTGCATATGTAAGGCGTTTTATGTAGGAAAAACAAAAAGACAACTAAGACAATGGTTTTCTGAACATATTAGATATGGAGTGATTGGCAATCTTTCCACCCCTATTGGCCGACATATAGTACAATGTCACCACTACCGAGTTGAATGTTTGAAAGTTCTAATTCTTGACCGTGTACACGCTCAAATGAGGGGAGGGGGCATCCATCAACTTTTGTTACAGAAAGAGGCACGCTGGATATATACTCTAAACGCCACCAAAAAAAACAGGTCTAAACGACCATCAAAGCTTTAAATGCTTCTTACAAGTTACCTTATATCTAGTTTTACCTCTCCCTAACTTCCAACGAGGTAATGATGCCCTTTGGCGGGCCCCCCCCCCCTTCGTGTTCTCTCTCCCCTCCATCTCCCTGAACCTGCTTTACCTTAAATGAATTTCATATTACTAAAGGAAAGTGATTTCCGCACAGCCCTTCTGTGGTCCCTAATTTCATGATAATGCATTTAGGTCATCAGCCTCGCTCCGCCTTCATTTTATATACAACTATGATATCTGGTTTAATGTATATATGTATATTAACTTGTCAACTGTTCAATTTAATAGCTCTTCTTGTACTGTACACCATGTATACAATTAATCTACCACATTCTATCTACATTATATGTATACTGAATATATTTGTTATTTTACTTTGTTTAAGCTCTTTGCCACATTATGCCTAAACTCGGGCTAGTTATGTTACACATCCGGTGCTACCTGCACACCTGTCCCTACCTGGATCACTGAGTAGCCTCAACTCGTTTGAACCTCAATACCACAGTGGGCTAGCTTTTTGCCCAAATTGGCACCGTTCATGACTTGATTGATGAATTTATGGCTACCTACTAAAAGGCGCCGTCGGCGGTTGTCCGTTGGTGGCTCTCCGTTCGTTGGGAGGACTTACGGCTGGCACCCTCCATTCTTTATTGTTTGTATTTTTCGAATACAGGAATTCAAATCATTCGGCAATATCTGTACCCCCTGAGGAAGACGTCAAACGACGAAACGTACGCCGGGGGGGAATCTTTCATCTGCGGATGGTTTATACCATCAATTCATCTGGAATGGGGATTCCTCTATCGAACACCTGAATTTTAGGCTTGTGGCCATTAGCTGGTGCATTGCACCCTGTATTGCATACCTGTTTGGTTTCTATTGATCATTTCTATTATCATTATTTAGTTGTCGTCCATGTACATGTGATGTTGATACATGGACACCTTTATAATACATTTTATTTTTTAGCTAATGTACTTTTCTGCTATGTGACCTGATCTATATTTGAAGCCGTTAAAGTCCCCATGCCCTTGTCTTGATACAGGGGAGATTTTGCTCTTTCTCTTTACATCCATATTGAAGCAATTTTTTGGTTGAGTACAATCTGGATTTTATGATGTATGTTCTGTTTTGTGTTATTTTGTCGTTCTTAATAAAATTATGCCTTTTTATCAACACCTTTTTGTGATGCATGTGCCGTTAAAATCCCAGGGGTAAGCCACCCCAGATTTGGACTCAGAGTGGTCTCTGTCCAAATATAGTTTGTAATTATGTACTTTGTTTATTGAGGGATGTTGGCACAGACCTAAGCTCACGGAGATGCCCCAATGTTTAATATGTCAATAGACAATATTAAAATGGTAATTAAAAAATGTTTTACCATCTCTAGAGATAACACTACATAATCATGCAATATAATTCAGCTGTTCAGCTGTTGTTTTTTATTTAATTTCTGAATCCTGCATCCAAAGCTTCAGGTCATAATATGTATAAAGGTATGATTAATGTGTGCTATACATACCATGCACATTCATTTACAGAAAACCTTATCTCAAGTAAAATACTTAGAGTTTTCCACTATGAATATTGGCTATATGATAAGGCATATAAGATATTTAAGAAGCAAAGTAAGAGCTGTCATGTGCCCAACAGCCCATACATTTCCCATTTGTGTAGACTAATTATACATCTAAAGAAAAAAAGAAATCATGTAAACAAGCATTAGCCACAAGGCCTACCACAAAATTAAGAAGAAAATTGTGTGTCCAGGAAGAACATATTTTAGCAGAAATCATTCACCGTTGTAGAAGAAATTACTGAATAATATAAATAGCGGTATATACTGTCTGAATGGAGTATGGAATCTACTGGTGTGAGATAGGTAGACCCCTAAAATCATCTTTATTAAACAACTAACTGCAACAACGTCTTGTGTGGTCTTTTATAATCGAGGTAGAACAAATCATCAAATTAATTTAATTAAAAATTAAATACTCTATATTGTTTTATCAATTTAAATGTTATAGAGTCCTAGGTGACATTGTATTTTGCATGCTGATAATCTGTTCCAGTGTAAAGGATTATCTTTATACCGCAGTTTTAAGATCATAGTGTGTTCTGAAGAAAATCATACCACATACAGATAATCATTGTATAGTCACGCTCTGTGATGTATATTACTTAGCTTCTTGCATATCCGAATAAAGCACAGTCTATAGGGTTAAGGCCAGCAAGTAAATTTCACATTGTGCTGCCAGCAAATTGTTTATCTGCTTGCTGGCCTTCAACTCTAAAAATCAAATTTCTATTATAAGCGAGGCCTGTTGTTTGCTAATTGGATGAGCGCTGTTTGGTCTCGGAGTATTTGGGGAGAATTTGAGCCTTAATCAAACACATAGTGCACTGATTCTGCAGTTTTCCAGCTTCCCCCGTGGAGTGTGTAATGAATAATCCATAAGAGGAAGAGGCTTTGCTGAAACACGGACAGTGCTTTAAACACCCCGAACATGTTAGAGAGATTGACACAAGATTTCACTTTGGATGTCCCAACAGACGGGATATTAAGACACTGCTATCTAAACAAGGAAGGCTGCTAAGAAACCTTTCAATACATTTTTAAATTGAAGGATACTTTTGTGCAGGTTGTTTAATGGGAGAATGTGTCTTTTTTAAGCAGGCTCTCATTTAATTGTGATTTCTCACATTGCAGACATTTCAAGACATACTGTTTGTTTACTATTTACTGCAAGCACAGAGAAAAAACTCTTCTTCCACAATTTATTTTATATGGATATTACAATCCATGAGCAGATTCATTGCAGAATGGTAAGAATGCGACCTATGTTACTTCAAAATACATGTCATGGACAAATTGTGAGTAATTTTTAGGTGTATAGAACATGACATGCTGGTAGGATGCATGCCATAAGGATCTACATCTACAAAGCATATCCAAGCTTCTATAGATAAATAAAAGGATCTTCTGCTAGAAATGCGGTTGTTTTGCAAGTCAAGGTAGTTTGGGTCTACACCAAACAGAAATGCCTGTTGAAGGCTATAGCACTACAGCGGACCCAGAACCATTGTGTGTAGACTATGAGTCTGAAACCATATCACTACCACATTATATTTACTGTTCTGACAAGAGATCTCTTGACCCAGACCCAGCCCAGTGTTGTATTATACAATATATAATATGTAATAAATATAAAGTTGGATCCCCTCAAGGCCACATTAGATTTTAAATTTATCTTTTGTGTAGTTCAAGTGCATGTATCCCACCAATACATAAAATATATAAAAATCATCACGTGTTAAAACTCTTTAATCCCTATTAAAAATGAAATATCAATAAGATCAAGCTTTTTCTTTACCTGAACATAGTTAAGAACTTGGACAAAGTAGTGGGACAACTATGATATTTATAAAAAAATGTGAACTACTGAAGTTTTTCTGAGGGAATGGGAACACAGACATATCCACCATCTTGTACCAAGTGAGTACTAGTGTTTCCACCTTATCTGGTGAAGGCAATCGGTGGGTTTCTTTCCCCAAACCCCCAACACCCTATTGGGCGACGGGGGGTGCAGCAACCAATACCTTCAGGCTCTATTCAGTCCAGGCTCTGGGTCTCACTGGAGGGACAAAGATCCCTTCCAGGAGCCGCCATCGCTGGATGGGGTATGCCAGCACTGCTCTGGACCATGGTCCACCTGGACAACTCAGTGGCTTTACTCTTATGATATTGTATATATAATCAGTCCAACCTGATGAAGCCCATGTGGGTGAAACACGTTGGATGACCAAGTTGTAAATATATATGTCTGACAACACCGATTGGATGATTCCCTACAAATATTGTCTTATAGCAAATATATATGGCTTATATATTTTATGATCGTTATTATTATTATCATTATAGTCCTGATTTGTAAAAATAAAGACCCTTTAAATTTGAAATTAGGCAAACATGTTGTAAGTAAATCTGTTTGGTGCCTAAAAAACCCTGTTGAGATTTAAATAGAGTGAACCCCCTTTTTTGGTGGGCCACCAGTAGTGCATGTAGTAATATTTAAATGGACAATATTTCTCAAATTATTCTCAAAATATTCAAAGTAAATTTGCAAATTGGAGATCTCCGGTCCATTTTATCGGCATTTATAATGTAATTTATTGCAAAAGCAATGTGTGTTGTCGTGGCAACATCTAGTTGCAGAATGTGAAATTGCAATGTACACAGAAGTAATACTTTGTGAATATGTGAAAATCTGCATTTGTTCATATGAATATTGCATGCTCAATGCATTGCACTTTCCTCAGAATCTCGAATACTCGAGATTGGGAAGATATAGCATTATATTGGAAATCTATGCTAGTTCACAAAGTGCTGATATCAGCAATAAAAATTCTTGATTTGAATATTCGCGCTCAACACTATTTGACACCCCTTCTAACATTTTTCACATACTGTGTTACATACATACTGCGTCTGTGTTTTGATATTTATTAACAGCAGCAATTATAAATGTATTCTTTGAATATTTCAAATAAAAAAAAATAATTACATTCCTATAAAAATATGTTACACAATTGTTCTTGTTCTGTTTCTTTGTATTGATATCCTTTCCTACAATCTTAAATTTTTGAACTGATGGAAGAACACAGAAAAAAGAGCAAGACTTAAATGTCTAGTGTGGCTCAGTGATAGACTCCCATGATAATTCAGTTTTCTTTACCGGACACATAATGGATGGCAAGTAAAATCTGTCAGGAGCAAGGAGGATAAAGTATTCTTCTGGAAGTATAACTAGCTCATTATGTTGGAACTGAAGGATGCTTTATGATAGAACTATAGCTCTGAAGATTTACATTCACATTTATAAGAGTTTATGCTGCTGTGTTCCATCCTCGCACGGTGTTAATGGCTCTGCCTTTTGGTTGGTGTGACGTTGGCGGGAGAAGATAAGATCAATCCCCTTCATTGTTTTTGTATAAATCACTCAGCTGTCTACAGCAACAGGGGAGACATGGACTGGGGGTGATAAACTGCTGACAGTCTGGGAAAGACCTAACTCAACATATCCTCTTATAATGTCATCTGCAAAATTGATCAGGAGAAAAAACAGTAAATTCAGTGAATATTCAATATGTTGGGATATAGACCCTTCTATCACATTAACAGGTCTACAAACTAGACTAGTAACACATTCTGTTTGATGCCTTGGTTTGGTCTATTGACAGGTAATGTTTTATTTGCTAAACACAGGGAATTTATAAGTATATAGATATACTCACCAGCACATTGAACATATGAAACTATCTTCTATTGTGTTAACGCAAAGGGTCAAGGCACAAGAAGTTTTACAGCTATTTTCTATAAAATAAAACATTAAACAATAATTTAGAAAGACATTCTGCCATCTGACAAATGTACTAACTGAAAGGACTACACACTTCACATACCAAAAAAAAAGTATATTTTGCTAAAAGCTTATTCCCATGCTTCTGTAGAGTGACCTTGACCTTGCAATCATCAGCTTCCTTTTATCTGATTGAGACAACAATATCCTTCAACCAGGAAACAGGATCTCTCTCAATGCTACAGTAGTAAAGGGGGTCAAACTGTCACAGATCAAGGTGTCACCCAGCGATCTGTGACTGCAGATTTGCCCTTTACATCTTTTGCTTTATCTACCTCCTAAACCTCAGAGGACTTTTTGGAGATCAGCTCCCTCTACTGATTGAAATTATAAAGACACTTGATGTTGCTCCTGTTCCCTGCTCCCTCTGCTGGGTGCTCTGGTAACTGCACTTATTAGCACTCCTTATGCCTCACCTGTAGTCCTACCAATCAAGCCATATTTTGGGAACCTTCAGGTACCAAGAAGCTGCCTGAACAAAGAGGTATTTACATCTCTGCTACTAAGGCTCTGCTTCTTCTTATTGTTTTATTGTATCTGACCCCTGGACCATTTTGACTACCCTGTTTGCCGCCTGCCCTGACTATCACCTGCCTGCTTGACTATGTCTCTGCCCACCATCTGTGTACTTGATCTTTATGTTGCGTTGTCAGCCCCTGCCAGTAAATGCAGCTAGGGACCACAACCTGGGAGTTCCCTGCAGCCAAATCTAGCAAAAAAAGCAACATGACCTTTTTCTGCAAAGATTAAGTCAACTCGCTCCTACTTCTACACCATGACCTTGCAAGAATCAGCTTCCTTGTGTCTGAATGTGACACCAATATCCTCAATTGCCCTCACTACTGAGGAAAATAGTTTCATTTTGAGGAAGGGGTCTTCATGAGTCATTTATACCATGGGATCATCACTTCCTGGTAGTTTAAGAAAAGAAAGTGTGTGCAGATTCATTCGCTGGCACAGGGTTTGGCCCGTCTCCACAACATAGAGTCCTGTAGGGCATTTTTTGCACAATATTAAGTACACTACATTTGAGGATCTACAGGAAAATGTTCCCTGTACTCTGTATTCCAGCTGTGATCCTGGTACCGGTACGCTGTCAGTGCTGTGTGTATGAGTACAGGTCTCACGCCTGCTCAGCATACAGGGAGATGTTCCATTGTGCTCTGGGCTGTTTAGGGCACTTCTTATGATTAGTTGTCTCAGATTGGGTAGTTGTCTGTACGCAAGTAGAGGTGGTTTTGGGAAAATTTCTCTAAGCCTTCTGTCTTTTTGAAAAAGTGGCTGTAGCTCCTTTATAATTCTCCTTAAGGCTTCTAGACGGGGATTGAATGTGACCACCAGTGGGACCCGATTCTCTCTCTCCGTGTGTTTATATTGAAGAAGGTTGGTTCTGGGGATGTTCACTGCTTTCCTTATTTGTGACTTAAATGTTTCTGGGTCATATCCCTGTTTTGTAAAGTCCCTCATAAGGATTTCCAGGTGGGTGTTTCTGTCATTGGTCTCTGAGCAGATCCGATGATATCCTATGGCCTGGCTGTATACAATAGATTCCGTTATGAGCCCTGGGTGGAAGCTGTCATGTCTGAGGTAGGTGGGGCGGTCTGTGGGAACACATGTTGTGTCCAGGAAGTTTCTTTCTGTTGGTGAGTGACTGAATTTAAGTTTTATAGTAGGGTGGAAGTTGTTATAGTCTCTGTGAAATTGAAGAAGAGTTTCCTCACTTTCAGTCCATATAACTAAGATGTCATCAATAAAGCGGAAGTAGGCCATGGGTTTAATGGGGCATGCTGCTAAGAAGTCCTCCTCTATCTTAGCCATAAACAGGTTTGCGTACTGGGGGGCAAACCGTAAACCCATTACCACACCCATCTGTTGCAAGTAAAGTTCCTGGCCAAAAGAAAAGTAATTGTGGGTCAGGATGAACTTGAACTACTAGTTGAGCAATTGGTTCTGCCGGCTGGTTCCATTTTTGAAGGAAGTGGAGACATGCTGCAATACCATCATCATGGGGAATATTGGTATATAGTGACTAGTGACAGTTCGGCCGCGAACAAGCATGTTCGCCCTCCTTCTGGCCAGCGGACAGTACTGGTGTTTCGCAATGCTGGTAAGTTTCTTTTTGCAGGAATTTGTAGGGTCCTGTTGTAATTTGATGTTGTTTGATAGCTGCCATTGTGCCTCTTGTATGTAGTCACTGGTGTTCATAATGACTATGGCTCCACCTTTATCTGCAGGCTTTATGATGATATCCTTATTTTCTTTTAAAGATTTAATGGCTTTTTGTTCTGGTGGTGATTTTTTTATGCAAGATCTTATCAGTCACTCTTTGCCGGAATCGCTCAATATATTTGTCCAGAGTGGGGTTCAGTCCTGGTTTTGGGGTCCATGCAGTCTTTTTGTGGAATTGTTGTTTGTTTTTGGCTGTATTGTGTTTTGTCATGAAAGTATTCTTTCAGTCGTAGTTTTCTAAAGAATTCCTCCATACCACTGCATAAATTGATTTTGTCCATGGCTTTTGCTGGACAAAATGTTAGTCCTTTAGAAAGAACAACTATTTCTGTATCAGTGGGTACGTATGAAGAAAGGTTAACAACACAGTTTACATCTTGTGTGTTGGAGTGAAGACATCCAGATTTCAGTCTCAGTCTTTGGAGTTTTTTCTTCTTGATGTTAATTAGAGTTCCCTGTAGTCTCTTGTAGAAAGTTTGTAGTTTGTCTTTGATGCCAGTGTTGTCACTTTCCAGAAGTCTGTTATTTTCTCTTTAATGGCTCTCTTTAGGCTGTAGCATATTTTGATCACCTTATTATGCAGTCTTTCAGAGCTCCTTGTACACAAAAGTTCTGCAAATCTGCTGTTGTAAGTATGTAGAGTAGGATTCCGTATTTTAAATCCTTTTGGGATTAAATGTTCCTTTTTACATGTGGTCAAGAAGAAGATATCACTGTCCAGTTGTGCGAGTTTCTTCAGATAGTTTTTCAGTTCCAGAAATACTGCTTTCAATAAAAAGGTCAAATCTTTTGCCAATCACTTTGGTTTCCTTTTGTTCAGTAGTAGTTTAAATGTTCCTCCTAATGTAAAACGAAGTCCAAAAAAACAATAAAAAACTAAACTAATTTCCTCATTGTCATCTGTTTGCAAAAAATACTTAAGATGCAGCTGAATCTTTTCATTGTCTGGTGTTTCCACTGATCAGCACTTACAGCATTTTACAAAGTGCATCATCATCTGTGCTAATTTTAAGGTGAGTTAAAGATGAGTTAAGCCATTATTCTCTTCATTGCGTATGTGACATTTTAGCCCAAAGCAACGTGAAGATGGATTATACAGCTACTATTGTATCTGGGGTCTCTGCTCATGTTCAAGTAATTGATGAGGAGGACGTTTTCTGAGGTATTATGCAAACCAGTTCAATAGCACTGCCCTCATTCTTTAAGGTTGCATAACAAATAACATTATCAGCAGGTACTACTATAGAGTCTAATAGTAGAGTCTAATAGGCAGACGGAGACCCTGACAAACTATAGTATGAAGATAACTCTTTACAGCAGGCAGCAGAATGGAGAATAGCTTGCTTGTTTGAGAACTGCAAATAGGAAAGACCTTAATAGCAAGCATCAGGAGAGTGGGTTATACCAGTAATCCATGTAGTCATAATAAGCATGACTTATAAGTCACAATAGGAACATAATGCATGAACTATATTTGCCCCGAATTATGAAATCTTTACTTGAAATAATTCTTAAGGATTTCTTGCATTATATATAGTCTTCAAATTGATCCCAAATAAAAGTATGTATTACTTTTCATTAAAGTACAGGAGCCCTACTCCTTCCTGACTGTGTTATCTTTGTTCAAAGATCATCCAGTGTCCACATTTATGCTTTAAATTAAAAATAACTAATCCTAGTGTATTGTGCCTGGGCACACAATCTCTCCCAACACCAGAAGTCCATTCAACAGTTTTTAATGAGGTATTCCAGTGGTAGGCAAACTTATTCGACCAAAGAGGCAAATCGCAACATTGCAACCCTTGAAATATATGTTGAGAGCCGGAGATCTGTTGCCTCTCTGCTCTGATCACTCTCTGCTCTCTTAGCTCTCTCCTGTCAATAGACGGCACCCAGGAGGAGCAAGAGCAGGGAGTGATTAGAGCACAAATTAATGCGCCAGTGACGCGGCAGAAAAAATAGTCCCATTACACCAGCTCTGCTGCTAGCCCTACACTGGTGATCGGGTTTGCGGTTGGTGGAAGCGCAGGGGGTTTTGCTGTTGGGGGTTGGTGGTAGTGAGCAGTGTTGAGCTCGAATATTCGAATTGTGAATATATTCGGCGAATATTGGCTATTCGACAATTCGCAAATTTCACGAATATGGCTGCGGATATTCGCATTGTGATGCTTATGGGCATGGATTGCGAATATATATTCAGAATGCGAAAATAAATAGCAAATTTGACTATTCATTTTGAAGGTAATTGTGAGGCAATTGTGTTTCGAACATTAGTAGAATTATAAGCGAAATATCGCAAATTTTAATATTGCCTATGTCGCTCATCACTAGAAGTGAGGGGTTTTTGCTGTTGGGTTTTTGTGGTAGTGAGGAAAGGGGGTTGCCAGTCAGTAACATTGGTCAGTAACAATCCAGGGTCAGGGCAGGGAAAGTCCAGGCAATCAGGCTGTGCCACTGTTGGCCACAAGGACAAAGAAAATGTGCAGACAGGCAAGTTAGCAACACAGCAGTAAACACAGTAATATAGATAGAGGCTATAATGGCCAATGGTGTGCAGGACAGAATCTTGTTAAATAGGCAACCTGCTCATTATGCCACCTAGTGCTATTGGATTGGATTGAGACAATTTGCTGGTGAATATCCTGCAGCTGGTTGGGGCTGCAGGAAATTCAAACAAGTCCACCATGGCTGTGCTGTGTCAAACACATCCAAAAGGCGGCTGGGGATGCAGACTATGAACATTTAATCATTTACAAATTTTTGTAGCAAACTCTAAATCACATAAAAAACATCCCTCTTCACCTCAGTAAATATAAAAACAATTATATCATAATTTCCCTGAACAAAATATGTTTTCTATTGAAAATTCAGAGACCTCACCTCATAGTCCATTATTTTGAATAAAAAGTGTTGCTTTTTTAGCAGTGTAGTGCAGCATAGGCCTTAGTAAAAAAACCTTACTAAACTTTTGGGTTTCTGTAGATTGAAGATCTATAATGATACTGATATAAGAAAATGTTAAAGCATTAAAATATAAGCACAGGTTAACCTTAAGTTACAGCAGCTGACCAAGATGCAGAAGAAGGTATATTACATCAAAGAGGTAATGTTAAACGCAGAAATACAATAGCATATTTAAAAATGAGGTCAACAAATTAGTGATGGCGCGAACCCGGAATTTGATGTTCGCGAACGCGAACCTCCGCAAAAGTTTGC
>CM070034.1:121733855-121749350 GCA_036250615.1 Ptychadena robeensis
ACATGCGATGTTCGCCGCGAATAGTTCTCCGGCGAACAGTTCGGGCCATCACTACTCTTGGTCACCCATTAAGATTAGAGATCAGAACAGCAAACAGGTAAATAGTATTTTTTAGAACCATGCCAACTTTTTCAGTTGATTGTTAGGTCGCTTTAAGAAATCCATAATTTAACATGAAACTGCTAAGAAGATTTTTTTTATTAATTACCTGCAAACACAAGTGTGACCAATATACATACAAAATTGCATTTTAGGGAAGTCAAAAATGTACTGCACATCATGTTTTAAATTAATGTATACTTTGTGCATTGCACATACATTCTACATTTCTGCATTTCTAAGAGTACAAATAAAACACATTGTGGGAGGGACACCTAGGAGAAAGTTACAAAAGACAAATACAGTATTGTCTTCTTTTTTTTCTATATGGCCAAGTCAGAGTATCACTGATATCAGCTAAAAGTTATTCAGACATTCCATGCAGGAGAAATGGTTTTATGAGAGAGTTAAAAGAAAGCTAAAAGCACTGAACAATGGTGACAAATAGTGATGATCGCGAATATTCGGATTCCGAATATTAATCGCGAATATCGTCAATTCGGAAATTCGCGAAGATGGTGAATATATTGCTGAATATTCGCAATTCCGGATATTCGGTATTTTTTATCCATTACACTTCCCTCTCAATGTGAGTGGATGAATGGGAAGGCTGCAAGAAGAGCTTAGCAACACCATCAACAGATTTTAAAATGAATATTGGGGTGATGCGAATATTGCGAAAATCATCACTTTTAAAATTCGCATAAAAATTTGCGCCATGTTAAACATATAAATTCGCAATAAACTGCCGATATTCGCAATAACAAAAAAAAACCCGAATATTGCCGAATGCGAATATTTTCCTAATGTTTTCCATAAAATTCGCGGCATGCCGCGAATACGAATGTTGCCTATGCCACTCATCACTAGTGACAAAGAATGAATAGACAACTATAGTACACAAATAGAAATAGAGACAACAAGAAACTAGACCTTGTGCTACTAGCAGGTAGAGATGGTCAGAGATCGACTAGCTGACTTTGTGAGCTGATTGCAAAGCCTCTGAAAAATATATTATCACCAAAATCGCTAAGGATGTAAAAAAAGATTGTGGGAACATATGAAAACAAATTAACATTAAACTTAATTTTTTGCAAAAACTATTTGTGTTAGAGCCATACTTTTTTTTGTAGTATACCCACAACCCTTCTCTACATCTCCAGCAAGTTTTGTGATGATACCATGCTCAGCGGCTTTGCAATTAACTCATAATTGTAGAATTTTGGAAAAATAAGTCGACCATCTCTACTAGCAGGTGGTAATGGCTTACCTTCACGGTCTAGGTTCTTAGAATTTTAGGTTTTTGCCAGAGCTACTGGTTTTTGAGGCAACACTTAGGATGGAACCATATTAGAGATTACATCAGAGTCAGACTTAGAGGGAACATTTAAGTAAAATATAGAGACCAAAAATATGGAAGCAAGAAGTAGAGATAGATTAGAAGTTTGCCCGTAACAACAACACCTTTGCCGGTGTTACTAAAACAGGAACTGATAGTATACAAACTGAACAAGTGAAAAATAATTGTAGAAAACAAAATATCAAGCACAAAAGCATTACAATGTGGAATCATAAATCAGATAGATGTTCTAGCAAAAAACTAATGGACAGAACCCATTTCTGATCTGGTCCAAAAGAACAAGTGTCAAACTCCGCCTTGGGGCCAAAATCTGTCCCAAAGTGTAACTATATTTAGCAAGCAATATTTTGAATGGTACAGATGCGTCTTTTATTACACATTTAATTTTACATCTATTATAGTATAATACTCTGCTTGTTCCAGGTTCAATGTTTTTATGATTGGGCCAAATGCTGAGGGTTAGGCCATATTATAGGGTTACACCATAGCATTGTGTGAGTATGATGTCCCTGACAAAGTGAAAATATAAAACTGAGAGGAAAAACAAGTAAATACACAAAGTATGGTGCACAGCATTCAAACATTTTGTTTAAGTCTGGACTACAGCTTGATGTTCCTCATACAATGATGACACTCAACCGCTTGTGGTCGCACTTTGGCTTCCTGCCAGCTCTCCCGGAGATTAGCCGCGGAGCTGGAGGAGCTGTCAGATGTCAGATGCCGGCCGATGCCCGGCTCTCCCATGAACTGTGTAATTGCCTATGCCAGCCCTGAACTGGCATAGGCAATGAAGAGAGAAGTATAGACGAACTTGCATCTATATATCTCTCTACTGTCTGTGGGAACAGCAATCACTCTGCTGCCCCTACAGACACAGAAACATCAACATCGGCAGAGGAGAGTAGAGCAGAACAGAGCAGAAGACAGCCCAGTCCCCTCCCCCCCTCCTCCTGCAGATCAGTGTAAAGTATGACGTTCTGCTGAGAGTGTACTGCTGCTAGTGACACCTTCTGGCTGAATTGAATATTGCATCCATTAAATTCATAAACCCAAATCTTTTTTTTCTGGTCTTCCTGCCCTAAAAACTGGGTGCGTCTTATGGTCCGGTGTGTCTTATAGTCCGAAAACTACGGTAAGTATTTATAAAATATACTTAATTTAGTGATTTCATACCATGCCACACTTTCCTTTTACTGTAATGACATATCTAAGGTTTGTAATAACCATGCTTTAGATCAATTAGGTTTATCATTCAGCTAGCATCCCAGAAAGCAATTATGCAACCTAACAGTCATGGTAGGATTCCAGCCAGTGGCTTGGCATGCTAGATTAGCTCATGCTGTCCTGCCACCCGTCTGTACTGTCTCTCCCCATGTACCCGATTTATTAGTTTCCCAGCTCTGTTTGGAAACCTTGTCAGGTTGTCACAAGTTTCCTCATTGCTGAACTTTGCATTGTCAAGTTAGCCTTATCATTTATAAATATTTCAATGACAGCTGCACATTTCTTATGAATTATTGATTCCAAGCAGTTCAATGACCTTTGCTACAAAACCCTTTATTAGACTTAAAGAATGAGGCCACACAGTGCCTGACCATTCCTTGTTGGCAAGGAAAGCAAAGCCCTGATAAATGTTGAAGCAGATAACTCAAGTTCAAGTGTGGTAACAGTGATAGCATGCCATTACCTGTTGGATATAAGGGTATCATTGCTGCAGGTCTGTATGGACTAAATCCATGACTGAGGAAAAAGTTAACTAGTCACCACCTTTCATCCTGCAAAATAAAATGATGATGTCAATGTGCAAGATAACTGCTTTACTAAAGCTGGCCATACACGTGTCGGATTCCATGGCCAATTGATCACTCACCCAATTGATTCCGGCGATCTCAGCGGGAATGGGAGCTGCAATCCATCAGCCAATTAAGAGGATCCGATCACTGCATACCACCTTGTCCGAGTGATCGCGTCCAATTGATCGGGGGCCCAGAATTGGATCCGACAGAGAACCAACATGTTGGTTCTCTGTCGGATCCAATTCTGAGCCCCCGATCAATTGGACGCGATCACTCGGACAAGGTGGTATGCAGTGATCGGATCCTCTTAATTGGCTGATGGATTGCAGCTCCCATTCCCGCTGAGATCGCCGGAATCAATTGGGTGAGTGATCAATTGGCCATGGAATCCGACACGTGTATGGCCAGCTTAAGAGTGCTCTGTTATTCTATGATATGCATAAAAACACATGTAAAGCTATTTTCTGTGACTAATATATATATATATATTGTACAGGACCACTTGGATTGGGTCCTGCCAGAGCAGCATATTTCACATATTTTCAGGCTGTGACGCCATTAGGTGGTGTATCCTGGAAGGAGGGATATTATTGAACAGCAACTGTTGGTTGCTGAGCATTATTTTGTTTAGTTTTGGT
Organism: Ptychadena robeensis; assembly: GCA_036250615.1. NCBI lineage: Eukaryota > Metazoa > Chordata > Amphibia > Anura > Ptychadenidae > Ptychadena > Ptychadena robeensis. The sequence goes on from CM070034.1 coordinate 121,737,749, forward strand.
TACAGTGTTCCAGATTCTGGAATGGGAATGAAGGAACTAGGTGGGCCTTCCAATTCCGCCCAGGTAAACTCTACAGTTAAAGGCTGTTTGCAGAGAAGTGTGGAGTTAAGTGTGTCTCCTCAGAAGGAGGCAGTGTTGAGAAAGCTGTCAGGAGGAAGATTCGCCCACAGGTGGGTCTTCCTTCTGATTCTTCCCCTACTCTCTGGCAATGGTTGGTAGCTCCTTGTTACTGGCCACCTGCCAAGTGGAGCAGGAATCCACCCAGCTTGCATGTCTGTGCATGTCTCAGCTGAGCTGGCACAGTGCTCACAGCTCTGCCCAGTGTTTGAGCTGACATACAAAGCACTGGCTTTACATAGATCAGTTCTCTCTCTATGTAGAGCTCTGCTATCAATTTAGTATTTTGGTTTTCTTTAAGGTATTTTCCCCCAAATTATATGCACTGGTTGATGTAGTGTCTCATAGGCTGAAAAATATGGTATGGTATGATATGGTATGGTAGATTTTATTACCGCCAGCAATGTAGAGCCCATTTTTACAGTCTTGTTCTACATTGCTCTGATTTTTCATAGCCTTGTTAGAGAGGGACTACTATTGCCTGAAATTAAATGGCTCTTTCCTCATTTGTATTAACTCATTAAAAAAACCTGGGATAAGACTCAATAAGCACTGTTGTTTCGCACATTGACAATTGGCGAAAGAGTTCCAGCAATAGTCTTAGAGGTATAGTACCATAGGGTTTTTACTTAACCTCCCAGCTTCCAAGATTATGACAGATGTTTTACTGAATAATAATCATTTGGCATTTGTCAATAGATTCTTTGCAGCACACATTGGCTTAACAAAACTTGTACTATGGACACTTTAATACACTAGCAAGCCTCTGACAGAGTTATTAACTGCTGCCATGTTGCCCGTAAAAGTTTCTAACAGATGATTTGCTCTAAGGTGGCACTAAAAGCTTGAACTGGAAAATTGAGCAACGGGCAATTGAATCAAATTGAATATAGTGGTTTAATGTGCAGTGAGGTGAGCAACGTGCAGAACACAAGAGAAAGCCTGGAGGCCTTACAATGTCCCCACACGCCGGGAAGATTGACAAAGAGGAAATATGCAGACACTGCGTAATTATACTAGAATCTACATACTTTCATTGAATAACCGCAGGTTGTTCACACCTTTGGACATTTCATTGCACTCTCCTTGTAGCCATTATAACACTGAAACTGTCACACTTTAAATAGAATGTCCGGGATGATTTTTTTAGAATGTTTTTGTGGAAATGTGTGTAATAATTAGTGTTGTGGTCAATACATAGTGCATACCGCTCCACTTTCTTTTCATCAAACAATGTCTTTATGGACCTACCATTCATAACCATGATGAGGCAGAAACTGACCCTCATTAAACTCGTGCCACAGATCAGTAAGGACTCAGCTGTTTGAATATTTTTATACGCTGTCGAATTTATAGAAAAATCCCCTACTTTATTACTGTATTTTTCACCAAACTTAGCAGGGAATCGCGTGCATCTTATGAGGTGAATTTGCAACAACCTGCAGCCAAAAGACTAATTAGCTGCGGATAGTTGCGCATTCTTTGCACCCCGTCTGCACTGAGCTTGGCTGTGGAGGCAGTGGTGGGGAGCAGTGTCAAGCTCATTATTTGAAGTGCAAATATATTCTTCAAATATTGGCGAGAATTTGTAAATTTCGCAAATACGCGCGGCAGATATAAGGTATGATGGGTATAGATGGGTAGAGATGGTTGAATTTTTCGGCTTGCTTACTTTGTGAGCTGATTGGAAAAGCCTCTGAAAATGTTATCATCACTAAAATTGCTGGAGATGTAGAGAAGGGTTGTGGAAACATTTGAAAAAAGAGGTTTTGCTCTAGCACATGTAGTTTTTGCATAAATTAAGTTCAAAATTAAAGTCAAAATCCTGATTTTCGAAATTTTGACTTGACTTTGAAGTTAATTTGTGGAAAAACTGTTTGTGTTAGAGACATACTTTCTTTTTTGTAGCATAACCCCAACCCTTCTCTTTGCAATTGAAATCATCAAATAAAAAAAAATAAAAAACGCGACCATCTCTATAGTTAGGTAAGGCGAGACATGGTCAGGGACAATCCGACATCAGAGCTGGCCAAACAGTAGTTCAGCATAACTATGCTGCCTCCCCTGAAAATGCCATCAGTAACCATCAGTAACCATCAGCAACCACAATTTTAGCACCTCATTCATGAATTGAATAGACTGATTTATCAAGAAACATGTATGGACTAGGTATCTTATAGCAGATGGAAATATTAAAAATGGGCAGAAGGTATTCAACAGAGCAGCAAAATATTCTTGTAGACCTCTGCTTGTGATACGAGAGATGAAAATGGCCCCCACCATAGTCAAAATTTACTTCAACTTGTATCTTAAAAATACTTGTTACCTAAAAAGATGTGCAACTTTAAGTGTGAAAATATAGACTTTTCTCCTTTCAAACTGTTGAAATACATATTTTACAGTAGAAAGGCTTACAACAAATGACGCTGAACTAAGAGGGCTCAAATTATAGACTGATCGTAAATACAGAAAGGAAGAAAGCAAGTTACTGGCGGTAAAATTATTCAGGGGAGAACTCATTAAATAATCATCTGTGTGTACCAAATTTATTGCCAGCTATGAGATAAATCCATAGAAAAATATATGAAACATAAAAATAAATTAAACATGGATAATGATTTAAATATCTATTATGGGAAAGGAAGTGAAGAAAAATAACTAAAACCTGATTAAAAAGGGGATGTTAAAGTGTTATAAAGGGCCTATTGTGAATAAAGTTCTGGTTGGAGAACACAAGATGATCACTACAGGCATCAGAAAAGTCCATCTTGTTCACATCACTGAGCTTGAGTATCTTGAGTGCTCTGTCTTGTTTTCTATCAACTTATTGTTCATCCAACTATAGGTAGCACATCTAAGGAATATGATCCAAATAGGGGTGTCAGACAGAGGAAGGAAAGATAGGAGCTACAGCTGCTTCTGAACCCTACAGATCTTAGCTGTTCTCTCTTCCTTCCAGCATGTATGTACTAGTGGGAGAGAGTGAGATGCGATGGGAGCCGCAAAAAGAAGGCTAAAGAACCACATGTGGCTCTGGAGCCAAACCGACCCCTGTTTTGAAAAACGAACATAAGTTAAGTTCAATTATTTGGTCATTGTTAAGACAAGGATAGCTATTACTAAAAGTCATAGCCATGTTACATACTTTTAATTAATGTTTGTTTCTTTATTACATTTATATACATATGTTAGGAATGTTTTATCAGGCACACATGACAGAGAATATTGTAAGGCACTCTATTCCAATCAAAGAAAAGTGATTTCAGTATCTATGCTCTGCTTCCTTCTTCTTTTACCAAGTTCAGTGTCAGGACATTTGCACTTCAGCCAATTACTTGTTTATGTTGGCCCATTTTTCCAGTCTGATGTTATTAAATGACAGAACAGAGGAACTTACAATTAGAGATGGTCGAAATGAATAATATTCGATTCTACTTAAATTTCGAGTTTCCCAATCGAATTTCGATTCGACTGCGAATTTTTCTAGTCGAAGTCGAAAATTTGCATAAAACACTCAAAAATTCGCATAAAGCCTAAAATTCGCATAAGGTCAAAAATTCACAAAAGGTGGAAAATTTCTATTTGCTGTATGAGCTTGAGCTATAATAGAAGAATCAGTGTACATCAGTAGCAGAGCTTTACATTAAGAGCTGAGATTTAAACCCAATCTATACACAAACTTGACATGTTAGAGCAAAACTTATTGTTTTCAAATGTTTCCCCCAACCCTTCTCTACAACTCCAGCAATTTTTGTGAGGATATCATTTTCAGGGGCTTTGCAATAAGCTGACAAAGTTAGCTAGCACCATGCAAATTTTCGCCAATGTGAATTTCCGCCAATGCGAATTTACCAATCAATCCCGTATGCGAAAATTTTAAATAAAATGGCGATACTCGCACGCGAAATGGCGGCACGGAAAATCAAAAGTTATTTTTTAAGTTGAAATTTTGATTTTAGTCAATCACGCTGATTTTCAACTTTTTCAGCGAAAAGTCGAAATGACCCCATCAAAATTCGACTATGCAAAATTTTTGGCGAAAAAGTTGAAATTTCTACTTAAAAATTCACACTGCGAATTTTTCGACCATCCCTACACACGATATCAAGGTAACAGACTTTAATAGTCAATCCAGGAAACAAGTGAAAGGTCAGCCCAATAAAGTACGGTACAGATGGATTAGGCAGGAGACTTGGTCAGGGGCAATCCAAATTCAGGGCAGGCAGAGTTAAAGTAATGTCAGAAATCAGGCTGGGTCACTGTTCACAACAAAGACACTTGCAGACAGACAGTTAATAATGGACAAACATTGGCCGTGGTTGTTTTCAGACCAGTGTGAATACCCACGATTCCCATGTTTGCATTGCATGTTTTTCCCGGATGGGAAAAATACATATTTGATTGTACTGCAGCACATGCATGTGGGGTGAGGGGTGAAAGTTTGTCACAATGTTAATGTACACAAGATGGACCCAACATCAGAAGTGATCCCCTGGCCAGCGTAACTGTTAAGCAATCACTTCAGACAGGTAAAGAAAACACTGTGCACTGCTAAACAGAGGCTATAATCGGAAATGGCTTGCATGACAGTTCCTCAGTAGATGAGTGAATTGCCCAATCACATTGCAATAAGATTGATTAACAATTGGCTGGTGAATTCCTTGTAGCCAATTGGGCCCTGCAGTACCCTATACCGCAGTTTTGTCCAGAATGTAGTTCAGCCAGAACGGATCCTTCCACGAGAGCAGAGACACATGCTCCGGCCATGATCTTATGAACTAATAGAATTGCATCTATGCTAACCTTTTAGTCTTCAAACTCTCAGATACCGAATATGATGCGGTTCCCTCCCTGGTTAGTAATATACATGTAGGCAAGAGGAAATACAGCTTGTATTGGGAGGATCACGTACACACAAAGGTGAACATAGATATTTCTTATAGATTGTGTGTTTGGATGGAGTTCTGCAGCACTGCATTGTTAAGATGTTAGCAAATTGACAATTTTTAATGGATAAAATGGGGTTACATAGAGAATATATAGAAGTATTGGTACCCACATTTAAGTCAATGAATTCAATGTGGATGTATATGCATTTTGATGGTTGATGGCAAAATTGGTTGTTTGTGTAATAGTTAGGCGAGCCACTTATTTTGTCCTTACAGTGTATATATTGTAACATTTACAAATATATGATAATTATTGTATTAATAAAATTATTATTTTTGCACATTTCAGTAGTTAATGACCGAATTTTAAAGACAGAGTTGTCTTAAACGTAAAACAACTCTGGGTGAACTTTGTAGAATGAAAAAAGAAAATCATTAGACATCCTACTGATTGCAAAGACCTAATTGAATCAATACAAGCCCTCGGGTCTGTGGGGAAGGTTAAGCCATTTCTTGCATATATCACATTCATACTGACACCTGGAATCCCCGAAATACTGATGGGCAAACTTCAAGCTCCTAAAGGCTGAGCAGATATTGTGAAAGTGTAACAGGAATACATAATTAAACTGTACAGTTTTAGCTGGAGACAGTTCAGCAAATGTGCCTAATGAAAGTTTACTGGTGAAATACATCCCCAACAAAGTTCATTTATTTTAACAGAATACACTAGAACAAATAAAAGGCAGTGTGTGGCGTATGGTCTGAGCAGGGACCAACTGACCCCTCCATCCATACAACCTCTGCAACAATGCAGTCAGCACTTCTATATTCAAAAGACAACCTCTGGACATAATGCTGAGCATGTGTACTCTTTGGTCGACCATGACAAGGCTTGTTCTGAGTGGAACTTGTATTGTTAAACCAAGTATTGACAGTATTCTTAAAGCTGAATCCATCTTTATATAAAGGAACCAATTTTTTTTTTCAGATTCTCAGAGTTCTATGCTATGGGGTGCCATGCAAATATAAAGGTAGCCATACACTGGTCGATTTGTCACCAATCGCTTCCCGATCTTATCATTCCAGGCGAAAGTGGGATTGCGATTGATCAGATCGGGAATCGATGGCACACCACTTTGGGAATCCGATTTATGGTCGATTTGGACATGAGCCGATCTCCAAAATGGCCGATTTCACAAGATACATCGATCAGAAAGGTTGCTGCATAGGTAGCTATGGGTCCATCAACGCACTTCGATTGCCAAACTGATCGACCAAAAAAAACCAACATGTTGGTTTAATGGCCCATCCAATTTTTAGTCGATACCGATTTTGTTTTGTCGATCATTCAGGGTGGGCAGAACTCGATTGATCGCAGATCTCATTGATCTCATGAACACGCGCAGTGATTGATCGGTCGAAAGTAAAAAAAACGACCCGTGTATGGGAGCCTTTACACAGCTGTTTCCTATTCACACCTGATATCTTGTAACACCAGATATAACAAAAATTATTGTGCCCAATCGGGTAATTTTTTATTTAGGGTTGTACTCACCTTTGTTGCCAGAAGTTAATGCAACATTGACATTAATGTGTTATTTTGAGGGGACAGCAAATTTACACTGTTGTGCAAAGCTGTACACTGACTACTTTACATAGTATCAAAATGTCATATGTTTAGTGATGTCAAATACATATATACAGTGCCCTCCATAATGTGAACAAAGACACTTTTTTCTTTGTACATACCTCATGCCTCTATAAATGGATTTATTTTCAAAGCAACAATGAATGAAATGTAAAAAGTGTCATTGTCCCAAGCATCATGGAGAGCACTGTAATTACTCTGTGTATATACATGCATATCTTTTCATTTTTAGAAGAACATTATGACCATTACATTGGATGACACAAAATTGTTCAACTGTGCAAATGTTAAAGCTTTTGAAGACATCAGACCATCGAAATGAGTTGTAGAACAAAGCAAGGACAATAAGCTTAGCCCTGCCCCTGCAAACATAATGCCATCACAGTAGGGATAATCCCTACTTGGATGTACTGCACAGGCAGCCATAATATGCTTTCCGAAAGCCACTTAGCAGATTTCAATGCATAATCTCCATTTGAGCAACATAACATGTGGTAGGAGGATGAATTCAATGAACCATAATATGGATGACAAACTAAGCATATGTGCCCTTTATATACTGGAGTCTTCTTCAGATACATGCAAACAACATAAGGTTCTACTTAAGAAATTGACCTTATGGTGGGCAGTCACCTATGACTTCTTGTAGAGCTGATCAAAGAAGAACACATGCAGCATCCAGCATGGTGTAAGTTTCAAAGTTTTTCATTACATGTTTACATTATACCTTTTGTGTGACTATTAATCTTTTACCTGGCTGTAATGCTTCCAATGGATTTAAGGGGAACATTATGGGTTAGGCAATGTTCCCCAAAAATATCAAGATTGTTTGCTCAATTTCCCTACCCATTTATCTAATTCGGCTGTCAACCAGCTCCTGATATATATCTGAAGGTGCAGCAAATGGTTGATTGAAATCAATGGACGTGGTTTTGCAGCGGTTTTTAGTAAAAAAATGCATGTTTTTCTCCACTGTGTCTTTGACAACACGCAGTGGAGCCTAAAGCTGGGCATAGACTGTTAGTTCTGCGCCCCATTTCACCACAGATTGACCGCCGTGCACGGTTGTGCTGATTGATTTTCCGCAAAATCGGACGTACCCACTTTAAATCGGGCCATAAATGGATCGGCCGATCTCATTACTTTGGATCCATCCAAAGTAAATGCCGGCACACAAAGGGTGAATGGCCGATTCCCATTAGGACATAATGATGACATCACGCGCGGTCGATCTTCAGAGAAATCGGCAGGAAATCTAAATGTCCATGCCCAGCTTAAAGCGGTTCTATACTCAAATAAAAAAAAAACGCATACATTACATTGACATAATACTCACCTGTCAGCAGTATACATCTGTGAAAACTGCTACAGAATAAAAAAATACTCACCTTCCTTAATCTCAGGGAAATCATATTTGTTAATGGCAGACAGAAGCAATTCCGCCCATAATTTATACTGACTATAGAGCTGTACATCTATAAAAGGGGCACTAAATGGAGCTTCGATTACATCACGTACATCATATAGTCTTTGCAGTATTGCCACCCCATTTCTTTCAGACATTTAACTGTGTCTATGGCATCTGGGGAAGATCATGGCAGAGGCAATCATGTGACAGCTAATAAAGTTGTATCCACTTTAGTAAAAACTCTCCTTGGAAAAAATGGAAAGGCATAACTATTTACATGTATGTGAATGGCACCCTAAATGCACTGTGTTGGCTAATGTGTGTTGAACTCTACACTGGGAAAGTTCCTCACCTCTCAAAAACTCATTGCGGACAGACCTGTCACAGTAGAACTTCTGTTTCCCAAAGAATCTCCATCAAGAGGCTCTTCTTTTTTTTCTCCTTAAAATAGGTGTTGTAAAGAAAAATGACTAAAGCCCCCCATAGACAGGCAGACTCCTCCATACAACTTTCATGAGACTTACCAACAACTATGTAGTATAGTGACCTCCCTGATAGAATACATAGTGATTGGAAGGTGTAGAAAGGTCCTCCTATTACATGGTTTTTGGTAGTAGAAAAGTTGGTTGTACAGAAGTTGCATGGAGGAGTCTGCCTGTCTATGGGGGGCTTAAGACTAAAAAAGATTAAGACTTTCATAAAATCTAAATCTGCAGAGGTATTTTAGGTGGAAAGGCATAATGATGGTGGTATAATGAGTTTAATCCAAAAGTAATAAGTGAACGATATGGTTATTCTAGCTGCTGCAATACTTACCTTAGTTATAAAGCCCCCCATAGACAGGCAGACTCCTCCATACAACTTTCATGAGACCTACCAACAACTATGTAGTATAGTGACCTCCCTGATAGAATACATAGTGATTGGAAGGTGTAGAAAGGTCCTCCTATTACATGGTTTTGGTAGAAGAAAAGTTGGTTGTACAGAAGTTGCATGGAGGAGTCTGCCTGTCTATGGGGGGCTTTACACAGCAGAATTAAAGTAGAATACAATAATGTCATTGTCATCAAAATTAATTCTCAGCAAGCCAAACAAGCATGAGGTCATAAACAGAAGATGGCCATTAAGAGAAATATGGGGTTTTATTCACTGCAGGAAATAATCAGGCTGTATGAAGCCAGTGGGTCAGCAGGAATAAACATTTTATTTTAACCTCCAGTGGGGCTTATTTTCAGATTAGAGATCATATCACATGCAGCCATAAGGGGCTATAAACATTATGTGTTGTCCTTGTAATGAGCAGTTGGTGCCTGGAAGAGAAAGACCACAAAAAGAGAACATTTTTACAGTATCCCATGGTTGAAATTTACAGTATCCATTACACAAGCATTTTAAAAGAAAATGCAGTTATAGTTTGAAGAATGCCTCTACTTTTGAAATTCAGATTGTATCATGAAATTGGAGGCAAGGTGATTTTGCTTATGGCATGAAACACAATAGAATGGATCTTCAACTGAGATTTCATAGCATCTATAAGACTATAAGTAATGGGATTGAATTTGCCTGCCATCTCAAATTCCATTTTTTTTTAATCTGGTTTAGGGTATATATCCCTTTAACAATAATAGCTATTAGTTCCTAAAAGTAGCACATATTCTTTTTATTATTATTTATTAATATTATTGCTGTGTTTTCCCTAGTGCTCACACAATTGCTAATCCTAGAAGCTGTTTACCACCAGCTGCTGGTAGTTTGTGCTCTCATCTCAGCAGAAAAGATTATCTGTGGATTGGAGCATTATTAGGGCAAAACCAACTAAAGTTCATTATGTTAAGCTGAACTCTGTTACAGGCAAATATTTTTGGCAAGAGTATAATTATTTAAATCTTGAAGTATTTTTTCAAAATCTATTGTGTGTCGTTGTGTGACAAACATACAATAAGTTTCCAATTAAAGTAAATATTGTAAGCTTCTTACTTACTAGTGCTCACTAACCAAACCCCACAAAAAAGACATGACTGTGGGGAGTGTGGACTCGTCCATTCCCCGTTATACCTTAAAACCATTATCTTAACACTAAGAAAAAAGACACAAGACCAGAATTTTCAGAAAAATAGTGGATAATATATTAAGTATTTTGGCCACAGCATAAATAACAATATAGCAAAACAACTCTTGTCCCTGACAGTGCCAACACCCTTAACCATATCCACCTGTACCAGCCACCAGCCTCCTCTTTACCAGCACAGTGGGTACACTATAATACGTTGCCTCCTCCTACCACCTTTACTGACTCCTCCTTGGATCATTGACTCTCACAAGAGCACAATGCTACTTTTGGGAGTGACTGCCCCCTTCCACCAGCACGTCACCCAATTGACATAACATTCAAAAACATCCTAGGTACTGCAAGGGACCCACCCCACGCTGTGACAAGAGAACAATAGTTAACACAACCCTAAACAAAGCACAAAATACCCGAGAAATACAAAGTACAAAATCCCCCTTCCGGTCCAGACTTAAGGCTGCCATACACGGGTCGGATTTGCACCGGATTCCGGCCCGATCGATTCCGGGCGCGTGCACGCGAAACGATCGGGCCGGAATCCCGTGCAGCCCACCTTGTCCGTCCGATCGGGTCCGACCGATCGGGGGCTCAGAATCGGATCCGCCAGAGAACCAACATGTTGGTCTTTCGGGTCCGATTCTGGCCAGATCAGCGGGAGTTGCATTCCGGGAGGTGATCAATCGGACACGGATCCGGCAGGACAAGGTGGTATGCAGCGATCGGATTCCTTAATTGGCCGATCGATCACACCTGAGGATCCCGGCGGAATCGCCGGAATCGATCGGATGGTGAATCGATCAGCCAGGGAATCCGTGCCGTGTATGGCTAGCTTTAAAAGGATCCTGGCTCTGCCTTCCGGTCTTCGCGTCACTTCCTTCGATGCTCCACTTGTCCGTCATTGCCCCCAGTCAGGCACCCTTTCGCCAAGTGCCTGGCTGCGGCTGCTAAAGAATAATGGTGCCAAGGTCAAACATGCCAAGACGCTCACCAGTAATTAGGTTACCCTGTGTCCTACTGAATGCTAATGAATGCAGGCCTTTTACAAATGTTAAGAATAATGGACGAATGCCGGTAAAAAGGTATAAAGAAGATGCGTGCTATGACAACTACAACATGGCACACTGCATTGCCATTGCTGCAAAGCTAGGTGATGCCCATGATGTGCAACCTTAAGGATGGAATGCGGATTGCCCAAGTGTATTAAATTTGTATTGGAAAAACATGCCTGAAAAGCATTGGGAGTGTCTTTTCCATTGCTTGCTGATTTATCCACTGACAGCAATGTTAAATGGATGTGGCAACACATCTTTGCTGGCAACACCAAAGACAAGCTTTATGGAGATGATGACGGCGAACATCGCATTTTTACATTAGTTAAACTTTGACCCTGTGAGTCACAGTCAGCAGATATAATCCAGGCAATCAGCACCCCCCACCTCACGGACCATCCCACCCCCTATAGCATAGCA
>CM070034.1:121753857-121768165 GCA_036250615.1 Ptychadena robeensis
ATAAAGAGGATGATGTGGTCAAAATAATAATTTGCCTAATAATTCTGCACTCCCTGTATAGGCTTTGCCTTACTGAGGGTTATTTGCAAAATAGACTAACCCAGGTCACTGTGCCAGCACTCTAGTGTTGACTGCAAATATTCTAATCACAAATTTTTATATCTGAACTGCAAGAATTTGTGAAGATCTTAAATATAGTTTGATATTTTTGTAATTGCAAATATTCAAGATTTTCTACATCAGTACCCAGAACTACCGTGGATTGCGTTCGCAATATGCGCATGTACAAGTGCCGATTTGCTCAATGAAGGTAATCTGTGGAAAGTACCATACATTGCATTCACAAAATGCACATGTACAGGTGCCAAATTGGGCAATGAAGATAATAATGACTGGAAATCACAAATTCTCAAATTTACTATTTTATTGCAAATATTAGCTGAAAAATGTGTGAAATTTTTCGAATATGAAAATTGGCGTTGCTGCTTATCACTAGCCAGCAGCCAAAAAGTAAGTAAATACTTATATACATCATAATCTCAGGATGCACTCCACAGTCTGTGACCACTACACTGCCACAGTCTCTGCCTGCTCATAAATCAGTTCTAAACTTTTGTATTTTTTTTGTTCCCTTTATTTGGACCTCAGCTTGCTTGGAGCTCCCAACACAAGCTATCATAGTTAGGCAGCATTCACACTTGCTTCCAAATGGAAAGTGAATGCACCCACACACCTCAAACCCCCTTACTCCCCCGCATGTGCTCAGTTTGTGTTCAGGAGCTCATGGAGCATTTAAAAAAAACCCATTTGGAGCAGGTCCCTAAGTAGTGTTGAACGACATATGGTATATTCAAATTCATGCAATTTTGCGAATATATTCTGCGATCTTAGCCAGTACGAGCACTGTGAGTTTTGCATGTATCTATTCGCAATGTGCAAATATGCGCGATGTATACTGGTAAACAATGTTGAAGCATAAATTGATGACTATCCGCCATTGCGAATATCCGAGCACACATTCACAAAATATTGAGAATTCACGAATATTGGATAGTTGTCTAATATATTCGAATTTCCTATATTCTCGCTCAACACTACTGAAAAGCTACTAAGCGGCGCCTTCATTGTATTTTGGGTGTCCAGATACTGGAAATGCGTCCTTTCAAGATGCCTGTGAGAATGCCCCCTTAGTCATGCTTTCTTGTACAAAATATATTCTCCTAAAAACCCAAAAAGTCAGAGTTAGCTGACAACTATGTATATCTATGATATAAATCAAGTAATTGCAGCTGAAAAGAGGTCACCTGGATAGAAATACCATTGCTGTTTGATTACAAGTCTAATTTCACAGATAATGTCAAATCAGTTCCAATGGCTACTGCTGTGCAGCACCATTCATTCTCTTCCTTGCATGAAACAGTTATTCTTGTTTCCATCACCCAGAAGGTGTCAAGGCTAGTGCAATTAGTTTTGATTTGGTTCTATAAAGGTTATGTCTGGCTATAAATTCTTGAAGATAAGAATGACCCGTAGAGCCTATCACCAATCATGTGTCAGCTTCCTCACAAACTTAACTTAAGATCACCTATTTGCTCGTAGACTCCAATTTATATTGTTGTGACCCATGTTGCCATTAGAGAATCTAGTAGTACAAGCTGCCTTACATCCATCCTTACCAGTATAGCACTGATGATCTTTCTGTCACCCCTTAGCTTGGGTTTTAAACGCTTACTGTCAGTTTCAGGTTCTAGATTTTATCACCCACACACAAGAAAGACAATTAGAGACTTCAGCTCAAGACATCAAAGGATTTTAACATAGTATGAAAAGAACCCCAGCTGGGTTCCTGATATGGAAAGTTCAGTCATTCTCAAAAACTGCAGTCATAGACACAAAGCAAAAACCTCTTTGCTATTGTCTTTGTATATAATACTCACAACAATTTTGGCAATTTCACTTGAGTGACAAATAACATCTGTTTATTTCTGCTGTCTGGGAGGTGAATGTAAAAACCAGCTTAGTTCTATTCCCATGTCCTTAATATCAAAGCAACAAGGAGCGAAAAAAAAAAAACCTTCATTTGTAGGTTTCTCTCAGCATTTGTCGTTCTTTGAATAGACGTGAAATGCTAGAAAATCTTCCCCGTGTTGTCACTAGCTTGATACAAAGCTGTGATAGGAAAGGAAAAGGGAAGCATTGTCCCTAATGGAGAATGACACACTGACAGATCTGCTGGGAGATAAGTATGAACGTTTATAAAAACACACAGACAAAATGGATTTAATTTGACACAACTGGTAAATGTAGCACAAAGGATTAACCCTCTGCATATTCACCCTCCCTCTATGAAAAAAGCATATGGATTTTCCGATTTATGCTCTCCTCCGGGTAATTCTCATCTTACAGAGTTGCAGATGCAGAAGAAGTTTGCACATTTTCACATACTACTTGTAATGTCTTTTTCTGGGTCAGTGGCTTTAATGTGAAAGCAAGAAGCTCATTATGACAGCCACGCATCTGGTATTTTCAGTAGGGGGTCTGAAATGCAGCCCTCATATTTCTCTTTCGATGAGGTATGGACTGCAATTCATCTCTGAAAGGGGTTCTGAGAAAATACCAACTGTTTGGTGTTCATAAATTAGGTACAGTTATGTAGAAGAAGCTTCCTACTGAGTTAGGGTTTGTTTCCATTTGGCTGCATTGATGCGCCATGCAACCCAAACAGTGGATTGCTTGCTGTTTGCATTGTGGTATGTGGGTGGGACTTGCCCGACGTTCAGGGCGTGTTACTATTGCATCATCAGTAACACTCCCTATTCATTTCAATAGCAAAGATGTGGAAAACCCACATTAATGCTGTTTAGGCGTGGCTTTTCCGAGTCATGCTGATGTCTCCATTGATATTCAATGGACATGTTGCTGAAAGGACAACACGATATCCTATAGTGCAAATTTGTGACGAACCATGATAGAGACAGGGGGAGGCAGGTAAGCTGTCAGAGGGTGGATCTTCCCTCTGCTACTACTGTGTTTATGTCAGCAAGGCAGCTTGACATACATACTGCAGAGGAAAGATCCATCTGTGGGTGGATCTGTCCTCTGCAGTTTGTATATTAGTAGGGCTTCAGCCGCCCGAGCGTTATACAGACACGCGTCAGGACAGGACTAGCCTCTGACAACTTTCTCTTCTCCTGCAGCAGCAAGGAGTAGCATGACCACCAGAGCAGCCAGTTCACTGATATTTTTAAAGGATCAGATGCAATGAAGTATAAGGTGCGTCTTATGTAACCAAGTGTCTAAAGGTCTCAAAGATGCGGTGTGTTTCATAGACAAAACCTAATATTGTCCTTCGTTTTACCAAATGTTTTCTATACAGCTCTGTAATGTGACTGTGTCTCTAAAGACCTAGTCCTGAAATCTCTCTTTTTTCTTATTTCATTTTAGAAAGGTTGAATACTGTAAGTCTAACAACTCAACACCATGCTTCAATGCCCCGGCCAAAGATCAAAGCTACAGAAAACATTTCCCAAAGTAATACTCTTCCCTCCATTGGTTTCCCACTCTAGTAGGGGATGTCAACCTGAAAAAAAGATGAACACAGTTCTAAATGCATCAGGGGCATGGGGTCCTTCGGAAGCACCTAGAGAACATAACATGACCAAGAAGCTATGAATGTCTAGTACTGATGTGTCGACAAAGAGAAGATTAACTTTACAATTGAAAAAACAGGAAAGAAAACAATTCAATTTCTAAATGTCTATGTGATCAAAGAGGCAAAAGTTTCACAGCCATGTTCCTTCATAATGGGACTTCTGAAGGACATTTCAGCTTATATTATAAGACAAACCTATAGCATTTAGAAACCAGGTCCTGGTCATAATGATAAAAAAAGTAAGGCATGTTTCCAAACTCAAGGGACGTGACTGCAGAGTAGAAACATGTCAAGATATTTTTGTAGTTTCAACCTATTTTATGAACAACTATGCTCCATGTTCCATTAGCAATTAAATATATATAAATAAATGGTTATTAAATAAATATAACAATGGTTTGCTGGACAACACTATATTAAGGCTACCATTTCATATTCTGATCAAAGAAGATCTTACTTAATAGTGCTGAAAGTAGAGAACAGTAATACCTAAACTGTATCACAAGGGCGTTATTGTACCTTAACCTAATAAAAATTTGTATCTTATATATGGTAATTACATTAGTGATCTTTTAAAAATCTTTGCCAGTAACACCCTTACCACCATGTGGTCACAGCGTCCACTAAAGTTTACCATACATCTTACAATTTCTGTACAATCGACTTTGTAACATGAGGACCTCTTTCTAAACTTTCCAATCACTGTATAATGTATTCTATCAGGGAGGTCACTATACTACATAGTTTCTTGTAAATCTAAAGTGGTTGAAAGGTGTGTGGTGGGCTATGCCCTGTTATAGCAGGACAGCAGACATGTTTCCACTGCTGAAAAATAATCTCTGGGTACTAAGTCTCCTTACCCACTAATCCTTAGCCCAATATACAAACATGATCACAGATCATTGGCCCTTAA
The DNA here is from genome assembly GCA_036250615.1 of Ptychadena robeensis. NCBI lineage: Eukaryota > Metazoa > Chordata > Amphibia > Anura > Ptychadenidae > Ptychadena > Ptychadena robeensis. The sequence goes on from CM070034.1 coordinate 121,758,423, forward strand.
AAGTTGATTACACTCTGCCCACATTGGAACACTTGAGAAAAATGACTTTGTATTATTAGAAAAAGAGAAAAATAGGATATAAAATAAATGATTACAGAAGTTGTACAGTTGGGTCAGTATTTTTTTTAAACAATGTTTATGAGGGTATAAACCTTTCCATAACATTTTTAATATAAATGTTTGATCCTCTGTTGAAGCTGAACCAGAACTTCCAAGTGTACTGTTTGTCAAGAGGGGGGAGGAGAGGGGGGCAGTGATGGCGGAAGCAGCTGCACTTCTCCAAAAGCTAAGATGCCGGCATCAAAACTGAAAGTAAAGGAGGTAAGTATGTTGTGGGGTTTTTTTGTGTAGCAGTTTTCCAGCATCTGAACTGCTGACAGGTGAGTATTGTGTGTATTTAATGTATGTGTTTTTTTTTTCCATTTGTGTTTAACCTTCTTAGTGTTCATGACGAGCCCATCTCGTCCAGAGTTTGTGTGAAGAACAAACTCTGGATGAGCTGTGCTCCCATGCTGCATATCCCCGGAAAGCTGCGGCGATGCTGCTTCCAGTCGCAGCATTTCCGGGGTTCTGCGGCTTCAATGATCGTGTCGCGGTGACACTGAATGGGGCGAGGGTGAGCAGTGCCATAGACCTCCATGTTAATGGAGGGGCCTCTGCTTTCCAGCCCTCCCAGCTGGTGTCATGAATGACACTGGCTGTATGGAGAGGGGAGGGGGGAGGGAGGAAATGGCAGGCAGTGTACCTCGTACACTGCTGCCATTGCCTGTACCACACTGTTAAAAACGGTGCGGTACAGGCAGTGCGCTAGGGAGGTTAAAACCGCTTTAAGTCACATCATTTGTTTGTGAGCTTGTATACAGAGAATAGATTTGAGTATTTTTTCTCCGTAACTAGAGAGAAAAATATTCTGAACCAGCGGCGCATTGACTTTCACTCCCTAAAATTCATTAGCTTTGGTAGAAGTATTGTCATTGATACACTGTATATAAAACCCAAGTTCACTCCCATTGATCATCCCTGTATTGCTCATTAGAGGCTCAATCCACCCAGACTGGTTGGCGTTGACATCTTCTGCTTCATTGACATTTCCGGCGTGTGCTGCAAAAATCTCCTCTTTGCACAAATGCAAACCTGACTTCTCACTTTACTGCGAAGAATAGGAGGTCATTTAGGTTAATGTAACAACTCATCTATCTGAAAGACACAGTTCACGTCAGTGCAGCTTTGGGTGAGGATATTTCACATCACTAAATAAATAACCACCTCTTCTTTTTTTCCCTTAGCAAAGCAATTATTTTAACAGTTAAAGAGCGACAAGGCAGCCGCGGAAAGTGGAAGCACCAAAAAGCCGGCATCAAAAGAGTACATGATGCAATTACATAAACTGGACAGAAACGCTAGGCAACATGTTTTAGCAATTATTCTCATACACTGCACAGTTTATTGATTTCACTCCCGGATTTTCCTGTGCCTCCAGATGCCTTCTGTTGGAAAATTGAACAGGCATTTCCTAATTTAACCATTTCCTATGTAAGAGATAGAATCTCTGTATTTATTAAAAAACAAAAACAAAAGTGAAATCTAAGAAAAAAGAAATATCTTAATATGAAAACTTGCTGTATATACTTGAGTAAAAGCTGAATATAAGCCAAGGTACCTAATAGTGATGGCTGAACTGTCTGCAAGGTGGAACAACTTTTCATCCCCTGGCGAACAGTACAGGTGTAATACCCGCCCTGTTCACTGGCGGGAAGAAGGTGACTTCTTCCACTGGCTGGATCAGGGGCAGAATGATCCGGCCATTGGAAGAATTCTTTCACCAGAGACCACAGTGAGAAGCCGATCTCTAGTGAAAGAAAACCGTCTTAAACCGGAAGTGACTTCAGTGATGTAAGTCCGGATATCGAAACCAGGAGCTGTGTGTTTTTTTTCTATTCAAATTCCCTGTGAACAGGTGGGGATCTTGAATCTTCCCACGAAACGGCGGACGTTGGACTTTTTTAAAAGTCCGATCCGCCTGTTCGGCCATCACTAGTGAGTTCGGCCATCACTAGTACCTCATTTTATTTACAAGCACTGGTAAAATGTATTGCCTCAAGTATAAACCGAACGTGGGAAATGCAAAGTCAGATAGTGTAGTGAATTGAGCTTGGAAATGCTGCAGATAGACTGAATACTGAATACACATCGGAACATTGACAGAGGCTAACGGTGCCTGCAGGGAGACGAGCGAACACCTGTACAGGTAAGTGGGACCCAGACTCCATTGTAAGCCAAGGGGAGCTTATTCAGCAAATCTTTTGTGCTGAAATCTCGGCTTATACTTGAGTAGATACGGTAAGTATTATTAAAGATGCATATTACATTCATGAAGCTGGAACCAGTGTTACAGAGAGCCTTTTTGTTTGCCTTTTTTTCTACATTTACTTTCTTCAACATATAAAATCAGGTCTCATTATTTTTAACATTGACGATGTAAAGGGGGTGTAACTTGCAATTTGGGTTTTTAAGATTTGCCAAAGATTAGAGTAAAATCTAGAAATTAGAGATTTTACATCTAGTGACTATACTAAAATACATGTTTTGTAATAGAATGTTTAGACCCTGACTACTAATAGTGCACAATTTCCTTTATTATTTATTTATCTGTAGGTGGCTTTTTGCCAAATTGTTGTAAATGATTGGCTGAATGGTTTGAAAAATAATAGTATTGTGGATCAGAGAGATCCTGCAGTTCCTTTGAGTGAAAATAATATGCATGGAGTTATTATGTTTCCTACAATTTGTGCATTTAGGTAAATCTCCTATTTAACTATAAACATGGCCCCAGGGCAAACTGTGGCCTGCTGGCCATATCTGTCCTGTTTAGTTTAATGTGACCATTTTTCACCTTGTTAATAACTAGTGATGAGAAGCACAGGAAATATTCGTATCCGCAAAATATTGTACATTTTTCACTTAATATTCTCCAAAAATTTGAGAACTCATGATATGTCATTATTTCCTTCGTTGCGCTTAACATTTGTGTGATAAAAGTGCAGATATTTACATATTTTCACAATGAACACTATCACACAAAAAATAATAATTTATTAACTTTCTTGTGCAAATCACCACTTGTACATGAACATATTGCAAACACAATGCACATTAGTACTGGGCACTGATGTAAAAAAATTTGAATATTCATGATTAGGGATGGACAGTTCTCTCTCCGGAGAACAGTTCGGCCGCGAACTCGGCATGTTCGCCGATCCTCTCGCCGGCGGACAGTACGGGTGTTCGACCCGCCCCGTTCGCCGGCCAGAAGAAGATCTAAAGAACCTGTCAGTGACGTCACAGCCGGCTCCCGCAACCAGGAACTATGCGTTCCAGGATGCGTTCCAGGGACTGGATGTGACGTCACTGACGTCACATCCGCTTTTTCCGATTCAAATTCCCCGCCTAGAGGCGGGGAATTTGAATGTGTCCGCGAACAGGGCGGACGGCGGACTTCTTTAAAAGTTCGACCCGCCCTGTTCGCGGACACTCCAGGCCGATGTTTGCCCATCTCTATTCATGATTATGAAGTTTTGATTTTTGATTCGATATTTACGATTGCTAATATTCGCAATAAAAATGTGCGATTCATATATTCTCAAACAGTATTAAAAAGATTCTGCCCTCTACTCATTACCTGCAATGAGCGAAAAGAATACACAGCGGCATCTAAATATTATTGTAATGGAAAGACGCACACTGTGGGCACATTCCCTTAGTCACTGTGGACCTGCTCTATGGGAGCTAGAGGGTCTTGTCACCAAACTCTCTGCATGTGATTGGGCATATTTTGTCAATTTTTTATATTTAAAAAAATATATTATATAATAGCAAAATTATTATTAATAGCATATATATTAGCAAAATTATTATATATTATTATTATTGTATTACATTATTATACCATTATTATTGGTCAGATTTTTTGGGATGGGATTATTATTATTATCATCATCATCATTTATTTATCAACATATTACGCAGTGCTGTACAAAACATTTGAGTTGAGACACAACACAAGATAACACACAGGTAAAGGATATGACACAGGAGGAGTGAATGGAGGAGGAGGGGATGCAAGGATAGAGATGACCATAGTTAGGGACAACTATGTTGGGCGGCCATCACAGGCTCTTGATCTGGCCCCTCTGTCAAACTTAAGAACCCATTGTGGCCCACAAGACAAAAAGTTGCTAACCTGTGCCGTAGACTATGTAAATGTTGTTGCATGTCCCTCTGAAGAATGATTTTGACTTTTCACTTCCTATCAGACACAGCAGAAAGATAAAGCAAAAATGTGTCCTTATTGAATTCTCACTCCTGGTCTGGAGACAGCACTACAATTCATACTGGGAAAACAGATACCAACATAAAATAAGGTTCTGGAAATTGGTGGATAATTTTCTTACACTGTACCCTTAAGATGGGGTTCTCTTTTGCTACAGTAAGAATATAAATAGCAGTTTTGTAACAGACTATCAAAACACATTTCAGAATTAGCCGAGAAGGGTCAAATGCAAGTTCAGTTATCAGTGTCGCTGTCATTGTCTATAGTGTGCAAGCTGTTCAGATTTCCATGCTCATATTAATGGAGTTGCAGAGTTTACTTTCGGTTCATTGAGATTTCCTGCGCAATTAAAATTTCCCTGAATATGCTTTCTGTTCTAGCATGTTTTACTGAATTGGGGTTATATTTAGAAAACAACAAAATTTAAGAAAACAGTAATGCATTGTGTGGTCCTAACTGAGATACTTTTAACATCAATGTAGGTTTACAAGTTTGTATAAAGGCATAAATGTGTTTTTATCAGACACAACGGGATCATAGAGATGGACAATGAGATGGCAGAGCAAGTTCTTATTTTGTTATTTTATCTGTTCTTTCTCACTCTAGTACCCAAGTGCCCAACCTGCAGCCTGGGGGGCCACATGCGGCCCTTTGGGTGTACTTCAGTGGCCCCCTCAGTCCTCTACTTGCGGCCCCAAAACCTAACTATAATGCATAGGGGAATTAAACCGACCCCCCATGATTATGTGCCCCATAGATATCAGTGTTCCCTAATGCATGAAGTATCATTTAATTATTATTTTTTTAACTTAAATAATGTCTTCTAGCTTTGCTTGCTGTAATTTTTTATTAAAAAAATACATAAACAAGTCAGTATAGATTGAAAAAGTTATGTGCAGCCCTTAAGTGATGCTGAGGGCCGCACTTGTGTCCCTTTATATCAAATCAGTTGCCCACCACTGGTCTAGTATCTCATTGGAATCTACAGCAAGTACGCTATTTACACTGCTTACTGGTCATACTTTTTACATACACAAATTATATCAATATCTCTAAGTGCACGTTCATGCATCCCCTATACTTTACTCACTTCTGTTTTTTTTATTATTTTTTTTATTTTTCTCCTTTGCTTATTTTTTTCCCCCCTTTAGTATTTCACTGCAATCGATAACTTGTATGCTACTCACGCCGCCTATTGGTCATTCAGTGCAACTCATGCTTTTACACATTCATGTCACACATTCTTATTTATGTTTCTGCACATTCATTTCATACATTCCAACATCACACACATCATTCTTGATCACAACGTGAACAACGCCCGCCCAGATGCAAGTGGCGAGTGCTCCATGATGATGCAGCCTTGCAGCCTAAGGTTAGGTGTGCTGGACAGGAGGAGATAACTATTTAGAAATTGTGCGATCTTAACCAGGTCAGTAGCATGTAGTGCTCCTTGGAATGGTTTACACAATATATATGTGGACTCTACTAACTCTGATTTATCCTGTTTGAGATAGGCCGGAGGGCTGATGTAAGGCCCCTCTTTCTCTCCCTCTTCCTGCCTTAATTTTGCTTGGATGGTAGGAAAATGAATAAGGAGATCTTGATGCCAATAAGGTAGATGATGTTATATTATGGACTTTTAGAGGGGATCCTAGAGGGGATGGATACCTCTATGTGACCTGTTTGGGATATGTCATTAATGGATGCATTTTTTTCAGATGGACATTTGTGATTGGGTGGTGCACAATTTAGAGTAAGCAGCCACCGTTTGATCGCTTACTGAATTGGCTTACGTAAGTGGTTGGTGCGCATATGCTGGATTTCCCTGGGGTTCCTGTCGGGGCCTCTTCTGGTCTACATCTTGTCCTCTTCCTCCACTAAGGGCGGACACCGGTCCTAGATGTGAGTGATCTTTTTTAATATGTGATACTGTGTGACAAATGTAATCTTGGTGTCATCAGGTAGTTATACCCTGTTGACTTGGACCTCACTCTGTTTAACTATGTATGATTTTTATGTAATTTATTTTAAAGATTATTTATGACCTATTTTGTGATGATCTCTTCTTACCATGGAGTATCCAGAATGGGTTTCTCATTTGGTATTATAAGGGGATACCTCATTTTGGGGTTCTATTATGAATAATGACTACTGATCTACTCCTGATGAAGCCCCTTTTAGGGTGGAAATGCGTTAAAGTACTACCAATATACTGTATTTTGAAGCATTTTCTGACCATGTAAATGCATTGATTATAAATATTTTACGGTTTTTTACGGTTCTGAATAAATCTTGTTTTTATGATAACTCTGTTGTTAGACATTGATGTGCCCTTAAAGTCCCAGGGGCTAGCCACCCCAAGTATGGTATGGAGGTTTTCCTCAACCAACACAATGACGGTAATGTGTGTGTGTTTTTTTTTTTTCAATTCACATTTTTATTATGGACAAAAGAACATTACAGCTCATAGTACAATGACAAATATGCATGTCCCGGGTCCGACTGGTACCTACATCTTTTACAGGGCTGGGATGATTGTAGGTCTAAGTTTATGACATTAACTTCCTCATTATTTGCTATTCTGCATTATAATTTACATAACATCTGCTGATGAAATTTTCTCATCAGTCACCAAGGACAGCTGTCACATGGGAAATCAACTTCTCTTAGACAATTCACACTGGAAACAGCACACATTATGCATGGGTCAAAGAAACAAGAAGAGAATCTATGCTGATAAAGCTTGCCTAACTTCTTACTTTTCTTCAGTCATAGCAGATCTATTGAATATAAACTAAACATATCTCTCTGTATTAGTGCTGATGAATGTATAAAAATTCCTTGAAGCTTTGCCTGTATTGGCCTGTATTGGAATGACCTTGCACATAACTGCCTACTGGTAAAGCACTATAATTCGTATACTGGGATCCTGCAGTCTTTATATCTAATTAAGGAAATCCCAAGCGGCCAGCCATTTTAAAGAACCATCTAAGGCTGATGGGAGACAATTTAATCCCATGTTGAGGTTTGTTTTCAGCCATCTTTCTAACATTTCACCTAACCTAGGTTCTTCCTTTCTACCTATCCCAAAGCTGGGTTGTTGTATGGAGTAATGTACGTAGTAGGGTACTTAGCTCTCATATACATATAGTTTGCCTCCTTGTATGATTGTATATTATTAATCTGGGACACATTGAACTACTGGGAAACCCATTTGAATTCAACTTTGGAAGTCTCTAGTCACTATTAACTGAGTTCAGTAGATTGTTTTGGTTGATGGTCTCTCATTAGAACCTATCCTAAAATAAAGCTTAACATGTTCTTGACATCACAGAAGGGTGATGAATGTTGCCTTGTATTCTCCAAAGCTGTTTGTTTCTATATAATGACAGAATGCTTTTCTTGGCTTGAATGCTAAATACTTGCTTAGCTCAAATTAATAACAATTCAACAGCTTACAGAATGAAAAAAAAACGAGTTCATGGGAATTGTCTCCCTCATCAACACCATTGTCATGGCTTGCATTCATCCAGGAACTCAAATCTTCTGAAATTTGGTCGTTGATGGTATAACGTTTAACCTAAAGTATCCTGGCACCCCCAAAGTGGGGATTTATTGGAAACATTAACTTTGGCACAGGGGGCCTGACCAAAGGGTGCAACACTGATTTTCTTGGGTGGAAGAGTGGAATGGTAATAAGAAGATTGGGGCTTAACTATTGCACTGAGCAACAGAGATTGAGAGGGATTTAAGTCACAAAAGGTAAGGGTAAGAGGAGCAATATTATCCAGTAAAGCCGGCCATACACTGCTCAATCTTTCGTTGGATTCCAATATGAATCGAACGCAGCCCACCTGGCGCAAAAAGTATTTGACATGTTTGTATTTCCCGGTTCAATCACATAACTGTGGATGGGGACCAAGGTTCTCCATCCAAAGTATTGGTCAGAAATCAATTTCCCCAGGTGTTGCACATTTCTTGAACAATCGGTGTGCCATTGTTCGGCAATTCTTGCATCACCCCGTTGTGAACGATTGCACAACGATCAGCGGGGAATCGAGCCGTGTATGGCTGGCTTAAGAGATGGGGAATAGCAATAGTGCCTTGCCAGTGGATAAGTAAAAAAAACAATGGTCATTAAAGCCCCCCATACACCTTCAGATTCCTCCATACAACTACCATGAGACCTACCAACAACTATGTAGTATAGTGACCTCCCTGATAGAATACATAGTGATTGGAAGGTGTAGAAAGGTCCTCATATTACATGGTTTTGGTAGAAGAAAAGTTGGTTGAACAGAAGTTGCATGGTAATTGTATGTGGTGTATGGGGGGGCTTAAGAGTTAAAGAAGAACAACAGTGCCCTTAAATATGTATGAGCAATCCTGCTCAGAGGGTGTGTGTATGGAGAGATTACTAGTGCATAGTGGGGTGTGGTGAATGATTGATGTTAGTGGAAAATACATACTTGCCCTGCTCTCCATGGCTCATGCTGTAGCTATTGTCCTTTTCCGTTGCTCTGCTGGTGTAGGAGGGAACCCTGGTCAGATGCAGTTTCTGAGGTGCAGGTGGTGCCCACTAGGGGAAGCTCCAGTACAGAGCTGATAAAAGGAGAGCAAATAGGAAGTGAGCAGCCTGATATCGGAGAGAAGCTGCTTGCTCTCTGAGGAGGGGTGTAAGATACCCTGGCCCTGCGAGGAGGGAGATTGGAGCGTACAGGTGGCTCTCAACAACCTGTGTCCTCACACTCATCCCTTGCTGGGTCAGCCCTGGTACCTGCTTGTGTCGCACGCTGAAGCTGCTGTTTGGATTAGGCCCTGGTTTCCGTAGTCCCAGAACAGGTCTAGGCCACAGCCTGAAGAGAAGCAGGCCCGGCAGGTCGTCACATGGCAAGTTTAAGATGCCCAACTAGAGACTTGATTACTACTCCTAAGGACTGGTTACTACCTGGACGTGTTATATCTGTTAAACCATTGTACCTGACAAAGTTAAAGCGGTTTTAAACAAAAACAAAAAAAATTTAATGTTTTATCTGATGGTGGCAACATGTTGAATAAGGGCACAGAAGCCACTTCCTGATCTATCTTCTGCGGGCAGCAGCTGACAACAACCCCCCTTCTCCCCCGCACTCCTACACAGACAGAGACTCCCCTGCAGCTCCATGTGTGGGGGAGAAGGGGGTCACTCGTCTGGATCCATCTAGCTGTGTGAAGAGAGGATTCTCTCTCCTCTCTTCACAAAGTCTCACAGATGTGACGCTGACCGCTTTAAGTAAAAATCGCGTTTAAAGCCCATTACTGGTTTGTTTCCTCTGAGTCTGCTTACTAATAGTGATGGCCCGAACTGTTTGCTGGAGAACTATTCGCGGCGAACATCGCATGTTCACGTTCGCCCATGTTCGCGAACATA
>CM070034.1:121768265-121784964 GCA_036250615.1 Ptychadena robeensis
GTTTCAGGTGGAATTCACACAGGCATTTACCAACCATGTTGTTTAGTGTTCTCCAGCTCCTCTCTTATGTTCAAATCCCAAATGACTATCGTAGAAATCCTTCTTGCGGATTTATTGCGTGAAAAATGTTTTTCTTGGGAGTTTTGCCATGGATTCCCCTCTGTCATGTCATTGTCCAGGTGTTAGTCCCCTTGAAATAACTTTTCCAACACTATTGTGGCCAGAAAGGGTCCCTTTGTTTTTTAATGTTCGCCTGCCCATTGAAGTCTATGGGGTTCGCCGGGTTCGCGGACATTTGCGGAGGTTCGCGTTCGCCGTTCGCGAACATCAAATTCCGGGTTCGCGCCATCACTACTTACTAACACTGGAACTAGAGAGATCATTCCACTTCTCTGAATTTGCATAGAATTGGAACATGGTGCCATAAGAAGAACACTGTTATAATGCAGAATTTTTTAATTCACACAAATGATGTTATTTCTTTTTTGCCCCTTTATTGCATGTAATGCATACAGATAAAGGCATTGTGCTACAGTGTAGTTGATTCTGAAAAACACCCCAGAATGCCTATTCAGTAATCAATACCTCAACTTCTTTCTGTATACCACTGTGTTTTTTTGTTGCCTATCTTCTGTATGTTTGTATGCTTGTGTATCTGATTTAAATGTTAATAAAATTGTGTTATATAAAAAAAACTTTAAAAACAGAGTTACTTATCCTCATTATTTCTAAACTAAAAAAGGGTTTTGATGGATTTACACGTTCAGGTAAGCATGCAATATGCAAACTCCGAAACCAACAGCCTTGAAACATAAATAATAGTTCTGTACTTGTGCCATCCATTACATATGGCTGCTTCAGAAAATGCATCATGAAAGATCAGAGCGAATGAAACCACTGATGTATCATGGGAGATTTTTTCTGGGTTAGACCTGTTTGACTATGATATGCTGAGGAGGGAGAGATTAAATCATCAACAGCATCTAAAATTCAAATATGTGCACATGGAGCTGGTGGAAAATATTTTATCACAAAAAGAGTTACATTTTCTTCTGCAATGGTAATAGGTTTATGTTATACAGCCACTTTAGATTCAGTAGTGCCGGAATAAGTCCTTTTTTTTCAGTAAATAATACCATTTATGAATGATACATACTAAAAGAGATATCTAGAGATTTGGGGCATTCAGGATATAAAATAATCTGATTCTCTAAAGTGGTTTTGCAGGAGAATTATTTGATGCTGGGAAGATAGAAGTCTGGAAAAATCCCTGTTGACGTCAATTGTGTTTTTGTATTAAAAAAAAACTGACAAAATACTTGTGGCTTCACCATATGTTATTATAGTTGAATGTTTAATAGGGCTATGGGGTATTGTGCTAACCAATGGGGTTATTTCCTTACAGAAATACATCTTGACACTAGAAGTGTCCATCACAATTTCATGCCTCAGCTGAGTGATTGTGTTTTCTTCGCTCTCTTTTTGCATTATTCTACACATGTAGGAAGTGGCAGATAAGACATGCAGTCCGAGCAGACTAGTCTATGCATTATTCTACATGAATCAAAGCTCCTCAATACTATGACAGCCTGCTCTAGATCCATTGGCTATGCATTATTCCGTGTCTTCTGTGGAATATAGAAATAAGTCACAGAGTTTTGATAAGCCACAGACAGCACAAAGTAGGAAATCACTCACATCTAAAACACAAGAAAAAAAAAAAAAAAACAAAGACAGCATAATATCAATATTCATTGAACTTTACCTGCAGTCAAGCTGACTCTAGTGATATTGTTTTAACATATTGTTATGTGGAGTATTCTTTTGGAAAGGAAAAGTTGTAAAGTTGCTGCTAGAGAAGTAACGAAGGGTTAAATTTTTTGACTCATTTTTGCTTGTATAAATAAAATGTTACTATAAAAAACCCCAATGACTTTCTTTAAAAGTGTGGAGTTGCTTAAATCTGGTTGATGCTTGTTCCAGAATTTACTTTTAAGTGGTCATTTCACGTTTGGACGTGGACGTCTGGACGTTTTAATATACCTCCACAGTTGCTTTACCTACAAATGCTTTAATTTTTGGTAAAGAAACCATCAACTAATGTGTTGCGCTGTACAAGTGTATATAAGACACCCAGCACTGCGGCACAACAATGCGTGCTGCAGGGAGTTTGCATTAGCGCATTGTGAGCGCAAAGTGTGAAAATTACAACAGGTCTCCCAACACAAACACAGCTAGTGTGAAAGGGCCCTAAGACTCTGGATCACAATATCTACCTTGCATCCAGCATTTAAACCATAATGGTCATAATAGGAACTTCAAAATTCTCCTTTTGTAAGTAGACCAAACAAATCTGTTCCTCTTTTTTACATATGACCAATCATAGAAACAAAAAATGAGGCTAGGGTACACTAGCATCCAACCAGAGCAAGCACCCCTTTATTGCTCTGTTAGGGTCACGTTATTGGCCACTGTCATAGGACTAACGTGCCTGGGTACACTGTCAATGGACGCTCCATGCGTCAAGCCTCCATTGCATTCATTGACATTAACATGACAGAGGCTCAGATGGATCGGGGGCTATGACGGGCTGTGTGGTCATAGCCCCATTGCCGTCAATGGCCGGCTTGTGCACTGCGCTAGAATCTCTGCATTCAATGCAGGGACTTTAGCGCAAGTTAGCCTTAGCCTAACAAAACCAGCCACTACCCAGACTAGAATGGTGATCATTTATATATTTCTTTTGAAGCAAACAGGAGCTTATGAAGCTTTTGAAGCAAACAGGAGCTTCATACTCAAAGCCATTTACATAACATCAACTTTCAATAAAAGATGTAGTTCTTGGACTCATAGGCTACCACTGAGTTCCTTGCCAGTGATTTTATTTGCAATTCATTCCATAAATGTGCCGCTAGTTGAGATTTTTCAGTTGGTAGTTTATGATCCATGCAAGTCATAATATATAATCTTTAACATTTATCATATTCATTAAATTTAGCTCATCTCCATTTCTTCCCATAGGACAATTTTTTTGTGTGCCTAAATATATGTTCTTTAGAAATTCTAAATCATTATTAAACCTAAAATTCAAACTTTATTAAAGATATCTATTTCTGTTTCGAAAAATAAATAATTCCAATGAATCCCTGATTTTTTCCTGGGATTTTGAGATCAGGGTTGCACCCCCTCGCTCCAGTTAACCAGCTAATAGGACGGATGGGAGGTAAACCTCCCGATACCGGCAGGGACACCACTTCCTGTATTTGGAACGCAGAAGCTCCTCATTCCAAATAGAACTTTGCTCTAGTACATGTAGTTTTTGCATAACTTAAGTTCAAAATGGAAATTCAGATTTTTGAAATTTTTACTTGACTTTGAACTTAATCTTTGCAAAAACTATTTGTGTTAGAGACATACTTATGTTTTTGTAGTATACCCCCAACCCTTCTTTACATCTCCAGCAAGTTTGGTGATAATATCATGTTCAAGAGCTTTGCAATTAACTTAAAATCGTCAAAATGGTAGAATTTTGGAAAAAATCTCTAATTCCAAATTCCGAGAGATAAGTTCATGATGTCACTTCCTGTATTTTCCCCCTGTTCTTGATAGAAAATTCATCTTTTTAATATAAATATTTATAACTAAGTTGTTAGTTTAGTGACTTAAGCTAGCCATACACGTGCAGGATTCCATGGCCAATTGATCACTCACCCGATCGATTCCGGCGATTCTGCCGGGAATCGCAGGTGTGATCAATCGGCCAATTAAGAGTATCCATCGTTGCATACCACCTTGTCCAACGGATTCCGGCACGATTCCGGGCCGATTCCACCTCCGATTCCACCTCACAAATGGCAACTCTCCCTGATCTGTGCAGAATCGGATCAAAAAGACCAACATGTTGGTTCTCTGACGGATCCGATTCTGGGCCCCCGAGCGATCGGACGTGATCGGACGGACAAGGTGGGCTGCACACGATTCCGGCACGATCGATTCACGTGCACGCGCCCGGAATCGATCGGCCCGGAATCCGGCCGGAATCCGACCCGTGTATGGGGGCCTTTAGAAAGTGTATAAAGTTAAATATTTTTTTAAATATATAAATATAAAAAATATAAATATATTTTTAAAAATAACAAATCAGAGAGGTTTATCTGAGTAGGGTTAATCTTGTAAACCTTTTGTTTCTTTAGTTCAATAGAAATGCAACAGGTGGAGACCACAGTAACACCAAAGTAAGAGAAACTATTGGTTAAAGATCTCTACTGCTAAACTTTAAAAATACACCTTTTTTAGGTATATTATACCAAATACTGTTTCTGTGGAGGAAACAATTGTCCTACGGGATAGATCAAGGCAAATATCAATACTGTATCTTCTGAATGCACCACAGATTTTGGAGAGTTATACAGTTTTTTTATTGTCTAGCTGAATTGTGAATGAATTGAAAAGGCCCACCAAAGTTGCTGGAGTTGTAGGGAAGGAATGTGGGAATATTAGCTCATGTAGAGTTTGCATAAATTTATTTAAAAAGCAAGTCACATTGGTTTTGCATTGTAATTGTGACTAAACTTCGAACTTAATTTTAGTGATATTATCATGTTCTGGGGCTTTGTAGTTCACAAAGAAATTGAACATCTCTGCTGGAAAATTATTTGCAACTTATAATTTCACTTTTAATGACTAATGACTTTTAATTCAAATGCATATGTTGTCAGAAAGCCTACTTCAATGCATTACACAGGACATCTCCTCTTCTCTCCTGCCTCATTGCCATAACTTCTCTTTGTGCTAAAATGTTAGTTATTAGAGATGGTCGAATTTTTCGACTTGCTAATTTTGTGAGCTGATTGCAAAGCATGTGAACATGGTATCCTCACCAAAATTGCTGGAGATGTAGAGAAGGGTTGGGGGACATTTGAAAAAAAAAGTTTTGCTCCAGCTCATGTAGTTTTTGCATAAATTAAGTTCAAATTTAAATTTGAAATTCAGACTTTTTGAAATTTTGACTTGACTTTCAACTTAATTTGTGCAAAAACTATTTGTGTTAGAGACATACTTTTTTCTTTGTAGTATACCCCTAACACGTCTCTACATCTCTAGCAAGTTTGATGATGATACTATGTTCAGGGGCTTTGCAATTTACTCGAAATCATAAAAATGGTTAAACTTTTTAAAACAAATTCGACCATCTCTAGAAGTTATAAGCTCAGATGATTTCTGAACACATATAACAAAACAACTGTAGGAGATTGCCCTGTGTATGGTTTGCCAGAAAAGTTATGAAATATGCCTTTAATATGTAATGATGTGACTGTGACCAAGCCATGTGGAAGTGCCCAGTGAGGCAATCAGCTCAAAAAGTTGGCAAGTAAAAAAATGTGACCATCTCTACTGTGGGACTGGAGATCACGCTGCTTGCTGAGATGTGATTACAGACATCCCTCTTGTCCCCGTCTAGGGGCAAGGGTGCCCTTGCCCTGAGGAGTTGTCACTGGGTGTAATGAAGGCTAGTTCAGAGAACGTAAAAAGGCAACGGCATCTTCCACGTGGCTGGCACAGAACTAATGGACTGTACCTGAAGTAACATTGCTAAATATCAGACTTTAATGGGCATGTGCTAGACTCTGCCATGTGGCTCGCCTGAAAGGAGTATGGAGGTTCTATTGAGCAGAGGCGGTTCAGGCCTGGCAGCAAGGCTAAGGTAAAAGCTGTTCCTAGTTCACCCCACAGGGAAGGGGGTGCAGCTCTGATGGAAGACAGAAGGTCTGGCCGCGAGGTAACAGAGAGTGACTTTTCCTAGGCTGTGATGGAAGGCCTATCGGAAGGTTCTGCTGCCTGGTGCAATCGTCTGCATGGAGAGGGAGGCATGAAGACGCCAGACCCTGACCCTTGGTTGAATCGGGTACATGTTCACTCAACACACTTAGGGGCCATGCACACATCACACAACTTTATTGTCATATTACTTGATCATAAGGAAGATAAGCATTTTTATAAGGAACATAGGTTTTTATGCTTTTAATTAATAGAACAAAAAGTCTAGGCTGAAACATTGGTTAAAACGTTGCAAAGTTATTCCTAGTTTAGTATGCCAAAGCAATGTTCAAGATGAGCATTGCTTGATCCCCTCTCCCTGGGGTAAAGCGTTTATTGGTTCATTTTTGTTTTTATTGTTTTGACGTTGTTTAATATGCACATGATTAGCTGTCTTTATGCAAATCTCCCCCAATCTAAACAAACACAGCCATTTGCGCAGAGACATGTTCTGCTGGGTTTATTATGGTTTGAGAGAGCATTATACGAGCTCAGATTAATGCAAGGAGATGAAGGCATCATTTCATTATACATGACTCGACTAAAATAACAGAAAGTGAATGTTGACATAATCTGACTAGCTTAATCTGACCAGAATGTATTGACACCACTTTATAAAAGTCCTGGTAATGCAGATCTACTGAGGAATTATGTTAAAAATTTATACTGTTTGTTAAATTGAAGTTTTGATTAGCCTCTACTACTATTTGAATCACTGACTTAAGCCCCCCATACACGTTCTAATTTTTCGTACGAATTTTGCCCGACCCACCAACGTGGTCGGGAGATTAATCGATTGGGAGATTAATTGGATGTGGAATTATGTACCCGACCGATCCAGATTTCTCAAAATTGGCCGAAAAATCGGTCGGGACCGCTTCAGACCTGTCCGTAAATTTTGGTCGATCTGCTGTTAATCGATAGTGTCAGGCTGATAGATCGGTGATAATTCAAATTCTGATTTTTCGTGCCAGCCGACCGACCATAACATTTTAGGTGAAAATCTGGTGACACGATCGGACGAAAAATCGGTCGGGAGATTAATCGGAACGTGTATGGGGGGCTTTAGAATGAGTATGGGCTCAACGTGTCCTGCAATCAACGAATGTATTTTTTGCTTTATAAGACACAAGGTTATCCCCCCAAAATTGGA
Source organism: Ptychadena robeensis (assembly GCA_036250615.1). NCBI lineage: Eukaryota > Metazoa > Chordata > Amphibia > Anura > Ptychadenidae > Ptychadena > Ptychadena robeensis. Next base: position 121,775,236 of record CM070034.1, read on the forward strand.
TCACAGCAGAGAGGAGAAAAACTGAGTGTATACAGAGTATAGTGCCTTCTATACTTTTTTCAGGTGTGTGACTTAAACTATTGAAGCTAGGGTCACTTTAACAAGTTTATTTAAGTAAACTTAAATGTTAAGTAAGTTTTAGCATTCAGTTTAACAGTTAGTGGTATGCTGTTCTACAGGCCTCATTATTACTGCAAAGCAGAGTGACTTAGATTTGAAAATACCAATTTCATATTTTCTAAAATGATGACAACTGTTTAGGTACAATTAACTTCTACCCTGCCACTCCTATTTTAATAAAGATTCACTGTTTGCTAATTAGTTAGCTGTGTCATCTCACTGGTCAAGAGGTCCCTGTAATGGTGTAGAGCCTGGGCTTCTGACTTGGCCTGGGAAATAAGTAAAATGTATAGCAAAATGTAAAGATCCCTAGTTAAGGTAGGAGGCCTCATTCTCACAACCTGTCCAGTGTAGTAAAGGGTCTGGTGATACCCACCCCTTACCCAATGGAGTAAGTACAGAGGTCCTCCTAAGGGAGGGTGGTAAGAAATGGTTCCTAGAAATAAACACACAAATAATTTTTTTTAAAATCACTATAAACAATTCTACCATTTCAAAACGTCTGCAAAGTTGTCATGTCCCGCACCCTAATCCTCATCCAACAATGGAAATGTTGATATGTCAAAGTGCTGCCACAGACTAACTGGGAACTGAGCTGCACATGTAATTTTGCTTAGCCCTGTTAAGAGACAGAAACTGAACTTAAGAAGCCTCGTTTCCATGGTCAGTGAGCATGTGTGCCCAGAGCCGTCCGTCAGGGAGATGGGAGGGCACCCTGACTCAGGCAACGGGCGTGGTTAGGTAGGTAGGCGTAGTTTAGGGGGGAAGTGACATAGGGGTGGTAGGCAGTATATAGGGCGGCGCCACCCTCCCTCCCTTGATTGTTGTACATTTTGCATTGTAATGTATTTGTGATATGCTTGTAATATGTCTGTTCTTATGTCACAGCATGGCGGAAGCTCGGCATGCCGCAGGGAGAAAGTGGAGCCTTAAGGGGGTCATTGTGACATGTCAGTACACCAAGGACGGTCACATGGTGCTGGTGGGGGCTTAGGCCCCGGTTATGTGTCAAGAAGATTAAGGTACCCACCGTGCTGGTAATTTAAGGGCTGGTGGGGTATGGTGGTTTAGCAGGCAATATGGAATGGTGGCGGCACTGTCGGGGGATATAAAATTTTATATAAAGACACTTTTCAAAAGAATACTTGGTCTCTGTCTTTTATGTAACGGCTCGGTAGTCCTGGGGTCATGTCAGTATGCTTATCTTCTGTGTCTCCAGTTGTAAGTAATGTGTCAGCATTACGGTAGTTGGAAAATGCTTATGGCGCTGGACAATATTTAATGTGGAAGGGTAGAACTTTAATAAGGTGGAAATAAAATATTAAAGGTTAATTTTAAACAATGTGTGTTTCTAGTAACCATTTCCAGACCCCTTTAGTAAGGGGGAATGGTACTTGGGGACCATTTGGTTCTTGTAAGAGGGACCCTTGAATCTTCAATGAGCCCTCCACCTACAATACCAGCCAGGTTATTTGGATGAGTTCCCCTACCTTACCAGAGGGTTGGAACGCCTGCAACAGTGTCTAATTTTTCTAACCCCAAGGTGTTTTTTTTATTATTCAAAATGCTAGAAAAACATCCCGCAGACATCCCTGTGAACCTACCCCAATTTACTTAAGGTTTAAGGCTAGAGAATCTTACCATTGCGTAGTAAAGCCATCTAACTGCATTGAGCACTTAGTACAGAGGCAGAGGAGCTAAGTCTAATATTCACTGTCCTAGGTAGTATCCTCATTATATGTACCCCCAATTCAGCCTGTTCTGTCTATAATCCATGCAGATCAAAACGTAGCTTCTAAAACCTCTGTCTTGTCACTGGGAATTGTTACGTTACCTCATTTACATTTGTTCCAATAGAATACTTTTTTTTAGTATGTGCCTAAAAATATTACGTAGTTCGGAGACCGGTAGTGAATTCTAAAACTTTTTTTCATCTTCAACATGAAATCTCAAACTTTGAACTTACTTAAATCAGTATTGTTGTTGCTTTTAAATTTGTAAGAGGTTTTCAAGTCCTTTTTTTTTTTTTAGACAAGACGGGATATGCTCTTTACAGGCAAAGGCATTTACATTCTCAGAATTCCCTTACTTCAATTTCTATTATGTTTTTTTTATTGAAACATAAATTCTATGTTACAGAGTTTCAACACAATTTCAAAACAATGCCATTCTCTAATATGGTTCCTACTTATTTCTATACAATAATCTGCACATAGAATGTGTCTACAAGATGAGGAACATATTCTTTCAACAAAGCTACATGTGCAATAATTTTTACAGTCAAATAAAAAAAAAAGAACAGTGCGTACTTAATGTGTGATTGTTGTTATCAGATTAAAAAGAATAAGAAATAAATTATAGCAAGATAAAAGGTTGATACATTGTGAAATCATTTGGAATCTTTGTGTAACAAATGAGCATGCATTTCATATTAACCTCCTAAGTGTTTAGCCCAAGTTATCACAGGGTGAGTTTCTTTGCTCATGAAACTCACTGCAAGATAACTGCAGGCAAACTCAGTGATTCCCTTTATCAGCATACACGGAGGGCAGGAAATTGTGGCAGATTTCATTTCAACACCCAATAGGTTAAGGTGCTTCCGGCACCTATGAATGTATGTTGTCCTGAGTTGTCCTTTGTATTTATTTTAATGTTAAAATACTTTATTTAACGGTACACTCCATGGAGGTAGACTCTGTTCAAAACAATATTTCTGAAAGTAAGACCCCGTTTTCAGCAACTAGTGTGTGGACATTGCCTTATTTCTTCAAAGTCAACTGTGCCGTGTTCATACTGACCCCCAAGGATCTATGCACAGGAAACCGTGTTTTCCTCCCACTGTCACCCCGCTCCAGTGCCCTCATCCTGCGCATTTTTCCAAGATGGCTGCCGGCAGGGAATGAAAAGCAAAATAAGCACACCAAAGTAGGTAGAGGTCTCACTCCACCTAGTGTTCTGACTCACGTACTCCTCCAGGTCACACCCCTGATAGGCACAACTGAGATTATCCTTTAACCACTTTGTTACACAAGTCACACTAGATGGTCCAGTAATGGGAACACAGGTGTACAGCTGTGCTCTATGAGGTCTGTTAATATACATTTGGCTTACTTGGGTTAGGTCTCCTAAATCAATCTGCAATATGTAAACAAGGAAAAGAACTGAATCATCTGGTGTTGCTTGAATGTCCAGTGAGCAGTGCTTCAATTTTGGATTTATGATTGGGGTCCAATTTTGTAAGATATTCCATACAATGGCGTTTTATTTTGTAAAGTATATTCAACTTTAAAGTCTGGAAAGTTATCTGAACCAGCTTAAATAAGACCATTGATCACAGGTTTCCAGTCTCTAGAAGAACCCCCAAATAGGTGAAATGCATTGAGCAGTTGAACAGAAAGATTGCTTATGGATTCATTTGGTCAATTTTAAGAGTATATTTTCTTTTGTTCTCTATGAGTAATCAGTTTTTAGGGTGACAAATAGACTGTGGTATGGTGATTATATCAACCGTATAAACACCCCCCTCAGACTTATACTCACCCTCTCTGATCTTTAGGATTTAAGGTATTTTAAATGTGAACAGGAAAAAAAAATTTGGTTTTAATTATTATTATGTGTTAAACTCAGGGTAAGTTTCTCAGTGAATAAATCTCACCTCGAGTTAACTACAGGGAAACTCACCTGACCTCCATTTTATGGGCTTTTTCGAGCACACCTCGAGATGTGTTCGGGACCTCCCAGAGGGCAGAAAATTGCGGTGGATTTTATTGTGATTTGCCGCATTCACTTTTTTTTTAAAAAGCACCATGTGTGAACTGCACAGGAGGTTAATAAAATATTTAATGCATTTTACCTATAATAGTGAGTGGATTGTATAATTTTGAGGGGACTATATGCTTTACAAAAATCTCATTCTTTTCTTTCTTCTTTTATTTTGCTTATTAATCGTAATGGGATTGATGTCCAGACACCCTGTTTTTTATAGGAAAAAAAAATTCTTTGATATGGAACAGCAACCCTTTGCGCTTCTCTTTAGGTAATTTTTTTGTTTTATTTTTTGGCTTAGTAGCTGCCAAAGGTGTATTTTCTAAGCTAGAAAAAGTATGTGAACCCTTTGGGATTCGGTGGAGTTTTGCATGAATTGGACATAAAATGTGCTCTGATCTTCATCTAAGTCCCACCAATAAAAAAACAGTCTGCTTAAACAAAACTACAAAAACATTATATGTTTTCATGTTTTTATTGAACATACCATGTAAACATTCACAGTGCAGGGTGAAAACATTTTGTGAACCCCTAAACTAATGACTTCTCCAAGAGCTAATTGGAGCCAGGAGTGAGCCAATCTTGAGTCCAATTAGTGTGATGATATTGGATGTGTTGCTGAAAGCTGTCCTGTTTTTTAAAAATACACACCAGTTTTGGTTTTGCCTGCACGGTTTGTTGTCATTGATGGGAAAAAATGAATTCCTGAATTTATCAAGACATTGCAGGAAAATGTAAGACCATCTGTCCACCAACTGAAGCTCCGTAAAGGATGGGTGATGCAACAGGACAATGACCCAAAGCATACAAGTCATTCAACAAAACAATGGCTTCCACAGAACAAAATATGCCTTCTGGAGTGGCCCAGTCAGAGTCCTGACCTCTACCTGATTGAAATGCTGTGGCATGACCTTAATAGAGCGATTCACACCAGACATCCCAAGAATATTGCTACACTGAAACAGTTTTGTGAAGGAGGAGTGGTCCAAAATGTCTCCAGATCATTGAAATGTTTGGTTGAGGTTATTGCTGGCGAAGGAGGGTCACCCAGTTATTAAGTCCAAGGGTTCACATACTTTTTCCACCCTGCACTGTGATTGTTTACATGTTGTGTTCAATATAAACATGAAAACATATAATGTTTGTGTAGTTTTATTTAAGCAGACTGTGTTTTTCTATTGGTGTATATCCCAAAGAGTTCACATACTTTTTCTTGCAACAGTAACTTGTTTTGCTTTATTTACTTTCTTTTTCGTTCCTCCACACAGAAGGCAAAACATAATTTAACCAACAAGTCACATTATTAAAAATGTCATGTAATGGACCCATCCAGACAGAGCTGCAGAATGTGTTGTGCATGTTTTTGGGCACTGTTATGTTGCTTTAAACAAATTCTGCAATTCACCATGATAATGCACAGAGAAAGGAAAATCCCAGAAGGTAAGTAAACTTTTTTCAGTTTTCAAGCAGAGCTTATACATTTTCTTTTTTTTTTTTTCTGACACTAAAGGCTTAAGCTAGCCATTAACCTGTCAGCTTTTGTTTGATGGACCTCCAGATCTATCGGTTTTTCAAACTTAAATATCGACTGTCAGTCTAATATTCATTGTACTACTTCGTGTGATCGATGCAAAAGTGATCGATTCCTTTTGTAAGGTCTCTGCACATGTTCCATAGTACCATTGGATACAATCCATTAAAATAGCTAGAAAACCCCTCAGATACTTGTACTGAAATATACCAACAAGATACGGCTCTTTCTATTTTATGCTCCATTTCCATCACAGTTGAGTCGGTTGAATTCCCAATGATCGATTTAAACAATAGATTTTTTTAAACCAATCGAATGGAATGAGTCTGCCGCCCTGCCAACTAAACTTGGTAAGAATAGGAACGGTAATCTATCCTCTAAACACAAGTGAATAATCAATACCAAGTAAAAGGTATATGTGAAATAGCCTTCATGCGATGAGCTCAGCTACAGGTTGTTTTTTTTATGTATCCCCAGGAACAGGTATACTTTAAACATGCCATAATTAAATAGTTAGTCAAAATAAATTACCCAGCCAGCAAACCCATGTCATCCAAGGATTGCAGACTCAGGGTAGCCTCCACAGCAGGCAGCATGGCCAAGGCATATCTCCCCACTCTGTCCGAGGCATCTATTCCAGCAGTACAGTACAGTGCAGTTCAGTACAGTTTCCGTTTTAATTTCCTGTGGCCCAATCAGCTGCCAGTAAATTTTTTACCAATCCTATAGTGCCAGGTGGTGCAATGTGATTGGGCTTTTGATCTGTCTTGCACACCATTGCCCAAAATAGCCTCTGTATAGTAATGTGCTCCTGTTGTTGGTTTGCCTGTCCTTCTACAGTTGTCTTTGTTGCTAAAAGTGATTTCTGACATTGCTTGAACTCTACTTGCCCTGGCTGACTGGATTGTCCTTGGCAGTGTGTCTTGCCTTATCCATCTGTACCATACTTTCTTGGATTGACATTTTCTATGACCGTTGGCTTGGTTTTCTGGATTGCCCAATAATGCCTGTTAACAGGATATTTGGTGTTGGGAAGTTATGTTTTTCTTGAATTCCCTGCTGTTTTTTTTATTTTATATAAGCTTAACACACATTATATTCTGTAAAATATTAGAATTTACAAGGCTTGATTAAGACAGCTTGTAAAAATAGAATTCTGACCAATTCGATATCAGGCCATGTCGTTTGGAAAATTTCACTTTATTGCAAAAGCTTAGCCAAGATTATTTAACAACATTCAGAAAAGAGATTCACAAAGTTGGAAACTAGTGTGCTTATCTGAGTCCATATGTTCTTCTATTCCACAACAATTTTGAATGGTTAAATCTACTCTTAATGCAGCAGAATTAGTGATGGCGCGAACTGTTCGCCGGAGAACTATCTGCGGCGAACATCGCATGTTCGCGTCCGCCCATGTTCGCGAACATATGGCGAGTTTGATCCGCCCCCTATCTTTTAACATTGCAGAAACTTTGACCCCTGTGAGTCACAGTCAGCAGACATAATCCAGCCAATGAGCACCCCCCACCTCACAGACCCTCACACCCCCTATAACATATTAAGTACAGGACGCCATTACACATTCTGCTGAAGAAGGAGAGAGTTAGGTAAGAGAGCTGCTGCTGCAATAGGGAAACCATTAGCTAGGTTTCTGTGTGATCTACAGTCTTCACTGAATAGTGATGGCGCGAACATGGAATTTGATGTTCGCGAACGGCGAATGCGAACCTCCGCAAATGTCCGCGAACCCGGCGAACCCCATAGACTTCAATGGGCAGGCGAACATTAAAAAACAAAGGGACCCTTTCTGGCCACAATATTATTGGGAAAGTTATTTCAAGGGGACTAACACCTGGACAATGACATGACATGGATCCATGGCAAAACATGACATGGATCCATGGCAAAACTCCCAAGAAATGTTTTTTCCACGCAATAAATCCGCACGAAGGATTTCTACAATAATAGTCAATGGGATTTAAACACAAGAGGGGAGCTAGAGAGCACTAAACAACATGGTTGGTAAATGCCTGTGTGAATTCCACCTGAAACAACCTGTGAAGATCTGCTTTCCACGTTGCCTACAGCTTAAAAGGTGAATTTTAATTTTATGGAGGACACTGGTGGAGATGGACAGTGTGGAGGACACTGGTGGAGATGGTCAGTATGGTGGACACTGGTGGAGATGGACAGTGTGGAGGACACTGGTGGGGATGGTCAGTGTGGAGGACACTGGTGGAGATGGACAGTGTGGCAGACACTGGGGGAGATTGTCAGTATGGCGTACACTGGTGGTGATGGTCAGTGTGGAGGACACTGGGGGAGATGGTCAGTATGGAGGACACTGGTTGGAGTTGGACAGTGTGGAGTACACTGGTGGTGATGGATGCACAATGCACAAGGTCTCAATGTTCCTCAGAAGCGCTCCCAACTCTCCTATCATCTCCACAAAAAGCGGGTCCAGATTGCTTTTTTGCAAGAGACTAATTTTAAGGCCGAGTCTCGCCCTGATATGCCCTCGGGCTACTTCTCCTCTTGGCACTACAGTTCCCATCCTGACAGGAAGGTAAGTGGCGTGGCCATAGGCATTCATAGGTCTCTGCCCTTTGAGCTCATAGCTGCCTACCCCGATGCTGAGGGACGTTTCCTGATCCTCACTTGTAAGATTTTTAACTCTCCGTACACTCTGGTCAATGTTTACGCGCCTAACCAGGGGCAGGTGCCCTTTCTCCTCTCCCTTCTGGATTCCCTGGATGGCAGGGCAATGACATACAAGCCTTCTCTGATCACAATCAGGTCTATCTTCTCCTTCTCACCCCCTTCATCCTTTAAATCTTGCCCCACATGGAGGCTAAACGAGTCCCTCCTTTCCCACCCTCGGGTGGTGGAACGGGTGACCGAGGCGATTACGGACCATGCGTAACCATGCGGAGGACCTTACTCCCCTCCCAACGCAGTGGGAGGCTCTCAAATGTGTCCTTCGTGGCATATTGATCTCAGAAGGGTCGCGCCTCAAGAAGGAGCGGTCGGCCTGTTTTTTATCCCTGTCTGCCTCTATTCTCTCCCTCGAAAGAGCCCGCAAGCGTGACCGTGACCCGGCTACTCTAGCTCAGCTTCAAGACAAACGCCTTGAACTGAAACATATGCTTGATTTAGCTCATTCTAAGCATAAGGATAGCTGTAGACGTTCCCTTTATGAATTCGGGAATAAATGCAGTAGGCTTTTGGCCCGCTCCGTACGCCTTAAGCACTCCCGTACCTATATTACGAAGATAACCGATGGCGCAGGCTCCTCCTTGCACTCCACCTCCCGCATTCTCCGAGCCTTTCAGGCCTATTACCGGGACCTGTACAACCTCCCCTCTCCTGTGGGCCCTGCTTCGCCCTCTAGCCCCACACCATCTCTGTCCTCTTACATTCAGGACACTGGTCTCCCAGTCATTTCGGACCAGGATGCTGCCCTTCTGGCGGAACCCTTTGCTGCAGAGGACCTCTCCTTGGTGATTAAAAACCTGCCTTCAGGCAAGAGTCCAGGCCCAGACGGGTTTCCGAATCTCTTCTATAAAATCTTCCAGGACCGGCTTGCCGCACCCCTGCTCTTGTCCTTTAACGCCGTGGCTCCTGACTGCCCCTTTCCCAAACAAGCGCAAATGGCCCTGATAACGCTTCTTCCCAAACCGGGTAAGGATCCCTCATCAACACTGATCTAAAAATTTACGCCAAACTGCTTGCCAATCGACTGAACTTCCATGTCCCCTCCTTAGTCCACACGGAACAGGTGGGCTTTGTCCCGTCCCGTGAGGCCAAGGATAACACCATCCGGACAATCACTCTTATGTCTCACGCCTCCCGTCGCAAGCTACCCCTTTGCCTTCTCTCCATTGACGCAGAGAAGGCGTTCGATAGGCTGGGCTGGGACTTTCTTTTTGCCACTCTTTCCCAAATTGGTCTGCCGCCTGTACTGGTGGACAAAATACGGGCCCTATACTCTGAGCCCTCGGCACAGATCTGGGTTAATGGCGCAATCTCGGGCCCTGTACCGATTCGCAATGGCACCCGCCAGGGCTGCCCACTGTCCCCATTTCTTTACGTCTTGGCGATGGAACACCTGGCCAACTCCATCCGGTCCAATCCTGACATCCAGGGCATCCGCGTGGGGGACATCCATCATAAGACGGCCCTTTTTGCGGATGACCTTCTCCTATTCATATCCAATCCCCAGGTGGTGTTTCCCACTCTCCTGCAGGAATTTCGGACTTTCGGCCTCCTTAGCAACTTCAAGGTCAACGCCCAGAAGTCGACGGCTCTCAATG
>CM070034.1:121784989-121796766 GCA_036250615.1 Ptychadena robeensis
ACCATCTCATGCCTTTTAGTACCCTCCTTCTGAAGGTGTGGGACGCGGTTCCACGGCAACACAAACGATCCCCTCCCTTTGAGCCCCCCCTGACACTGATTCTTTGCGCAACATGCCTTCCCGCCGGTTGCCAGTGAAGAGAAGGATATTCCTGGGCTGGTCGACCCCTACGATTTGACTCCGATCTCAAGAGCTCTCAGATGACAAATCCCTACGTCCCTGAGGAAGTGGTGAGCTGAGCTCCCTCCGTCCGCGATCTCAAGTGCAGGGGTTTGCAAGATCTTCAACTTCCCCACTTTCTCCAACGCTACCTGCCAAGGGGAACGCAGTATAGGCGTGCCCTACCATACTTTGAGGATATTTTAGCTCTGGGACGGCTAAGACTACGCGTACGATCTCCGGTTCTCTTACTCTGTCTTCTGCAGGGAGTCTCCTCCTCCAAGCCCCCTCTGTTTCATCCTAGCCTGGAGGCGCGGAGGGGAACTATGCACTCTAGACACGGGGGACTTACAAAAAATATATTCCTGACTCATAGATCCAGCATAGATAGTGAGTTCAGAACGTAACTACAAATCATCTGTCGCTGCTAAAGAACCCATGCCTTTCCTCACCTTCGGTACTGCATAGAGATGTTCCCCTACTGCTCACGGACACTTGTTGGCGCTGTGGACACGGAGGTGGGGTACTATGCTGCCACGTGTGGTGGTGCGGTCCTTTAATCCTCGCGTTTTTTTGGGAACTGGGTTTTCAACCGATCTACTCGGCTGCCACTCCCGGGAAACAAGGACGGGACACAACAAAGGAATGGAATAGCAACTCCCAAGAATGGAAGTGAGAAGAACGAGGAGAGCCTAATTCTATTATGCCTCTATTCATACTTCCCTCCTGAAAGAAGCTGTCTCCAAGAGGGGAATGTTCGGTCTTCGTCTATGGAAGGCTGGGCCAAGATCCCCAGACATTGGCCCGATCTACAATTCCTCCCTCAATTTCGAATGGCTTGTTGGAATTAACTCTGCTCCAGCGTTTTGGAGGGAACTGAAATGCCTCTGTCAATGACACCTCGGCCTAAATTTGTGCGCAAAATTGGACGTTACGGGGATGCATGTTAAGGACTCTGGGCGCCCGTCACGAGGATACTTCTTACCGGTCCTGGTTAGGTGGCCTCGAGGCGCGCCGCCTGATTGCCCTGCGCTCGCCCCCCTGTTCTGACCTCTGTGATTTTATTTCCACCCCCCCTTTTTGTGTAATTTCTCTTCTGTCCTCGTCTTTGTGTTGTTTTGTGTTGGTGTGTTTGTCTGTGCTGTCATTGATGTTGTTTGTTTGTCCGGCAATGACACCGCGTGGTTTACTTTGATAGGGGGGGGAGAGATGAGGTTAGAGGTCGGCGGATGAATTACCTGGTGAGGCTATAGCCTACCCATATGCGCTGTTATAGATAAGACCGCGTACTCCCACTTTCTTGCCAAGCCGTTTTTGTTACATATTTCTGCTATATGTGGATGCAATCCCATGTTTGAATGTTGGCTGGTGTTCCTGCTGATCTAGACTCTGGCACTGATGGCTACCATTGTTATAAAGGGGTGTTTTTGTGTTAGGGTTGGTGACTGCACGGTTTTTATTTATGTATTGTTTGTTTGCTGTTCTGTCTACAGTTGTGAAAAATTTTCAATAAAATGTAATATTTAAAAAAAAAATATATTCCATTTAAGTCTATGGTGCACTTTTGGTACAGAAATCTGGACCTTGCAAGAGCGCTAGGGAGGTTAAAGGTTTTATATTGGTCTATACAACTCTTTGCCTGGAGTTTGAGGAACCCTACCAGTTGTTGTGTTATGCCCTTTAAAATGCAAACATATAGTAGATAAGTAGTAGTAATTACTTCTTAAAATTGTGTCTTGTTTTTATAACTGTAATCTCCATAGCACATGGGTATTCCTAATGATATTCTGCAATTCAGCAGCTGTCTTACAGCACATTCATTGCATTTTCCACATAGTACACCCTGAACATCTGCCCATTCCATTGCTTCGTGGTGTAACTGAATGGAGGTCCCCTGGTATGTTGTTCAGCCGAGTGATTCTACATCCACAGACAGCAGTGTAAGCTCCAGACTGTACTCGTCATTCGTTCACAAAGTTCAATGCTTCATAAAAATGCTGCAAAGTCCTGGTGTTTAAAAAAGATCTATCGCCCTATCAGGCAGTCTTTATGGTTTGCATGGATAGTGCTGCTGTGTAAGGATGGTTTTTACAGCATAAGGTGACAGAGACAGATGCATTACTGTCTATTAATGAACATCACAGAGACAGCGAGATCTCCTTCAGATTTAATACACTCTTCTCTCTGTCATGCTCTTACATAAGTTAACTCAGCTGTGGCTAAATCTACAGATTATACAAAGGGAGGCTTGTCTAGAAACCATTCCACACATGTCTATGGTCTACCATAGTAGACAGATGAGAAGGGAAGTATTGAAGGTATAATTAGGTAGATTTACTGAGCCGTTTCAAATATCCTATATGTTCAGATATCTTTGCAGGTCATTTAGTACTATGTTACACTTGCACACCAAGTATGTGCACACGGCAGGGAAATCTATGATGAATGCTGACAGACATACAGAGAATTTGGACTTCAATTTAATCATCCTCAATGCTGAGCATGCCTACCTTGTCTCAGATTTGCCATGTATGATTGTTATGTGTGTATATGATGCATGTCTCTGCATGATTATTAGTGATGGCCGAACTGTCTGCAAGGCGGACAGTTTGTCCGCGAACATGGATGTTTGCTCTCCTTCTAGCCGGCAAACAGAATCGGTCGCAAAAAGATTGGGCCGCAGCAAGTATTCTTTCACCAGAAAAGCGGCTCTAAAAACCGGAAGTGGCGTCCCAGTTTCAGATTCCCCGCAACCAGGCGAGGAATTTGAATCTCCCCACGAACAGGTGGATGTCTGAATATTTAAAAGTCCGATCCACCTGTTCGTGACCAGAACAGGCCAATGTTCGGCCATCATTAATGATAAGTGTGTGTGTTTGTATATGATGCATGTCTCTGCATGAGAGAGATGGTCGAATTTTTAGACCAGCTGACTTTGTGAGCTGATTGCAAAGCCTCTGAAAATGGTATCATCACCAAGATTTCTGGAAAAGTAGAGAAGTGTTGTGGGAACAATTGAAAAAAAAGGTTACCTCTAGTTTTTCCATAAATTAAGTTCAAAATCAAAGTCAAAATTCCTATTTTCGAAATTTTGCCTTGACTTTGAACTTATTTGTGCAAAAACTTTTTGTGTTAGAGACATACTTTTCTGTAGTATACCTCCAACCCTTCTCTACATCTCCAGTTTGGTGATGAAACCATGTTCAGGGGCTTTGTAACTCAATTCGAACATCTCTACTGTATGATGTGGGTGTGTATATGATGCATCTTTCTGCATTATTGGTGTGTGTATGATCCACCCCTCTGCAGGATTGGCATGTGTGTGTAGCCTCAAGTCTCTTCCTGCTCAATGTGGCTGCAATGTATGTAAAATGTGTGAATCTTGGAGGAAATATTCCTGAATTTTTAAACAGATAATGTCTGCTTCTTCCCCTCCTTAAAGTTTTCAATACATGGTCACTAGATACAGTGGCTTGCAAAAGTATTTGGCCCCCTTGTACATTTTCACCTCTTGTCACATTACAGCCACAAACATGAATCAATTTTATTGGAATTCCACGTGAAAGACCAATACAAAGTGGTGTACATGTGAGAAGTGGAACGAAAATCATACATGCGTCCACATTTTTTTTACAAATAAATAACTGCAAAGTGGAGTGTGTGTAATTATTCAGCCACCTGAGTCAATACTTTGTAGAACCACCTTTTGCTGCAATTACAGCTGCCAGTCTTTTAGGGTATGTCTCTACCAGCTTTGCACATCTAGAGACTGAAATCCTTGCCCATTCTTCTCTGCAAAACAGCTCCAGCTGAGTCAGATTAGATGGACAGCGTTTGTGAACAGCAGTTTTCTGATCTTGCCACAGATTTTCGATTGGATTTAGATCTGGACTTTGACTGGGCCATTCTAACACATGGATATGTTTTGCTGAAAACCATTCCATTGCTACCCTGGCTTTATGTTTAGGGTCGTTGTCCTGCTGGAAGGTGAACCTCCGCCTCAGTCTCAAGTCTTTTGCAGACTCCAAGAGGTTTTCTTCCAAGATTGCCCTGTATTTGGCTCCATCCATCTCCCCATCTGACGAGCTTCCCTGTCCCTGCTGAAGAGTAGAGATGGTCGAAATGAATAAAATGTGATTCTACTTAAATTTCGAGTTTCCCAATCGAATTTCGATTCGACTGCGAAATTTCTAGTCAAAGTAAAAAATTTGCATAACGCCAAAAATTTGCATAAAACACTCAATAAATCGCATAAAGCCTAAAATTCACATAAGGTGGAAAATTTCGATTTGCTGTATGAGCTTGAGCTATATTAGAAGAAGCAGTGTACATAGTAGCAGAGCTTTACAATCAGAGCTGAGATTTAAACCCACAATTTATACACAAACTTGACATGTTAGAGCAAAACTTATTGTTTTCAAATGTCCCCCCAACCCTTCTCTACAACTCCAGCAATGTCCCACAACCCTTCTGTACAACTCCAGCTATTTTTGTGAAGATACCATTTTCAGGGGCTTTGCAATAAGCTGACAAAGTTAGCTAGCACCATGCAAATTTTTGCCGATGCGAATTTACGCCAATGTGAATTCCCGCCAATGCGAATTTTCCAATCACTCCCGCATGCGAAAATGTTATATAAAATGGCGATACTCGCACGCGAAATAGCGGCACAGCAAATCAAAAGCAAATTTATTTTTTAAGTTGAAATTTCGATTTCAGTCGAAATATCAGGCTGATTTTCGACTTTTTCGGCGAAAAGTCGAAATGACCCCATCAAAATTCGACTATGCGAATTTTCGGCGAAAAAGTCGAAATGTCTACTTAAAAATTTGCACTGCGAATTTTTCGACCATCCCTACTGAAGAGAAGCACCCAGAGCATGATGCTGCCGCCACCATATTTGACAGTGGGAATGGTGTGTTCAGAGTGATGTGCAGTGTTAGTTTTCCGCCACACATAGCGTTTAGCATTTTGGCCAAAAAGTTCAATTTTGGTCTCATCTGACCAGAGCACCTTCTTCCACATGTTTGCTGTGTCCCCTACATGGCTTGTGACAAACTGCAAACAGGACTTCTTATGTCTAAGGTCTCTAAACTCTTCAGACTACGCCTGCCTATTTATTCTATTTTTTGTTTTCCCAATGGAAAGTACAGCAGTCAAGCTACTAGAAGCAAGCTGCTCAGAAAATAGGTATATTATGGTTGTTTTATTAAAGAAAAACTTCTTTTTAAAAGGTGCTGGAGGATTGTTTACATTAAAAAGCCTGTTTCATATTTTACCATTGTTGCATTGTATTCATTTCTTTCATTGTATTTTAATATTTGCAATGTTCTAATGTTTTTGAATGAAATAAAGGAAATGTACCCAATATCATAATGGTAATCTCTGTAAAAAGCTTGTCATGAAGGATCAAACTCATTGAGTAGCAATCAGAACTTCTCTTTATAAAGGATACAAATGAACAAAACACATTGTAATGTTTGTCCTTCTACATCCTACGCACTGTAACCCAACTTTTGAAGAATAAGTAATTTTTACAGAAAGTATCTAACCTTGTTTTGCCTACTATGTCTACTTAAAAGGTTTAGGAACCCCTTATTGGAACAGCAGAAACATGAAAAGTGAGTTGTTTTTCTTCTGTAGTGCAGAGATGACATCATCCTCCCGCTGATGAAATCTCAGGAACATGGAGGATTCCAAATCTTCCAAGCAACATGCTAAGGCCAGTGTTGTCAATTGTCCATTAGTTATATAGTTAGCAAAGTTGGTGTTTTCAACTCGTTTGTAATAGCCCAGTAAAAATGTCCCCTTAGCTGGGTGGATTGGTGTAGTGTAATGAATTCAGCCATGAAATAATTAAGGTATGTTCTCATTTTGTACATGATTCAGCTTAGCTCAATGGGAAGGGCCATGCTCCTGAAGGCATATACATATGGGAGTGACAAGTTAGATCATACCCTTGCTGTGACCCACTTGACTGTGTCCGCAGCATTGATCAACAATGGATCTTTGGAGAATGGGAACTGCTGAGCGCCTGCCAGGTAAGGTGCTTTCTTACCACCTAGGCATCGCTTCAGTACCCTTATCCCTTACTTCACCAAAGCTGGCTGCCCAGAGGGAATAGGGGAGGGGAAAAGTGCGCCAAGGAGACAGAGGTCTTATTGCACTTGGTGTTCCGAGATGGATTCTCCTTCAGGGTCCCGCCCCTTTTCAAGATCATCCCTCACATAGGCAGGCAGTTGATTTAGGATGAGCTTACTTAGGATGTTTGATGTTGACCACAGTCCAGGCTACCTAAAAATATGTAGAGCATGCCGTTCAACTTCTGCCAAAAACACAGCAATTATTGACAGCCATGTAAATTGAAAAGCCGGATATTAAAAAAAATATAAATAGTTTCCATTATTGCAAAAATTGGGTCTCTTGGTTGGGAGTTCATATTTCTACAAGATATATTAGTTGTTGTACCTTTTTTTTACATATATATATATATATATATATATATATATATATTGAACATAAATGTATTTGCTATAAATCAGATATAAGTAAATTCTACCTTTATATTACAGGCATCTAAAATGCTGTTTTAGAGAAGTTCTTTCTGTCAGCTCCTTCACGGATTGGTTATGCAAAAAAAGTTCTAATTTATGATAATAATCTGTTTGGGTAAATTGTTAATGATACATTAATAAAAGATCAAGTTGTGCCTGGACAGAAATTAGCATAACAGCAACATTTACACAGTTTTCGGATTGTTAAAATTCTGAACGTGTTTCTTGTATGAGAGTTTAATGCACTGCGGTGAAACTAACCTCATACTTAAAATGAAGTGTATATGTTGGTATCTAGGGATTTATGGAGAATGGGTATAATGCATTTATTGTGATGTGTAAAAAATATAAAATATATTATAATTATAATTTAGTAGAATTATATGTTTAAAAATTTGTGTTATTATTGAAGTCTAAATAAAGACATGAGAGACCTGATCCACCTGTCCATATACCTCTGCAGCAATAAATGTCTGGTGTCTTCCCAACTGTTAATAGCAGTGAAATGCAATGGGAGGCAGTAATTAATTGTAGAATTGTAGAAATACAATTAATTGTAGTAAAATCTATCAAATCTTTTATATTTATGATAATATTCAATCAATATCTGGGAAGAATGGTGATAGAAAATTGATCATAGTAGAAGGTTTACTCTTTCTTTATTACAATTGTTGTCATTAAATATGAAAGATTATTGTAATAACAATGCATTATAAAGAGGCTTCAATTCATATTTAGTTTTTACTTATTAATAGTTATGTCGCAGCCTTATTCTTCAAACTAAATGTTTTGGAATATTTTTCCATGAATCTACACTCGGTTCCCCAAATTGACTAAACAAAATGACAATTTAAATTGTAAAATAAAATTTAAGTAAAAATATTCTTCAAATATACAACAAAGTTAAAAAAAAGAAAAAAATAATATATATCCAACCCTTATTATAGGCAAGATTCGTCCATAATAGACAGTAACCATATTTTGATTTGGTATCCATGTCATGATTATAGGAAGTAAGTATTAAAGTTTTACATTTTGTATTTGAAGTGTAGGAAGTTGAATTGTAGTGTGCTGTACCATGGTCAACAAGGGGTTAACTGTGACCCCATGAGTAATGTCAGTGATTGTGTTTGTGCTGTTGCTGGGCAAAACATAAGGTGGGAGGTGTCACTGTAAATGTTTGGAACATGTGATATTATAATCTGGAGAGCCACCTGGGAGGAGTATGGGAGCTTATGTAAGTTAGGAACGTAAAGGACTTCCTAACTGGATCAGGAACAGTGGGGAACAGACCTCAGGCCTGTGGATCTGAAGACCAGGCCTGCACTGAGATGTAACTAAGGCCTCACCCTTGTACCCCACACTGGGGACAGGGGCAGTCCCAGCCAGGAGAGGTCGCTTGGGTGGAGAAGGCTATGGTAGAGAGACGGTATTGGCAGATGCTGCTCCCAGATGCCTCCTAGAAATACTGTGGAGTGTGATTGGCACTGTGATGTGACTACAATAAAAAACGGCACTGTATTTACAACAACTGGATGTGTCTTGGACCTTTATTGAGGGATGTGCGCAAGGACCTGCCAACTGGAAGAAAGCCAGCTCAACTGCTGTTGCAGGTAAGGACCGTGGCTGCCCCTGTCTCCAGAACAGGGAGGTACATGTGTGTGGAGGCCTAGAGAGCATACGTGGCAACATAGGGGTGAGATCATTGTCGTCCCCTGATTCACCCTGGTACGTGCGGTGCACACTGGTGCTAGTGATGGGCGGGGCTCCCTCTTTCAGTAAAAACAAAATAAAAATGATTACAGTCAATTGAGGAATTATATCAATCAATTTTAATATCATGGATTATATCATAAGCTGACAAGCCATTGTGCAATTATTCAGCTCCGGTGTTATTGTCACTTTGAGAGCTCGCAAAGATCTTAAATATAGTGCTATATCTGCATAATCACAAGTATTGTAAAAAAATTTCACATCAGTACATAACTAACATGCATTGTGTTCATAATATGCGCATGTACAAGTGCCAATTTGCAAAATGAATGTTATCTGTGGAAAGTACCAGGCATTGTGCGCAATGTAGATAATAATGGCTGGTGATTCCTTAAATAGAGATGGTCGAAAAATTCGCAGTGCGAATTTTTAAGTAGAAATTTCGACTTTTTCGCCAAAAATTTGCATAGTCGAATTTTGATGGGGTCATTTCGAGTTTTCGCAGAAAAAGTCGAAAATCAGCCTGATATTTCGACTGAAATTGAAATTTCAACTTGAAAAATAACTTTGCTTTTGATTTGCCATTTCGCGTGCGAGTATGCGGAAGTGATTGGAAAATTCGCATTGGCGTAAATTCGCATTGCCGTAAATTCGCATGGTGCTAGCTAAATTTGTCATCTTATTGCAAAGCTCCTGAAAATGGTATCCTCACAAAAATTGCTGGAGTTGTAGAGAAGGGTTGGGGGGACATTGCTGGAGATGTAGAGAAGGGTTGGGGAAATCTTTGAAAACAATAAGTTTTGCTCTAACATGTCAAGTTTGTGTATAAATTGGGTTTAAATCTCAGCTCTGATTGTAAAGCTCTGCTACTATGTACAATGATTCTTCTATTATAGCTTAAGCTCATACAGCAAATCCAAATTTTCCACCTTATGTGAATTTTTGACCTTATGCGAATTTTAGGCTTTATGCGAATGTTTGAGTGTTTATGCGAATTTTTGGCGTTATGCGAATTTTCGACTTCGACTAGAAAAAAGTCGAAATTTCGCAGTCTAATCGAAATTCGATTGGGAAACTCGAAATTTAAGTAGAATCGAATTTTATTAATTTCGACCATCTCTATTCTTAAATTCATAAGTTACAAGTTATTGTAAATATTAGGTGAAAAATTTGTGATATTTTGTGAATGCAAATATTGCCTATGCTGCTCATCAATGCTCAAGCACCTGTAAAACCTGCTGAATTCCAAATTTAAATTAGGTTTCAAAGCACAGCAGTACCTCTCCTTAGCTTTAGTGTGTCTTGTGTTGGTCACCAGTGATGGCCGAACTGCCCGCAAGGCGGACAGTTCGGCTGCGAACAAGCATGTTCGCCCTCCTTCTCGCCAGCGAGCAGTACGGGTGTTTGACCCGCCCTGTTCGCCGGTGAGAAGGAGCCCTCTATTCTTCCTCCGGTGGGATCAGGAGCAGAGAGATCCTGCCGCAGGAGGAATGTTTTTACTGAAGACCGGGTAGAGAACACGGTCTTTCGGTGAAAAGCCGGCTCATAAACCCTGTCAGTGACACATCCGGTTAGCACAACCAGGAACTATGCATTTCAGTTGCCGAATGTGAAGTCAGTGACATCCGGGTTTTCAGATTCAAATTCCCCGCCTAGAGGAAACGGGCAGACGGCTGACTTTTTTAAAAGTCCGATCCGCCCGTTCGCAAACAGACATGGCCGAAGTTCGTCCATTACTATTGGTCACCAGTACTATTTGGTAACTAACAGAAGCCACTAATTAAATGTAACAGCAGGGGTGGCTTGATCATAGTGTGAGTGAGGTGGTAAACAGGGTTTTAAAAGCTTTTTGCCCAACCCATCACTTAACTTTATAAATTGCTGCTGAGAAACCAGAAAAAGAAGCTACTGCTTTAGGTCTACAACCCATGGTCATGGTCCCATTAACGTTCCACAAGATCCTCTGAGGCAGGTGTATGAGATGCTCAGACAATAGTGATGAGCGGCATAGGCAATATTTGAATATTTGAACTAGCGATATTTTGCGAAATTTTCTGCCTATATTCGATGCGATATTCACAATTTCGAATATCCACGATGCTTTCACATTGCCATTACCTTCAAAATAATGCTTTATTTTTTTCACATTGCGAATATATATTCACATTGCATGGCCGTAAAGCTTCCTGGTGCATAATAACGTGAATATTCAAGATTGCGAATATCCACCACCATATTCGCGAATTCTCGAATAGCCAATATTTGTCAAATATATTCGCAATTCGCATATTTGGACAACACATATTTTAGAGGTAGAATACCTCACCATCACAGATTTCTCCATGCTGATTGACTGCATAAACCTCCTTTCCTCAATTCCGGTACATGAGGCAACTAATTGGGGTGATCAGGGAGAGTATATGATATATAGTCAGCTTTTCATACCACAGTGATGTGCTAACTTTTCTGATTTATTTCCTTTGCATACTTAAAATGCATATTTGTTTCATTTTATAATGGAAATCAGAGTCACATGATAAATATTGCACATTTCGCTAGTTAAAATGTTTTATCAAAAGGTCTTTCAGAAAGCTTTTGTAGGGTTCTATAAAAAGAACAGTACAAATGACACTGTATATCCCATATACTGTTTTCTAAATAAGTATTTTTCAGTGTTCCATTTATTTCATGTAAACTCCCATGGGGATAAATATAACAAGTCTGAAAAGCACCATTTGATTTGGGAAGTGTCAAGTGTTCCATATAACGGCAACTTTTAACCTGGCTTATGTATCACCGTGAGATCACAGGTACAGTATATTGCATGCAGTGATGAGATAGCCTGGCTCAGGGCAATCTAATGTCCATCCAGTTAACCTCCAAAGCTGGCTCTCCGCATGAAACCTTTCTTTCTAAATGTTTCACGTCTGTAGGATTCATTATTTCCTATTGTCCACCTCACAACCACATTCAATGGATTTGAACAAAACAATCTTGAGAGTAATTTTCTAAAGCAGTAGTTATGAAACTTTATTTTCTACAATCATTACCAAACAGAACCTCATCCTAAAAAGAAAGAACTGAAATCTGTTAAAATAGTATTCAAACCAATATTGATGTATGTGTTATACATAAAAGTCCCTATAAAGACCTGAAGAGTCTTCAAAAAGCTAGGGGTTTTAGGACCCTAGAGATTAATAAAGTATTAATCAACTGTCATGTTTTAGAATTTAAATACAAAGTATGACCAAAGTTGCAATAAATACAGCTCATATGAAATTCTATATGTAGTATCCCGGAGCTCCTAATCACACGTTTAGCACAGATGTGTTTACATAGTAACTCTAATTT
>CM070034.1:121796776-121823112 GCA_036250615.1 Ptychadena robeensis
AATACAATTAGGATGGCGCAGTGGCCAGTGTACACAGAAAAGAAACCACCCTACTATTTCCCACCATCAGGGGAAATACATTTCAAGGTAGTTTCAGTGGGGGCCAACACCCAAAACACCCTGGAGATGAAGGAAGCACCAGATCAGAGACAGGAACACCAGACTTTGTGTTTGTTTGCTGATTACAAAGCCCCTGAACAGGGTAACATCACCAAAATGCAGAAAATATAGAGAAGGGATGTGGGAACATTGGAAAAAAGTTTTGCTCTAGCACATGCAGTTTTTGCCTAAATGAAGTTCAAAGTCAAAGTCAAAATTTCAACTTTGAAGTTGAACTTAATTTCTGCAAAAACTATTTGTGTTTTAGCAATACTTTCTTTCTTGTAGTGTACCCCCAACCCTTCTCTACATCTGCAGCAAGTTTGGTGATGATACCCTGTTCAGGGGCTTTGCGATTCCCTTGAAATTGTTGAATTGGTGGGATTTTTGCAAAAAAATTAGACCATCTCTACAACAGACAGCACACACATATAGCCTTGGTCAATATTGAGGTATGTGTGTAATCATATAATTATTGCATTGGTTAAAACCTTTTATATAATAGTTTTTGGTGCTGTCTGTGCCGGTATTTAAAGATATTATTCACAATTCTTATGTACTTAAAACTACACATTTAGGTAAGCAATAAAACTGAGGCAAGCCTCACATGATGATTGGCCTAGTACAAGTGTATAACGTTTTTGGTTGATCGAACCAGGAACAGACGTGTCTGTAAATGCTGGTCGATCATGGATTATGGGAAGTGTGCTCCAGGAGGGAGAAAGGTGTTATTGGCTAACACTGTACCTACTGACCTTAGCGTGCGAGCTCTGAGATTTATGAATATAAAAATATAGAGGGCAGGCTGAACACCCATACTGTTCGCTGGAGAGGCGAAGATTGTGTCCATCACTATTGTTATTTCAATGGGAACAAGAAAATAAACCTTCAGTAAACTCACTCTAGTTGAAGCTTACACAGGTCTTAAGGATTTCCATGTGATATTGCTGAGCCAATCACCTCTACCACTGTTAAATAAGCTCTACCACTGTTAAATAAGATGTAAAGTAAAGTGATGTAATGTAAGGTAGTCAGTGTACACCTTGTATCTCAATTTACAATCACAAAATGTGAGTACAAACAAAAAGTAGAATATGTCCCACTTTTTTCCAGCACTATCTTACTTTTTTTCTCAGATCCTCAGAGAATTATTTGCCACTATGCCATGCTGGACTACCAATGACGAGTATGAGAGAGTGTGAGAGATAACACCAAACTCAACACACCTGCTCTCCATTCACACCTGAGACCTTGTAACACTAACGAGGGATGGCCACAATGTTCGTGTGACAATCCACAGCGAGCACAGGATGTTTCAACTTCGTCTCCCCTACGCCAGTGGTGTGGGTATTCTTTTGCCAGCAGGATCAGCCGCACAGGGATCTAAAGATTTTCCGGCCGGCGGAAGAGTCAAGTTAATATTTTAGATCCTTGCACTGCAGTTTTTTAGATCCCTGTGTGGCATGCACAGATAGCAGGGAGCTGCAAAGGGATGGTATTCTTCCACTGGCCGGATGTTTTTTAGTTTCCTGCGTGGCTGATCGCCGGCTTCTATCAAGATCATTTCGTAGACATTGAGGAACACACAACGGGAGCTGGTGGTTCGCCACGAACATGCGGACGTCAGACTTTTACTATAGAATCACATGACACTACAAGACTACTCTACATTGTATTAAAGTGTCGTATGGGACAGTTTTGTCCCATGAAAAGTTTTTTACCATAATATGAGGGAAGTATAGCTGATTATTGGATGTTCGCCCATCTTCTCACCGGCGAGCAGTGCGGGTGTTCGACCCGCTCCGTTCGCCAGCGAGAAGAGGATCTCTATTCTTCCCCCGGCAGGATCACAACCTGTGTGATCGTGCCGGAGGAAGAATCTTTTCAATAGAAGACCGGGCATAAAGCCGGTCTCCTAGTGAAAAAACCGGGTCGGAGCAGGAAGTGACGTCAGTACGTCACATCCGGCTCACGGAACCAGGAACTATGCGTTCCAGGGACCGGATGTGACGTCACTGACGTCACATCCGGTTTTTCCGATTCAAATTCCCCGCCTAGAGGCGGGGAATTTGAATCTGTCCGCGAACAGGCGGACGGTGGACTTCTTTAGAAGTCCGACCCGCCCGTTCACGGACAGTCCTGGCCGAAGTTCGGCCATCACTACTGATTATAGGTCATCATGATGTAGGCTTTCTATACTTAAAGTGGATCCTATACTTACCTATTGTGCTCCCTATCCTTCACAGTCAAAACAGACATTATACATCCAATCTGTATTGAAGTGAAAAACTGTATCTGTAAAATCTTGCCAATTACGTGCTGTGGCACAGGCACCCCCCTTTGTGAGGAGCAGAGATGCTTTGGAAAGAAGACGTCACTGTCTTAATAACGATCCAGAACATTCCAGAGACCCTGTTATCAGCCATGGACCATATTCTGGCACTCTCTAGATGTCATTGTTGGTACTACAGGAATACTGATGGAGAAACATTCTGTTGGAGGAAAAATTCAACTGTAGTCTAAGGGCTGTCCAATCTCTTTTTTTATCTGTAACAACTCTTGGAATCTGCCAAATGAGTAAAGAAGTGTAGATTTCACTAGAGATTAAGAATTTTGTGCTCTGGAAATCAGCAAAGAATTGTATAATCCAGCAAATTAATTCACAAGGTAGATTTCCAACTAAACTTCTCAAGGAGGCACTTAGCCTTGTACCTCCTAAATGACATAAAAACTTAAAAAAATGAGGTTTACTTGCCAGGGACTTGATGTCATTTGGAATGGTTATTATTCAGCCTCTCAGTAGCTCTCTGTCCTCTGCCAAGTCTCAGAGTTTTTCATGTTTAAGGACACTGATGACTGATTAAGAAAATCTCTGATCATTCTGTGGATCTTCAATCTATGATATGCAGCATCATCCAAAGCACACACTGGTATTGTATTCAGCAGTCATACTATGCTCCTATGATTCACTATTGATCAACTTCTCCCATTTTCTATTTCTCACAAGAAGAGATTTCCTAAAATAGCTGAATATTTTGTTCTTGTGTTTTAGAGCTGAAGATGAAAGGCATTTTTGTTGTTCTTGTGTAACAAAAATTGACAATTAATGCTCAAAACGCTGATTGTTTTTCCTTTATCAGATGTACATTTTTTAATCAGCTTTTGTTTGATGAATAAGTGATAATTATGACATCAATTCACACGTTTCAACCAATGAAATGTTCACTTTATAACAACCATGGAGTATGGACTTCCTATACTTTTGTTTGGGTTGGTAGATATCAGAACAAAAGTGCCTTTGCATCTGCTGTAGTTCCATCTGTATTTCAAATCACTAAAGCCCCCCCCATACACCTTACAATCTTACCATACAATTTATGAACAATCATCTTTTGTTCTACCAAAACCATATTATATGAGGAGCTTTCTAAATCTTGCAATCACTATGTATTGTATTAGGGAGGCCACTGTACTACATAGTTGTTGGTAGATCAAATGGAAATTGTATGGAGCAATCTAAAGGTGTATGAGATCTAGATTTCTGTGCCAAAAGACCAAAAGATTAATTAACTTGCAAAGACCATACCATACCATGACCATACAAGACCGTGACCTTTACTGCAAAATCTGACTGTGGGGTGAGGGGTCAAAATGTACCACCATGTTAAGTTTTGGAGGTGGATCGAAGAGAGGAAGTGTTCACCCGGCCAGTGAGGAGCCATGCAAATATCAGAAATTTGACACAAGGTTACACTAAAGTTCTGCCTGTATAATAAGTGTAATACGTGCAGCTCTGTTGTGCTATTTACTGCCAATGAAAAGTGCCTTTTTCTACAGTATAGATCAATGGGGAACAAAGGGAGGAGTACTCAACTCGAGGAACAACATTCGAAGGAAACACTTGGTTACATACTGCAGTTCACTTGCTTTTCAGTATTAGGCACCTAGTGACAATGGGGCATTAATTTATTTTACTTTAATTTACTTTTCTTAATGTAAGATATAGTGATGACCGGCATAGGCAACATTCGTATTCTGGTTTTTTTTATTGCGAATATCGGCAGTTTTTATTGCGAATTTCGCGCGCGCAATATATGTTTAGCAAATTTTCAAAAGTACAGATTTTCACAGATCCCACCATATTGAACTCATTCCAGCCCTACAATACTCTATTTGAATTTGTCATATGTTTGCTAATTTAATTGATTGGGTAAATTTTTATGAAGTTTAGGGGTTCTTACCATACAATTTACAGTTCTTGGTATTAGTACTTTTTTAAAGAAAAACACTAATTCTAAAAACACTTAGAGTTTCTTGGCAGATCGTACTAGTTCCAACAAATGCCCCTCCAAGCCTGCATCATGAAGGTTTTCTTGTTCTTTCTCATCCATAAAATGAACCTCCCTAGCGCACTGCTGAGGTCCAGATTTTTGTACCATAGACTTCAATGGTAAATTTGTAGGCCTGTAACTTCCCAAAATATGTCCGTACAAGGGTTTAATAGACATCCTGAATATAATAATGTTTGAAACAAACAATTATGTAAAAGAATTTTTTTTTTAAATATTTATGCTATTTATTAACTCTCGCCAAAATAAAGTCTCTGGTGCCCCAGATGTGCCCATTTGCAGTTAACCCTCTCTAACCTGGTGTGATGAGCGCTACAGCAACAGCTGCCGGCTGACAGTGCCACCAAAACTGAACCGTGGTTTCCCGAGGTGCGCGCAAAGCTGGTTCAGACCTCTGAAAGCATGGCTGGGGACCCACTTTCCTACCAGGTGGAAAGACAGAGTGGCTGAGGCCGGGCTGTTTTCTGTTGATTTAAAGTGCAACCGTTACTACTGTTCATCTTTAAACGGAATAAATGTTTATCCGTTGCATTGAACTCAGTGTCTGTGTCCTGTTCACTACTCACGATCCTGCCTCGTAACAACTGTTGCAACTGTTATGCCTGTTAGTTAAAAATGTACAATCATTATTTTTTCAAGTTTTTATTAAATCCAACAACAATTGTACAAGCAAAAAACATTAGGCATACACAGACGCGCATTAGAGCAAAACATAGTGCATACATAAGCTACAGAGCATGACAACATAACTCAGCGTCTCCCAAAGATGGGCCATATGGACCCAAAGGCCCTACAATCATTATTTTTATTGTCATAGAATATATTGTTAGATCTAAATTTTGCCACATCTTAGTTTTGCATATTCATGTATACTATATATTAATGTTATTTGCCATTGTTATTTATACTGTTATTATATTAATGTTATTTGCCATTGTTATTTATACTGAATTTCCTCACTTTGTAGCACTCTGTGGAAAATGTTGGCACTATATGAATTAGTAATTATAGTAACAAAATAAAGAAAAAATTCTCTACAAAATCACAGTTAGAAGTTGTAAAAGTAGTTGTACTTTTTTTAAATAAAAATTCGGTAAACCTTAAAAGCAAGGCATGGTAAATGATATTCAGATGTCTCATGGATTGGATGTGCCTCTGTTACATTATCACACTGAAAGGCATAATATAGTTGCAGCATTTAAAGGTAAACAAGTTGAGTGGTATACAAAATATGTGAGCGTTGTTTCTATTGTTCAAAATGAATAAAGAATTCAAAAGTAAGGAAAATAAGAAAGAATACATAAATGCAGGAAATGTGATTCTGGAAGTTATAAAACTAGAGAAGTAGTGGAATATTTATTTGTAATTTAGAATCAAATATGAGAATTCAATTACATTTTAAATGCAATAGGTAAAAATATAGTAGTGTTCTTAAACTCCCTGGCGGTTCACTGAGGTCCAGATTTCTGTACCAAAAGTGATACAGTGTTTTGCCTTTCCGCCCCCATCGGCGTCACCGATGACGGCAATGGGGGTGGAAAGGCTCTGTTTGCCTGCAGCGTTTATCGAACAATCGACCGCAGCATGATGACATCATCATGC
Source organism: Ptychadena robeensis (assembly GCA_036250615.1). Lineage (NCBI taxonomy): Eukaryota > Metazoa > Chordata > Amphibia > Anura > Ptychadenidae > Ptychadena > Ptychadena robeensis. The sequence continues at coordinate 121,802,827 of CM070034.1, forward strand.
CATGGTCAATCGTTCGAAATACACCATTTACGATTCGACAGCCAATACTTTGGATGGGGACCCTTGTCCCCATTCAAAGTACTGGCGATCGACCCGAGAAAAACGCTTGTTCTCTGGCTGATCAAAGTTTTGTGCGAGTACGAATGGTTGCTCCAGGTGAGCACGTTCATTTTGCGATTGATCACCAAGCGATCACCCGGAATGCGCATGGTGATCATTCGCAAAATCGCCCACAGATTGAAGCGCTATGGCCGGCTTTAGAGGTACAGAAAAAAATTTTTTTTGGGGATTGGATAAAACATTTATAAAACATTTATCCAATCCAATGAAAATAAAAAACAAATTTTTTTAAAAAAATCGAAGAAAATTATTTTTTTTCTGTACCTTTAAATCTCCTGCCCGGGCTGTGATGTCATCAGGACACGAGTGGTGATCACGGAAATAGCCGGAAAGACATTTCTATAATCCAGTCCAAAAGTTAAAAAAAATATTTAAAAAATGAAAAAAATAAATTTTTCATTAAAGACCGGGTCCCGCCTCCGTGACGTCACTCGGGGACCCGGAAGAAGCCGACGAGGACGTAGATGGAGGCGGCAGCCGGACCAGGTAAGCTCCCGCTCTGTGCCCGAAGCCAGTTCGGGCGTATCAATTGTTGCTGCATCCCTTTGCCCGAACTGGTTCGGGCATATTGCTAGGGAGGTTAATATTTAAGGTAAACCTGGTCTGAAAGTTCACACAATACAAACAGTGCTTAAGGTTAGGTTTGTCATCAGATCATTCAATGGGTTACTGGAAAAATTGTTTGGATCCTAGCCCAGGCTGCACGACAACCCGGACGTCACTGACGTCACATCCGGGTTTTCAGATTCAAATTCCCCGCCTAGAGAATCTGTCCGCGAACAGGCAGATGGCGGACTTTTTTAAAAGTCCGATCCGCCCGTTCGCGGACGGACATGGCCGAAGTTCAGCCATCACTAGTTGCCAGCATACTTATAATATACCTCAACTAGACTATCAAGCTCTCAAATGGCTTGCATCATCAAATGATGGCATCATGACTAGATATGGTTAGTGATGGATGGAAAGTTCGCCCGGCAGACAGTTTGCTGAGAACATAGCATGTTTGCAGTTCGCAATGCCAATGAACATTATGGATGTTCAACCCACTCCCTATACTTAACATGGAGACAAAGTGTGACCCCTCACCCTTTAGCAGTGGTTCCCAAACTTTCCTTGCAGGGCCCCCCTTTTCTATTTAGGAACATTTTCGAGCCCACCCCCTTTCCATTCAAACACAGGTTCAGAAAAAGGGCCTACAAACAAATCCTCTTGTGGATATTCTGGTGGAATGGTGGAATTTCATTTAGAGTTAATTTACCTATGTACCTCTCTTGGTGCAGATATCTGGATGTCAAGGTGGTTACTAATGTTGAGCTTGAATATTGCAATCACAAATTTGTATTGCTAATATCAGGATTTCGAGACTTTACTATATATTCGTAATCTCTAATATTCGTGATTCTGGGGAAAGTAGCATGTTTTGCGTACTCAATATTCGCATGTACAAATGCGGATATTCGCAAAGAGTTCGCATAATTACTTTTTAGTGTTGTCTTATGTGATTTCACATTTTCAGCTGCAATCGCACATTCTGCCACTAGATTTCGCAAGTTCCTCTCAAGACTTCTTGGGCAGTGATGGACGTGTTAACGCTAACCTCATTGCTGGCAAAAAATCTGTGTTTTGCACTTCACTTGCATCTCCCATTGTTTGAATTAAAACCTCAGTATTCAGGTCCGAAAGGCGGACAGTTTGGCGTGAACATGAAATGTTAGCTTTTCTAGACGGCGAACAGTACGGGTGTTCACTCCACCCCATTCGCCCGCTAGAAGAAGATTATTATTGCTGGATCAGGTGCAGAACAATCCGGAAAAATCGGGTTCAAATCAAAGCATGTATGGGGGACTTTAAGGATAAGGAGAGTAAGAAGAGAATTGACAAAGACCGCAATAAAATATGATAGAAGTTCTAATTCCCTAAAAATACCAATCATAACCGTGGTCAGAGTTCTTCATTAACATACCTCTTTGGAGCTAGCTGCTCATTATACATCATTCTTCTTTCTACTGTTATCTATGAAAATGCATTTTGCTGATAATGTGCACTTATTACAAGTTTAATGTTTCTTTAAAAATCCAGTGCTACCATTGGTGACCCTTAATAAATGTTCAAATTATATAATCAGGGAACTAACAGTTCATCTACTGTACATCAGGCTGGCAAAGACACTTGTAGTAGAAGTGTATTGATTAAAAGTGCATTTAGAGTCGGCTGTGTGGGTGTGAGCAATTAAAGCGAACATCACAAAAGGTGAATGCTGAGAACTGGGAGCCTAATTTGTTTCTCATTATTTGCTAATTTGCATTTCATAGCTAGCGCTGGACACATTATGATGTATTGAAACAACAGGAAAATGAATCTCTAAAAAAATGAGACACTTGTGAGGTTTGTACAGCTAGAAAATTTGCATTGCGTGTCTAGGGCATCTGCAGAGCCCTAAGAACGAGTGTCAGCAGTGCGACAGCAGATGGGACAGACGCTGAGCTGGTCTTGCCTTAGGAATCTAACAATGATGACATATAATGGTGTTTCCTTATGTGACTCTGGTCAACATGGGATATATATTTCCTCTCACCCACAGCTTATGTTTCCTCCACCCTGTAAGAATCATCCATTCTGTTGCGGACCTGTTGTTTGATTTATGTTTGATGGATTTATTTACAGCATAAATATTAGAAGAAAATAGATTCTCATTTAAAAAAACATATCGCATAAACCAGAGCTTCTGAGCTCCAAATTCGCTCCAGTAAGTTCCCCCCTGGGCATAAACTGATAGAGCATTAAAAGTGACAGAGAACGGTTTTATAAAAGCAGGCGAGCGGCTCGCAAAATAATTTGGAGGTAGCTGTGCGTATACAACACCTGACACAGAAATTCATATTACGTGTTATTAACCATTTGCAAGCATTACATCTGCACTATGCAAATCATTATGTACCCTAATGTGTTCATAATCATATCAAGTATTATTTATGCATGCTCCAAGATATGTACACACAATGACCACTAAGGCACACCTTGCTAGTACCGGGTTGGACCCTTTTGCCTTCAGAACTGCCTTCATCCTTTGTGGCATAGATTCAACAAGGTACTGGAAACATTCTTCAGAGACATTGGTCCATATTGACATGATAGCATCACACAGTTGCTGCAGATTTGTCGGCTGCACATCCATGATGCAAATCTCCCGTTCCACCACATTCCAAAGGTCTACTGCTCTACTGGATTTTGAAGATTGTGGAGGCCATTTGAGTACAGTGAACTCCTTGTTATGTTCAAGAAACCAATCTGAGATGATTGGAGCTTTATGACATGGTGCATTATCCTGCTGGAAGTAGCCATCAGAAGATGGGTACACTGTGGTCATAAAGGGATGGACATGGTCAGCAACAATACTCAGGTAGGCAGTGGCACAACGATGTACAATTACTACTAAGGGGCCCAAAGTGTGCCAAGAAAATGTCCTCCACACCATTACACCACCAGCCTGAACCGTTGATACAAGGCAGGAGAGATCCATGCTTTCATGTTGTTGATGCCAAATTCTGACCCTACCATCCGAATGTCGCAGCAGAAATTGAGACTCATCAGACCATCATCATTCCAATCCTCTATTGTCCAATTTCAGTGAGCCTGTGTGAATTGTAGCCTCAGTTTCCTTTCCTTAGCTGTCTGGAGTGCCCCCCAGGTGTGATCTTCTGCTGCTGTAGCCCATCTGCCTTAAGGTTCGACGTGTTGTATATTCAGAGATGCTCTTCTGCATACCTTGGTTGTAACAAGTGGTTATCTGAGTTACTGTTGCCTTTCTATCAGCTCAAACCACTCTGGCCATTTTCCTCTGACATCTGGCATCAACAAGGCATTTGGGCCCACAGAAGGTGAGTGTACATAAATGGCCGTGAGTGTACATAAATTAACAGTTTGTATATATATATATATATATATATATATATATATACATATATATATTTACTGGGAATGAATGAATGATTTTGACTGTTGAGGAGGTAATTTGCATCCATACATTGTCTAGGGTGCTATCCAGAAAAAGGGGCCTAACAAAACAAAAAATGTTTCTGCCATTCAAATCAAAGAAGAGGCCGCAAACATGTGTTCCATTTTGCCTGGAGATTTTTACATACTGAAGTTCTGTACACTTTATGGCAAACATGTTATTATTCACCAATATTTAAATAGCGCTGTAGTGTAGTTCAAAGCCATCAATCTACCATGGGAAATTGTGTGTGGTCCCTCAGGGTCCAATAAATTAAATTGGCCCCTCCCTTGTAAGTGCAGCTCAGAGTGGACCTGCCTGATGAAACTGGAGTAGCTGAGCTAGTGGTTTCTTACCAGGAGTTGGATCCTCACCCATTTGAGCCAGCACATGTTCAGTTGGGGGCCCAAATTGCCTGCAGATTTTTCAGAAGATCCAGATCCTGCTTGCTCTCGGTTCCTGAGGCACTGCACTTGTGCTGCTGTTCCAGTGGAATGGATGCCTATTCAGTAGAGCATGCCATATCGCATATGTGCAACCTCTGTGGGCTTGGGTACCAGTTACTGTGAATTCCCTGGAGGTTTACACCCAAGTAGTGGTTCCAAACCATCCAGTTATACATAGTTGTAATCAGCTTCTGTTTAGGACCATTAAGCCTCCCAACATTCCTTTATTGTTTTTTTTTATTGTTGCCATGCACAAGTTTTTTAAACACTTCTGATGTCATCGCGCAGATTCTTGACCTGTACGGCCCCAACATATTATGCAGTGCTTTACAGACTTCATAGTCACAGTCCCTACGACTATCATATATATGTAGCTGTCAAGTCATACATCACAGTGTAAGTAATGTGTAGCTAACATAGGACATTTCTTTGGAAGGGTGGAAGCCAATTATCGTACCAGTATAAGTCTTTAAAATGTGGGGGGAAAAACTACACACATACAGAGAGAAAGTTTTAACTTCTTTCAGGGCAGCCGTCAGAAATCATGGGGCCCCGTACAGCAAAAATGTCCCCCCCCCCAGCATGCTGTCTGATCTGTGCAGCAGCCTGTCAGCCCGGCACATCGTACAGGCAGCACGCCGGGGCCCCTACGTGCTGACCGTCGGGCCCCCCTAGCTGCCCGGGCCCGGGATGGGAGTCCCCTCTGTCCCCCCCTGACAGTGGCCCTGTGCAAATATCCTGAAGGGATGATCCTAATATTTTGGTTTAATCCCCACAGATATATCAGATATTCCCCCCAGCCTTAGTCTTTTTTTTAAACCTCCAATGGTTTATCCTTAAACATTAAAGGGTTATGATTCATATTTACACATAATACATTATTTTACCAAAAATAATTCTGAATAAAGCTCAGTTTTCTTATTATCATTCTAGGATACAGTTATTAAACAAGCAGCATTAATTATTTACATGGAATGTATAAATCAAGGGCAGTGGAATAGGATGGGTTAATGCTTTCCACACAGAAGACAGACATATTTCACAATTTCAGCATGATTCTTCCATTGATCGAAGCAGCGGGTTCTTACTTTTGAACTAGTAACTGTATCTCGGAGACAAGACTTGAAAAGAGAACTTCAAATAATTACCCTTAACCCTTCTAAAGAAAAAGAAGCCATGGCTCTTCACTCTCCTATACACTGCAGTTTCCCACCTGCGGGGAGAAGGTTGTGGGAGCAGGTACTCGAGGGCTTTGGGTTTGCACTTGGGAGAGATTTTTCCCATCTGTCTGTGTAAAAGTCGGGCTGAAAAAAAATGGAGTGAGAACTGGATGTGAGTTCAGCATAGTCTGACAGTGCAGCCAAAGTTCAGAAGCTGACTGCTAAGACTTCCAGATGCCCCCTGTGGGGTTGAGACTTTGAAGCTGTTTTTTTCTATACCATACTGAGCACAACTTGCTGGAATACTGGTTATAAGCAAAAAGGACCACCACAGTGGTGGCACGCAGAGTGCGGCCAGCAAGATTAAAAAAAAATTAAATGCATTTAAAAGCATGTGTGAACGGATTCTAACTTTGACTTTTTTATTTTTCTGCTTTGTTTTAAACATGTTGTAAATAGATTATGTTATTTATTATAAAAATCATTTTTTTATATAAAATCTTTATTAAACAGTTTTCAAATTTACAATTTACAGTAATCAAGAGGATAATACACAACAAAAATACAAGTACACATAGGTGGCCATCTCCACATCACCTTGGTAAAGGAAGAGGGCAATGCTACCGGAGGGATGTCAAATAGGAATATCTAAATTTGGTTTGAGGTTGATGCTAGAAAAAGCTAGAAAAAATCAGTAGTAAAACTGGGAACAACGAGCAACACAAATATTGTACAACAAAATGGCCTTATGAGGGCTTCCGTCTGGCGTGGGAGAAGGTTGGCCAGATAGCTGATACCCAGTCCTTAAAATTTGTGAGACTGTGGGATGAGAGGTGACCTAAGAAAGAATAGGTGAAGGGTACAGAAAGAGAGAAAGCAAAAAAGGAACAGGAGTGTTGAGGGAAGGGGAAGGAAAGAAAGGAAGGGATAAGGGAGTGGATGACCTTGGGGATAGGTGTCTCAGATGGTATATAATAAATTACTAGTCAAGGCTTCTACGCAACACGTGTCCAGCTATAGAATCTTTGAACATTGTCTATGCTCTTCAGGTGTTAACATCACTAATTTAACTCTCCAAAACAGGGAGAGTGAGCATGAATGAATTATTCAATTAGCAGTATGGGGGGGACCAGGATCATATGGGACTGAGGACCCACTGTGCCACGAGTCCTACCTCCTTTAAGGGCGTTGTCTAAGTGAACCAGCTCGTTCTTCATGAGACTTTCCAAAGGGGAATACCAGGTTGACTTTTTTAGAGCCATAATGAAATTCCTCTTATGTGGTAAGACATACCCCATGTAGGGTATTTAAACTGTCCTGTATGACCCACATAAAGTACCAATAACTGCCATGCCATGCTTGAAAAACAGAATCTTTATTGAATATAATTTTTTTTGAGTTTTTGTTTCTTAATTTCTAAAAAAGACTATATAAAATAAGGATAAAACTATTTAATATCAGGAACAGCTAGTGCTTCCCCACAACTCCTGTAATTGAAGAGAGCAGTTATCGATTTCAGACTTGTCATAGGAAATGACCACTTAAAAAAATGACACTTTACACTTTAATCCGCAGCAACTGCCAAACACATATAAAACTTTGACAAAACAAACACCGTGGCAGTATGACTTAAAGTGACCTTGTAAAGACATGGGCACTTTACTGTACACGCAATGCAATCTATAAAAGGAAGGGCAACATATTTACATTACGTACTTTGTACCTTAGCTGTGCTAAACTCCATTCATCGGGGCCTTGATCCAAACATTTTTTCTTTAGCAGAAGTCAGAAAAAGATTTAACATATGAATGCATTAAGAAGAAGAAAAAAGAAGCTGCCACTGGCTGACCAGATATCAAAAAATAAAGTACAGGAACATATGAGATACATTTGAATGGAATGCATACAATTGGAATAAAACCAGGACATGCCATTAAAAAAATTGTAAAATGATCCATCCTATCATTCATAATTCTGTAAATTTACATATACAAACTTTTTATTGATGTACTTTTAATAATGTTCTGCTAAATCTGCTCCTGTTATATTTCTTTACCTTGTCATTTGTTTAGAAACATTTCCTATTGATAAGGATTGTACAAATGTTGGCCACTGTAAGGGCCCATTCACACTTTTTGTTAATGATGTAAAAGATATATATGTAAAATTTCAAGAAGACTGGATGATATTTAGATAATATGAGTTGCACACATTGATCACTTTTATCTCAAACAAGTGAAATTTCTAATATTGAATTGCCTTGTACTAATAGGCAATTTGGATGGCAAATGCAATATTTACATTTAAAATTGTCCTCTTCAGTAAACAGGTAAATATACCTCAACACGAATTGAAATTAATGAAACAGGTTGCACATTTTATCAGCATCATAGGAATTTGCTCGGCTGCAAATAGGGTGCACCCACCCACCTGATGGGGTGCACCCACCTGAAGAGATCAACCAGGATGGCACCTGGAGATCGAACGGTGATCAGACATGTCGGTAAATTTCTGGCCTATCGCATTACTCATTACCTGGCCCATCCAAATTGATGTCTGGCACACAAAGGGTGCCCACCAATCCTCTGAGCAAACGGCTGCACAGCGACAATCAGCTGCTAGAGAATCGGATGGGTATTGTACCTTTAGAGACACCTTTTGGTATCTGTCAGAAACAAATGTAGGATTGGCTTTTTTGGATAAACGTATAAAGCCCCCCATACACCTTTAGATCACTCCATACAATTTCCATTAGATCTACCAACAACTATGTAGTGCTGGGTCCTCCCTGATAGAATACATAGTGATTGGAATGATTAGAAAGGTCCTCATATTACATGGTTTTGGTAGAAGAAAAGTTGATTGTATGGTAAGATTGTAAGGTGTATGGGGGGCTTAACTCAGACTGTTAAAGAAAAAAAAATTAGAAACCAAACCTGCAGAGAAAAAGGAAATGAAAAGGAAAATACTAAAGTGAGCCATTTTGTTACTTATAAAACAAAGACGTTTATATTAAAAATATTTTGGAATCCACGACATGACAGAATACTGCAGTGATTCTCTAAGAAGCCACGTGAACACTCTTAAGGTGGTCAATGATATCACAGAAAGAGGAATTGCTCTGATGAATGAATAGGTCAGGGAAGCACAACGAAAACAATTCTTGTTGAGGGTAGTCAAGCATCACAGAAAAGTTGTCACAAAGCGAACAAATGAAGGGACTGCATTGTTCAAGTTGAAACCAGTGTGGGGTGATCAGTTGGTGGAAACAACATGTATCCAACGTTTACAGCCTTCCTTGAAACTGTAGCCCATAGACCAGGGGTCTATCTAATGGGCCTTTTTGATTCTATTCATCCCTTTTCACCATAACCTTCATGGGTACTTCTCTTTGAAAAAAATTACTGCAATTATCTCAAAATCATCTATGTTTTTCATATCAATCAACAATGATATTTACTTGCTAAAAATGAATAAAGATGATTAACACAAAAAAAAAATAATCTAAATGGACCATCTCTATTTATAAGTTTTGCACAGCTTCCCTTTAACTACCAGTGATGACAACTTTATTCTATTTTAAATATATATTTTGAGGGCTGATCCACTGTGATTATAGTGTCAACTGTACAATGAATTAAAAGAAACATTTATTTTATATATTTATATATAAATATATAAATATAATATTGCTGCTTATTAAGGTGCTATTTTTTATTTTAACATGCTGTTCAGTGTCAGGTTCCCTTCCTCCCTGACACTCAACAGCATGAACGGCGGTGGTTTGGTTTCTGGAGGGGGAAGGAGAATAATTAGAGGAAACATGTTGAGGAGACTTGTTGAGGCAACATCCGCAGTCAGGAGACCATTGTGGTGAAGGACAGTCCTGTGCAGGGAATTCTTATATACATTGAGGAAGTGGCGTGAGTTGCCACGAAACGCGTCGACGTCTAACCTGTAACTGTTCTCAACAAAAATAAAATACAGAAGATTCTGCATTAAATAACGGGCACCTCTTCATAGCCATTTTTTCTCCTGGGACTCCTGTTACTATTTTTCCAAGGAAAAAAGGATGAAAAACAACCTTATCAACCTTGGTTCTCCAGAGGCACTGGAGAGCGACCAGAAGCCATAAAATATCTAAATAAATAAACAACTAACTGATTGAAGAACTTAAGAGAATATCCACCAAAAATTTTTCGGATCGATTTGGGGCTCCCCAAAATAGCTTGATATCTGGGGTACTAACCCCTCATCTTTCTTTCCTTTTTTCCTCTCTCTTGTAAGCACCCCTAGGGAAAACCTAGAATTTAGGAACCCTGTAGGAACCAAGGACGAGAGACCATCCCTCTTAATTAGAGGAAAAAGGAGCAGTGTCTACGGGCATGTTCCTCTGTTCCTTTTCTTCTTTTCCATTATCCCGCTCCCCAGGGGACAAATCAACTAATAGCACCCCCCCCCCCCCCCCCCCCCCCCCCCCCCCCCCCCCCCCGGTCAACATGGGGCCATTAGAACTTGCATAGGACCCCTTAGACTAGAAATGTCACTGCCTGTCAATGCTGTAATTACCTTTATCCCTTCATTATACATAAGGACTACTGAGGTCCTGAAAGAAGAGAGGTCTGGGCCAATTTATGTAAATGTCCACTTTATGTAATCCTTAAAATATTTCAGCTGTAGGGGGCTATGGAAACTTGTCTACCATGCGGTAATAGTTGCTTGTGAAAAAGCCCTAAGGCTAGGTCTACTCAATGCATGTGTTTTGATGCTTTTAAGACATTTCAGTTGATAATGGAAAAGTACACACTGAAGCTTCAGAGACATAGGCTCAGCTCCTTCTACCACTGTGTTAATAAAAATAATTTTACTAGAATCCCTATGCTTTATTGGGCTTTGATATCAAACTATGTAATGACGTTTACATTTAATTAATTTTAGTTCACACACACACTCCAACTGGTCCCTCTGTCAAATATAACCCATTGTTGCCCACAAGTCAAAATGTTTGACCACTAGACACCTAAAGTGTCTCATTGTATCGGCTTGATTGCAGGCTACAATAACGGTTTGGGATAAATGATGTGAGGTGAGTTAACTTTGAATGATAAGTAAGGCCTTGTTTCCATTGGTGCGTTTTTTGTGGATGCGTGCGTTTTTAACCACGCGGCCAAAGACGCGTCCTTGCCTTGCCTTGCGTTTTCGCACGTTTTTTGCAACGTGATTTTTTTTATAATGCCAATCAAGCGATGCGGATGCGGTTGGGACGCGGATGCATTTCAAAATGCTGCAGCTAGCGTTCACAAACGCACCCTAAACCGCATCCGCGCGCGATCGCGCCCAAACGCACCAATGGAAACTATATTGAAGTTTCCTATGGATGCGTTTATCAGCGCTTGCGGCCGCGCGTTTACTGTGCGGTTACAAACGCGTGGAAATGCGCTGGATCGCATCAATAGAAACAAGCCCTAAATGATTTTGTAAAATTTCTGTAAAAATTATCTGCAATTAAAGCAGAGTGCTTACTTAGATATGGCCAGAAGTTCACAATGACACTTACTGGTAAATAAAATAGGTAGCAAAGAGTGATTTAAAACAAAAACAAAAAACAAGAGTATGATTTAAATAAAGGATCTGTACGTATGGTAATGAAAATATTGGGTGGTTAACTTAAGAGTGGGCAATAAAAAATGAGAGGTGAGAAGAAATAAGCGCTCCGGAATATGTAATAAGATTCTATCATTACAGAGAGTAAGAAATTAAAGTAAATTGGTATAGGTTGTTAAAATGGTGGGAGCAAAGAAGGTTCTAAAACAAGAACTAGGGGACTGGCAACCATATCAAACAAAGCATGTCATGAAATTAACATAGGGTGTGCAAATTTGACAAAGGAGTGGCCAGGTAATAAAGGTAGACCATATGCACAAATATACCTTCCATGGCTAATGCAAATAGAATAGTTTTACTGACCCATGCTCTGTATTTCTTCTCAAATAAATCTTAAAACTTTTACTGACTATGGAGTATTTAAATAGGAAATAGTCAAATGCATAGAGAAAGTATAGCTCATTCATGAACATGAACAAAAGTGTTTGCAAATTAATATACAGATTTAAAAACATATATTTTAAGTGTTACTGTTCAATATAATATTGTTTTATATTATTATTATAAACAATAAAAGAAATTGAGGGCTTCAAAACCATTCTGTTGTTCAAACGGAAACCTTATGGCTTCATTTAAGTAACAGCAACACTTTATGTTTATCAGTTTTTCCAAATTAGCCCCACTGTATTGAGACACTTACATAAATAGAGTGAATCGACCCAGATATATGGGTTAATTATAGAGGACAGAGGTTTTCTTCAACCAGTAATCTACTCTTGAGAAAATGAATCGCCACACTTATTCCAATGGCTGCATGGTTGGCTAATTGATAAAGCAGTTGTGGATAGTAGAGCTTTAATGTAGTCATCATGTAGTTTTAAAGGCTTTTAATATCTTTTAAGATAACTATGCCATGTGCTACCACTGTAAAGTTGAGATAATTGGCCAAAATAATACCCTATATTAGCAACACATAATATATATATATATATATATATATATATTAACCCCTATCCTACACTAACCAATAATTCATGTCACTAAAAACACCCAAAGCTTCAATAAATTCAACAAATCAATGTTATATTAGATAGATGAGCTTTTGCAAAGGCCAAGCAAGCTTTTGTGTGCCTTCCCTGGAGAAGTGGGGTCCTCCTTGGTCTGCATCCATGGAACTCAGCAGTGTGCAGTGTCTGTTTCATTGTCTACCTTGATACATTGCCACCAGCAAGATTGAACAGGATGTCTTTGGTAAGGTACCTTGGATTTTCACCTCTCTCACTATCCTCCTGGCCAGCACAGGTGTCACTTTTGGCTTCCAACCACATCCTCTGAGATTTTCCACAGTCTGGAACATCTTGTATTTTTTATTAATACTTTGCACTGTAGCCACTGGAACTTGAAAACTTTTCTATACAGTGGCTTGCAAGGGAGTATTCGACCCCCTTGAACCTTTTCCACATTTTGTCACATTACAGCCACAAACATTAAATCTATTTTATTGGAATTCCACGTGAAAGACCAATACAAAGTGGTGTACATGTGAGAAGTGGAACGAAAACCATACATGATTCCAAACATTTTTTACAAATAAATAACTGCAAAGTGGGGTGTGCGTAAATATTCAGCCCCCTTTGATCTGAGTGCAGTCAGTTGCCCACAGACATTGCCTGATGAGTTCTGATGACTAAATAGAGTGCACCTGTGTGTAATCTAATGTCAGTACAAATACAGCTGCTGTGTGATGGCCTCAGAGGTTGTCTAAGAGAATATTGGGAGCAACAACACCATGAAGTCCAAAGAACACACCAGACAGGTCAGGGATAAAGTTATTGAGAAATGTAAAGCAGGTTTAGGCTACAAAAAGATTTCCAAAGCCTTGAACACCCCACGGAGCACTGTTCAAGCGATCATTCAGAAATGGAAGGAGTATGGCACAACTGTAATACTACCAAGACAAGACCGTCCACCTAAACGCACAGGCCAAACAAGGAGAGCGCTGATCAGAGATGCAGTCAAGAGGCCCATGGTGACTCTGGACGAGCTGCAGAGATCTACAGCTCAGGTGGGGAAATCTGTCTATAGGACAACTATTAGTCGTGCACTGCACAAAGTTGGCCTTTATGGAAGATTGGCAAGAGTAAAGCCATTGTTAACAGAAAAGCATAAGTTCCATTTGCAGTTTGCCACAAGCCATGTGGAGGACACAGCCAACACGTGGAAGAAGGTGCTTTTGTCAGATGAGACCAAAATTTAACTTTTTGGCCAAAATGCAAAACGCTATGTGTGGCGGAAAACTAACACTACACATCACTCTGAACACACCCTCCCCATTGTCAAATATGGTGGTGGCAGCATCATGCTCTGGGGGTGCTTCTCTTCAGCAGGGACAGGGAATCTGGTCAGAGTTGATGGGAAGATGGATGGAGCCAAATACAGGTCAATCTTGGAAGAAAACCAATTGGAGTCTGCAAAAGACTTGAGACTGGGGTGGAGGTTCACCTTTCAGCAGGACAACGACCCTAAACATAAAGCCAGGGCAACAATGGAATGGTTTAAAACAAAACATATCCATGTGTTAGAATGGCCCAGTCAAAGTCCAGATCTAAATCCAATCAAGAATCTGTGGCAAGATCTGAAACTGCTGTTCACAAACACTGTTCATCTAATTTGACTGAGCTGGAGCTGTTTTGCAAAGAAGAATGGGCAAGGATTTCAGTCTCTAGATGTGCAAAGCTGGTAGAGACTTACCCTAAAAGACTGGCAGCTGTAATTGCAGCAAAAGGTGGTTCTACAAAGTATTGACTCAGGTGGCTGAATAATTACGCACACCCCACTTTGCAGGTATTTATTTGTAAAAAAAAATTTGGAATCATGTATGATTTTCGTTCCACTTCTCACGTGTACACCACTTTGTATTGGACTTTCACATGAAATTCCAATAAAATTTATACATCTTTGTTGCTGTAATGTGACAAAATGTGGAAAATGTGGAATACTTTTGCAAGCCACTATATGACCTTGTAGCACTTTTCATGACTCACATTGTGCAGCCGCAGGTCCTCACTAAGCTCCTTTGTCTTAGCCATCACTATCCACAATCCAACTGCAGGGAGCTACTGTTTTTCACCTGTTGAGTTGATTAAAACAGCTGTTCCCAATTAATCAGGGTATTTCGGATGCTTTTGAATAGCTTGGACTATTTGGAATGGTATAGAATTCTCACAGAGACTGTGACAGTTTGTGAAGAGTATGAATAATTTTGTACAAGACACAAAAATGCCTCTAACTTGCTGGATTCTTGTAAATTGTGTTAGGTATGTGGTTAGAATTGTAGACTTTGGTAATTTGGAAGGTGTGTTTATTATTATAGTGTGGATTTAGTGGTTAAGATATAAGGGTTTAGAGAATAACACAGTAGTTTTTTTGCTATAGTGTGGGTTATTGTTGACCTGAGCCCAGACCCGAGCATGGCACACAAGCATGTGCGGTGCTCGTCCAAGTAGCGCCATGTGCCGAGCATAGAGATGCTCACACCGAACACATGCTCGCTCATCACTTACTATCATCCTTATTTTCACTTGATGATCCTTCTAGAAACATCCTGTCTTGGGCATTGAGGGGAGGTATTCTTTAGGTTTCTGACATGGCTAGGAATAATGTTCTATGTAAATGGTAATTCTACAGCATACAGTACAAGCTAACAAAATTTCCTCTCAGATTTGAGTAGTTACTGGTGTTGTATCTTTCATCCAATGGTGTTGTAGTAAGATGCACCTGCAGAATGAGGGTATTTTTACTTTTAAATTCTTGCCCATGATTCTCCTGGGCTCCAGGCAGATATAAGTGAGAGATATGCCCCCAGGAATTGCTTTATGAGGTCAGTGCTGATGGAGTTGGAGTAACTGGGCATGCTGTCCTTTTACTCACCACAGTCTAGTCTATGTATAAGACCCCTGTTCCTGCCTTTCCATTCACACACCTGTGCCAGGTTTCTAGTGGGATGACGTGTGGCTCAGACTGTGTGGAGCAGACCTGAGTGCTACTGGGGGAACTGCCCTTGCCGTGATCCTACCAGTTCACTGTATACGCCCAGCAGACTAACCAGTCCTGGCCCTTCCTTCCCTGGCCCCATTTAGGCATTGTGGTGTGACCAGTTTTGGTTCCCTAGTGTAACCCTGCCTCTGTATTCCTCTCTGAACACTATTCAGTTAAAATTCTGCTGTGTTTGTAGTGAGACCCGATGGACCTCATTTAGAATAGAAAGTTTATTGCAGCATAAGCCGCCTCTTTTCATCGGTTGATTCCTAAACCTTTAGAGTGTCAATTTACCTAATGTAGCCATTATTATGTCAATTTAGTTATAATAAGTGCATAGATATTGTGTTTTGCAGGGCAAAGTATAAATTGACCAGAGAGGGTTGTATGTGATAGATTACCAACTAGAACATGCATTGCAAAATGTGTAAATCAAGTAACTCATAATTGTCATTATCAGAAGAGATTTATAATGTGCAACATAAAACTGCAGGTTTGTTTGTAGAAGGGAAGCCTTAATAATATGATATAAAATGTATGTGGTTATTTTTGGGATATTTTTCATACCCCATTTAAAAATGAGTAAGGGGTTGTGGAGATCACTGAACTCATTGCATTTGGTGGGGAACCCCTTTTTTGAAGCATCCCCCAGATGTTGAAAGAGCTATCTCATTCATAAACCCCTCACAATACTCTCCAGGTTGTGGGGAAGAGCCCTCTTACCTTAATAAGGGGTCTCCCTCTATATTTAAATATGGCTTCTGGTTTGGATTGGGATTTGGGGGAATGAGCCTACTGGCAAGTCAGTGGTGATGTGGAATCTGGTACTGCCTACAGCTGGGGAATGTTTTTTTTACTGGTTCCCCTTTTCCAGGCCTGCTAGCCCCCATGCCCAAATTGGTGTCTGGTTCTACAGGGGGCTCCACACCAAATTTTCTGTTTTGGAAAACCAAGTGGAGTGCTTGAAAAAGGTTCCTGAGCACCACCGCACATTAGGACACTCAAACGTGGCATTTTCTTTTTTCAATCTAGCCTGAAAAAAGTATAGCTTTGGAAATGCAAACTACTATAAAGTACAACAGTAACATCCTATTATTATAAAAAAAATGCATACAGAGCTAGAACAAAGAATTTAAACCTGATTGTCAATGACAAGTATTATAATACTAGCTACATTTTTATTTTGTATGAAAACTATGATTTGCACACAGTACATGGTTTTACTGGTTAAAAAGTCACCTATTAATTATAATGACAAGGATAAAAACTAGCAAGGCATTCACCTCTGATGCAGCTTTGCATGAATTTTGCACTTTATTAATTAAGCTTGAAAATGTTATATCCACAATGCAACATCTTCTAATCCCTCCGTAATTAAGTTATACTCTCCAGCTAATCAACGTAATCTATATTTAATCAGGTCATAATAACCAATTAATTAAAAAGGAAACTATGTTTAAATGATATCTAATGTTGACACATGCATTTAGATAGATAGATAGATAGATAGATAGATAGATAGATAGATAGATAGATAGATAGATAGATAGATAGATAGATAGATAGATAGATAGATAGATAGATAGATAGATAGATAGATAGATAGATAGATAGATAGA
This sequence comes from Ptychadena robeensis, assembly GCA_036250615.1. Taxonomy (NCBI): domain Eukaryota; kingdom Metazoa; phylum Chordata; class Amphibia; order Anura; family Ptychadenidae; genus Ptychadena; species Ptychadena robeensis. The sequence goes on from CM070034.1 coordinate 121,819,808, forward strand.
TAGATAGATAGATAGATAGATAGATAGATAGATAGATAGATAGATAGATAGATAGATAGATAGACTAAAGTTTTCCTGAGTAAAATATTCATTCATCATATAGCAAAATCATACATGATTCCTATTTTGGGGGGTACATTTCCTTGAACAAATCTTACATATTGTGTTTCTTAGTTTGACTTGTTGCTAATTGAATTTCAATTCTATAGTATTGTCATTATATGCATATTAAATTTATAAAGATGTCTGCCAAGATAATTATTTTCACTTCCTGGTTACGCCTAACATGACTTTCTAGTCACAGGTGCTGTAAGGATCAATGGGAAGCATTTCTGGCATCAACCATCAACATATTTTTGCTATGCCCAATTATAAGATCATTTGTAAATGTAAATGTGAAAGAATGAGGATCAACTGGAATGGCTTTGATCCATTAAGCTCAAAATGATGCCTTTGGATGTTAGCAACTTAAGTACTCCACTCCAAAAAAAGATCTTAAGACCTTACCTCTAATAGGACTGTAAAGGCTGCCATACACGGCACGGATTCGTGCCGGATTCTGGCGCGATGGATTCCGGGCGCGTGCACGCGGATCCATCGTGCCGGAATCCCCTGCAGCCCACCTTGCCCGTCCGATCGCATCCGATGGATCAGGGGCACAGAATCGGATCCGAGGAAGAACCAACCTGTTGGTCTTTTCGGTCCAATTCTGCTCTGATCAGGGGGCGTTGCGGTCCGGGAGGCGAGCCATCGGGCACGGATCCCTCCCGGATCCGGCCGTACAAGGTGGGCTGCCACGATCGGATTCCCTAATTGGCTAATCGTTCTCACCTGTGGATGCCGGCGGAATCGCCGGAATCCATCGGGTGCTGAATCGATCAGCCAGGGAATCCGTGCCGTGTATGGCTAGCTTAAGTCTATATGGTTAGCACGGTCTATAGAAGCAAGTCTACTCTTCAAATGATGGTTGAAAAGGCATAAGTCAGGAGATGGTAGGTATCAAGAGTATTGGAGGCAAAATAAATGATGTACAGTTGCATTATTGGTCATAAAATGTGCTCTGATCTAGTCACACCAATAGAAAAACAAAGTCTGCTTAAAATAATACTACACAAACATTATATGTTTTCATGTTTTTATTGAACATTTCATCTAAACATTCACAGTGTAGGATGGAAAAACTATGTTTACCCCTAGCCTAATGACTTCTCCAAGAGCTAATTGGAGCCAGAATTGAGCCAACCTTGAGTCCAATCAGTGTGATGATATTGGATGTGTTGCTAAAAGCTGTCATGCACTTTAAAAATACAGAAAATTTTACTGGTTTCAAGAAGCACTGTCTGATGTGAACCCTGCCTTACAGAAAAGAGCTCTCAGAAGACCTACGATCAAGAATTGTTGACTTGCATGAAGCAAGGAAAGGAAAGGGTTTCAAAAGTATCTCCAGGGTTACAGAAGTATCTCCAGGGTTACAAAAGTATCTCCAGGGTTACAAAAGTATCTCCAAAAGCCTTGATGTTCATGTGTCCATGGTAAGACAGACTGTCTTTAAATGAAGAAAGTTTAGCACTCCTATTAAGATGACAACAAAAGCACAGAGCAAAATGCCTAATAGGGGAAAGAAGAATCCTAAAACTCACTAATCTTTGGCACATGCTAACATTTACAAGTACATGGAGGAAGCCATTGCTGTCCAAAAAAAATATTGCAGCACGAAGTTTGCAAAAGAGCACCTGGATGTTCCACAGCACTACTGGCAAAATATTCTGTGGACAAATAAAACCAAAATTGTTTGGAAAAAACACACAACACTATGTGTGGAGAAAAAAAGGCAAAGGGAGCATCATGGTATGGGGCTGCCTCAAGGCCTGGACGGATTGTTGTCATTGATGAAAACATTTATTCCAGAGTTTATCAAAACATGTTGCAGGAAAACATATGACCCAAAGCATACAAGTCATTCAACAAAAGAATGGTTTCAACAGAACAAAATACACCTTCTGGAGTGGCCCAGTCAGAGTATTGACCTCAACCCAATTGAAATTGTTTTGTGAACAGGAGTGGTCCAAAATTACTCCAGCTTGTTGCGCAGGTCTGATCTGCAACTACAGGAAATGGTTGATTGAGGTTATTGCTGCCAAAGGAGGGTCAACCTGTTATTAAGTCCAAAGGTTCACATACTTTTTCCACCCTACACTGTGAATGTTTACATTATATGTTCAATAAAAACATGAAAAGATATAATGTTTGTGTAGTATTATTTGCAGCAGTTTTTTTTTTACCACATTTTTTGTCCAATTGCAAATGCAAAATGCCACATAATCCCAAAGGGTTCACTTTTTCTTGCAACTGTATCTAGTCAACAGCACTTTTTGGCCATCTTGAATTCTCCACCATAGAAAAGATCTTTGCCAATTGTAGGTGTTTATCACACCTACAATTGGCAAAGCTCTTTTCTATGGTGGAGAATTCAAGATGGCCAAAAAGTGCTTCCCTTTAGGAAAAAAAAAATCATACTGGGAATTTGTTTTCCTTGGCATGTATTAGTGTTACGAGCCACATCTCCAGGTTAAGATAAACTTTGGAATGGTGTACAGTGACGCATGATGTCAAACATACTTTTTAATTTTAATAGGATATGATCTACCCTATACCCAACACAAGTGTCCTCAAGTTAATGTATTTTATATACAAGGTGCAGGGTAGATAACACAGCCATTACACCTTTGTAATTAGAACATCAAGAATCACATTGTTTCAAAAGTAAGAAGTCATTTTTTTCCGCTCTTTTATGGAATACGGTAGAGAAACAAAGCCATTCTGTTGAGATAATGTCTTTTTATCACTCAGGAGAGTGATAACAAGTAGTCCATTGCAAGAGATTAAAAATAGTTTCCAAGATAATGACAGAAGGGAAAGTTGTTTTATTATCACTGAGTATTTTCAGCCTTACGTTGTGAAGTAATTAAGATTTTTACAGTTTTGTTATAGCTTTTTATTAAGCCTCGGAGAAAAGAAAATATTTTTATCAATAATAATGCTGAAGATTTAAATGAAAAAAATTTTTTTTTTGTTCATGTGCTGTAGCTAGAAGGGATAGGAATTTTGGATGATTATATATGTATCGAGAACGGTGTGCATGGTGGCCCAGTTTACTAATAGTGATGGCCCGGAGAACTATTCATGGCGAACATCGCATATTCGCGTTCGCCCCATGTTCGCGAACATATGGCAAGTTCGGTTCGCCCCTATCTTTTAACATTGCAGAAATTTGACCCCTGTGAGTCACAGTCAGCAGACATAAT
>CM070034.1:121823137-121839001 GCA_036250615.1 Ptychadena robeensis
TTTGTTGTGGACTATATAAGCCCACCATGGTTGACAAGAGCTACTATATGAAAATGGGTTCCCATTGATTGAATGAGGCTCTATTATAAGTGAGCCCTACTGGAAAGTGATTTCTCATTCGTAACCAGAAGTGAAATAGTAAACAATCATTCCTGGTAACCAAAAAGATAACTCCTTTGCTAAGCCTTCACTCACTCTTTATGTGAGTATCTTTATCATGTGCAGTACTTGTACTTTGTTGCACTAGGTTGTGTAGGTTTGTGACGCATGGTGAACACAACAGCAGAAAAAAGCAAAATTGTTGTCAGACATTGATAATGGATTGCGACACGTCTTTTACAATCTCTGCTTTGATTCATTCCAAAAGTGTTTTACTAGGTTGCGTGGGGTTGTGAAGGCCAGTCAAAAAAACTTCTTATCTATGTCTTTAACCTTAACCTTACCTTTTGCCAGAGGGTGTGTACAGTAATTCTAGAACAGACCAAAGGGTTTAAAAATATTGGTATAATGAAGCATTTAAGAGTTCCCCTTCACAGTAAACAAAAGTCCATGGAAACCCCCCAAATTCCTGAAAAGCTCTCTATGCACTTTCTCGAAGCTTATTGAAGCTTGTAGCCCCCCCACCACTGTCTCTGCAGAAAGTGTTCTGGTAGATTGCAGTTTTACATTTGTATTCCAGTTTAACCAAGTTGATACCATATCTTTTGGCTTGTAGGAGCAGTTTGTATGTTTGCTTGGTTTTAGGGCGTTTAGGGTTTTCTTTTTTTTTTTTATAATTTTTTAAAATTTTTATTGGCATTTAAACAAGGTTGTACAATACAGTCATACAGAATAAAACCCAACATTCACAATGTATTTACTATGGGGATTCTGTATTATATCTCCTTTTAATAATCTCTTAACCCAGGATTGCCACTCCCGATCACGTGCAAACATTCACAAGCACGCGATAGTGGGAAACCATCAATGACAAAGAACCAAAAACATGGGAAGGTGAACGGGGAGGAAAACGATTAAGGCGATGAAAACCAACTGAGGCGGGGGCCGCAGGAGTCTTCCATTTCGGAGAGCACCCAATGGGCTTTCTAATTTAACCCCACAAATAACTTAGATAACAAAAACACAGTATGATACCAACGTTTAAAGCCACAACTTTGTAAGAGAAGAGAATAGGGAAGCGAGAGGAGGGAGGAGAGCGAAAACAAAAAGAGGGAGAGAAGAAGGGGGAGAAAAGAGAATTCAAGGAGACCCGGTGGGAAGGGGAGAGGGGGGGGGGAAGGGGAGAGGAGAAGAGAGAAGCAGGTGAGGAGAGGGAGAGAGCAGGAGAGCAGGTCTCCACATATGAATCGGGAGGCCCGAACAAAGTTTGTCAAGGGTCCAGGTTGCCTTGAATAGGTCATCTGGATGTAAAGAGAACGCTTTTGTTGTTGTTGTAACGGTCCTCGAGCATGTAGATATCGGAACATTTGGCGAAACCAGAGTGATAAAGAGGGTGAGAGGTTGGTCTCCCATAGATGAGGGATTACAGGCTCGTGCAGCCCAAGATTGACCAAAGTGTTTCCACCAATAGAGCGTTTGTACACTTCATTAGAGGTAGGTGATTAAGGGTGAGAAGGTAGGGGAGGAGCAGGGGGATCCCCTAAGTCATGTCATGAGATGCCCTGATTATAAGTAACAGAAGTTTCATTCCAGTAAGGGCAATAGAGTGGGACATTCCCAAAATATATGATCAGTTAATGTACCCCAATGCCACTCCGCACCTCCAAAACACCTATCCGAAAAGGGGGGGAAAATTGGGTGATAATTGGCAAGCAGAAACCGAACTCATTACCACTGGTGGGACTAAGTGTGCTCTGTTCTGGGATTTGGAAGGCAATAGGCAATGAACGATTGGTTGTGGAGATTCTAAGAATTGGTTATCCTTCTGCGTCGCTGTGTGGAATTGCGATTTTAGAATTCCAGTCCCAAGCCTTGATAAAAGACAGGGAGGAGCCAACTCAGGAAAGAGTAAGGGCGGAGTGGTAAATTGATGAGTAGTAGAGTGGCGTATGGTGCTAGTGGCATCCTTACATATTACGTTCAAAAGGCCCGCAATGGGTAGTCTGGGAAGAGGACGAGCAAAAGGGTTTCGGGGGGGGCGGGTGGGTGGGCTGGCGTAGAAAACGAGAGGATCTGAGTGGAGTCGACCCAGATACGTGTAGGAAAAATGGTCTGAGCTGGACCGAGCACCGAAAGAAATTTGGGTTGTGGACCTAGAGTAATTGGCCATTGCGTCAATGTTACGCCACACCATGGACCGGAACAATCCCTGGCTCTGAGAGCCACGGCGGTCGTTCAGTAAAAGGGATGTGACTTGACACCCCGGTGGGAAAAATGCCGGGTGGGTTCCCTAGAATTCGGGAAAAAGAGGAGAGGAGAAGGGGGAAAAGTGAGGAGATAATTATATTTCGAAGATTCCCTACGCGCAAGGTAAATGGTATAGTACCGGATTGTCGGATTGCTTTGTGAGTGGGAAGGAAGAGGGTCAGCAGCCAGGGAAGGCCTTTAGGGTCCCAAGGTGAAATCCTCGTTCCATTGATACCCACTGCTTGTGAGGTTTGCATGGCAACACCAGTTTCTACATTTCTGGATATATGGATTTCGCTTTGTAGTATTGAACAAGATGAGGAAGGGCCACAATACCACGATGAGTCTTCGGGGCCAAAAGTCAGGTATAGTAGATAGAGTTAGAGATTTATTCTGGCCGAATGGGCCTCCCATATAAAGTGGAAGATAACTGTTCTGAGCTGACTAAAAAATATTACTTGGGTGGGGATTTTAATGGCAGGGGGGCTTGCAGGGACCATTACAAGAGTTGGGGGAGGATGGTTCATTTTGATTTGCGGCACATCTACGAACCACGAAGGGAACATTCTCTTCATTGCCGCAGAGGGCTTTAATTTTTAGAGGAGAGGGGCCAAAGTTTAGTGTTAAGTGATTCAATACTTGGTCCCAGGAAGAACTCAAAGATATTTGAGCTATCCTTGGCCCCACTTGAATGAAAAGCTGGGAGCAAGTTGGCCAAAGTGTGTTGGGGTGAGATTAATAGGGGGGAGAGCTTTCAGATTTGGTTATATTGAATTGTGAAAGTTTGAAAGGCGGCTGTATGTGTGGAGAGAAGAGGAAAGGAGATTTGGGAATTGAAATTGCGGATTAGAAAGGAATAAAAAGTAGGTCAATCACGCATATGCAGCCAAGTTGTGCTGACCGGGACTTTGATTATTCCCCTGAATAATCATTGATTCGTTCACAGAGAATAAGAAAAGGTTTCCTAAGGACAAGATAAATATTAAAGGCCAGAGGGGAGCGTGACCATCCTGACGGGTACCTTAGTAATAGAGAAATAAATCCGATCTTTGTCTCACTTGACTCTCAACAGGGACGCTAGTGGGGAGTGGTTTTTATACAGGCCAGACCAATCCAACATGTGAGGACCAAGGCCGATTTGTGGCGAAGGGTAGCTGAATAAAAGGGCCAAGAAAAACCCTGTCAAAGGCCTTTTTTCAGCGTCTACTAAGAGAGGGGAAGGGCGGCGTGCTCGGGAGTTGGCAATGGCGGGCATGATGTTTAGGACTCTTGTGGTCGTTTATCCTGGGCCTCGAGGTAGGGACCAAAGCTACCTGGTCAGGGTGAATTTAAACATGGGGAGCGGTTTAGCTAGTCTAGTCGCAAGGAAGTTTGGCGAAAAATTTAAGGGTCCAGGTAGTTGAAGCAGAGCTAGCGGTCTGTAACTGCTACCCACAGAGTTTGATCTGTATCCGCTGGGTATTAAAGGAGAGATGTGTGCCCTAGGGTTAATGTGGGGAACGAATGGTTGTCTAAGATGGAATTGGAAGCCAATAGTAAGATTGGGTGAGAAGGAAGCCTTGAAAAGACCTGATAATATTGAGCTGCAGGACGTCGGAACCCGGGGAGGCTTTACCGTTCTGGCTGATTTTATCGGCTTCTAATTCTCCATAGTGATCAACGATTCCATCTTCTGCAATCAATATCAGGGGGTGAGTGGAGGGCATTCCTTGCAGTCACGCAAAATTTTTCGATTCTGAGGAAAGGGCTGGGGACGTGTGAATTGTGAGTTGAGTCATTGGTACTGGGGGGTGTGGAACGATTGTTAGAGGGCCGGGGTTGTAATTGTAATATTATTTACAGAATCGATGATGCGGATTATTGGAGGATTTGGTTTTTGGATGGACCCTGTTGATCTTTTATTTGTGGGATATATGAGGGACTTTTTAGCTCTGAGTGCCTTGCTCGGGCATGCGCCGGGGGTTTATTACTGAATTATACAGGGCTCTGGACGACCTTTATTATCTTGCTTTGGTTTGGAAAAAGAGACTGGGTTGTTAATTGTGGAGCGGCCGGGTGGATTAGTTTGGCCCCTACCTGAACATTAATGTCTGTTGTGATTGGTTTCTAAAGGTGGATTGCTGCTTGTTAGGTAGTGACGTAATTCTGCGAGGTGAATTCTCTCTTACGCCTAGCTAATGCCTGATAAAAGGGGTCCTTCGATGGTGACTTTGTGTGCCTTCCAATTATGAGTGGCGATTGTTATCCTCAAAGGCTTGTTAATGGAAAAAATGAGTTTCTTATTTTTTGGGAGATATTCAGCAATCACAGCACGCAGTCTTTCAGGAGGGCCTATTCAACTACTCCAAGATGACGTTTAGAAGGAGGATCTAAATGTCTAAAAAATAAGTGGAATGGGGGCATGATTCAGAAAATAGGAAATAGTATCTATTGGATGCTTCCCATTCACTTTAGGCAGATAAAGTTGGGCTATAAGAAATAAATCTATTCTGGAGTAATTTGGTGTGCAGGTGAGCTGGGAGAAGAATTTGAAAAATCCCTAACTGTAGGGTGAACAACAGCGCCAAACACTTCAAACCAGGTGGTTTATAGATGTAGCTCTCTCTTTAAATTTTCCTGAGTTTGTTAAGGAGAGAGCGAGGTGGCTTAGACACATCATGAAGGGGATCCAACGCAAAAGTTTGAAATCCCCCCCAGAACTAGCGTACCCATCTGAAGGCAGAGATTTCAGAAGAGATTCTTGAAGGAAGGACACTTGGGGTTACATTTTTGGAAAATAAACAATTTGACCAGCTGGGAACCACTTGATGCCATCTTGCCCCTTTAGGAAAATGTAACGTCCATATCGTATAGTTTTTCGACCTGAAGGTCCGGGGAACATTTTGCTAATGAGATACCTACACTCCCTTCGCCTCCTCGGGGAAGTGGGGGGGAACAGTATATGCTTGGTGGTAAAGTAGCGCTCTTGTAAATTTTGGGAATTCTAGAGGCCTGATAGGTGTCTCCTGAAGGGAAAAAACAACAAATCGAGGGACTTCAACTATTTAGTCCCCGCAGTAACACGCTCGAGCGCTGTCTCGGGGGTCGGTTTCGCAAAAGGACCCTTAAATTAAAAGAGGTAAGTTTTAATGGGTTCCGTGGAACGTAGGCGGAATTTGGATTCATCATTTAAACTTGTTACTCCTGGACGGGGAGAAGGGGAATGGTAGGCGGGTTTAAGGGAATAAGGGTAACGAAAGAGGGAGGTGGAGAATAAGGAAGAAGGTGTAGCATGAAAAAACAGGAGAGAAAGAAGAGAAAGATGGAAAAGAAAAATTAGCACAGGGATAGTGGGGTTACGCCCAATGCGCTACTTAAAGAGGAGAGGCGACCTATAACAAGAAAAGCACCACAAAGAAACTTAGTGGCGAGGAGCAACCATGTTGGGTGCGAGAGGCGCAGCCATACCGGGTGGCGCGGTCGCTCAGGGAGGTATGACATAGATATTATAAGACGGAAGAAAAACCAAAAGCATTTCAAACATGTTGTGCATAAGTGGCAATGGGGGTGAGGGCAATTAAGTCAAAAAGAGAAAACATCCAAACAAAACATTAAAGGAAAGGACACAAGCCTATCAAGGGCTTGTAGAGTATGCTATCTAAAATTAGGAGCTCACGAACCCACAACCAATGCTCGCGTGAGTCTATCTCGATAAACCGCTGGTTTGTATACCGTTAAGGGTGGCGGTCCTTGTTTATGAGATTGGAAACAAATAAGTAGAAGTTCGTTTACAAACTCGGACCTCATGGGGGAGAGATTCGTACAGTGAGATGTGTGTGTGTTTGGGGGACACTTCAGATTTAAAAGCTATAAAACTAACACCGGGGCTTTGGGCTTAGTGGTGTTTTCTAGCCTAGAGTTGAAGGGGTACCGTGAGCTCAGGGCCGGCAGTAAGTCGATGAGCGGGATGGTAAATTTAAAAAATGTGAATGTGAGAATGTCAATTGTGTCAATATTGAACTTGACAGTACTACCACGTGGAATACCCAAAACAGCCAGGGGAATATTCAGGGAAATCACAGAAGAAATTGCTATGTATGTGTGAGTAATTCCCACATTACACAGTTAGGGGAAAGAAAATCAAAAAACAGATAATACACCATGTGTTCAAGGTTCACTTGTTGAAGGCTGGAGGACCTGCTGCGGGTCTGAAGGGTTGAGGTCTGGTCGTCCACGGACCGGCGAGCGTTGTGGAAGGGCGTTGAATTCTTTATCATCCATATGGACAGTCACAAGTCCGTGAGAATGATGGGTCTGAAGATAAAACTCGCAGAGGGCTGCCAGTTGAGAGTGCACAGTGAAGAAAGAAAGTACTGCCACGGTGCGAAACACGTAGATGAAACGGATGACCCCATGTGTATGTGGCTCCAGTGCCTTATAAATTAAACAAGTCTAGAAGGGGGCGAAGCGCACCTCCTCATTTGGAGGGTCTTCCGAAGAGACGTTCAGGAAGGATTTGTGTGTGAGAGCTACCATCTCAAAGTCCAGTGGTCAAAGGGGACCAGCGTTCCGGTTTATGTATCTTTCAGGGTGAAATAATGGCAGTCTACATAGAACATCTATGGGTGGGCTATCTGGTCTGAACGGGGGCCTGGACCCTTGCTCTTAAACATGTCGATAACGTATCGTAGTGTCCAATGGTTCTGTCTAGGATTTTGTTTTTGAAACAATGGTTCAGTCACTAGGCCTGCAGTCGCATGTCACCGTGGCCTCAGTAAGCCGCGAATCCTAACGTTATTTCTACGGTTACGGTTTTCATTGTCTCTGAGTGAAGGAATAGGTCAAGACGTAGTTTCTCTGAAGGTATTCTGTGCATCTCCACTGGCCAGACGTTTTTCCAACAATAGATTGAGAGGTCTCAACATCAGTAACTCGTGTATCAATGGATGCAAATGTCCCTGTGAACCCCAATCTAATTCTTTTTGAAGGCACCCTCATTCTTGTCGTCATTGCTTCCAGGTCCCCTTAGAGGGATGAAACACGTAGAAGGCCTGCATTTCAGGGGAAAGCATAGCTCGATCGTCTGCTTGATCCTCCAGCACTGCTGGCGATTCAGGGGAGGTGTTTTGAAAACGAGGGGGTAGATGGGTGAAGAGCTAGAGTCATATTGTGAGATGCTGGGGGGACATCAGAGCGGGATTTGTTGTTACGTAAATGTTGGAATGGCGGTAGAGGAGTACTCTGACGTGTGGAGCCATTTTGCTTTGCCTTGGTAGAATTCTCTTTTCCAAATGTGCATTATAATAGAAGTAGGTCCTGATGAGAGCGTTGCGCGCCCTTGCCAGGGAATCTATCACTTTTGGCATGTTGTATCCGATTATGGGATAGGTTCGACGGGTAAAATATGAACAGACTCCCGGTGAGCGAAACTCACGGGGTATAACCTTACTCCTGCATGGCCAGACCACACCCCCAAGAGCCTACATTAAGGCCTTCAATAGACAACATAGAGTAGTTACAAGTCCATGCGGGGGGCGGGGGGAGGGGGGCCAGGTGAGAAGACCCAAGTCTTACTTGCCTTTGGATAGCGTCGGCGTCAGACTAAAGGTTGGTGGGGTCTAGTTAGCAATGAGAGGAAAGGCGGTTTCTCCAAGTAATTTGGTTGGCGAACCAGGTGGTAGGTCTAGCGTATCACCGAGTATTAGGAGCCAGTTGTGATAAATACGTAGGATATAATCATAAAGGCCAGAACCAGCACTCTGATATAGTTTGAAAATATCACAAAGTTTGGTAGTCAGGAAGAGATATATTACCTCTATCTCTGGTGGGGGTTCCACATTGGAGGAGGAGAGAGTCTTTAGTGTCTATGGAAGTTAGCACAATGAGTGTCAGCCTGAGAGAGGACTGGGATCGGAACCTTTGTGCTGTGTAAAACCTATCCAGGTCTAGGATGCTTGATAACTGGAATATGGTTCTGGAGGAGTAGAACATGGGTAAGAGGGCGAGGGAGATAAATTGGGATGTAGTCCAAAAAGTTATATGGGGCCGCGCAGGCCAAGTAGACCGCAACTAGGCGCACCTGGGAGTAGTTTGAACAAGGCCTAAGGATGGCTGATGTAGGCCCAGGGGATCACTCCGGTGGGTCTGAGGGGGTGATAATTATGCCAGCATGCAGAATTGCGATGGCAGAGGGAGGCCGATTGGGACCGGGTAGGCCGAACCTCAGGCTCAATTTGGTGGGGATGGACAAGTGCGCTCCCCAATAACCTGACTCACCGGGCAGGACGTTCCGGAGTCAGTAGACGAATTGTGGAGGACCAGGAAACACTTTGGGGACTGCAGACTTGGGTTGCCGGTCCGTGAAGGCGAAGCAGCTCGGCCCTCGATTTTGAGTCGGCCTCATATACGAGTAGTAGTAGGCAGTAGGAATCATCCTTATGAGGCCCCCAGACTGGTAATAACACTACCGGAAGTCCTACATAGGTGTTCACCGGTGGTTTTGCTTTCCCAGGGGAAGTACTTCCTGTTTCAGAAGAACCGCGGATAGGCCCAAGCCGGGGCTCGCGTTTTCGGCCGCCGGCGATCACACTCCGGATTGAAAATAAGGTTCGGGGGGCTTGGGGGAGCCAGGGTGCCCCCACTGCTGTTATTTACGGAAAACGAGGGTTGGATGATCACTTTAAACAGGGGCTTTGTCTGCGCTGGAGGACACAAAGAAGCCTCCGTCTTCCTCGGCACCTAGCCACGCCCCCCTTAGGGTTCTAGCTACACATATAATCATAGTACTTTTCACTCTTTTTTGCATATTCCAGATATTACTGTCTTATATAATATATCATCCTACTGATGATTGCTGACCCTGCTGCTACCAGTTTTAGCACCACAAATCATGGAAGCCAGATACTGACAATTATTCAGTTTTTTTGCAAACTGAATGTGCCTACATAAGTCAAATAGGGTATTTATATAACCCTGGTACAGCATCAACTTGAAATAAACTTTTATGCAATAAATACTTCAACAAAAGTTATTTTAGATTTATACCTACTTCATAGAGACTGCCCTTTTTTTTAAATAAATTCAGAGTTTTAGAAGGTTAGAGTGAATGCAGAGCAAAAATGTAGGACTGAAAAGAAACCACATTTCCCCTACAGACTTTTATGCTTTGAACAGACATGTGGAAGAGTCCCCTCTATGGAGAATGCACTATTAATAGCAAATATATTCCAGCACAATAATATTCACTTTCATAGAACCTTTTCTAGTAAGATTTTTCTTTTCCTTAGCTGTTTTCTTAGTGGTTTAAAACGAATAAGATAAAAACAACAAATCCCCCGCCAAATAAACATACTTATTTACATGGGTCTTGATCCAGGCAAAGCGATCCCTGTAGATAAAAGTCCCATACTGACCTTACCCTTTTCCTCGCTCCAGCCCAGACATGCCTGGAGTGTCCTGTGCTCCAGTATGTAAGATGGAGAAGCAAGAGTCTTCCTGTCTCACTTTCTTAATCAATCCAGATCTAAATCCAGTGATGCTCTGCCCCTCCAGCATCACTGGGTTCAGATCTGGCTGGGAGGCAGACGTCAGAGGCAACATCTACTTTCCCAATATCCACTTGCGAGGAAGGAACATTTGAAAAGAAAAAGTGTTGCTCTAGCACATGTCGTTTTTGCATAAATTAAGTTCAAAGTTAAAGTCGAAATTCCGATTTTTGAAATTTCTACTTGACTTTGAACTTAATTTGTGAAAAAACTATTTGTGTTAGAGACATACTTTATTTTTTGTAGTATACCCCCAACCCTTCTCTACATCTCCAGCAAGTTTGGTGATGATACCATGCTCAAGTCGAAACCGTCGAAATGGTAGAATTTTTGAAAAAAATGCGACCATCTCTAAACAGGAGCACAGTTTCTGTGCTTTGCCTTTTCCCAGACCCATCCTTGTAGTTATTTTCCCTGCTCTGATTTACCTGAAGCACCCCTACCAGTTGCACTCACCACCCCTCTGTCCTCTGTGGGAGTAGAGATTCACGGATCCCAGCATTCTTCGGGCAGCGGGAGCTCAGTGATGTCACTATGATGAACTGTTGAGCAGCCAGGACACGTTAGTAGTTCTCTACTCCCAGAATCGGAGGACAGAGGGGCTGAGAGTGCAGCTTGTAGAGGTGCGACTTTGACACCTATGATGTACACCATGTTTTCTGCATTTCTTCCTTACCAACAGCATTGTGTTCTCTGCCAGTTGTATCTCACTGTCCACAATGAGTGGTGTTCAGTTGATTATGTCACTACTTGCTTTGAAGTCCTGAAGCAATAGAATATAACACAATAGTTCATAAATGTGTTTGTAATATTATGAATGTAACATGTGCTCACTATATATCCCAAAACATTTACAGCAACCACGGCTAAACAAACAGAACACAGATTATTAGGGTGACAGAAGAGTAGCCACAGAAAGAGACAGTGGTCAACAGAACATATTACAAGTGAGGTATCCAAAGGAGTCAAGCATGGTCATGGCAGATGGAAGACAAAGAATAATCAAAGATAAAAGGAGATACGGGTAGCAAATACACATTCAGGTAACAGCCTATCACCATGCAGATTACAGGAATAAATAGGACCAGGAATTGCCAGGGGGTTGCAGTGAATTGAATTGGATAGTAAAATCCTTCTGGATATACCTGCAACTGAAAAATATAAATATCTGTGCATCCAAAGTTTGGTGAAAGACAACTAACCTATTAGTACACTCCCGGGAAGAAACCTATGCAAACATGTAAAGAACATTTAAGTTTAATTAAGATTGGAGCCTTAGATCCAAATATTGGAGGAAAAGAGTGCTAACAACTTAAGTAAATGGACACAGAAAAATCCTATGAAATATCAGTAATGGTAATGATATGGGGGACTCACAGGGGTGTCTGGAAACTCCACATTTACAATTTTTAAATGCCCCCTAAACGCTTGCAGGTGCTTAAAAAACTCGTAAAGTGCACATGTGAATGCTGCCTAATGTAAAATGTAGGAACAAAAAAATTTATCAAAATATATATAACAGTTAGCCACGAAATAAAAAAAAAATATTTGCCAAAAGTTTTCGATAAGGAATTCTCTTCATAGCATATTCTCCAGCAACAGATGTGGCTGACCTTAGAGCAATTAATTTAACTGAACAAGAAACTGAGTTAAATGCATTATAGATGAAGTGTTTATGTGTGATGGGCCTCAGTGAGGAGTAGGAAGCCAAGAGTACAGCCTTGTTTCAGAAATACAGCCCGTCAGTTTGATCTCACGCCTAATTTCTTTACCCAATTTGCATGTTACAGTATTGCTTTTTCATTTAGGTTTAATTCCCCAGGCACTGATGTGACCATGGATCCTGCAAAACACCATCTCACTGATATGCGCTGACTAAATGTTAATCTAATCGTGTTTACAGAGACATTTTGGCTGCTTTCATATTAAAGAGAATTGTCTCTCTTAAATGCTAAATTTCTTTCTTAGGAAATGAAGGTGTAATAATACAGTATGATTCTGTATTGAGTATTGTCTAACTAACATTTAATTTTCAGGACAAGCTTTCATAGCAATCTGCCTTAATTTTTTCTTCAAGTTGTTTCCATTGTACCCATTGGGGGCAGAACGCCTGAATGAGAGAGACCAGTCTTCATGTCGAGATTACACTATGCAATTTAATTTTTTATGTTTTAAAAAGATTTTCTGGAAATAAATGTTTGGATGTTTTTACAAACACACTAATGACCAATATAACCTGAAAACATACAACTGCTTTGTCTTACACCAACATCTGATGCTGTAAAAAGTCCCCAGGTACTAACAAGTGGAGTATACTACCTCAATATGTGGGTTCTCTTCTCCTAATGTTCTATGCCAAGGCAAGGGATATTGGTATTAATGTTGTTTTTTTTTGGGTGGGTTGGGTTTTAGTGAAGGTCAATGTGTGTGTGGCAGTTGGAATGTGCTTTTGTCTTGGTGTGGCCTTGTGTGCTTCTTTTGGGGTGGGGGGCTCTTGGGGCCCTATCAGCTCTGATGGAGATGTCTGTTTTGATATTGCTAATCTTTAGGGGGCATGTGTGACATTCAGCTACAGGCTGGAAAGCGTCCACCCCCCTAAGGTTTGGGCACATGCACATAATGTCTGCAGGCTCTCAGGGAGCGATTACAAATGCTCCCATTTAAAGATGGCCAAAAAGCAACCGTGCTTTGCGGGTGCATTGGAAGTGCATCGTTTGCAAACACCCATGTTAGTGCCCCATTACTGAGGTGTGTAGGGAAATGGTGCAATATATTTGTAAGGGAATATACTAAATGTTGTCAGGTTATCAATTGGGGTATATAGAAATACTGAAAAATATACATTATGATTTGATTCCATTGGTATAGATTTGTATGGGTTGCTATGTTTTAATTTTCTCCCTGTAGACCAAGGTCAATAGTTCTCTCATTTCCTTTGTATGTTAATTAGGCTTTCTTTGTTATGGGTCATTGTTGTTATAAATGTTGTTAAAGAAAATGTTAATAAAAAGGAGCATGTGAGCATTATGCCTGCCATACACCCACAGACGGGTGCAGACAGACAAGCTCCGATGAGCTGATGACGGCATCACTTTGCATTCTGGTGCATTCTGTGTGCCGGCCATTAGCTTCAATGAAGACACCAGTCTTCATTGAAGTTAATGGCATCGGCTTGCATCGGCCAGAGAACATCCGACATGTCCGTTCTCTGGCCGGCCGAGCTGTGGGGCGACAGCGATCTGTCGCCCCATGTTGGCACATGCCGATAAGCAGCCGATTTTTCCGCTGACCGATGGCACGAGCGTGCACGCCCATCGGTCAGCGAAAAAATTGGCCGCTTATCGGCGTGTGTATGCCAGGCATTAGAAGTGCATTATGAATCAATGGTAAAAGGGTGCTGAGAGAAAATACATTGTATTTAAGTTCACATTCAATGGAGTAATGGGGTGTTATTTACCTGGTGATAAAAAGTTTGATTTACTGAGGCCCGCCAACTTAAAGGACTTAATTGCAACCTTTCATTTTTGATGATCACTTAGGCAGCATTTACACGACTGTCAGCAGCCTCAAAAGGGCCTGCCCCCTTGCGCTCGGACACCTGTGAACAAATTAGTGATGACAACCATTCTGTCAATATAATGCAGTCAGTAGGGGACACCTCAAGTCAGGTCTTTAATACATTCATTTATTGTTATATGTACTGGAATAAGTATAGTAAAGGAATTAGAGATTGTAGAATTTTTCGACTTGCTAATTTGTGAGCTGATTGCAAAGTCTCTGAAAATGGTTTCATAACCAGATGTAGAGAAGGGTTGTGGGAACATTTGAAAAACAAAAGTTTTGCTCTAGCACATATAGTTTTTGCATAAATTAAGTTCAAAATTAAATTCAGATTTTAAAATTTTTTACTTGACTTTGAACTTAATTTGGGCAAAAACTGTGTTATATCACTACTTTTTTTGTAGTATACCCCCAACCCTTCTGTACATCTCCAGCATGTTTGGTGATGATACCATGTTCAGGGGCTTTGAAATTAACTCAAAATCATCTAAATGGTTGAATTTAAAAAAAAATTCGACCATCTCTAGTAGGAATATCAAAGCCTTGCTGCTCCTAAACCTTCAATGACAGTAATGCTAAGCATACACAGCACGATTTTGTAATAGATTTGAGCACAATCGAGCACCATGTGCGTTCACGGCACCAGATTTTGATCTATTACAAAATTTGAGCCATCCAGGCTTTTTCTGAGCGAGATCGATAGATCCCACTCGAAGAAACTCAGCCGAACAGGTTTCCCACGTGTTGGAAAACCTTGTTCGATATCCATTACTTTGAATGGGGACCAAGAGTCCCTATCCACAGTAGTAGACGATATCGAGGGTGCAGCAGTGCTGCGATACAATAAAGATGAAGCTAGAGCGCAGCACAATGACCTCATCACGCTGCACTGGATACTCTAATTGCACGGGTATCGACTCATATATGCCAGCCTTTAGGATGAGGAGCCACTGTAAAACAATGCTCTTTTTACTCATTAGTGAGCGCTGCTTGTGTCATAGGCAGTCGGCATCCAATCAGGTAAAGTAAGCTATAGACATGTTTTTGTATGATCTGGAGTAGATGCAGAAGTGGTGGACATACTAATCTTAGATCTTGAATATAGTGATATATCTTTGGTTTTGCAAAGAGTATTTACATCAGTACCCGGAAGATTTTTTACATCAGTACCCAGAACTACCGCGCATTGCGTTAATAACATACGCATGCTTAAGTGCCGATTCGTGGAATGGAGGTCATAATGACTTGAGATCATGAATATTAGGTGAAAAATTTGCAATATTTTGCAAATACGAATATTGCCTATGCTGCTCATCACTAGAGGACACACTGCACAAATAGGACGAGACTGCAGAGCATTGCCACTGCTAACAAAGAAAAGGAATTTGTCAATAGATTTAATTTGTAGAAAATTAGAAAAGAGACTTAAGCAGGGTACAGACCTGCAGATATGGGTCAAATCAATGGCCGTTTTGAGCACCGTGTACACTCACGGCCATCTCTCTGACCCATATCATCTGCCCCTTGCGCTGTTTTCGAGCGGGACAAATCAATCCCGCTCGAAAACAGCCTTATCGAACATGACCATAAAAACAGTGATGTCCGATGCTTTGCCTGAGTTTCCAGGCAAAGCTCGGCTGAGGAGGAGGAGCCGGGGAGAGGCAGTTTTTCTCTCTCTGGCTTCTCCGATATCTGACAGCAGCGTGATGACTTCATCATGCTGCTGCAGGGTACATTGGATGGCTAGAATATCGAGCCGTCTGTACCCTGCTTTAAGCTAAGCACACACGGGTAGATCTGTAAAGATTTGAGTACAATCAACGTGCGCGCTCACGGTGCTTGATTGTACACTAATCTGTTTACAAAGCTACCCGTGTGAGTCTTCATGCAAAGTATTGGAACAGCTGCGGCTCCTGCCTCCTGCACAGCCGTCCGCTGTCAGTGTGAAGGGGGTGGAGCCAGCACTCCTTACTCGGAAGCTGTGTGAGTGAGGCTGCTTCTCCCCAGCTTGCAGTGTGTTGTGATTCACACGGGCTGCAAGCTGGGGAGAACGGGTCCCCATTGAACGGGAATCAATGTGCCCATGTGGTGCACATTAATTCCCGTTCAATTGATCCCTGATCAATCACAGCATGGTAGCGTCATCACTGTGTGATTGATCGGGGGTCGATTTCATGGGAATCTACCCGTGTGTGCCTAGCTTCAATGTTTTAACTTTTTTGTTTTTATTCCAGGGGTAGAATTGGGGTACTTGTCCTGGGGCCTAGTTTAATTATCTTCTTGAAGCATATTCTGATATTAGAATTCCTTAAACAAAGTAACACGTGCCAGTAGTTCATTCCATTGAAGCAATTTCTTTGCAGGATTTAGTAAATAGTGATGGCGCGAACCCGGAATTTGATGTTCGCGAACGGCGAACCTCCGCAAAAGTTTG
>CM070034.1:121850508-121865569 GCA_036250615.1 Ptychadena robeensis
AACCGTTTAAGCGATATTCCTAAAGATTCGTTTTCTGTTGAAATCCGAGTCTCTGACATGCCACAGGAACAATAGTGAGCTCCATCTCGCCGACGAATGGGGCGGGTCGAACACCCGTACTGCTTGCCTGCTTGAAGGAGTTTTGCGGACAGTTAGGCCATCACTTACGATTACAGAGTAAAAATTGGTCAGTATGAGGAGTGGTTGATTAGGTTGCGTTTAGGTCTCAATATGTAACAGACAAATAGGAACGGGCACAAAAGGTGCACAACCTAGTGCAACAAGGTAAAGTACTGTAAATGAAAAATTTAAGATAAAATGCTCACAATAAAGGAGGTATAGTGCAGGCTTAATAGGGGCTGTACTCCTCCAAGGCCATGTGTCTTCTGCCATGTGGATACTAGGATTATTTCCTTTATTGTGAGCATTTTTTCATTTATCATTCACAGTACTCTACCTTGTTGCACTAGGTTGTGCGCCATAGGACACTAAAACACAGCATGCACATGTATTGAAATATTCCCCCCCCCCCCCTCAGCGGTATTCCCTGGTATGGCTTGGGCTAAATGTTCACTACTAAAAATAGTACCTGCTTCAGGCAATCCATCAAAGTTTTCTAGAAATAAGGAGGAGGAGATCTCAGAGAATCATAAAACCCCAACGAGCGTCTCATATTTTAGTACGCTAAGGTTATATCTACTAACTTCTTTGGCTAGCAAACCCTTTAACCCGATTACACCCCTGAATAACCATAAATAAATGCATTTTCTTGCCAAGAGCTAGAAGGATATAAAATATGTTTACAGCTACCATCAAAAGAGGCTCCTGAAGTCTCCTGTATCTCTGAAAACTATGTGGTGTCTCGCCAGATATCACCTTTCCATTGTGCTCGGTTGGGAAGTAAGGATTTCACCTACATATAGAGAATACAAACCACCTCCTTTTCATTTTTAGAAAGGAGCTTCACCATTCCTCAGCACAAAAACGACTGCTATAAGTTGCTCTAGGCTATGAACATAGCTCCTTTGATTTCCTTAATGTTTTCATCCCAGTCAATGAATGCATGTCTCTTTAAGGTCCAAAGAATTACTTTTTAATGATTTCACACTGGGGCTGTCCATCCATTCTCTGACAGAAGCATCAATCCCCTAAGCCGCAGGGGTCACTCATCCCTCTTCTCTGTCTAAGTGAATACTGCTTTTTCAAGCATCAAACGAAACTCTATGGAACTAAGTAACAGCCTGAGATTTTCACTGTCTGCAGTAGTTTTACATTATTTTCTTCTTGCCAGAATAATGAAGAATGATGCAAGATGGTGATGTACCCCTGGGAAGGTTTGGGATAATTTTTACAAGAATACCTGTCACTATTATGGTAATAATTTCTCTGATTTATTTAAGCTTCAATTTCAAAACGAAAAATTCTAGCTATATAATATGCAAAACTCTTGTTCATAAAATCTATTGTTTCATGTTATTTTTAAAAATTGTTTTTTATATGCAGCTTTTGAGATAAAGTTTGAGAGTTCCAAATATACAGTGGACCCTTTACTTCCAAACTTAATTGGCTCCCAAGGTTGTAAGTCAAGTTGGTTTAAAGTTGAAACTATTTGTCCCAATGTGCTCTGAACTAGTGATAAATGATGGCTGAACTGCCCGCAAGGTGGACAGTTCAGCTGCGAACATGTATGTTCGCCCTCCTTTTCGCCGGCGAGCAGTATGGGTGTTCGACCCGCCCTGTTCGCCAGCAAGAAGGAGCGCTCTAGTCTTCCTGCAATAATGTAATCGCAATGAGAAAATAAACATTTCGATTATCTTTGCAATGAATGGTCACAATTTGGACACTCCTAAAGAATCGGTTATAAATGCAAGAAAATTCAGACAATTAATGAAACTAAATATGGTACACGATGTATGGAGAATACAGCACCCAGGAGAAAAGGAATTCACTTTTTTTCAAATCCCCACAGTCCACACGAGGATAGATTATTGGTTTGGAAACACTGACACAATAAGGAGTATAAAAAAAACAAAAGATAGGACAAATTACTTGGTCCGACCATGCACCAGTAATGTTAGCACTTATGCTAGGCATACACATGCCGATAAGCGGCCGATTTTTATCCTGACCGACGGTCGTGCGCGCTCGCGCCGTCGGTCAGGTTAAAAATCGCCCGCTTATCGGCATGTGCCCACATGGGGCGACAGATCACTGTCGCCCCACAGCTCGGCCAGCCAGAGAACGGACATGTCCGATCTTCTCTGGCCGATGCAAGCCGAGGCAAGCCGATGCCATAAGCTGCAATGAAGACGGCGTCTTCATTGCAGCTTATGGCCGGCACACAAAGGGTGCCCGGCCGATTGAAGGGGCCCCATAATGCAACAGGGTGCTAACGTGATGACGTCATCACGTTAGCATCCCGGAAGAAATCGGGACTAGTCTGCATACACACATCGGCGTGTGTATGGCAGGCTTTACACTAAATGATATCTCACACAGACAAAAGTAATGGAGATTTAATGAAATCTCTTTGTTGAGAGATCTTGAAAGTAGAACACAAATAGAACAGTCACTTAAGAGTTATTTCGAATGAAACAAGGAAACAGTAGCATCACAGGGAAGATTATGGAAAGCTCACAAAGCAGTCTTAAGGGGGCAATGTATTTCAGTATTATCGGCTAAAAAAAGAAATCAATTATTAGATAAACAAACCATGCAGAGAGAACTGAATAATCTAGAAAAAAACTTGTGCAGACCCCTTCTCTGACTATTTTGAGGAAGATGGTAGGAATAAGATCAAGATTGAAACAAAGTGCAATTGAGGAGACAGAACGAACCTCTTGTACATGAAGCAAATGTCTTATGAAAAGGGCAACAAGGCGAACAAAATAATGGCGAGAAAATTTTAATAAAAAAAGCTGAGGTGATCCCAAGTTCAATAAAGAATAAAAAAGGAGACATTATTGTAGAACCCCAGGGTATCATGAGGGTGTTAGAGTATTATGAGTCTCTATACTCGAATGTAGCGAAACAGCAAGAGAAGATACAGGGTTTAGAAGGGAAAATTAAACAATATGTCGAGGCGGCTAAACTCCCGAAATTAAAAGAACCCCAAAAATTTGAACTAAACAGGGAAATCACTTAGGAAGAGGTATTGTCCACGATCAAAGAGCTACCCAGGAACAAGGCCCCTGGTCCAGACAGATTTACGTATGCATATTACAAAGAATTTGGCAATATTTTACCCCCCCCCCATGGTTATGTTATTTCATGAAATTCCAAAACAGATGAATTATTAGTATATTTCAGTATTTCTAAAGCCAAGCAAGGACCCGGCAGATTGCGCAAGTTACAGGCCAATAGCTTTGCTTAATTCTGATATTAAAATCAATGTGACAATTCTGGCGAATAGACTTCAACCTTATATGTCAGAACTAATCAGTCCGGACCAGACAGGCTTTGTTCCTGGTAGACAGACGATGGACAACACAAGAAGAATTATAGATACTATAGAAGTGATCAATAAAAAGAAGGTTGAAGCAGTAGTACTTAATTTAGACATGGAAAAAACCTTTGATAGGCTCAGCTGGCCTTTCATGAAAGAAACTCTGAGGGCATTTGGAATAGATGGCATATTCCATGATGCAATCGGTGCTTTCTACTCAGCACCATCAGCCTCAGTAAAAACAGCTCTGGGGACAACAGAGGTGCTACCAATACTAAATGGAACTAGACAAGGATGCTCACCGTCCCCGCTACTATTCGCCCTGGCAATTGAACCCCTAGCGGCAGGAATAAGGGATAACCCGGATGTGAAGGGAATAGAACTGGAGGGGAATATGTATAAAATATCTCTGTTCGCGGATGACATACTCCTTAATATCGTGCAGCCACTTACCTCAATCCCATGTCTTATAAAAATGCTAGATGAATATGGGGAGTTATCGGGCTATAAAAATAACATAGGGAAAACGAAGGCAATGCCCCTGAATATGACACAAAATAGACTAAATTTGTTTAGAGGGAATTATAAGTGGAAATGGAATTTGGAAGCAATAAAATATCGAGGGATAAAAATCACACCCAGATATGATACACTATACAAATTTAATTACCCACCCCTGATAAAAGAAGTAGAAGATACATTAAATAAATGGAGAAACCATACGTTATCTTGGTTTGGTAGAATCGAGGGAGTCAAGATGATGATCCTTTACCTATACACTCCCTGTGACAGTCCCATCAAACAAGATTCAGCTGATACAGCAAAAAAATTATAAATTACATATGGGCATACAAGAGCAACAGACTCTCAGCTAGACTACTATGTAGGGGGGGAAAAAAGGTGGACTAGGGGTTCCGGATATCAAAAAGTACTATATAGCGGCACAACTTAGACCTTGAAGGGTATGGATAGAAGACACTATGACCCCCCGATGGGCACAAATAGAGAAGAGTATGATCCCCGCAGAGTCAATAAAAGCACGTGTATGGGGTAATGGATTGTGGCCTAAACCATTATTGAACCTGGGTCCTATGAATCAAACCAGGAAAATATGGGCAATGAGTAAATGTAAATATAAGCTAATAAATAATATATCCAAATTGGAACCACTCATTGAGAACTGTTACATCCCCATAGAATGGTCCGGGGAAAAAAAGATGATATGGGCAGAAGCGGGGGTGAGACGGGTGGAAGATATAATTTCATCAACAGGGGAAGTAGAGCCCTTTGATGGAATAAAAAATAGAAAATCATTACCAGAGAGTGAAAGATATACTTACCTTCAGATTTGCCACTACCTCAGCGGAAGGTTAAGGGAAACCAAGATACAAGAACTCACAGAGTTTGAAGAGATGTGCAAAGCGGGAAAGAGCATGAAAGGATTTGTCTCATCAGTGTATAAAATCCTAGAGGAAGATACCCAATGGAGACCACCATGGCAAAATGGGACAAGGTATTGGGGAGGGAGTTGTCTATAAAGGAATGGGAGCAGATATGGGAAGACACATCTAAAACCTCAATATCAGTTAATATTAAAGAAAACATTTATAAAATTTTATGTTACTGGTATTATACTCCCGCTAAATTACATAAAATCTACCCACAGGCATCAGAAGATTGTTGGAGGTGCAATAGTGAAAAGGGGATGCTAGAACATATGTTTTGGTGATGTAAAGAGCTGGGTGAATTTTGGAAGGGGGTCAACGAGACTCTTCAGAGTATAGTGGGAGCAAGAATACAACTTGACATAGAAACCCATGTAATAGGGGCCCCGGTCAGACACCTGATTAAAAAACAAAAGAAAATACCCATATCCTAACGGCAGCTAGATGTCTGGTTGCAGCTAACTGGAAATCCCCAAACCCCCCTTCGTATAGAGAGTTTCTAGCAAAAATAATGGAGGTTAGAACGATGGAGCGTCTTACAGCAATATTACAAGATAAATATAAAAGTTTTACAGAAGTATGGGACCAGTGGGATGTGTATATGGAGAATGAGGGAAGGAATGGAGGCAATACAATCGATAGAGACTAACTTGAAATAAGCAATAACGATATAGTGAGGAAAATAACGGGGAAGTGCGTTCCATGATTGTATGGTTTTATGGTATGGTAATGTTATGTATTAATGTTGTTAAGTCATGTCAGTTTAAAGTCAATGTATATGTATTCAATATATTTATTGGCTGAGAATATAATAAAATGGAAAATTTTGACACTCAAAAAAGAAATGCAAATTATTTTCCTGGTGTTCTTCTAACCAAAAAGTTTGAATCAGCATAGCCTACCAGAAACAAAAATGTGTAAATGCTATTCAAGGTGACATCCTAGGCTTTCAGGAAGAGCATATGAAATGGAAGGTGATTATGATTGGACGGAAAGTCCCCCTTCCATAAGAACATCAGGAATCAGGCCTTGTAGTCTTTTGTAGATTGGGTAGATGGTCCATTTTGCCATTTTGACTTATTAGTGACATGAATGCCACCATAAGTGATGGCCAAACATTGGACTTTTAAAGAAGTCCGCCAGTGACGTCACATCCGGTCCCTGGAACACATAGTTCCTGGTTAAGGGAGCTGGATGTGATGTCAATGATGTCACTTCATGTTCTCGAGCCGGTTTAATGCACGGTCATCTAGTGAAAAGATTCTTCCTCTGGCAGGATCTCACAGGTTCTGATCCTGCCGGAGGAAGAATAGAGATCTTCTTCTCGCCGGCGAACGGGGCGGGTCGAACACCCGTACTGCTCGCCGGCAGGAAGGAGAACGAACATCCATGTTTGCCGCCGAACTGTCACCATGCACACAAAAAAACATGTTTTGCCTTCAGCCATAATTCTAAATGTGTAGGACAAATCTATGGTTGTAAGATTGTATTTTTTTTTAAAAATTGTGTTGTAAAAAAAATTTTGGTCTTAAAGGTAACCATACATGGACAGATTCGTGCCCGATTTTCCAGCCACCATGCGCATTACCGCTAAAGATTTTTTTAAGTTCTACCATTTCGAGTTCAAATGAATTGCAAAGCCCCTTAACATGGTATCATCACCATACTTGGTGATATAGAGAAATTTGCTCTAACACATGTAGTTTTTGCACAAATTAAGTTTAAAGTCGACTATGATTTTGAATTATGCAAAAAATACATGTGTACACAGAGCCAAACTTTTTTTTTCCAATATTACCACACCCATTTATATATATATATATATATATATATATATATATATATATATATATCTTTTTCAGAGGCTTTGCAATCAGCTTACAAAGTCAGCTAATCGAAAAATCTCGGCCACAAATCGGGTGCGCCCATCTGGTCAGATAAAAGGGTGCCTGGCGATCCTCTGAGGGGCTGGCGTGATCATGTCAGTCCCTCATCTATCAAGGTAGAATCTACCTGTGTATGGCTACCTTTAGTCAAGCTTGTTGTAACTCAAGAGTCCACTGTAAATACAAGGAAAACAATATGGAATGGTAAAAGTGGACGTCAGATAATACTTACTAATAATAGAGCAGTGTGGCTTTTCCCAGGGACAGATTCCTCAGGCTTATCATGGTGAACTAGACCTGTATAATATGTGGTGAGTTCTGCAGTATACATGAGAACCTCATGTGATAGGGTGACAACACAGTGGAACCACAAATTTACAGTTATCCTTTAACGGTAAATTCTTCATTGCAGGATCACTAGGCATTATTTATTTATGAATTTTTTATTGAGTAAAGTATATAAATCTGGTTCAGTATAGTTTGTGAGTACAAACTAGATTCAAAATCTCTTGGCCTATTACTCACAAAAGTCCAACAAAGTGCATAAAGAATATATTTAGGTATCTAATACCTTGTAATACAAACAGTGATAAATTATTCCTGGTGCTGAAATAATTAGATGGATTGCACCAGGTTTTATTTTAATGAAAGTTTCAGATTTATAAAGATTAAAAATGACTTCTAAAATTACATTAACCAGTTAAAGCTTATGTGAGGTTTTTGTGTTTTGGCTTACACATTGTTTAGTTGAGTAAAAAGGTGAAATTAGGTAATACTCATTACATACCATTATATAAGTTAAGCCCCCCATACACGCTTAGATTTCCACCCGATTTTTAGGCCGATCGACCTCCATGAGCGCTCATGGCGGTTGATCTGTCCTGAAATCGAAAAAGCTTAAACTTTTCATTCAGCCACAAATCGGCCGAAAAATCAATGTAATCTATTACGGGCATGTCCATAATTCTCAGATTGTTTTCATTACTTTGTATGGGGAAGTGCCGGCACACAAAAGGGGCCCGGTCGATTCTTGGCACGACCGGTAGATCTTTCCTCTGCAGTGTGTATGTGAGCTGGGCTCAATCTGCCCAGTTTACATACACACGATTGGGAGTAAGCATCTGACAACTTCCTCATCTCCTTTAACTCCCACTCTGCCAGCACGGAGCTCAGAAAGGCAGAGGGGCAGTTCCCTGCAGGTAATTTTCAGAGATCAGACACTCTGTTATGTAGTGTGCGTCTTATATAACAAAGATCTATAGGTCTGGGAAAAAAAGGAACATGGCATTTGCATTCGGATCATCCATATTGACCTAAGCCACCATGATTTTAATATTTTTAATCTTATAAACAGAATGTCACAGCAGCAACCTCTACCAGTTCTGCTGTGTCTCCTCCAAAACCTCAGAGGACCAAGACCTTTCGTAGATCATCCCCTATGCTTGTGAAAGAGATTGTGGCACATGATGTGGCTCCTGCTCCTTCTGCTGGAGGATACCGGTTACCACTCATTATCACACACCTGGAGCCCTGTCCAACCAGATCACCTGACCTTGTATATAAAAAAGTCTGAGGCAACAGGGAGTTGCCTGAACAAAGAGTTCTTAATGTCTCTGATCCACAGGTTCTCCTTCTTGATATTGCCTTATTGTTACTGAACCCTGGACCGTCTTCGACTACCCTGTTTGCCGCCTGCCCTAACTATCGCCTGTCTGACTACTTCTCTGCCTGCCGTCTTGATACCTCGCTTTGGATATTCTGCTGTCAGCTGCTGCCAAATAAGTGTAGCTAGGGATCACAACCTGGGGCTCTCTGCAGCAAAGTTACATACCGGGGGGCTCCTTAGACTCTGTGCCCTGGTTTATGCTTGGTGGCATGGTGGTTCCACTGCTCTTGTGGTTCACCCGTGACACAGAAGGTATAGTCGAGGGATATTCAGACTGGGCAAGGTAGGTATAATGGTTGTCATACTCCAGTCCTCAAGGGCTACATATAGGCCAGATATTGATACAGAGTTATGTGATTCCTTGCAGACCATTCTTTCTATTATGTGTGTAAAGAACGCCCTTGAGGTATTAGATCAATAATGGATAATGGAACATCTTATATACTCTGAGTGTACAGTGTGAAAAGAAGCAGTAAGCCATTTTAGTACAGAAGAGCAGCCCTACAATTGTGCAAGACTGAAGATAAACCTGGCTTGCTGGGTAAAAAAACTCACACTTTGCTGAACCAATTTTCCCTGACATTGTGCTGTAATTTTTAGCTCACCTAAAACTCATCTGTAAGATAGATACGGTACATGACAAGTGTTATTATATTAGTTTACTAATGATTTTTGTTCAGATACACATAAATGTGTCAAAACCACGTATATTCAGAAGTTTTTACCAGACATGGTTTATATTCGAAATCATTTAACATCTAAGATAAAACAAAGTCTTCATGTTTTCTAATGCCTTGCAGTCCAAAGAGCATATACTATAGCGGCTAGAATGTTTTCATTACAAAGGGCTAGAGATATATGTTTGTACAGTACATCAATATAAAATGCTGCAAGGGTCCACTACCTTCCTCTTGGCACTTTTCCCTCGCGCTCTATCAGAAGCCATTTAAATTCTCTTTGCATTTTGGGATGAAATACTCGGCAAACTGCTAACTTTTATAATAAGAATAAATCATTTGCAGGCTCTGTAGCTGGTAGTGAAGCTTTTACTACGTGGCTTAACAGTTTTGTGTAAATAAATTTAATAGGCCTGTGATACCACAGAGTGCACAGTGCGGCAAGAAATCGTAAATACAAGATGGGTTATGACAGGAACAGGCGTTCCCCTCCCTTTCTTGCCCCTGTATAGAAATAATGATGTTATGCCCAGCACCTCACACTTAACCCCATCTACATGCTACGGACCTCGCAAATTTATCTGTCAAGATGTTTTGGGAAAATTAGGCTGCCAAATGTTTTTACCACAGGGCTCGATGAAAGAAAGAGACCTCAATTTGCGTACCTTTTAGATGTCATAATGTAAATTGGACTGTTTTTATTCAAAAGCTTTTATTTAAAGGATGGGCCCAGGGAATTGGCAAGGATTGTGAAGGGATTGTGCAGTGGGAGACATGATTCATCGAAGATTAAATGTCTATACTGTTTATTATGTGATGTTTAGGTAGATTAGTAAGGTAATATAAGTATACGCTTCAAAGCTGAAGTTTAATCTGCTCATATATTTCCTTCTTTTGATGCTTCCTATCCCCCTTGTCAACATGCTCATTTACTTATTTATTTTTTAATATAACTAATGCCAAAGTGATTACTTGTACTTCTCTATCCAAAAGCTGGAGGCAGAAACCAGCTGGATTTTGTACAAAGGACCCTGTATCTGAACTTCTCTCAAGTGTATCTGAACTTCTCTCAAGAATTTTGTTGGCTCTTGGGTGGAGTAATGCAACATCCTAGGCTAGGTTTGTCTGAACTGTTTCAATAGACCCTCTGAGCAAAACCTTCAGAAATTGTATTACGCGTTGAATATATATTCCCCATATCTTTAAGGATAAAAAGAACACCTTTTTAGAAGACCCCTGGAATGTGTCCTTGGTGCCAGGGTCTAACAATGCTTCTGCTTGAGGCAGTGGATAACTGGATGGAAGTGCTTTCACTGCCATTGGCAGTACTTACCCTGGGCTTTCTAATGCCAGTTCCATGAACTGTAGGAGCAAGATAATATAATGATAGATGCTGGTGTGGTGATGAGGGGTGATAGGGGTTGAATATGTGTCTATAACCACTGCAAAGATTGGCTTTGGGGGAGATATGAAAGGATGGGACAAGCTATAGGTGAAAGACGAAAACCCCAGTGGGAATTGGAAGAGTTGGTGGATTCGGAGAGGCCATGTGTGGGTAAAAAGTAGACATAAATGAAGACAGTAGGGCAAAGATTGTCAGAAAGATGCATAGCTAATAGTGATGGCTGAATATCTGCCTTGTCCATTCACAAACAGGCGGATCGGACTTTTAGAAAATTCTGTTAGAGGGAATTTGAATTGGGTAAAACCGTAAGTGATGTCAGTGATGTCACTTCCGGTACATGGAGGGCATAGTGAAGTGTTTCATATACCCAAAATTATGTCACTTCCGGTGCATGGACCGCACAGATCCTTATGTCATATGCCGTTTTTCCTTGATTTTCCACCAGAGATGAAGGTTTCTTCCTCTGGATCTTTCCGCACCTGATCCGGACTGTGGAAGAACAATAAACATAATCTGGCCAGCGAAGGGGGCGGGTCGAACACCCGTAATGTTCGCCGGCGAGATAAAAAGCGAATATGTGTTGTTTGTCAACAACTGTCCGCCCTGTGGACAGTTTGTCCATCTCTAATAGCTAAAGCCAACGGAAATGTTTCAACTCTTAACTCAATGTTTCACTCTTGACTCATGAACAAGAATATGGAAATCTAAAGTAAATCATCCATTTGGATGCAGCCATCAACAAAAATAGTAACCCTTACTTAAATGGAATGAGTAAGACCAAGAAAGAATTCGTTTACACTGAAGAATCACATGACCATGTTAAATATCATCATTGACTTTAGAATAGAGATGGTCGAAATTAAGGAAAATTCGATTCGACTTGAAATTCCAGTTTATTTTCCCAATTGAATTTCTTTCAAAATTTCAAATTTGTATGCAAATTTTTGACTTGTCAGTATGAACTTCCGCTATAATAGAAATTTTTTTACTTTAAATTGTAGCAGAGTGCTTTAAAATCAGCACCTAAACTAGTAAATAGTGTATGTCACCATAAATAAGCATATTACACATGGAACAGTAATGTTGAAGCACTCTAAAGAAGAAAGAAAGGAATTTCAATATATGTATTGATAAAATCATATATACCTAATTTTTCAGACTATAAGACGCACAGGACCATAAGACGCACTAGTTTTTAGGGCATGAAAACCAGAAAAAAAAGATTTAATACGTTTTCACATCAATTGGGTAAATGCAATGAATTTAATGGATGCAATATTCAATTCAACCAGAAGGTGTCACTAGCAGCAGTACATTCTCAGCAGAACTTCATACTTCACACTGATCGGCAGGAAGGGGGGGGGGGCTGGGCTGTCTTCTGCTCTGCTCTGCTCTCCTCTCTCCCGATGTTACTGATTCTGTGTCCGTGGGGCAGCAGAGTAATTGCTGTTCCCACGGACAGAAGAGATAGGTATAAATTCAAGTTCATCTATACTTCTCTCTTCATTGCCTATGCCAGTTCAGGGCTGGCATAGGCGATTACACAGTTCAGATGCAATAATTGAATACCTGTTTCAATTAGATCCTTTAGCAAAATGCAATTTTTCTGACTGTTGTCACAGCACTGTGGCAAGGAAGCAATTTACAGTTGCAAGAAAAAGTATGTGAACCCTTTAGAAGTACGTGGAGTTTTGCATGAATTGGTCATAAAAAGTCACACCAATTGAAAAACACCTGCCACTGCTAAACCCCACCACCCACTCTCAGTATTGTATAAACTAATCCTGGATCACTCTTTCTCGGAGAGACCACATTTCATTGGTAGAGATGGGCGAACATCGGCCCAGAGTGTCAGCGAACAGGGCGGGTCGAACTTTAAAGGAGTCCGCCGTCCGCCCTGTTCGCGGACACATTCAAATTCCCCGCCTCTAGGTGGGGAATTTGAATCGGAAAAACCGGATGTGACGTCAGTGACGTCACATCCGGTCCCTGGAACGCATCCTGGAACGCATAGTTCCTGGTTGCGGGAGCCGGCTGTGACGTCACTGACGTCACTTCCTGTTCTGAGCCGGTATTTTCACTACAAGACCGGCTTCATGCGGGGCGGGTCGAACACCCGTACTGTCCGCCGGCGAGAGGATCGGCGAACATGCCGAGTTCGCGGCCAAACTGTTCTCCTGCGAACAGTTCGGTCCATCCCTATTCATTGGTACATGGGAAAGAGAACTGAACTGTGTATTCTCTGATGGTGAGGTAAAGACCATATTTGCTAACACTCAACATAGCCTCTCATTGCCAAGAAAAGAGTTACAAAACCTTGACACAATGTAATAGATATTCGCAGAGACTACACCAGATTTATCCTGATTCTTCTGACCAGTGCTGGCGCTGCCGCTCAGATGTGGGGACCATGCTACATATCTGGTGGAACTGCCCTAAACTTTTGGACTTTTGGGAGGGTGTTTTCGCGTTCTACAACACCGCCACAAGATCCTCCGTTCCCAAAACACCAGAAATCGCTCTGCTCTCATTGTACTCTGACTTTGTTGCAAAACAAAATCTTTTCAGACACTTCCTGACGGCGGCGAGAGCTGTTCTTCCCCGCCTCTGGAAATCCCCCACCCCTCCCTCCATAAAGGTCTGGCTTGAGGAACTGAATCGCATCTGTAGGATGGAATGTGTCGCAACTTCAGCACACTAACTCCCATTTTGTGAAGTTATGGACTCTGTGTTATTTGTTACAAGACTCCCCTGAATTTAAAGAGCTGTTGACACGCTATGAAGCATAACAAACTCCTCTTCCTCCTTCCCTTGTATTCCCGTGGCCTCTGTACATCTATTTGAGCTGTCTGTCTACCTACCTCCCCGCACCTATTCCTTCTCTTGCCACCCCTCCCTTTTTTTCTCCTTTTTCTATTTTTCTCTCTTTCTTTCTCTCCTCCTTTTTTCTTTTCCTCCCTATCCCTTTATCTCTCACTTCCCTTTTCTCTCTTTTCCTCTTTCATGGTATCGGTCTCTATACCTTTTGATCTGGCCCGAAAGCAGTAATTTGATGATTCTTATGTCCCTATTTCCATGCCATGGTTCCTTATTTTTATTCACCTATATTAGTATCACCATCTCTCTTTCTTACATGGAGCGCATTCCTGTGCACACCAGGAGCATCAATGCTTATGGACTACATCATTGATGACTGCCGCACCGGACATTGTGAGACAGTGCCCCTACTAGCTCTAACTTTCTATATTGTTTCTCCACTGTACTTAAATTTTTTATAAATATATATTATTTAAAAAAATTAAATAAAACACAGTCTGCTTAAAATAATACTACACAAATATGATATGTTTTCATGTTTTTATTGAACATAACATGTAAACATTCACAGTGCAGGGTGGAAAAAAGCATGTGACCTTCTTTTGGCAGCAATAACCTCAACCAAACGTTTCCTGATCTGGAGTAATTTTGGACCACTCCTCTTCACAAAACTGTTTCAGTGTAGCAATATTCTTGGGATGTCTGGTGTGAGTCGCTCTCTTAAGATCATGCCACAGCATTTCAATCGGGTTAAGGTCAGGACTCAGAAGGCATATTTTGTTCTGTTGAAGTCATTCTTTTGTTGAATGACTTGTATGCTTTGGGTCATTGTCCTGTTGCATCACCCATCTTCTGCGGAGCTTCAGTTGGCGGACAAATGGTCTTACGTTTTTCTGAAAAATGCCTTGATAAACACTGGAATTCATTTTTCCATCAATGACAACAATTCGTTCAGGCCCTGACCCAGCAAAGCAGCCCCAAACCAAAATGCTCCACCAAGTTTTACAGTGGAGATGACTTTTTGATATTGGTGTGCTGTGCCTTTTTTTCTCCACACATAGTGTTGTGGATTTAAAAAAAAAACTAAATTTTGGTTTCATCTGTCCACAGAATATTTTGCTAGTAGCGCTCTTTTGCAAACTTCAAGCAATGGCTTCCTCCATGGTGTCCTTCTGTGTACACCATTCTTGTTTAATTTTTTTACTTATTGTAGATATGTCACCAAAAATGTTAGCATGTGCCAGAGATTTCTGTAAAGGCCCCCATACATGTTTAGATTGTGACCCAATGTTTTGGCCGATCGACCGTGTGTGATGACGTCTTAGACTGATATAAGAATTACGGACATGCTCTTTAAGCTTTAGATCAGCTCCTGATTTTTCGGTGAGCATGCATGGTGGTCGGTCGGCCGAAAAATCTAAGCGTGTATGGGGGGGGCTTTAGTCTTTAGCTAACACTCTAGGATTTTTTTTTACCTCATTAGGCATTCTGTGCTGTGGAGAGTAGCAACAGTGTTAAACTTTCTCCATTTCTAGTCAGTCTGTCTTACCGTGGACAAATGAACATCAAGGCATTGGAGATACTTTCGTAATCCTTTTCAGCTTCATGCAAGTCAACAATTCCTTATTGCAGAAAAATTGTACTTTGGGTGTAGGTGTCGTATATACAGGGATTGCAGAATTATTAGGCAAGTGGTATTTTTGAGGAATAATTTTATTAT
>CM070034.1:121868366-121886577 GCA_036250615.1 Ptychadena robeensis
CGATTCTACTTAAATTTCGAGTTTCCCATCGAATTTTGATTTCGACTGCCGAAATTCGACGTTTTCTAGTAGAAACACTCAAAAAATCGTCATTATAAGCCTAAAATTTGCTTAAGGTCAAAAAAAAATTTGTTCACATAAGTTGGGTGGAAAATATTGGATTTGCTGTATGCAGCTTGAGTATAATTAGAAGATATCAGTTGCTACATCAGTAGCAGACGCATTTACAATCAGAGATGTGAGATTTTAAACCAATTTATACACAAACTTGACTAGTGTAGAGAAAACGTGATTGTTTTCAAATGTTTGTCCCCATTCCCTTCATTACAATTCCAGCAATGGTCCCCCCAACCTTCTCTACAAACTCTAGCAATTTGTGTGGGAGGATACCATTTTCAGGGGCATTGTGCAATATAAGCATGACAAAGTTAGCGTAGGCACCATGCCGGAATTTGTCACCAATGACGAATTTTCCAATCACTCCCGGCATGCGAAAATTTTAAATAAAATGGCGATACTCGCACGCGAAATGGCAGCACAGCAAATCAAAAGTCAAAAGTTCTTTGTTTAACGTTGAAAATTTCGAATTTTCAGTCGACAATATCAGGCTGATTTTCGATCTTTTTCGGCGAAAAGACGAAGTTACCAATCAAAAATTCGACTATGCGAATTTTCGGACGAAAAAAGTTCGACATTTCTACTTAAAAAATTCGCACTGCAAATTTTTCGACCATCCCTACTAAAGATGAAATGGACAAAAAATCCCTGTGGAGATATGACAAAAAATGCTGACCATGCTATTATAGGACAGCAGGTTGTGATTGCTGTAATAGCCAAAAAAGGCTTTTGAAGGGGTATGAATTAATTTTGGACATGAAAATTTTTGCTCAAATGTAATTAATAAAAGCTGAGAATATGTTTTTACCACAACCATGCCTCTGTCGTATGAATTGGTCTTGTATTATCTTTTAGGAGAGACACCTATGTAATATTCACAGTACAAAAATAACTTGCCTGGTTGAATAAAAGTAACTGTGAAGTCAAAATTTGCAGGGGTATGAGATAATTATGTGTGCTCAACTATGTTATATTGATTTATATAATATTCACGGTTTAAAACATATATACCAAGTTTTCCTTTAAACAGAATGGTAAGGACCTTTTCAAGTGTGCCCCATAAACAATGCTTGGTTGCTCCAATTATTTATGTTCTTTGGTCCGTTAAATCCTCAGACTTTATAGGCGTGCAATAGTGTTTCATAGTGGGGGTTGCTGCAATATTTATAAAGTTTTATTAAACGGCGGTTATATATTTTACTCAGAAAATATAACACATTATGTTTGTAAAATTGACCCGCTATTTTAAT
Organism: Ptychadena robeensis; assembly: GCA_036250615.1. Lineage (NCBI taxonomy): Eukaryota > Metazoa > Chordata > Amphibia > Anura > Ptychadenidae > Ptychadena > Ptychadena robeensis. The sequence goes on from CM070034.1 coordinate 121,869,734, forward strand.
GCTTTAATACACGTTACAATTCGTTACCAATAATTTTCACCCAATATCAAGGAACACAAAGGAATTTATGATTAACAGTAATCCTTTTGATGAGGGCAAATGGGAAGTAAAAGTAAACAACAAAAGTCATGGACAGGAAACAAATAAATGAGTTGTTTAAAAAATGCCCGAGGGCTTTGTTTGCATTTTTATCTCATTATAAATCATTTCGGAAAGACTTGTGACTTAATGTTATAATGTTTATATTTGCCTTTAGTAAGCCTGCAGGTATAGATTTTTTTGTTTTGAATGCGTGGTGCTAATGGAATGTTGTAAACGATCAAGAAGGACCCCTTTTCAAAAAACCTGTGACCACAATGATGCGTTCTGTCGCAACCCATGGATGGGCCAGAGCATGAGTGGGGAGTGGGATGGATTGTGGTGGAGTGCTTGAGAAAATTTATGGATGGAAATTATTGATAATCTATGAGAATTTGGGGATTAAGAAACATCTATGAGGGTGGGAGGAAGTTGGCAATAACACATAGCTTTACATTGAATAATTTGATGCTGGTATTTTTAAATTTTAAAATATTCGAGATTATGTAGAGATAGCATTAATTCTAGGATCTATAGGAACATTTTTAAGAGGTGCAATCCGTGCAATGCAAACTATTTGCCGGATTTGAATATTTTCGGGACTTAAATATAGGAAATCGATCTGAACATGAAAGTACGATTCTTATGATCTTCATGTTTTTTAGAGTGCAGGAATCAGTAATTAAAGTTAATATTGTGCATTTTTGAAGTTGTTCTGTAGTATAGTTGTAAAAGTGTAAATCTTGTCAGAATACCCCTAGATTAGCCTAAACTAGGATGGGACTGTCATATCAAAATAGAGAAAGCAAGTTGAAACTCATGAACCTTAGTGTCTGAAACAACAGAGGAGCTACAGAAAAAGGGAGGGGGAGCAACGGGGAATTGATCTTCCTTAAAACTAAAATGCTGCCGTGTGTAGAAGGTATTATTTTAGCTGTGCTGATAAGTCATGGCAGCTTTCAATCACACTACTATGTGCAATCGAGCTATATTTGCGGGGTCTAGCAAATTCTAGCATGACTAGTTCGCTCCCAAGCTTCTCCTAGCTTTAGTATGAAGATTAGCACAGCTTGTCATTAGTAAATCAGCTGTGTGATTCCCGGAACATGCACGGAGGTGTCCGAATGAGATCTACAGTGATTCCCTCTCTCTCTGCGTCGCAGTGATCTAGTCTGCCCGGGAGCGGGGGGGGGGGGGGGGGGAGAGCTTGTCGGGGAGCCAAGTGTCGGTCACCGGCAGGGGATGGCCGAGGGTGGTCGGCACATTCGGACCCTAAAGTAACGCAGGCCACGAATATGGTTCCCCCCCACAGATATGTGGGGTGTGAAAAGAGTGCTTGTCTTAGGTCTTCGAAAAATTGTAAGTGTAATCTATGAGGGTGGGAGGCCTAGATATTTTATGGCACTCAACATAATTTGCTTACTATAACTGAAATAAATGATTGTGAGCATGGTACTTTCTCTAAATTCTTAAATATTCGAGATTATGGTAGATTAGCATTATATTCTAGACCTTGGCAAATTTTTAACTTAGTGCTCAATTAAGTTGCACATGTAAGAAAATTGCGATAATTTGAATTGAATTCGCTCATCACTGTTTATAGGTGAAATCATTTTTTCTATTACACTCTGAACCTAACCGGTCCACATTCTATCTTGATAAACTTCTGTCTCTTTAGATGTCTGTTGAGACCCGATTAAAGTCTAATATGCTTGCTCTTATGCCACGAAGTTGTTATTGCTAGTCAAGTGCTAAAGGGGCTAACGTAGATACAGACCTTAGCTAAATGAGATGGAATGTATATCCAAAAAGAAAAAAGAATTGTTGGAAAACCATGAAACCCTTAAAGTGTGAAAACCTTGTGTAGAAGGTATTAATTTTTCTGTGGCTTAAGTCTGGCAGTTAATCAAATAAATATCCAGCTAAGAAATAATGTACAGCTAATTCTCCGACATTCTGCTCTTTAGTATTGGAATTTTGAAACCAGGTATTTATAGCTGTTTCATGCATGTCCAGTGATGATTGCGGTTCAGTCTGGGGTTTCCTGGTGTACATGATCAGTTTGTCACTCAATGTACTACCAGAGGCAATAATAAGCGCAGGCAGATATTGTTACAGATACTTTGTGTGTGAAAGTAGGTTGTCTCACATGAACTTCATCACTGGCCTTACAGTGCTCACATTTAGATTCCTAGTAGTTAGTGATCACATTGATTGTTATTACAAATCACAATGCTTGGTGAGCGGGTTTCTCTCAAAGAGTGGTCAACAACTTTCATGAAAGTTCATTAGCCACTTAAAGAACGTAAAGAAAATTGCACTCAACTTTGAACTGAATTTTCCATGTTCCATGATCCTTCTGTTACCATCTCAGCAATGTACCATCACCTGCACCTAGATGGTTGTGAGACGAACACGCGTGTTCGTTGGAGGGGTGCAATAAGGTGCTCTTGCGCACTAATTACCTGGACCGGCATCTCTGCGATGACTCCAATTGAGTTCGTGGGAGCTTCTTGCAAAGCCCGCACCCCCACCCCCCGGAAACAATAGGCTCGCCGAGTTGTCAAGTACGTGTCACACGTACACTGCTTGAAGAAAATGTATTCAGTGTGGTTAATATTGCATAATGAAAGCACCGGTTTGATGAAGCGATCAGCTCTGATTCGCTTTCACTGATGCTTTTAATCTCTACCCTCCTGGTGTACGAGGTAGTGAGGGGTTCGGGAGGGAGATTTAATTAAAAGATGACTATTGAATGCATTTGAGTAATTTGTATGTACTTTCTCTATGCTAAAGCAGCATGCTACCATTAATAGATATCATAGAATCTTCCAAGGCCATCTGCTGTAATATTTGTGTTGCATTGGATGGAATATCCACCGAGACGTTCAGTTTGTATGGGACAGCAGAATGACTCTAGGTAAGTACAACTTCTCTGCCAGGGGTATCTATCCCTAAACATGATTGATACTACCCTTTATAAATATGAACCAAATACTTACCATTTGCCCCCCTCAGCAGCGAGAAACAAACATCTTGCTTTCTTCTTGCCAGTTCCAGTTTTGTGGCATTTTTAGTACTCCACAGTTGCACTTGCTCAGGGAAATAACTTAGGATTATGGTGTTGCTGCCAAAATGCATTTCATGCAAATCTGTAATATTTTGCAGCATGCTGATAGGGATATTTTAGGCTGACTAGACGTATAATTACCTCCATCCAGGCCTCCGCTGGTTTGTAACTTATTTCTATGAATGAGAACACCACCAATCCCTCCCATCACTTAACTTTATAAATTGCTGCTGTGTGAAAGGAAGGAAGAAGTGAAGTGACGTGACGTAGGAGAAAATAAGGTTTTAAATTTTAAGCTATGCAACACTTTTGTGCATTATTTAAGCATTGCACCAAGAGGGAAAAAAATTAATGATTATTTATTTTTGACACTCATGAAGGCAAATTAAAAAGCAAAGATAGTAGGGCATCTTGGTATACCATGTGGTTCTCTATATATTCAATCAGTGTATACTGTTATATTTATATCAGTATATTGTATAATCCAGGTCTGCATTTTCTGTGTAGTTATCTCATATCATCTAATATTGTGTACAACCATCTTGATCCTTTCAGAGCCTGTAATTTACATTAATGATACCAGTTTGTGAATTTTATTATGACAAGCAAGTAAGGATCTTGGTGCTGTAATTTGTGTCATTTTACCTGCGTCATTCTTACACATTTTTTTGGATGACGTCTAGGGTTAATGCATTTACATTGGAATTGTATATATTTTCAAGTTCAAGTGTTAGTGATAATGTTAGTTCCAGGGGGTGATGTCTTACACTTTTTTCCCTGAGTTGATGTTAAAGATTGCAGACCATCACAATCTCAAAAGTACTTGTAAAAAGGTTTCAACTGCAATATTAAGCAAATTAGAGTGGTGGGTGTTAAGTGTTAGCAATCCAATGAATACAGGAAGTTTGGGGCGTTAAGTGATACCATTTATTTTCCATACAGACACTTTTACAAACTAACCCTTCACTCTCACTCAAGCATGTTATGTTGGTGTCAAGACAAAAATATGTGCTTTTGTTATACAAATAATATTATCACTTGTTATTTTGTGTATTTTAAATGTGCAGTTTCAAAAACCCAGAATTTTGTTTAGCTGAAGAAGGGATCTGCGACATCCCGAAAATCTTTCGTATCTTTTAATGACTTCAGTTCAGCCAATAAACGTGTATACTTGAACTCCAACTAACTGCAAAATAAGTAATAAGGATAATTGTCATAAACTACCAATAAGTTTATTATCGTATTTCCATTGCTAGTACAGCAGTTTTTAGGTTGGAATTTGCAGCGTTGGACACATACTTTTAGGACAGTATGGTTCTGACATGGCCCTCCCGAAAGTTGGACTTTTTTTATATGGTTGGTCAAATATAGTCCATGGTGGTGTTATGATCATTCAAGCCAATTGCTATTGTGAGGTTAATTCGAGATTCTTCCTACTATAACCAGTTAAAGTATAGGATTTGGTAATGAAAAAACTGGGTTTGAGATTCCGTCTGTGTAATACTAACTTTGCAGTTGGGTTATTGATGTGTAATGTTTGTACGTGTTCTGTGAGGTATGACAACAAAATGGGCAGAAGAGAAGAAACGGAACAAGACGCTCAGTAAAGTGAGAATATAAAATAAAAAGACAAACTATAGTAATTAAACTATGCGAGAAGATGATAATGATTTTTCATTTTCAAAACAGTTATGTGCGACTACTGGTGAAATGTCACTTACCATGGTAATAAGTTGCGTGTGATGCACATGATAGAGCTTCTCTATCAGGTAGATGAGTCAATATAAAGTAATCCACATGTACTGGTTGTGGAATTGTCCAAGACATGGTAAAATGAGGGTTTTACAAGTTCAGAAAAGAAGAAGGAAACAGTTTTTGCGAAATAAGAGAAGAGGTTGTAGAGACAACCACAAGGTCAAGAAAATATTTAGTTTTGTTACAAATCTGGAATAAGAGGGCATGTCTATTGATTCCATCTGTGCTATTGTTGGCCCATGATGGTTGACTCCAGCAAAAGGACTGTTTGGTTTATAATTGCTTTCTGTATTGATGTACTTACATTCAAAAATTGCTTGGAGCGTTAAAAAGACAAAACATCGATGCATGGTAATTAACCTCACCTAGCGCTTTCTGACGGCACTATCTCGTCATGCACCTTGGCTTATGCAGTATTGCAGCTGACGCGAGATTGTAGTTGTCAGCTTAAGCTCAGAACTGCCGAGGCTAGCACAACTCGGCTTGTGGCTGTCGCACGATTTATGGCAAGGGGGGGGGCCCGGGCTTGGGTGTCAACTATGTACCAAGCTAATCCTGCACATGGGAATGTGCAATTGCTATATGATAATCCCAATGTGTGGATAGTTCATATGCAAATTGGGATGTCTTCAAAGAGCACACATGGAATATCACCCCCCATTGTCATTCAGATGTGAGATCTTTGAAAAGTAAACCCTTTCAGAGAATGCCATTTTGTTATTGGATACAGTGATACCTGTATCCAATACAATTTCAAAAACAAAAACTAACAAATTTATTTAAACAAACATAAATACTGTTTTGAAATCAATAAAATACTGGTTTTGAAAATCTTTCATACCAAAATAAGTATTCAAGAGATTTTAGCAATTCAAATGATACATTTCATAATGTTTTATGGATTTTGTTTATAATAAAGTGTGTTTCCAAACATTATGACAATCAAGGATGTACTATTAGCACCTTGTACGGACAGATTTTTAGACTACAAGCCTACAACACACAACAAAAATTCAATAGAGTCTATGGTGCGCTTCTGGCTACAAAAAATCTGGACCGCTAGGTGAGTTAAACAAAGCGCCAGTTCACTCAAGGCTGTTTAAAAAAAACCTTAAAAAATTTACAAATGAGGCACTAAATTTAAACATATAGAATAAGATAGCTTAGAAGAGTTCTTAGAGTTGTGAAGATGAAAGAGTTACCTTTTGACTAAATGCTTTGAAGCTAAAGAAAAGCTGCAAAAGACACGCATATTAGACAACTCTTTCATCATGAAACCATTCAATAAGTCTGTCGGGTTCTGGAGGGGAGAAAACATTCTTTACTTGTAGGAGAGCCTGTGTGGGGGTAACCGGACAATGAACTTTGGGGGGGGGAGTGGGAATGCTGTAAATGGAAATCTTGAAACACTATCAGTTTTAGCGGCTCTGTTGTGGCAGCTTTATGTGAAGAAGAGCGTCTTCCTAAATTATGACATATCAAAAATTCCACCAATATGATTTTCCCACAAAACTTGAACTTTTTATTCGTGAAATTTCAGTTTTTGAATTCTCTTACTGAAAAAACCAACTTGTCACATTGTGTATAATGTGAGATTCTAAACAAGAATTGTATTAGCCTGGAAGACGAGACACTCGAAAGCTTGCTTCTTCTCATGAGCACTTAAACTCCAAAAGCTCTAAACTTTTTTTAGATATAATCATTAAAAAATCTGAGGAAATATAAAAAAATGCATAAGCCGATCCCCATCCACCACTGATGAATGAGTATAGGGTTTCTGGACCTCTTACCCATTCTAAAAGTCCCCAAAACCATGCACAACTACTATAAATGAAAACACTTTTTAAGAAAAAAAAAACCAGAACCATAACAAATCTCGGGCCCAAAAAAACACGTGTTTCTAGCAGCTGTTTCCATATCATATTGATATGTAATAATTTGTTTAATTAATGCATATAACTGTTTTTTGGGTTTTAAAGTGTTTTTCCCTTAGGAAACAGTAAGAGATTGAAGGAGCCCTTATATTACATCATTCCATTCCAATTTTTATATGTAATATTGTTTTATATTACATTTTTAAAGGTGTTTTGGGGTATACCATGGTATAAATGGCAACTTAAATTGGAAAAAATATAAGGATGGTGAAATAAACTGTCATGATCAAACTAAAATTCGACAGGGGATTGAAATTTCAGAGGTTGATTATTGTATGTAAAGCAAGCCAAATTGATTACATTGTATAAATACATCTAATTCGCATTTTCAGGAAAACCTTATTACCACTTCTATTAAAATTGCAAATTCCTGAACATACCATCATACAAATTTCCCCAACTTTTTTAAAAAATTTTTTTAGCACACCATTGCACAAAAAAGTGATACTGTAGCATATGTAAAAAGCAAAAAACTATACTGCAGTTCAAAAAAAAATATGCCCATGTTGACATGTTTTTAGGACTTTCGGACCTTTTCAAATGGACCAGGCACCCCCTCTTCCGAGCAAAGGGGTGGTCTGGTGTCTCCTATTGAGGTTAGAGCACACAAACATTTTGTTAATTTGATGCTTCCCTCTGATCACACAATCTGAATGTAAGTGTGTCTATACTCACTAGTCCGATTGAAACTGGAAATCAATCAAGGATTACCACAAGATCGACCCCCAAAAAAAGACATGTTCAATCGCCTTCTGTTTAATTCTCGTTATATATTGAAGATCACCGATTGGTGTTGCAGTGATCAAATGAAAAATTGACAGTTGTATGGCTACGTTAAACTACTATTCCAGGTTTCAGATTAGAGGAAGAAGACGGGCCAATGATTTAATCCCATAACTGCAAGTGAATAACAGAACAGAGTGAAGCTGTCTTTTAGATTTCAGTTACCGCATTCTGCAAATGTATGATTTAAGTCAAATGATTTGCAATAGTTTTATACATGTTATGTAGAGCTTTTTCTAAACCTGTTACATTATTATAATAGACATCTTGCTTTTTTTGAATCTTTTGTTGTCCACTTTTGCACAAAACTATTGCAATCTCCATCTGTTCCAGCCACTCTAATTTATTTTTCTAACTACATGTCTCCCTCTCATTTAGCGGTCCAATCTTCTGTCCCTATTAAAAACTATCAGTTGCTCACTTCAACATCCATTGAATCAGAGCCACATGTACGCATCATGACTGGGGGGTTGGATGTTATAAGCAGTTGCAAATCCACCATTTCTCTAAAGAGAGTTCTCCAAACTAAAGGGAAAAACAAACTCCATGGCAGATGCTAAATGAAGAAAACAAAGAAGGAAACTATCTGTCTATTTTCATCATTGGCCTGGTAGCATCTTTGCGTTAGCGGGCGTTTTCCCCTAGGGTGGCTTCTAATGTTGAGTGAAGTGGACAAAAAGCTTCATGAGCAACACAGATCGCACTGTTTGTTGGTGAGGTTTGGGGTACAATGGCTCTTGGGTATAAGAGATGTTGGGAGGGGCGTTAGGACTTTGAGTAAAGAAAGATCAGGTGCACAAGAGGAGTGGGGAACTAATTCGACATTTACCAGATGCAGCCAGAATGAACCATAAGAATTTTTCTCTCTTTTTTGGGTCCAGACCCTGGAGACCCATCTGGTTTTGAAATCCTTTGTGTCTGAAAGAGCTTAACAGTAAGACAAAGGATGGTATCTAATAGTTAGAAACCACAGCATAAAGCACAGAAACCCTTTTAAATTGTCAATTATTGGAGCAGTAGCAGCTAACAACTGCATTCCCTTGTATTTAAAACATCATATTTTCTCTACTCAAACATGAGCCATGATTCCCCAATATGTGCACTATGTTCTTCTTCAGACATTATGTGAGTTCAGACTGTGCTTACCCAAGGGATCACTGCTTAGAATTACACCAAATAGCAGCTCCCAGTGTTTTGGAAGAAGCTACCAAGCCGAGTTATCTGATACAGCGTAGTGGTGATAGCTGTAGGCCAGCTGAATATGGGAATACTAGATACTCAATTTGTTATTTACAGGGGTGCGAATGATTAGGCAAGTGGTATTTTTGAGGGAATACATTTTATTATTGAACAACAACCATGTCTCAATGACCCCAAAAAAATCATTAGTATCAAAGCTGAATATTTTTGGAAGTGTTTGTAGTGTGTGTTAGTTTTAGCTAGTTTAGGAGATATCCCTGCTGGGCAGGTGACTATTACGTGCATAATTCTTAGGCCAACTTAACAAAAAACCAAATTTATACCCATTTCAATTATTATTTTTACCAGTGAAACAAATAACATCTCAAACATTTACAAATAAAAAAAAAGAAATGGTTATGGCTTCTCGAGCCTATAAAGCGTGGCGAAGACACACAGCATAAAGAGGGATTGATGTGGTCATTCCTGGATTATGATAGCTCTATCAGATATGATGGGGTCTGACTCGACCATCATTTTATAAAATGAATAGTGTAAAGATTAATTTATTAACCAACCAATGACACAGATGGGCGCTGAATGTAACTTTATTATACAACCAACCGGTACTAAAGTCTATAGACATGTCAGGACCCCGCCAATGGCGATTCCAGTCTGACACTGGTATCAGGCTGGCAGAGTCAGCACAGCTGCGGCTACAAGGCATGTGAGCTATATTGTTCCCCTCTGTCTACACCGCGGATAGGAATGATATTGTCACTTGCAATAGATATTGAGCCCAGCTACTCTTATTCAATCAAAAAAGACATCACTAAGCTGCTTAATGGGAGGGAGAATTATGGTCTGGGATATAAAGAAAGGCCAGTTCTTTCTGACTGCCTGGGTTTGCATTACAATACAGTGTGTGTCCTGTTCTTAGCTTGTGATTGGATGACGAAGGAACAGAAGACTGCATATTAGAGTTATTGTATATGTCAGTTTGATCACACCATGTACAAGGAATGAATGAGGTTGATACGCAAGTCCAATCTCAGGTATTTGACATTTTTTAAAAAAGGTACACTGTGTCTTTTTACGGGTGAATGAATGGGACATCCCATTTAGAACCCAGAGCCACAAGAGCGAAAAAAGCAGCGCCCCAATAATAGGGTTGCCACCAAGCAAAAAAAATACTCACAAGTCAAGGGAATTGCTCTCAAAAAATGGTCACCCTGGTGTGCCAGTGGACACATGGCCTTAGGTGATTTAACATGAATTTTGTTATTGGAATTTCTGCTCTAAATTTTTATTAAACCCCAAATACCTTTCAGTGCTGGGCGGGTCCCAATCAGGTTAATGCTTTCATGTGAATTCATACAGAACAATTGATGTGGACAGACTTCCTAAGGATTCTACAGACACCAATGCCATGGGAAAGGAGTACCGTTGAGCCCCACAGAAAGATGATCTGATTTTGGGGTTTGTTGGGGTGCAATAGTATGATGCGTCAGCCCAAAGGAAATGTTATGTCTTTATATGCCATCATTAGGTCACCTCAACACCATCTGTGGCCTTAGTAAATACCCACATAAAGGTGCTTTTCAATCCTAATGTATGTTTTTTACAGGTACAATTCTAGCGACAAGTGTAGTACGCGTTGTCCGTGGCAACCAAGGACAACCAGGTCCTTTTCGGGTTGTGTGCCATGTTTCCCCACTCTGTCTAAACAGCTTGCACATAATGAATGAAGTCCATACAGCTATTTACTAGGAGGAGATATACAGTCAGACACCAGTACCCATAGGCAGGCGATGGGGCTCAAAACATAGGGACTAGTTGCCACAGGCGAGTTGACTGATTGCTTTCTTACCAGGAAGGAAAGTAGTATTGCAAAAGCGGTCCAGAAGACGAGGTAGGAATCGTCTCTCACTAGTGACACTTCAGGCACCTTAGGAATCCGCAACCACACTCTGGCACGATGAGGAGAGTCCAGAGGAAGTCCCTGTCATCGCATTGGATCCACGCAGAGTGGATGGCCAAACCAGGGCAGAAAAAGGGAGCACCTTGGCTGCAAGGTAAGAAGAGACTACTGGACAAAAAGTCAGGGAAAGGCAAAAATATAAACAGGGAATTTATAAGCTGGCAGCTGTAGCAGAAGAAACATACAACATCTTAGGTAATCCAACCTAAAAGTACAACAGGTTAGTGCACATTAAGAATCATATATGTAACAACTATATACACCTAGCCAGGTTTTTTTGGTAAACACCTCACTACAGCCGATTAGGCTGAATGTGTATCTGTGGGTCTCTAAATACACAAAGAAAAAAATGTTGATCATATGAGATTCTGGCACTGTCTCTGTGGCATCCTCCGTGACGCCAACAGGAGACGGGCCACCATAGACCTCCAAGTTAAGAACTGTGGCATGTGTTTCCCAGTGAGGGGACTAGGAGGACCTTGATTTGATTGCCCATAAGCATTGTGGAACACTGCGAGAACGGGCGTACCACCAAGGGGAGGTAAGTGAACGGGTATAAAGTACTTAAAGGCGGACCAACCACCAGAAATCGATGTTTTCATGAATGGACACTAAAAGTGCAAGAAGAGGGAGTATTCAGTGGAAAAAAAACCCAAAATAACTGTAAGGAGCAATTAAGAATAACCCCCCACAGCTTCCTCACTTCCTAGTTCGCTGTAGGCAACACAGAAACTGGGGGTTGTGATGTTGCAGGTGGCCAAAGAAGATTATGGAGAAAACAAAATGCCTTCTCTGCCTAAGTGAACAGGAAGTGAAAAGAGCTGTGGATATCTTCTTAAATTCTTATTACAGGTAAGTTTTTTGTTTTTTTCCACTTGCATTCCTCCAGATTATTGGCCACTTCTAATGAATTCATAAAACAAGATTAAAGTCAATCTAATATATCAGTGTGTGCTTTAATTTACAATTGATCTAAATTTCTGTGTATTCTCTTAAAATGGGAGGCAACAAACAGAAATATAAACAATTGTAGCATCAGCGCTGCAACATGAAAGAAGTGGAAAAAAAAGAACGGTTCTAAAATTCTTCTGAAGCATCTGTTTACAGAGAGAAAGGAACATGTTTTGGCGTATTACTATAGTGTTAGGTTGTAGTCAGCTGCATTCCAATGAGTTTTGAGGCAATGTGTTTTACAAAAAGAATATGGGTATAACGGCTGCGTATCTTTGTAGACCAGTCGGAGAAACATTGTTGTGCTCCACTAAGAGAGAATTGAAAGGAAATAAAAATACTTTTATGGAAAAGTTATACAAGTTTTGTGTTCTTGTTGTGTCTTACTGATGTGTCCTCCTATCCTAATGCAGAGTTGATGAACATATAGGCTGCCATACACGGGTTCGGATTCGAACCGGATTCCGGCACGAGAGATTAAGGTGAGAGTGGCACGACATGAAAACGATAGGGACGGAAGCACCGTGAGCACACCTTGTCCAGTCACAGGATCGGGTCCGACCCCACTGATCGGGGGCGCAGGCTTCGAATGGATCCGCCAGGGAACAATTAACCTGTTGGTCTGCGGGTCCGAGTTACTGCCCAGATCAGCGGGAGTTGATTCGGGAGGTGATCATATCGGAACACGGATCCGGCCAGGACAAGGTGGTATCAGCGAGCGGATTCCTTAATTGGCCAATCGATCCACCTTGAGGATACCGGCTGGAATCGCCGGAACGAGCGGATGGTGAAATCGATCAGCAGGGAATCCGTGCCGTGTATGGTAGCTTAAAGAGTAGGCAAACATTTGTCGTGAATACTGTTCAAACAATGGTATGTTATCTAACAAATAGTTTATGTTCAACATTCCGAAAATTTTACGGAATGATTGTCTTCTTATTCATTCCTAAACAGTGTCAATACTGTAAAAAAAGACACCTGTTATCCAAATCATCCCAGTAAATACATAAATGACAACAAACACATTACCGATTGCGCGTATAAGACGACTTTTCAGTACTTTAACAATCCTCCCCAAAGTCGGGAGTCGTTATTATACGCGGGTGCTGCAGGCTGGGGGGTTGCAGGGGACCATCTATGGAAGCCCTTACTGTCTGTACGATTCAGTGCTGCCTGAATCTGCCACGCGGACTAATGATACATTGTATCGAGCAGAGAAGGAGAAACAGGGCAGTGTTGCCATGGATACATTTGATGCTAGCAATGATACGGAGAACACGGCTGTAGCTCTGTTTTAACCTTTTTACATCATAGAAGAAGAAAAACCTTTGTAGTATAATGATGAAACTTTCAGGGTCAGGTAATTCTCCACCTACACTACTTACACCCCGCGGTAGTCTTTTATGGCGAGTATATAAACAAACTCTATTTTAACTGTAAAAGTGGGGGGGGTCGTCTTATACGGCCAATCGTCTTATACGCCGGCATTATACGGTACGTTACAAAAACAATGTCCCCGACCGTGATCTATTCTGAGCTGACTGGAATTTCAATGAAGCCAACTTGATTTTTTTTTTTTTTTTCTTTCTTCGGGGGGACAGCTCCTGGCCCAGGGGATGAACGACACAACATGATTGGCCCTGGCTGGGGTTTTCAAATGTAATACACATTACCCTCAATAATTGTTGGCTTGCACAGTAGTTTGGTGTTAAATTTTTCCCATGCCTGTGGCATGCCTGACACTACACTTGCATTAGTTCATCAACATTAGATAACCAGTTTACATATTCTGACATACACAGTTTCGGGAACAAACAGACAATGTATAATGGTATGCTGTGCACTTTTTTTTGCTTAAAATGCACCAAATTTAGCATTTTGCATGCTGCCAAAGCAAACAGGACACCAATGTGGTAGTGCAAACACTGCCACAGCACGGCCTGGCAATGAAAACAAAGCCTGCAGTGCTTGTTGGCACTCCAGGCATTACTGTCATATTCAAATGAATGTGATGCAATTGTTTCGGCAAATCTCTGCATTCAAGAATTCAAGGTTTCTGGAAAGCATCCGTGTAGTTGAATAGAATATCATTACCTGAAGCTGAGCACAAAATGTTGTAAGAAGATTGTTACTTCTGGTTATCAAAGTGTTTATGATCCATGCCCGATTCATATCTGTAGGACAAACAAACACACTGGTTCAATCAACTAATTTCAATCATTTTTGTGGTGATTTAATAAAAATCTATGGCAGCCCACTTGTTAGATAAACCTTCTTAAAAAACGATTAAAATTGGAAAAAAAATGATGATCAAAAAATTATAGGACATTTACATTACAACCAATCAACGATTTACCTGACCCCAAATTATCTACTATTTTTTTAAATGATGGAGGGAAAATCTAGATGTGTATGGGGGCCTTAGGAGGTGTTGTTTGTAGCTATTAATCATCTAATCGAGGGGGACCATTTCTGCACCTTGTTAGACACATGCACTCATCCACCCAACTGAATAAATATCTCAGATGACACTGGTTAAGGGGTTGCAAAATGGGATTTGAACACATGCAATGGCTGTAGCTGTTCTTGTGATGTCTAAATTTTTGGCCTTGATAGCCTTTAAAATTGTAGATGAGACCAGTCAAGCCTTGTTAAACTGGACTCCTCACGTGAACTTGTTCCATCACAAATCACAAAAGAGAAAGGAAATTCCTCACTTCATGGTAGAGATGGGCAAATATTTTTCAAAACTACGGACCATTTCAATATTGTAAGTTAATTGCAACAGGTCTTTCCAATCACTCCCGCATGCGAAAATTTTAAATAAAATGGCGATACTCGCACGCGAAATGGCAGCACAGCAAATCAAAAGCAAAGTTCTTTTTTAAGTTGAAATTTCGATTTCAGTCGAAATATCAGGCTGATTTTCGACTTTTTCGGCGAAAAGACGAAATTACCCCATCAAAATTCGACTATGCGAATTTTCGGCGAAAAAGTCGACATTTCTACTTAAAAATTCGCACTGCAAATTTTTCGACCATCCCTACTAAAGATGAATGGACAAAAATCCCTGTGGAGATATGCAAAAAGCTGACCTGCTATTATAGGAAGCATGTGATTGCTGTAATAGCCAAAAAGGCTTTTGAAGGGTATGAATAATTTTGGACATGACACTTTTTGCTCAAATGTAATTAAAAGCTGAGAAATGTTTTTACCACAACAATGCCTCTTGTACATTGTCTTATTATCTTTTAGGAGACACCTATGTAATTTCCAGTCAAAAAATAACTTGCTGGTTGAATAAAAGTAACTGTAAGTCAAAATTTGCCAGGGGTATGAATAATTATGTGTGCTCAACTGTATATTTATATATATATTCCGGTATAAACATATATACAGTTTTCCTTTAAACAGACTGGTAAGGACCTTCAAGTGTGCCCCATAAAATGCTTGGTTGCTCCATTATTTCTGTTCTTGTCCGTAAATCCTCAGACTTTATAGGCTGCAATAGTGTTTCATAGTGGGGGTTGCTGAATATTTATAAATTTTTTAAACGGCGGTTATATATTTTACTCAGAAAATATAAAACATATGTTGTAAAATTGACCCGCTATTTAAGCTTTAATACAGTTAAATTTTACCCAATAATTTTCACCCTCTCAGGAAACAAAGACTTTATGATTAACAGTAATCCTTTTATGAGGCAAATGGAAGTAAACAACAAAGTCATGGACAGGAAACAAATAAATGATTTTACAAAATGCCCGAGGGCTTCTGTTGCATTTTTCTCATTACTAAATCATTTCGGAAAGACTTGTGACTTTATGTATATATGTTTATATTTGCCTTTACGTAGCCTCAGGTATAGATTTTGTTTTGAATGCGTGCTATGGAATGTGTAAACGATCCAAGAAGGACCCTTTTCAAAAACCTGCTGACCACAATGATGCGTTCTGTGCAACCCTGGATGGGCCAGAGTGATGGATGGGATGGAGTGGTGGATGCTTGAGAAATTTATGGCATGGCCAACATCCTCCTCTGACCTCAATCCTATTGAGAACCTTTGGGGCATCCTCAAGCAAACTATCTATGAGGGTGGGAGGCAGTTGGCATCCACACATAAGCTCTACATCTGAATAATTTGATGCATGGTACTTTCTCTAAATTCTTAAATATTCGAGATTATGTAGATATAGCATTATATTCTAGACCTTGGCAAATTTTTAAAGTGCCAATGTTGGCAATGAAAATTTGCGATTTGAATATTTTCGCTCAACACTTATAGGAAATCCATCTAACCACCTGAACCCAACTCCACATTCTTATTGATCTTCTGTCTCTTTAGATGTCTGTTACCCATTAAAGTCTAATATTGTTGCTCTTTGCAAAGTTGTCTCTGCTAGTCAAGTGCTAAAAGTGCTAAACGTAGAATACAGCCTTGCTAAACTGAGATGGACTGTATATCCAAAAATAAAAAGCAAGTTGGAAACCTGAACCCCTTAAGTGTTGAAAATGTGTAGAAAGGTATTATTTTTATGTGGCTTAAGTCTGGCAGTTAATACATAAATCTCCAGCTAGAAAATGACAGCTTTTCCCACCTTCTCCTCTTTAGTATTGGTTGCCAGGTAACCGTTCCATGCCAGTGTGTGCGCCCGTCTTTGCTCCTGGTCTGACAAGTTTTCACCAATTCTCCAGAGAAAAAAAGTAGCAGGCAGAATATGGTTACAGATACTTTGTGTGTGAAAGAGGTTGTCTCTGCTTCACACTGCCTAAGTGCTCACATTTAGATTCCTAGATATTTTAGTGATCACATTTTGTTATATACAAATCAAATGCTTTGTGAGATGGTCCTCAAAAGAGATGGTCAAAAACTTTTCATGAAATTTCAATTAGCTCAATTAACTGACTGTAAGAAAATTGCACTAACTTTGAACTTGAATTTCTCATGTTTCCATGATCCTTCTTTACATCTCCAGCAATTTAAACCTCCCTAGCGGTTGAGACGAACACAGCTTGTTCGCTCTGGAGGTGCAATAAGGTGCCTTGCAGCACTAACTTACCTTGGCCGGCATCTGCGATGACTCCAATTGCTTCTGGGAGCCTTCTTGCAAGC
>CM070034.1:121886588-121900757 GCA_036250615.1 Ptychadena robeensis
CCCCCCCCCCCCGGAAACATAGGCCTCGCGGTGTCAAGTACGTGTCACGTACCTGCTTAGAAAACTGTATTCAGTGTGGTTAAATTAGCATAACTGAAAGCACCGGTGAAGCGATCAGCTCTGATCGCTTCACTGATGCTTTCTAATCTCTCCCCTCCTGGTGTCACGAAGGTAGTTCGAAGGTAATTCGCATTTGATTAATTTGTATGTACTTTCTCTATGCTAAAGCATGATTACTTAACTAGATATCATAGACATCTTCAAGGCCTCTGCTGTAATTATTGGTTGCATTGGATGAATATCCACCGAGCCTTCAGTTGTATGGGACAGCAGAATGACTCTAGGTAAGTACAATTCTCTGCCAGGGGTATCTCTCCCTAACCATGCTTGATATACCCTTTATAAATATAACAAATACTTACCATTTGCCCTCAGCAGAGAAACAAAATCTTGCTTTCTTCTTGCCAGTTCAGTTTTGTGGATTTTTTACTCCACAGTTGCACTTGCTCAGGGAAATTACTGATTTGTGTTGCTGCCAAATCATTTCAGCAATCTGTCATATTTTGCAGCATGCTGATAGATATTTTAGGCTGACTGACGTATTAATTACCTCATCCAGGCCCGCTGGTTTGTAATATTTCTATGAATGAGAACACAACTCCCATCACTTAACTTTATAAATTGCTGCTGTGAAAGGAAGAAGAAGTGACTTGACGTAGGAAAAATAAGGTTAAATTTCTAGCTATGCAACCTTTTGTGCATTTTTAAGCATTGCACAAAGGAATAATGATTTTATTTTTTTACCACTCATGAAGGCAAATTTAAAAGCAAAGATAGTAGGGCATCTTTATACATGTGTCTCTATATATTCATCAGTGTATACTGTATATTTATATCAGTATATTTATATCAGGTCTGCATTTTTCTGTTTAGTTATCTATATCATCTAATACTGTGCTAAACCATCTTGATCTTTAAGACCTGTAATTACATAATGATACCAGTTTGTGAATTTACTTATGACAAGCAAGTAAGGATCTTGGTGCCTGCTAATTTTGTCATTTACATGCGTATTCTTACACTTTTTTGGATGACCGTAGGGTTAATGCATTTACTTGGAATGTATATATTTTCAAGTTCAAGTGTTAGTGATAATTTAGTCAGTGATTCTTACACTTTTTTCCCTGCAGTTGATTTAAAGATTGGACATCACAATTTCAAAAGTACTTAAAAAGTTTCAACTGCAATATTAGCAATAGAGTGGTGTACCGTGTTAGCAATCAATGAATACAGGAAGTTTGGCGTTCAAGTGATACCATTTATTTCCACTACACTTTCCACAACTAACCCTTCACTCTCACCTCCATCAGTTATGTGTGTCAAGACAAAACTATTGCTTTTGTTAAAAAATATTTATCACCTTGTTATTTTGTGTATAAATGTGAGTTTCAAAAACCAGAATTTTGTTTAGCCTGAAGAAGGGATCTGCGACATCCCGAAATCTTGCTTCTCTAATGACTTCAGTTAGCCAATAAACTGTATCACTTGAACTCCAAACTAACTGCAAAATAAGTAATAAGAAATTTGTCATAACTACCAATAAGTTTATTATCGTATTTCAATTGCTAGTACAGAGTTTTTAGGTTTGGAATTTGAGCTTGAACATACTTCTTAGGACATGTATGGTTCTGACATGGCCCTCCAGAAAGTTTGACTTTTTTTTATGGTTGTCAAATATAGTCCATGGGGTGTTATGATCACTTCACAAGCCAATCTGCTATGTGAGTTAATTAGATCTTCCTACTATTAACCAGTAAAGTATAGACTTTGTAATGAAAACTGGTTTTAGATTCCGTCTGTTAATACTAACTTTGCATTGGTTATTGATGTGTAATTTTTTACTGTTCTGTGAGGTATGCAACACAATGGGCAGAAACGGAAAAGCCGCTCAGTAAATGAGAATATAAAAAGACAAAATAGTAATTAAATATGAGAAATGTAATATTTTTCATTTTCAAACAGTATGTTGACACTGTGAAATGTCACACCATGTTAATAACGTTGCGTGATGCACTGATAGAGCTTCTCTATCCAGGTAGATGAGTCAATAAAAGTAATACATGTACTGTTGTGACATTTGTAAGAATGGTAAAAAGGGTTAAAGTTCAGAAACAGTTTTTGCTAAAGCAAAGAGTTGCTAGAGACAACCAAAGGTCAAGAAAATATTTAGTTTTGTCTACAAATCTGGAATTAAGAGGCCTGTCTTTATTCCATCTGTGCTATTGTTGGCCCATGACTGGTTGACTCCACAAAAGGCTTTTGGTCTTATACATTGCTTTCTTCATTGATGTACTTACATCAAAAATGCTTGGAGCTAAAAAGAAAAAATCGATGCATGTATTAACCTCCCTAGCGCTTCTGACGGCACTATCTCGTCCTGCACTTGCTTATGCAGTATTGCAGCTGACGAGATGTAGCCGTCCAGCTAAGCTCAGAATCGCCGGCTGCACACTCGGCTCTGTGCTGTCCCGATTTTATGCAAGCCGGCTGTGTCACCTCTGTACCAGCCTAATCTGCACATGAATGTGCCAATTTGCATATGTATATCCCAATTTGGGATATTCATATGCAAATTGGGATGTCTTCAAAGAGCACACCTGGAATATCACCCCCATTGTCATTCCAGATGTGATCTTTGAAGTTAACCCTTTCAGAGAATGCCATTGTATTGGATACAGTGATACCTGTATCCAATACAATTCAAAACAAAATAAAAATTTTATTATAAACAAACATAAATACTGTTTTGAAATCAATAAATACTGTTTTGAAATCTTTCATACCAAATAAGTATTCAAGAGATTTTAGCATTCAAATGATACATTTCATAATTTTTTATGTACTTTTTTTTATAATAATTGTGTGTTTCAAACATTATTACAATCAGGATGTCTATTAGACCCTTGTACGGACAGATTTTTAGAAGTTACAAGCCTACAACACACAACAAAAATTCCATTAGAGTCTATGGTGCGCTTCTGGTACAAAAAATCTGGACCGCTAGGGAGGTTAAACAAAGGCCAGTTCACTCAAGGCTGTTTAAAAAAAAAACCTTAAAAAATTTACAAAGAGCACTAAATCTTAAACATATAGATATAAGATAGCTTAGAAGAGTTCTTAGAGTTGAAAGATGAAATGAGTTACATTTTGCTAAATGCTTTGAAGCTAAAGAAAAGCTGCAAAGACAAGCATATTTAGACAACTCTTTCCATCATGAACCCATTCAATAAGTCTGTCGGGTTCTGGAGAAAACATTCTTACTTGTAGTGAGAGGCTGTGTGGGGTTAACAGGACACTGAATCTTTGGGGGGGGGGGGGAATGCTGTAAATGGAAATCTTGAACACTATCAGTTTAGCGGCTCTGTTGTGGCAGCTTTATGTGAAGAAGAGATGTTTCTTCCTAAATTCTGACATATCAAAATTCCACAATATGATTTTCCCCACAAAACTTGAACTTTTATCGTGAAATTTCAGTTTTTGAACTTCTACTGAAAAAACAACTTGTAACATTGTGTATAAATGTGAGCTTCTAAAACCAGAATTGTATTAGCCTGAAGGATCTGAGACACTCCGAAAGCTTGCTTCTCTAATGAGCACTTAAACTCCAAAATCTCTAAACTTTTTTTAGATATAATCATTAAAAATTGAGTAAATATAAAAATATGCATAGCCTGATCCCCATCCACCACCTGATGGAATGAGTATAGAGGTTTCCTGGACCTCTTACCCATTCTTAAAAGTCCCCCAAAACATGCACAACTACTATAAATGAAACACTTTAAAGAAAAAAAAACCATAACCATAACAAATCTCGGCAAAAAAACACTTGTTTCTAGCAGCTGTTTCCATTCCATATTGATATGTAATAATTTGTTTAATTAATGCATATAACTGTTTTTTGGTTTTTAAAGTGTTTTTACCTTAAGGAACAGTAAGAGATGAAGAGCCCTATATACATCATTCCATTCCATTTTTATATGTAATATTTTTTTATTATTACATTTAAAGGTGTTTTGGGGTATTACATGGTATAAATGGCAACTTTAAATTGGAAAAATATAAAGATGGTAAAATGTCATGATCAAACTAAAATTCGACAAGGGGATTGAAATTTCAGAGGTTGATTTATTGTATGTAAAGCAGAAATATTGATACATTGTATAATCACATCTAATGTCGGCATTTTCAGGAAAACCTTATTACACTTTCTATTAAATTGCAAATTCCCTGAACATACCATCATTACCAAAATTTCCCCAACTTTAAAAATTTTTTTAGACACATTGCACAAAAAAGTGATACTGTAGCATATGTAAAAAGCAAAAAATATACTGCAAAGTCAAAATATGCCATGTTGACATGTTTTTTAGGACTTTCTGACCTTTTCAAATGGACCAGGCACCCCCCTCTTCCGAGCAAGGGGTGTCTGGTTGTCTCCTATTGATGTAGAGCACACAAACATTTTGTTAATTTGATGCTCCCTCTGATCACAAATCTGAAGTGCTTGTATATACTTCACTAGTCCGATTGAACGGGAATCAATCAAGGATTACCACAAGAGATCGACCCCCAAAAAAAGACATGTTCAATCGCCTTCTGTTTAATTTCTTCTTTAATATTGAAGATCACCGATTGGTTGTTGCAGCTGATCAAATGGAAAAATTGACAGTTGTATGGCTAGCTTAAACTTACTATTCCAGGTTTCAGCATTAGAGGAAGAACCGGGCAATTGATTTAATCCATCACCTGCAAGTGAAATAACAGAACAGAGTGAAGCTGTCTTTTAGATTTCAGTACAGCATTCTGCAAATGTATGCTTAAGTCAAACTGATTTGCAATAGTTTTATACATGTATGTATAGCTTTTTCTGAAACCTGTACATTATATATAATTAGACATCTTGCTTTTGAAATCTTTTGTTGTCCACTTTTGCACAAACTCTTGCAATCTCCATCTGTTTCCAGCCACTCTAATTTATTTTTCTAACTCCATGTCTCCCTCTCATTTTAGCGTGTCCAATCTCTTGTCCCCTATTAACTATCAGTGCTCCACTTCAACATCCACTTGAATCAGAGCACATGTACGCATCATGCCTGGGGGGTTGGATGTTAATAGCAGTTGCAAATCCCCATTTCTCTAAAGAGAGTTCTCACAACCAAGGAAAAACAAAATCCATTGCAGATGCTAAATGAAGAAAACAAAGAAACTATCTGGTCTACTTTTCATCATTGGCCTTTTAGCCTCTTTGCTGTTAGCGTGCGTTCCCCCTAGGGTGGCTTCTAATGTTTAGTGAAGTGGACAAAAAGCTTCACTGAGCAACACAGATCGCACTGTTTTGTTTTGTGATGTTTGTGTTACAATGGCTCTTGGGTATAAGAGATTGTTGGGAGGGGTAGGACTTTGGAGTAAAGAAAGACTCAGGTGCACAAGAGGAAATAATTCGACATTTACCCAGATGCAGCAGAATGAACAATAAGAATGTTTTCTCTCTTTCTTTGGTCAGACCCTGGAGACCCATCTGGTTGAAATCCTTTGTGTTCTGAAAGAGCTTAACAGTAAGACAAATGATTGTATCTTAATAGTAGAACCACAGCATAAAGCACAGAAACCTTTTTAACTTGTCAATTAATTTGGAGCACTAGAGCAACACCTGCATTACCTTTGTATTAAACATCAATATTTTTCTCTACTCAAACATGAGCCATGATTCCCCAATATGTGACTATGTCTTTTCATGACCTTATGTGAGTTCAGACTGTGCTTACCCAATGGGATCCGCTTAGAAATTACACAATAGCAGCTCCCATGTGTTTTGGAAGAAGATACAAGCCGAGTTCATCTGGATACAGCGTAGTGGTGATAGCTGTAGGCCAGCTGAATATGTTGAACTAGATACTCAATTTGTTTACAGGGAGTGCAGAATTATTAGGCAAGTGGTATTTTTGAGGAATAATTTTATTATTGAACAACAACCATGTTCTCAATGACCCCAAAAAACTCATTAGTATCAAAGCTGAATATTTTTGGAAGTAGTTTTTAGTTTGTTTTTAGTTTTAGCTATTTTAGGGAGATATCCCTGTGTGTGCAGGTGACTATTACTGTGCATAATTATTAGGCAACTTAACAAAAAACAAATTTATACCCATTTCAATTATTTATTTTTAACAGTGAAACCAATATAACATCTCAACATTTACAAATAAAAAAATAAATTGGTAGTAGGCTTTCGAGCCTATACAGCTTGGAGTAAGACAACATGCATAAAGAGGATGATGTGGTCATTCCTGAGATTATTATAGCTCTGTCAGATATGATGGGGATCTGACTCTCCATCATTTTATAAATACTAGTGTAAAGATTAATTTATTAACCAATGACAACAGATGGCTTGCTGCAATTTAACTTTATTATACCCAAGGTACTACAGTCTCTAGACAATGTCAGGACCGCCAATGGCGATCCAGTCTGACACTGGTATCAGGCTGGAGAGTCAGCACAGCTGGGGCTTTTAAAGGCATTGTGAGCTATTATGTTCCCCCTCTGTCTACACGCCGGATTAGACTGATATTGGTCACTTGCAATAGATATTGAGCCCAGCTACTCTTATTCCATCAAAAAAGACCTCACTAAGCTGCTTAATGGGGAGAATTATGGTCTGGGATCCTAAAGAAGACAGTTCTTCTGACTGCCTGTGTTTGCATTACAATACAGTTGCTGTTGTCCCTGGTCTTAGCTTGTGATTGGACTGAAGAAGGAACAGAAGACTCATCTTTAGCTTATGTATATGTCAGTTTGATCACACAATGTACAAGGAATTGAATGAGGTTGATACAAAGTCAAATTCAGGTATTTGACATTTTTTAAAATTCTTATGCTTAGTGTCCACTGTGTCTTTTTACGTGAATGAATGGGACATTCCCCATTTAGAACCCAGAGCCACAAGATGCGGAAAAGCAGCGCCCAATTAATAGGGTGTGCCAATGCAAAAAAAATACTCACAAGTCAATGGAAATCTGCTCTCAAAATGGTCACCCTGTGTGCAGTGGACACATGGCCTTAGTGATTTAAAATGAATAAAAACCTGCTCTAATTTTTTATAACCCAATTACCTTTCAGTGATGGGGTGTCCAACTCATGTTAAATGCTTTCATGTGAATTCCATACAGCCCATTGATGTGGACAGACTTCCTAAGGCTTCTAAAGACACCAATGCATGGGAATGAGTTGCACCACAGCAAGATGATCTGATTTTGGTGTTTGTTGGGGTGCAATAGTATGATGGTCAGCCCAAGGAAATTTTATGTCTTTATGCCATCATAGACACCTCAACACCATCTGTGTGCTTAGTAAATACCCCATAAAGGTGCTTTTCAATCCTAATGTATGTTTTTTACAGGTACAATTTCTAGCGGAGTAGCGTTGTCCGTGGCAACCACCGGAGCAACCAGGTCCTTTTCGGGTGCCTATGTTCCAACTCTGTCATAAACAGCTTGCACATAATGAATGAATGTCCATACAGCTATTTACTAGGAGGAGTATATACAGTCCATACACCATTACCCATAGGCAGGGATGGGGCTCAAACATAGGGACTAAGTTGCCACAGGGAGGTTGACTGATTGCTTTCTTACCCAGAGAAGGAGAAGTAGTTGATTGCAAAAGCGGTCCAGAAGAGAGGGTAGGAATCCTGTCTCTCACTCTTGACACTTCAGGCACCTCTAGGAATCCGCAACCATTCACTCTGGCAAGATGAGGGAGAGTCCAGAGGACGTCCCTGTCATCGCCATGGATCACTGCAGAGTGGATGGCCAACCCAGAAAAAGGGAGCACCTTGCTGCAAGGTAAGCAGCAGACTACTGGCAAAAAGTCAGGGAAAAATTTAAAAC
Source organism: Ptychadena robeensis (assembly GCA_036250615.1). Classification (NCBI taxonomy): domain Eukaryota; kingdom Metazoa; phylum Chordata; class Amphibia; order Anura; family Ptychadenidae; genus Ptychadena; species Ptychadena robeensis. The sequence continues at coordinate 121,894,535 of CM070034.1, forward strand.
AGGGAATTTATAAGCTGGCAGCTGCTAGCAGAAAACATACAACATCTTAAGGTATATACACCCTAAAATTACAACAGGTTATTGCACATTAAGAATCATATATGTAACACTATATACACCTAGCAGTGTAAACCACCTCACTACAGCAGATTAAGGCTAGAATGTGTATGTGTCTCTAAATACACCAAGAAAAAAATGTTGATCCATAGAGCTTCTGGCACTGTCTCTGTGGCATCATCAGTGACGCCAAAGAGACGGCACCATAGACCTCCAAGTTAAGAATGTGGCATTGGTTTCCAGTGAGGGGACTAGGAGGACTCTGCTTTGATTGCCCATAATGCATTGTTGAACACTGCGCAGAACGGGCGTACCACCAGGGAGGTTAAGTGAACGGTCTAAGTACTTAAGGCGGACCAACCACCAGAAATCTATGTTTTCATGAATGGCACTAAAAGTGCCAATAATAGGGAGTTATTCAGTGGAAAAAAAACCCAAAACTAACCTGTAATGAGCAATTTAAGAAGATAACCCCACAGCTCTCCTCACTTCCTAGTTCGCTGTAAGGCAACACATGAAACTGGGGGTGTTATGTTGCAGGTGGCCAAAGAAGATTACTGAGAAAACAAAAATGCCTTTCTCTGCCTAAAGTGAAACAGGAAGTGACAAGAGCTGTGGGATTATCTTCTTAAATTTCTTATTACAGGTAAGTTTTTGTTTTTTTTCCACTGCATTCCTCCCTATTATTGGCACTTCTAATGCCATTCATTAAAACATAGATTAAAGTCAATCTAATATATCAGTGTTTTCTTTTAATTTACAATTGATCTAAATTTCTGTTTATTCTCTTAAAATGGGAGGCAACAAAACAGAAATATAAACAATTGTAGCATCAGGCTGCAACATGAAAGAATTGGAAAAAAAAAAGAAAGGTTCTAAATTCTTTCTGAAGCATCTGTTTACAGAGAGAAAGGAACATGTTTTTGGATGTATTACTATAATTGTTAGGTTGGTAGTCATGCTGCATTCCACTGAGTTTTAGGCAATGTGTTTTACCAAAATAATATAGGTATAACGGCTGCATATCTTTGTAGACCAGTCGGAGAACATTGTGTGCTGCTCCACTAAGAGAGAATTGAAAGGAAATATAACATACTTTTATGGAAAAGTTATACAAGTTTTGTGTTCTTGTTGTTGTCTTACTGATGTGTCCTCCTATCCTAATGCAGTTTGATGAACATATAGGCTGCCATACACGGGTCGGATTCGCACCGGATTCCGGCACGATCGATTCCGGGCGCGTGCACGCGAAACGATCGGGCCGGAATCCCGTGCAGCCCACCTTGTCCGTCCGATCGGGTCCGACTGATCGGGGGCTCAGAATCGGATCCGCCAGAGAACCAACATGTTGGTCTTTCGGGTCCGATTCTGCCCAGATCAGCGGGAGTTGCATTCCGGGAGGTGATCAATCGGACACGGATCCGGCAGGACAAGGTGGTATGCAGCGATCGGATTCCTTAATTGGCCAATCGATCACACCTGAGGATCCCGGCGGAATCGCCGGAATCGATCGGATGGTGAATCGATCAGCCAGGGAATCCGTGCCGTGTATGGCTAGCTTAAGAGTTAGGCAAACATTTGTCTTGAATACTGTTTCAAAATGGTCTGTTGATCTAACAAATAGTTTTATGTTCAAACATTTCCGAAAATTTTAAGGAATGATGTCTTTCTTATTCATTCCTAACAGTGTCAATACTGTAAAAAAGCACACCTGTTATTAAAATCAATCAGTAAATACATAAATGAAACAAAACACATACTTACAAACAATGTCCCCGCACCGTGATCTATTCTGAGCTGCCTTGTAATTTCCATTGAAGTCCACTTTGGATCTGGGGTACAGCTCCTGGCCAGGGCTGAACAGAAACACATGCTTGGCCCTGGCTGGGTTTTCAAATGTAAATAAACTTACCCTCAATAACTTGTTGGGCTTGCACAGTAGAGTGGGAAATTTTTCCCATGCCTGTGTGCATGCCTGTACACTACACTTGCAGTTATGTTCATCAACATTAGCTACAGTTTACATCTTCTGACATACACAGTTTCATGGGAAAAACAGACAATGCTATAATGTGTATGCTGTGCCCTTTTTTTTGTTAAAATGCACCAAATTTAGCATTTTGCTGCTGCCCAAGCAACAGGCACACCAATGTGGTATGCAACACTGCACAGCACTGGCCTGGCATTGAAAACAAAGCCTTGCAGTGCTTTGTTGGCACTCCAGTGCATACTGTCCTATTCAAATGAATGTGATGCATTGTTTCTGCAAATCTCTGCATTCAATGGAATTGCAAGAGTTTCTGGAAAGCATCCTTGTAGTGAATAGAATATCATACCTGAAGCTGACAAAAATGTAAGTAAGATTGTTACTTCTTGTGTTACCTCAAGTAGTGTTATTATCCATGCCCGATTCATATCTGTAGACAACAAACACACTTGTTCAATCAACTTAATTCAATCATTTTTTTTGTTGATTTAATAAAAATCTATGGCAGCCCACTTGGTTAGATCAACCTAAAACTATTAAAATTGGAAAAAATGATGATCAAAAAATTATCGGACATTACATTACAACCAATCACCGATTTCCCTGACCCAAAATTATCTTTTTAAATTGATTGAATGGAAAATCTAGATGTGTATGGGGGCCTTAGGAGGTGTTCTGTAGCTATTACATCATTTCTAATCTAGGGTGACCATTCTGCACCTTGTTAGACACATCACATCATCCACCCAACTGTATATCATTATCCTCAGATGAAAATGTTAAGGGTGCAAAAGATGCAACACATGCAATGGCTTGTAAGCTGTGATGTCTACATTTTTGGCCTTGATATCCTTTAAATTGTAGAACAGTCAAGCCTTGTTAAAACTGACTCCTTCACGTGACTTGTTCCATCACAAATCCCAAAAGAGAAAGGAAAATTCCTCACTTCATGGTAGAGATGGGCAAATATTTTTCAAAAATACGACCATTTCAATGATTGTAAGTTAATTGCAAAGGTCCTGAGCATGGTATCATCACCAAATTTTGTGGAGATGTAGAGAAGGGTTGGGGGTATACTACAAAAAAAGTATGTCTCTAACACAAATAGTTAAGTTCAAAGTTAAGTCAACATTTAGAAAATTTAAATTTCAACTTCGATTTTGAACTTGATTTATGCAAAAACTACATGTGCTAGAGCAAAACTTTTTTTTTCTTAAATGTCCCCACAACTATTCTCTACATCTCCAGCAATTTGGTGATGATATCATTTTCACAGGCTTTGAAATCAGCTCACAAAGTTAGGAAGTCAAATATTTTTTACCATCTTTACTTCAGGGTAAGAGCTGGAGACATACAAATTATTGCATTGTGTAAATGAATGATTTGCATTGCTCCAACCACTGACCTGAAGGAATTTTCTTTTTACTTGTCCATCCGTATTGAAAGTTTAAATCCTGTAAAACCACTGAGCTAATTATAATTCTATTTTTAATTAAGTAAGTAGATCATATGTTTATTCTTGGTACTGTCATTTAGCTAGGCTGGACAGGCAATGCCCTTTGTGATTGCTTCTAAATATACTTCAACAGCTTTGGATATATATCAGATGTCAGTTAAGGCCGTAACAGTCATTTTAAATGAAATAAGTGGTCATTAGGCACAGCTTCCCCTGGGCTTCTACACCAATCTTTTATTGTTATAATGAGTCTCAATAAGGTGTGAAACAAAAGCTGTAAACTGTCCTTAAACAGCTCACATCAGAATTAATCTACATTAACAGGTTGTCGTGATAAGTGTCTAGTGGTGCTGACACCAAACGTTGATGGAAAACATTGATATGACCTTCGCTATCCTTGAGTCACGCACACATTTTTTCTTGAAGATAAAGTCAAATAATATAACTGCTTAGAATTGTAATATCTCAAAGTTGCCAGACAGTGATCAGATATGAAAACTTTGTTGTGGCATTTTTCTTATTCAAATACCAGTTTGTCAAGTTGGAGGATGAATATCTATGGTGAAAATATATCGCTGTGCAAAGGCGATAAACGAAATTTATGCTAGAGCCCCAATTTTTTGCGTTTGGTTTACTGAGAAACCACATGTCAGTTTACCATTGTGTTGACATGTCAAAAATGTGTTTCTAAATATAAGAGTTGAATGTTTGCTATTTCTAGCTGCATGAGGACTTTCGGAATCTAGCGCTATACCTTCATATTCATCTTGAATATTTGAGATTCTGGGGGAAGTACCATGCATTGCTTAATGCATGAAACCAGTACGTGCGCAGTTTGTTAGTAAAACAAAATGCGCCCATACCAGGATCGACACACACACTGGTGTTTTGCAAGATTTAGCAGAATCGGTGCAGGCTTGCTGATTGCTTCCAGCCCCATGTCTTTGGCGTCATCGGTGGAGCCGAAGAGGCAGGGACGGCACCATAGAGCTTCATGTCAATGGAGGCAGCACTGCTTTCCCCAGCCCACATAGCCGGTGTCTCAATGATGCCGGCGATGTGTAGAGAGGAAGGCGGAGAATAACGGCGGAATACAGTGTACTCTGCCACGATCGTCCGTATGGCTGTTTGGGCCAGAATAAAATGGTTCTAAAAGCCTGTAATGTCCAGGAGGGTAAACTGCAGCTGCTATTTCACATTCTGCCACTGGACATCGCCATGACAACACACATTGTGTATAAAATATTCACATTTACATTCGTAAATGTTATTTTCGCAATGATAATAATAAAAAGATCTAAAATATTTGGAGAATAATTTGCGAAATGTCACTGCAGTGTGGGTCATATTCATTCAAATTGTTCTTTACGTGGACAGTTTTGAGGCATTGATGCAAGGGGTTTCTTTTTTCTAACCACCAAGGCCTGTCTTTCTCATAAATCAGCTGGGGGAAAACGTAGGCCTTTAGCAGAAGTTATGGTTGCATTTCAGTTTTGGCTCCAGGAAGGCAATTGTCTATGCTGTGAAGATACGAGATGTGCAGCACCTGAAACTACGTATACTGAAAGCCTGTGCTAGCATTTTTTCCTGCGGTGTTGCTATCAGTGTGTGAAGAGTGGGAGAAGAGGGTTGCATTCACAATCTAACACAATGGGCAGCACATTGAACACATTTTATAAGTAGACAGAAACTTGTAAATAACTCATGAAAGAATAAAGTTACATTAAAACCAAGCACACCATTGTTTTTCCCAATAAGTTTGATGTGTTACATGTCCCTCTTCTTATTAAAAAAACAAAAGTTGGTTTCGCTGACTTTAAAATGGCCGCCATGGTCACCACCCATCTTATAAGGTTTCCCCCTCACATATACTAATGTGCCACAAACAGGAAGTTAATATCACCAACCATTCACATTTTATTATGGCGTATCCATATAAATGGCCCACCCTGTATAATGTTTGTGAACGCCTGTGCACAATGTTTACCCTAGACTAAATATGAACACTTTCTAAAATCCTGCCAAGCAATTGTACCAAGTCGTTTGGGTCTTTCTCTCATACTCTCTTCTCTCATACTGAAAATCCCTATAAACGCCCTGCTGCCCCACTACAACTGGACCCTCCATATAAAAGAGCAGGTCCTAGACCTTCAGCAGGTCACAGATTTTATAGAATAATTCAAAGAATTACTCAATGGAACAAAAATAATGTATGAATGCAAACTTATTGTATGTCCACATTTTAAATAGATTTGGTCTGTGAACATGATTGAATAGGAAAGTATGCATTTAGAACCATCCAGGAAAGTGACCACATCTGTTTTGTAGTCTCTAAAATTACAGAGGGGAGTATAGGTCACTCCAGTGACTTTTTCAACAACTGGAAGTAAAGCAAACTGCTCAAATTTGTTTGGAGTAGGAACATAAACTTTATGCAAAGGCAAACAGAGACTTGATGGCAATATTGTTAAAAACAATGTAGTTGTACCTCAATAATATTGACGCTGGTGGCATGTAGTGATGGCTGAACTGTTCGCCGGAGAACTATTCGTGGCGAACATCGCATGTTCGCGTTCGCCTATGTTCGCGAACATATGGTGAGTTCGGTTCGCCCCCTATCTTTTAACATTGCAGAAACTTTGACCCCTGTCAGTCACTGTCACCAGACATAATCCAGCCAATGAGCACCCCCCACCTCACAGACCCTTACACCCCCTATAACA
>CM070034.1:121902351-121931535 GCA_036250615.1 Ptychadena robeensis
CCCCCCCCCCCCCCCCCCCCCCATTATCATTTCTGACATCATAGCTGGCACAAAGTATGTGAGGACCCAGGGTGCTATGATGTCAGGAATAATAATGGAAGATTACACACCACTTTAACGAAAAACAGAAAACAGTAAATGGGCAGAACGCACGAGGGGTGAATAGCAAAGATGCAGCCATGTCTATTTTCAGAAGGTCTGCAGTGGCAACTACCATATTTCTCTTATGATGTGTTTTAAGGTCATCATCTTCACCAATTAGTTTGCTGTGTGCAAAGATTCTAAAAACAGCGTGCATAAATGAGCATCACGCTGCAGCTGGCCACTCAGAGAATTGGCGGGCACCCTTTGTGAACGGCCAGGAATTTACCGACATTATAGATCACCGTGCGATCCCACATGCAGAAGGGACCTGGTCAATCTTATTAGCTGGGTGCACCCGATTTGCTGGCGATTTGGGTGGAAATCGTTCTGTGTATGCTTTTAGGCTCTGACGAAGGGAGTGTGAGTGCCAAAGCATGTTAAACAAACTGTATCAGCCACTGATCAGTGGCCATCTCCTTTGCTTCCTCCACATTTTTAATACATACATTTGTGGGGCAAAAAAAGTATTTAGTCAGTCACCAATTTGCAAATTCTCCAACTTAAATAGATGATAGAGGCGTGTAATTGTCATCATATGTGTATGTCAACTATGAGAGCCAGAATAGGAGGAAAGAATCCAGGAAATCAAATCGTAGGATTGTTAAAGAATTTATTTGCCAATGATAATGAGGTCAAACGTTTTCTGTAAGTCTTCACAAGGTTTTCACACACTGTTGTGGGTACTGTGGCCCATTCCTCATTGCAGATCTCCTCTAGAGCAGTGATGTTTTGGGACTGTCACTGGGCAACACAGAATTTCAATTCCCTACAAAGGTTTTCTATGAGGTTGAGATCTGTAGACGGGCTAGGCCACTCCAGGACCGTGAAATGTTTCTTACAAAGTCACTCCTGCGTTGCCTGGGCGGTGTGTTTGGGATCATTGTCATGACACATTTCAATTTCAATGCCCTTGCTGGTGGAAGGAGGTTTTCACTCAAAATCTCAAGATACATTGCCCCATTAATTCTTTCCTTTACCCCCCCCCCTCTTTCCTTCTTCCTTACGTGAAGCTGTCATTATATCCCCTTTTCTATGTCTTATGTATGATATGTTGTTTACCTGTACGTTGTGAAATTTTTTTTCAATAAAACTTATAATTCAAAAAAAAAATTCTTTCCAGTCATCTGGGTCACTTTGGAGGAAAACAGCCCCAAAGCATAATGTTTACAACCCCATCTTCACAATAGGTATGGTGTTCTTTGGATGAAACTCAGCATTCTTTCTCCTCCTGCAAAACGAGTTGAGTTATAACCAAAAAGTTTTAATTTGGCTTCATCTGACCATATGACATTCTCCTGATCCTCTTCTGGATCATCCAAATGCTCTCTAGCAAATTTCAGATGACCCGGACATGTACTGGCTTAAACCGACAGACATGTCTGGCACTGCAGGCAGCTTAGTGTGTTATTAATGGTAGCCTTTGCAACTTTGGTCCCAGCTCTCTGAGGGTCATTCACTCGGCCCCCCCATGTGGTTCTGGGATTTTTGCTCACCATTCTTGTGATCATTTTGACATCACTTGGTGAGAGCTTGCGTTTTGTTTCTGGTGTCCTTTGACAGCTCTTTGGTCTTGACCATTGTAAAGTGTGGAGTGTGACTGTTTGAGGTTTTGGACAGGTGTCTTTTATACTGATGACAAGTTCAAACAGCACCATTAATACAGGTAACAAGTGGAGGACAGAGGATCCTGAAGAAGTTACAGGTCTGTAAGAGCCAGAAATCTTGTTTGTAGGTGACCAAATACTTATTTTACCAAGGAATTTACCAATTAGTTCATTAGAAATCCTACAATGTGAGTTTCTGAATTTTTCCCCCATTCTATCTCTTATAGTTGAGGTGTACCTATGATGAAAATTACAGACCTCTCTCATCTTTAAGTGGGGGAACTTGCACAATTGGAGGCTGACTAAATACTTTTTTGCTGTACCCACTGTATGAGTGAATTGCTCATGAAATTATAATTGCTAACCGTTTCCATAAATGTTTTGCATCATATATGACTGCCTTCTATGAGCTATCCCTAAGGTGTGCATGTGACCACAGTTCAATCTATAGAGCTACTGTATATAGATGCACACAGTTTCGGCTGGATCTACACTACAGATGGTCACGTTGGCGTGACTTCTTCATGGCACCCCTGCGTGGAATAACATTTACATGACTGGCATGTGTCAGTGTGACACAGATAGGCCCACCACGCCCAGCGGGTGCATTGCATTTGGTGCAACATGCCACGATGCAGGTAATAACATGCCAGTGTAGACTGGAACATTATTTCCCATAGGGGAAAGCTTTAAAAAACTTAGCCTTATATACATTTTCTGAGGCATTGCAGATAAATATTAGCCTTGTTTTACATAACCAGACATAGCTCCTTAACTAGGCATTTGCCTTTTCCTTTGGATCATTTGCTTTGTACAGAGAGATTGTGGGGACTAATGTATGGGCTGAATTGACCTAAGATAAAATCCTTGCACATGCATAATTCTGTTTCTCAATAAATTAATAAAAAAATATATTTTCAGCATATATTATCTGTAATAAGTATGGATGTATACCAGTATGACATCACACTGTCTACTGCCTTGTTAGTAAAGGAGACGTGGTAACAAGGCTGGAAGCTCCCCAGCCACCTCTTATACAGCGGAACATGTCAGTTATCCATGCTTAAATCACCAGAAGATGTACAGTAAGTGGTAAAAAGCACACAAATACAAACGCAGAAGAGCTTTTTCAGGCAAACACATTACATTTTATTAAACATTGTGGCAAGAATTAAAGTGCAATAATCCAGATCAACACAAACGACACCAGATACTATTGGCCTTACTATACTTAATTGCTATAGCCAACCATTTTATATTTATACTTTTATATATATAAGTGATTAACAATCCAATGATATGTAAGATTACATGAGATTTTAGGCCTTACTGGACGCCTCATTTTTAAGGAGGCAATTACACCAAAATATGGCTAGAATGATATAAGGTCTAGGTTGCAAAAACTACAGGTAGGAAGAAGATGGTGCGTTCACTAGTGTTGAGCTCGAATATATTTGAGAAATATCGGCTATTCGAGAATTCGCAATCTCCAATATTCATGATTATGCACCGAGAAGCTTTACGGCCATGCATTTTGAATATATATTCACAATGCCAAAACATATATATAGCATGTTACCATTTATTTTGAAGGTAATTATATCTTATTTATATATTCACAAATATTCAAAATTCTGAATATCGAATTGTTTGCAAAATATTGAAAATTCAAATATTGCCTATGCCACTCATCACTAGCGTTCACATGCAAATATAGCTTTTCCATCAACTAGATGCCCACGAGAAGAGCTGCAGCTTGTAAGACATAATATTAGGTGTCCCTTGGATGCTTGATATGGATTACCTGGGGGCCCACACCCTGTGTGATTGAAGAGGAAGATCACCTTTCAACACAATACCCTCACAGATCAGAAATATTGTGAAATCCTTTTTTAAGGAAATTGTTAAGCATTGCAAAATTACTACGTGTATACACATAGACTCCTTTTCAAAAATACAGAATGCTATTGTTTTATTGAAATTTGCTTTAACACTAATTACTGGTTAAAGGGTGTGCACACTTATGAAAACACCTTTTTGAATTTGTTTGTTGTGCAGTTGAGTTGTACAGGTTATAGGTCACATTATGATGGGAAATGTTTAGACAATATTTATTCTAGTCTCCTTGTTTATATTAAGACGCACCGTAATATAAGACTCACCCATTTATACAGCTGTACACAGAGGTGCATGCTCTCTCATTTAGAAATTATGTCAGCTCCCCAGTCACTTGCCTTGTGTCTGGCTGGCTATGCAATTGGCACCGAGCTTGAGTTACAGGCCGTGGAGAGGAAGAGGATAAGCAGAATTTGTCACAGGTGACCCACCATGCCACAGACAAGCATAAACCAGGGCGCTAATTCTAAGAAGCCCCCCAGTATTCACCCTTCAAGGAATGATGGGGTTGCCGTCCCTAGTTACACCTAGATTTCTTAAGTGCATGGTCAGGTGGTCTGATTGGACAGGTGTGTGATAAGGAGTGCTAATCAGGTATTGCCCAGAAGAGGGAGCAGGAGCCACATCATGTGCCACAATCTCTACCACCAGCAGAGGGAGCTTGAAAGATCCTGGTCCTCTGAGGTTTGGGAAGTGACACAGAACTGGTAGAGGGCGTCGCTGCAGTCACAGATCATGACAGCGTGGGGGACTCTGCAATCTATGACACTATGACAGCTTACCCACCTCCTGGAAGTTAAGCAAGGCTGGTAACAGGTAGCTCCATGCCATTAGTTTAGCGCAGTGCTTGGCCTGCTGGTGGGCAGACAGCCACTGCCAAATAGTCTTTTGCCCATGTGTGGTCATGACTATGATCTATAAGATGCACACAGATTTTCACTAAAATTTTTTGGAAAAAAGAGGGACTTATAAAAATATAGTATTCAGTCCGAAGAATGGGGTATAGGGGAAATTAGGGAAGTCCCTGTACCTGACTAAATCCATATAGCTAGTGGGCAATGTCCCATTCTGGTTTATATTCATTGCAGAGCCACACTATCGCAGAGCCAGATTTTAGCCCAGAGTGAAGTTTAAAAGTCATGGACCATTTGTCAATTTCCCTAGCACTGAAAAGATTACAGAAGTAAATTTTACTTCCAGAGTGATGGTGTGTTTCTAAACTCTCCGGCATTTCAGCACGCTGAACCTGTAATAAGCTAACCTGTACTGAGCTTTAATTTCCCTAAACCACTCAGGGCAAAACCTGTTTAGAAGACTCTTGGCAGCTTAAACTAGGAAAAGTGTAGAAAAGGAAAACACATTGGTTGAAGCGATGTTATTTCATTTAGAAATGTTTCACTGTGTTTTACATTACTCTTTGCCTATAGTGCTCTAATTTTCTAAGCACTTTATTAAATATAGGTAAAATATGGATTAAGTAATCTACAAATAGACAACATGGATATGACAGCAATACGGACAACATGCCAAACGTGACATTACACAACAGATCCTCAAGGAAATGTCAGCAATTAACAAAGATAAACCAGCAATTAGAGCAACCGCCCGTAAATAGAGATGGTCGAATTTTTTTTCAAAAATTCGACCATTTCGCCGGTTTCGACTTAATTACAAAGCTCCTGAGCATGGTATCATCACCAAACTTGCTAGGGATGTAGAGAAGGGTTGGGGGTATACTACAAAAAAGAAAGTATGTCTGTAACACAAATAGTTTTTTCACAAATTAAGTTCAAAGTCAAGTAAAAAATTCGAAAATCGGAATTTCGACTTTAACTTTGAACTTCATTTATGCAAAAACTACATGTGTTAGAGAAAAACTTATTTTTTTCAAATGTTTCCCCAACCCTCTCTACATCTCCAGCAAGTTTGGTGATGATACCATTTTCAGGGGCTTTGCAATAAGCTCACAAAGTTTGCAAGTCGAAAAATTCGACCATCTCTACCCGTAAACAGCAGGCCGGGAAGTGACCGTGTAAACCTAGCCTAAAGCCCCCTATACACACATAGATCTGCGGACAATTTTGCGGCTAATCTATTAGCGTGCGCAACAATCGGCTGCAAAATCGCCCATGGATTGTCGCTGCCCATCTGGAGCGATCCATGTGGCTCAAAAACGCAATAGGCCACAGAACGGACGTGTCCATTTTTCTCTGGCCAATTGCATTACTTTGGATAGGAACAAGGGTCGATTGTGGGTAGACCGCACAGGAATCTACCATGTATGGGGACCTTAAGCCAGCCATCAAATAGGAGGGAGGGGACGATAAACTTACCTGAGCCGGAAGTGACATCACAGACTGTCACTTACTGTATTTCCCTGCTTGTCAGGGCCCCTTATCCTGGCATTGTTTAGAACTATAACCTATGACTCATTTTTTACTTCTCACTGTTTACCTGCCTTTTGTTATGTATTACTGATTTTATATGTACTTATGTCAATTATGGATGATAGCTATGCCATGCTGTGGTTTCTTATCATGATTTTACAATAAATGTACCTGTATGCTTCAATTTTACCACCTATTTTACTAGTATTCACACTGATTATGACTGTTGGCCATTAAAGTCCCCTAGCCCCTGAGTTCACTCGGGGGGAATCTTTTTACTGCTAATGGTTGCTTATTTGCACCATCTGTAGTCCTCCTTACATTTATGTTTGGGATGTCGGCCACTAGAAAAATGCTAAATTTATATAGACTGTATTTGAAATGGCATCAATGTTCCATATACTGGATGTGACACTCCATGACGTCACTTCCTGTAGGTTTCCCCTTCTAAGATAAGGGAAAACTTGACAGGTATTCTTTTGATTAGTGTATTCAATGTGTCACATAACCACATATGCTCCAATATACAGTGCACAGGCCAAGATGGGATTAGGCCTCTAAGGACATGTGGAATATTTTGTAATTGATGTGTTTTCAATAATTAACATGTAATAGTAAACCATTTACTTTGTGTGGTGTGGTTGCTGTTACCAGGCTGGCCAACCCTGATTGTCTCTTTGCAGGATGGTTTTTGTTGCAGCATCTAACAGTCAGGAATGTGTGGGGGGCAGGTAGGATGGAATATTACATGGTAATCCATATATATTTTAGAAAATTTTACCATTTACCAAAAATAAGAACTAATGAGACCGCCAGGGGGTTAAAGTAAACACTGTGTTTGAAGAACTCTTTAAGGTACACTGGCTACACTTAAACCAAACAAAATCTTCTCTTTCTCTTTGTATCTATTTCTCAATACACTATCTTGAGTTGCGTACAACTTCATAATAATTGCAACAGTATTCAGTTCATTTGGAAAAAAATAGAATCATAAAAAGAGAAAGTCTCTTTTACGTCGCCTAAACATTTGATAAAAACCAGTCTGCGGTCCTTGAGATGAATAATGTCATTGATAAATTCCCTCTGCAGATGTGTCATCTTCTGCTGCTGTGGATGGATGGGGGACCAGGATGAGTTATCCTCCTACAGACAAGAAACCTTTGTGATCTTTCCATATTAAATGGCTTTAGGTTTGCTGTATGTGCTGCGTATATGACAGCTTGTTTCATGTCAGCTCCCATATTATGCCTTCTAGACTGGGCCAGAGATATTTTGATGGGGATTATGTATGGTTTCTGGCAAATGCCTTTCTATTACTCACCCTGCTGTGATTGCACTGAAAGAACCATTGCTCTTTGCATCGCTTCTCGGTGAGATGTATGCAGGGTGATCTGTCAGTCAGCTCCTGGCCTGCTCTGCACACAGCCTCAGTAATGTAAATGTTTTAACCTCACTTAGCTTTGTAGAGTAAGGGAGTTTATTCAGTTGTGAAAAAGTCCAGAAATGGATTTTCGTGGCATACAGAGATGTTTAAAATTTCAGACAGATCTCAGTAAAGCAAACCTATGCATACTTATAAGATATCTCTAGGATAGCCCAACTTTTCTTTTCCTCTGTAGCATTTAACCTAACCCACCACCACCATCACCACCATATACAATGTTACCGTTTATAAAAAAAATCAATAAACTGTTCAGTATTGCTATACATAACGGATTCTTCCATAGGAAAATGTGCCAACACCTTCATAGATATTCTTTTAAATTGTTATCTTATATGACTCAGTTGTTCAAAGACAAATGGCTTGTTTCCCCACTGCAATGTTCTGGCTGCACGGCATGGATGCATAACGCAGACTCGTCCATGCCACCCAGCTAGCAGATTGTCTACTGTTTGCCCATGATTTGATAGCAGATCACACAGGGTTTAGGGCACATTACTGCTGATTTGGTCATTATAAGCCCTTTTCATTGAAAACAATGCACAAGTTGACACTGTCCAATTCATCCAACGTATTTTTTAACCCGCATTGTATGCATGTTGGTAGGAGGGGTAATCCTGGTAATAGCATGTGTTGGGCACATTTCCTGTCTTCCATTATTCTTCTGTTTTTTTTTTACTTTGATGAATTCCTTTGTTTTCAGTTTTCATGTCAGGTCTGGTCATGTAAAAGGGCATTGGAAGGGACCGTCGTAGGTATGGAGTCCCACCCTTTGTTAAAAGGAATTACATGATAGTATTTCTTTTAATATTCCTGCAATGATGGGTGGTGTAGTGCTGTGGGAAGGTGGGTTGTGTATTAAATGTAAAATGTATGGGTTACCAGGTTTAGGAATGGGAAGGGTTAACTGTGCTTGGCTGAAAAATGAAAGGGAGATGTAATATGATCTGTTGCTGGGCAAGACAGGTGCAGGATGAGTCACTGTTTTGAATACTGAAAAGGTCACAACATTTTCAATGTTATGTAAACATGACATAATATTTGTGAGTAGTCAGCTAGTGGGGCAGAGGTATTATAAGGCCCAAACTAGGGAGGAGCTTGGTCTTCATCAGGAGGAGAGAACAGTGAGTGGTGCTCTGTTCGATCCTGTGGAAGGTAGGCCATACAGGCCTGCAGATCCGGAGACCCTGAGCGTGCAGGGATTTGAGTAAAGACATCTCCCCTGTCCCCCGGCTGGGGGCAAGGGCACCCCTAGCCAAAAGTGTCATCTGGTTGGAGTGGCTGATACCCACTTTCCTACACTAATATAAACAGATAGGCAGTCTTAGGTCTCCTAGGATAGTTGATGAATACTTTAACCATTTTTAGTGGTATTCCCGGGTTTGGTCCAGACTTCGGTATCTGCTTCAGTAAGTTGGTATATTTAAATTGTCTCAGAGTCGGTGCAACTTCAGACCTATGTATGTTCTGTTTTTATGATTGTTATATAGGATATTTTGTTATTTATGTTGCTAATGGCTTCTTGGTCATAAAAAAAACCTAATGGGTGTAAGTCTGAAAATATTCAAATTAGGTTCTTGAGAGTGAAAAATGTTAAACCACTCAGACAAAAAGGACAGCTAACTTGTATACTCTAGCCAAACACTTTTATCACCCACAGTCATGTTTCATTTAAGGTAAACCGATTAGATTTATTTGACGTTTGATTGATGACAGTAAAATTCCATTATTAAATAGAAATCTATGTACCCTCACATCCACACTTCTGTATGATCAATGGTTCTCAACACAGGATTATTCCCTACAGAAGGAAATTGGAGAAAGAATTTTAGGACAGCTCAGTTTCTTGAAAAACAGATTTTTTTCCTAATATTCTCTCATTCTATGAAGCTATTATTGTCATAGAAACCAGATTGGAACTTACCTCTGAAACCTTCAGCACAATGAGATGAGATCATGAAGAACAAGCTAAAATAAGATAAAAATGTTTCAAACACAAGTACTTGCTCTGAGCCTTATCTAAAAGGAGGCAGCTACACATGCACCCGCCCAAATGTTTTCAGTTTGTTATTGTAAGATTTCTTGCTTGATTTCATATGTGTTTGCATTCAAGTTCGGAATTGTTTAATGTAAGGTCTCTGTAAGGGCTGATGAACAGGAATTTTCAGTTGGCGTGTTAAATATAGATATATTGTGACAGACCGAATGTCTGTCATTGTGTAAATGTATCATATCCAGCAGTAAAATGGTCTGATGGTGTATCCTGGAAAGAGTCCAAGACAGTGTTGGAGAGCCACAGTAGGTTGCTGTCCAGTTTTTGGTTACTAGAATTTGGGTGGGCCTTCCCATTCTACCAAAATACACCTGCAGCACAATGCCGGAAAATTTTGGAGTGAATGGAAGCGTACGACACGTACAACCAGTATTGTACTGTACAATGTACCTACAACACTATTTAAGCCAGAATTGGTATTTACCCTCCGATAATTATATGTGCTAACATCCAAACAAATGTACATACAAAAAATAAAGGAAGAGGGGGAGGTGGAGGGTACAACACACACTTTTCTCCCACCCGCCATGGTGAAGGCTGAAACTCCAGGACTTTTAAGGCATTCATTTAGGACTGTTTCTAAGACAATATTAGAAAGGTATTTGGTACAAATATATCCTAAAGCACAATGTTTGCAGCGACAATGCTGACTCTACCCTTGAACCACCTGCCAACAATACTCTTAATACTGAGATCTCTAATCAATACATGCCTGTGCCATTCCAAACTCACCATACAGATGTACCCACACAACAAGATATATTTTCTACAGTTAACATGGTGACCTCCAGTGACAAGCCACAGTTCAGACTACAGCCACCAGATGCCACACAGACTAAACCACAGCTCAATGGCTTTGCAACATCATTTTATCCTGGTACACCTCACCTTTACACGCCTCAGAACTTACACAACCAAGGGGTTCCACAAGTTACTTTGGCAGCAAAGAGTGAGAAATCAGACCTGTCTGACTTCGCCAGATATATGATATGCTGTGAGCTCATTAACATCAGTCTCTCAAGGTTTGATGACTGTCCAGAGAACTACAGGGCCTGGAGATCGACCTTCAAAACTGCAATTGCTGATCTCAACCTCACTGCCAAGGAGGAACTTGATCTGCTGATAAAGTGGCTAGGACCAGAATCCACAGAACGTGTTAAGAGACTGAGAGCAGTACATGTGGACCATCCAGATGCAGGACTTACAGCTGCATGGGCAAGACTTGAACAAACCTATGGCAGCTCTGAAGCCATAGAAAGTGCCTTATTCAAAAGACTGCAAAACTTTCCAAAAATAGCTCCAAGAACTCAGTGACCTGCTAATGGAGCTAGAGTTGGCAAAGGCAGACCCTCGCCTGACAGGACTGAGTTATTTGGACACTGCTCATGGTGTGAACCCAGTAGTGTTGAAACTGCCAACTAACCTTCAAGAGAGATGGGCAATACAGGGATCAAACTACAAAAGAAAATGCAATGTTTCCTTTCCTCCATTCTCTTACTTTTGCAGGTTCGTCAGTGATCAAGCCTGGATAAGGAATGATCCCAGCTTCAGCCTGAGTGAACCTATCCTGCCAGTCTCGTCATCGACAAGGTATGACAATCCTACAACAAAACATAGAGACTTAAGGGGAACAATATCTGTTAAAAAGACAGACATTCCACTTGCCAAATTCTCTCATACTGATGAGACAGCTCCTGCTGGCAGAGATAAAGATCTCAAATGTCAGTGCCCTATATAAAAACCTCATGCTCTTAGCATGTGCCGTGGACTAAGAGGAAGCTCCTTGCAGCAGCACAAGGAATATCTTCAGAAAATGGGGATATGCTACAGGTGCTGTTCTTCCTTTAACCCCTTTGCTAAAGACTGTAAAGTTGCCATTAAGTGTATAGACTGCAGTAGTGACAAACATGTTACGTCTATGCACCCTACTAAGAGTACACAGCATCCAGCTACTTCCACCCCTGCACTAGGCCATGCCCGAGCAACCAAGCCACAGCGGGGAGCAACAAAGTCATGCTTCAGCCACAACAACTGTATCTTCCTCCTGCACTGAAGTATGTGGCGAGGGATTCAGTCCAAAATGCTGTGCCAAGGCATCTCATGTCAAGATCTACCCAGAGGGCCAACCAGAGAAAGCTACCAGGATGTATGCTATAATAGATGAGCAAAGCAATAGATCCCTGGCCAAACCCAAATTCTTCAAGATCTTTGATATACAGGGGCAAGCTACACCATACACCCTCAACACCTGCTCTGGTCGTGTAGAGACTTTTGACAGAAAGGCTAACGAATATGTGGTCTCACCTATAAAAGGAAACACGCCTATACTCAATGCTGATTGAATGTGACCAGTTACCTGACAACAGGGAAGAAATCCCTACTCCAGAAGCTGCATACTACCATCCCCACCTAAGACACTTAGCTGATCAGATTCCTCCAATGGACATGATGTTTGCTTGGACAAGATGTGTAAACCATCCGATGTCAACTCCTTTAAAACTCATGTACTGAGGAATGGGCTAACATCATACTTCAGACCATGCCCTCACCACTATGAAGTAAAGGAGAAGCCTACTAACATAATCAAGGAACCTGATGTCACTACTATCCTCTGTGAAGACAACTTAGGAAGCTCACTGTTTTGTACCACACAAGACGACAACAAAATTGCTTTGTCAGTTGAGGACAGAGAATTTGTCAAAATAATGGATACTGAACTCTTCAAAAATTACGCGCTACCAGAGTCAAGCTTCCTAATAACCGTGACCAGGCCTTATCCAGATTCATCTCATTGCAAAGAACACTAAAGAACAAGCCTGAGATGAAGGATCATTTTGTTGCCTTTATGAAAAGGATATTCGACAATGATCATGCTGAGCCAGCTCCACCTTTGCAAGAACACGAGGAGTGCTGGTACCTGCCTTTCTTTGGAGTTTATCATCCACGAAAGCCCAAGAAAATCAGGGTAGTGTTTGACTCCATTGCCAAGTGTGAAGGTGTCTCTCTGAATGATGTTCTCCTTACTGGTCCAAATCTAACCAACAACCTAGTAGGAGTACTTCTGAGGTTCAGAAAAGAGCCAGTCGCCATTACAGCTGACATTGAACAAATGTTCCATTGCTTTATTGTGAGAGAAGACCATAGGAAGTTCCTAAGGTTTCTGTTGCACCGTGACAATGACATTAATAATGAAGTTATTGAATATCGCATGAAAGTGCATGTCTTTGGTAACAGTCCCTCACCTGCTGTTGCAACATATGGCCTACGAAGGACTGCTCTTGATAGTGAAAAGGTTTATGGAACTGATGCTCGTCACTTTGTTGAAAGAGACTTTTATGTGGACGATGGACTCAAATCCTTACCCACAGACAAAGAAGCCATCAACCTGCTCCAAAGGACTCAAGTTATGCTTTCCAAGGCCAACCTTCGACTCCACAAGATCGCCTCAAACAGTTCTGCTGTCATGAAAGCTTTCCAGCTTTTCATGCCACAGAATTCAGAGACTTAAATCTGGGAATTGACAAACCACCAGTACAGAGAAGTCTTGGTTTACAGTGGAACTTTGCAAAAGACTCATTTGGCTTTCAAGTAAACCCTGCTGACAAACCATTTATCAAGCGTGGTGTCCTTTCAGTAGTGAACAGCCTATATGATACGCTAGGATTCGTAGCTCCCATCACCATACATGGCAAATCCTTACTGAGACAGCTATCAGAGACTACTAAAGACTGGGACACTTCACTTCCAATGGAGAAACAACCAAAATGGGAATACTGGAAACAGTCTTTACATGCCTTAGATGGAATACAAATACCACGATGCTACCTCAGTTACTCTTGCTGCCAGTCAAAGAAAGGAGATTCACATCTTCTCTGATGCATCTAATGAGGCCATAGCAGCTGTCGCCTACCTAAAAGTAAGAGTCTCTTTCAATCAAACTAATGTTGGGTTCCTGTTTAGCAAAGCTAAGTTAAGTTAGCCCCTAAGCCTGAGCTGACAATTCATAGGCTTGAACTTTGTGGGACTGTTTTAGCTGTAGAAATTGCAGATTTCATACTGCGTGAGCTAGACGTTCAAATAGATAATGTCAAATTCTACACAGACAGCAAAGTCGTTCTGGGTTACATATACAACCAGACCAAGCGCTTCTACGTCTATGTCAGCAATAGAGTAGAAAGGATAAGGAAGTCCTCTAAACCTGAACAATGGCATTATGTTCCACCTGGGGATTTTACAGCAGCAAACGTGTATCACAGCCAATGGAAACGAGTACAACATCTAGCCAACTTTTTCTGGAATCGCTGGAAGAAAGAATACCTGACTCTTCTTCAAGGACGAAGAAAATGGCAACATCTCAAGCCTAATCTACAGGTTGGAGACCTTGTTTTACTAAAAGACCAGCAAGCTGAAAGAATTGACTGGCCCATGGGTCTCATCACAAAAAGCATTTCTAGTGGTGACGGCAATGTTCACAAGGTTGAGGTAAAGGTCACAAGACAATGTACTGTAAAGACTTTCACCAGCCCGATTACAGAACTTGTGCTTCCCTTGCCTTTTGGGAACTGAACTTTATTTAATCTTCATCTGAGCCAAGGACTGTACGGCTGCTCCAACACTGATTCGCCAAAGATTTGTTATTGTTTCATTATATGCATGCTTGTTCTCTTTTTGTCTTTCAGGTTTCAAAACATTTTCAGCAAATTGCACTGTTGTTTATTTGCATTTACATAATCTTCATTATGTTTATTAAAAATAGTATAGTGGTATTTTCCAATACCAGACGGGGAGTGTGCTGCCTCCAGCAGTTATATAGCAATATCATTGCTGTGTTTTTTCTATGCGTGTTAGTAATGTTAGTAGTTAAGGTTATGCTGCCACCTATTAAGAATTGCCTGCTATTACATCTATCTGTGATTTACCTTATGAAATGTGATGTAACTTCCTCCTTCCTCACTGTGAGCTTCCTGCTACCATTAGAGCAGACACACATCTGGGCTAGGAAGGAATACTCTTTTTGACCTCCTGAAGTAACTGCATTCATAAATGAAAGTTACCCAATCTGTTGTACCTATGGATGTTTACAGCTTTCAATAAACTCGATGAAAAATTAGTCCAGCTATCTGACAAAGATTGTCTACAGTGATTGTCTCTGCATACAGGCCAGGCATAGAGGCCTCAGGAAGGGAAACAGCTATTGGAGTCAGAATATGCCTACAATACTATTTAAGCCAGAATTGGTATTCACCCTCCGATAATTATATGTGCTAACATCCAAACAAATGTCCATACAAAAAATAAAGGAAGAGGGGGAGGTGGAGGGGACAACCCACACTTTTCTCCCACCCGCCATGGTGAAGGCTGAAACTCCAGTACTTTTAAGGCATTAATTTACGACTGTTTCTAAGACAATATTAGAAAGGTATTTGGTACAAAGCAATGCACAGTTATTGTCACAGTTCAATTTATTAAAAAATAAAACATAAAATAATTTTCAATCGCACTTAACTTCCTGGGTGATGAAAAATGGCGGGAAAAGCTGCTTCCCGGGAATCAGTGTATAGTGTCCTCCTTGTTCACTACACTATGGTGTATGCGGGGAAAAGCAGCATCCCCTCCATTAATATGGAGGTCTATGCACCGCTCCCCGCCCCCTTCGGCGTCACGGATGATGCCAAAGACATGTGAGCCTGCAGCTATGCAGAAATGCTGCAGGCTCATGGAGAGCTGGCAATCAAACTGTGCCCATACTGGCATCAGGCATAATGCCCAGGAGGTTAACTTTGCATAAGCATACACATGGACACTAAAACATTAGTATTTTTCAACACATTTTGCATTCTTGCTTCCTCACAAGATCTAATTATTCATTATTAGTTAAAAATCTATCAAAAGAAATATAATCAATCTTTTTTCAAGTTAGGTTATAGATATAATTTTATATTTGTGCATATATGCATACTCACTCTTTTAAAGTGTAATTTGTATCAGTGTGACAGGTTAAGTGCCTCCCTCAACAAAATGGGGTACCAGGGATAAACAAAGGACCATCCAGTTGTCAGCCCTCTGTAAGCCCTGGGGGGATTGCAGCGCCCTCGGGGTCCCCTGTGTGGTTAATGGGGTTCCCGGGCATCACAGCTTCACCCCCAGGATTGGTACTTGCCTGTTGTGGGGTTCAACTCTGCCATGGGGAACCCCGAGTGCTGGGACGGCTCTGCACGCAGCCGGCGTGCAGAGCAATGGCGGCCGCTAGGTAGCGCATGTGCGCATGCGCGCGCCGGCGCTAATTGGCGCGCGTGCGCATGAGTGCGCGCAATTTATAGGTGTACAAACCCCTCCTCTCTGCAATCACTTCCTGCAGAGGGGTGGGGTGCTTAATCAAGGCTGGGCTATATAAGCCCCAGATCAGCAGTAAGCAGATGCTGTTGAATTGCAGTTAAAGAGTGACCGTGTGTTAGATGAGATTCCCTTCCCTGTCTTCTGATCGATCTCCCGTGTACCGACCCCTGGCTTGTCTACTCGTTAACCCGACCTCTGGAATGCCGACACTAGCACGTTTACCGGTTAACCTCTCGATTGCTGCCTGCCCCGACCTTACGCTTGTCTGACTAATCTGACTTCTCCTTCCCTAGTGACCTCGGATTTGGACTTGACTATTCTCTCCTCGTGGAGACCTCTACATCGGGGTAGTATTACTCGCACCGCTTCCACTCGACGGGGTGCCGACCATAGAGGGAGACCTGTCCTGCCTGCCGCAGAAACACCACCGGTGCCCCCTCCAGGGACATCGGCCCATCTCCCATAAGGGGGGCTCTGGGTAGAAGACCAGGCTCTACGGACTAGACTCCTCCCTCTGTGGTCGGTTCCACTCAGCCACCTAGAACCCCGCGGAGAAGCTGACACCAGTGCACGCGAAGGATAGAGGAGGAAATAACAAGGGACCTTGGCAGGGTGTAGGGGGCCTGCAACCATGCCCCTGCAAACATAAATGTCAGAATAACTTAATGTTTTCCTTATTGTAGATGTGTCAACAAACATGTTAGCATGTGCAATAGATTTCTGTAAGTCTTTAGCTGACACTCTAGGATTCTTCTATACCTCATTAAGCATTCTGCGAAGTGCCGTTGCAGTCCTCTTTACATGATGACCACGCCTAGGGAGAGTAGCAACAGTGCTAAACTTTCACCATTAGTAGACAGCCTGTCTTACCATGGACACATAAATAGTGATGGCGCGAACACGGAATTTGATGTTCGCGAACGGCGAGCGCGAACTTCCGCAAAAGTTCGCGAACCCGGCGTCATTGACTTACTGGCAGGCGAATTTTAAAAACAAAGGGGACCCTTCGGCCACATATGTTGGGAAAGTTGTTTCAAGGGTCTAACACCGTGGTCAGGACATGACAGAGGGGGATCCATGGCAAACTCCCAAGAAAATTTTTTTTTCGCACAATAAATCCGCACAAAAGGAATTCTACAATGATAGTCAATGGGGTTTGAGCTGGAGAGCACTAACAACTTGTGGTAATGCCTGTGTGATTCCCCTGAAAACAACCTGTGAAATTCTGCTTTCCACGTTTGCCTACAGCTTAAAAGGTGACTTTTTAATTTTATGGAGGGCACTGGTGGAGATCGACAGTGTGGAACAACTGGTGGAGATGGTCAGTGTGGAGGACACTGGTGGAGATGAATACGTGGGAGGACACTGGTGGAGATGGAGAGTATGGAGGAAACTGGGAGGTGATGGTCAGTGATGGAAGACACTGGTGGTGATGGTCAGAGTGGAGATACTGGCTGGTGATGGTCAGTATGGCAGACACTGGTGGTGATGGTCAGTGTGGAGGACACTGGTGTTGAGGGTCATATGAGGGGCACTGGTGGAGTGATGGACAGTAGGCGGACACTGGTGGTGATGGCCAGTGTGTGAGGACACTGGTGGTGATGGTCAGTATGTGAGGACACTGGTGTAGATGGACAGTGTGGAAGCACTGGTGGAGATGGACATGTGGAGGACACGGGTGGTGATGGGGTCAGTGTGGAGGACACTGGTGGTGATGGTCAGTATGGGACACTGTGAGATGGACAGTGTGGATACCTGGTGGTGATGTCAGTAGGCGACACTGGTGGTGTGGGCAGTGGGAGGACCTGGGGGAGATGGACAGTGTGGAGGACTGGGGGAGAAGGAAGTGTGGAGGACACTGGTGGAGATGGACATAATGGAGGACCTTGGTGGTGATGGTCAGTTTGGAGGACACTGGTGGTGATGTCAGTGTGGAGACACTGGTGTGATGGTCAGTATGGCAGACACTGGTGGTGATGGTCAGTGTGGAGGACACTGGTGGTGATGGGTCATATGGAGGGCACTGGATGGAGATGACAGTATGCGGACAACTGGTGGTGATGGTCAGTTGTGGAGGACACTGGTGGTGTGGTCAGTATGGAGACACTGGTGGAGATGGACCGTGTGGAAGACACTGTGGGATGGACACTGGGATGACCCTGGTGTGATGGTCAGTGGTGGAGGACACTGGTGGTGATGGTCAGTATGGAGTAAACTGTGGAAGAGGCAGTGTGGGGACACTGGTGGTGATGGTCAGTATGGCAGACACTGGTTGTGGTATGGTCAGTGTGGGGACCCTGGGGAGATGGACAGTGTGGAGGACACTGGGGGAGAAGGACAGTGTGGAGGACCTGGTGGATGACAGTAGGGGACACTGGTGGTGATGGTCATTTGGAGACACTGGTGGTGATGGTCAGTGGGAGGCTCTGGTGGTTGATGGTCAGTATGGCAACACTGGTGTGATGGTCCAGTGTGGAAGGACCTGGGGATGGTCAGTTGGGGACCTGGGGGAGATGGTCAGTATGGAGACACGGTGGTGATGGTCAGTTGGAGACACTGGTGTGATGGTCAGTATGGTACACACTGGGTGATGTCAGTTTGGAGACACTGTGTGATGGTCAGTTTGAGGACACTGTGGATTGCAGTGTGGAGACACTGGGTGAAGGTCCTTTTGGAGACACTGGTGGTGTGGTCATTTGGAGGACACTGGTGTGTGACAGTGTGGAGGACCTGGTTGATGGTCAATGGGCGACACTGTGTGATGGCATTGGAGGACACTGGTGTGATGGTCAGTTGGAGGCACTGGGGTGTGGTCAGTTTGGCGGACACTGTGTGATGGTATTTGGAGGACACTGGGGGAGATGTAAGTGTGGAGACACATGATGGTGAGGTCATTAATGATAGAACAGGTGGTGATGTCAGTATGGCAGACCCCATGGTGATGGTCATTGGAGGACACTCTGGGAGTGGAGTTGGTAGGACAGTGTGGGGATGGCTCATGGAGACACGGTGGTGATGTCATTTGGAGGACACTCAGTGTGAATATTGTGGAGGAACCTGGTGGTGATGTCATTGGGAACACTGGTGGTGATGTCATTGAGGAATGGGGGATGGTCAGTGTGAGGACACTGGGGGAGAATTGACCAAGGTGGGAGGACACTGGTGGATAGGACAGTATGAGAGGTCACTGGTTGGTGATGGTCAGTTTTGGGGCACTGGTTGTGATGGTCACGTGTGGAGACACTGGTGGTGATGGTCAGTAATGGAGGACCCTGTGGTGATGGTCTAATGGGAGTACCACTTGTGTAGATGAACAGTGTGGGGGACCTGTTGGAGATGGAGAGTAATGGGAGGACACACTGTGGTGATGGTCAGTGGTGGAGGACACTGGTGGTGATTGGTCGTGTGAGGATACTTGTGGTGAGGTCATTATGGCCGACACTGGTGGTGATGGTCAGTGTGGAGGACACGGTCTTGATGGTCAATTATGGAGGGCACTGGGGAGATGAAGTTTGCGGACACTGGTGTGATGGTCGTGTGAGGACACTGGTGAGCTGGACAGTGTGGAAAGACACTGGTGCGATGGACAAGTGTGGCGGACACTGGTGGTGATGGTCAGTGTGGAGGACACTGTGTGATTCATGTATGGATGACACTGGGTAGGAGATGGACAGTGTGAGGACACTGGTGGTGTATGTCAGTATGGCAGACCTGGTGGGATTAGAGATTGGCCGAACTGTTCGCGCGAGAACATTCGGGCCGCGAACACGGCAATGTTTCGCCCGATCCTCCAGCCTGCGGACAGTACGGGTGTTCGACTCGGTACTGTTCCGAGGCCAGAAGAAATCCAAATTCTTCCTCCTGCAGGATCAGAACCTTGTGATCGTGCCGAGGATGAATCTTTTCATTACAGACCGGGCGTGCAGCCGGTCATTTTTTTTTTTTTTTTTTTTTTTTGTTTTTTTTTTTTTTTTTGTTTTTTTTTTTTTTTTTGATCAGTGAAAAAAACGTTGGCGCAGGAAGTGAAACTCAGTGACGTCACAATCCTGCCGGCCGTCTCGCAGGGAACTATGGCGTTCGCAGGTTGCGTACAAGGAACACGAGATGTGCCGGTGCACTGAACGTCACATCCGGTTTTATCCGATTCAAATTCCCCTTCCATTCCTCCGCCCGCTGAGGCGGAATTTGAATGTGTCCCCGAACAGGGGCGGGACGGGGGGGGGGGGGGGGGGGGCTGGGGGGACAGTATTGCGGGGATGTTTATAGGGGGTGGGTGGCGGGGGGGAGGGAGGGGGGATTTGGGGTCGTGGGGGGGGAGGGCGGCCGCGAGTGGGGGGGCGACCTGGCGGCTTGAGGGGGGGGGGGTGTTCGAGTGTTCTTGGGGGGGGGGGGGGGGGGGGGGGGGGGGGGGTGGGGGTGTTGGACAGACAAGCGAATTTATGGAACTCAATAGGCTGCAGGGTGTTCGCAGAGGACAATTGAGTAGAAAGGTGGAGAACAAGAATAAAAACAGAGATTTTTGTGGGGGCCCGCCAGGGAATTGCAGAGGACAGAAAAGTGGGGGGAAAGTGCGGGGTGTGGGAACGTGGGGTGTTGGACGGAAGGAACTGGAGTGACGATCCAGCTTCGGGTCGGAGAGACGAGGGGGGGATAACAGGATATTACAGGAATGATAATGGTGGATATGTAGGTGTAAGTTAAGTCTCGCCTGATGTTTGTTTCTCTGGTGTCAGTATAACATTGGTTTGATGGGTAGAGGGGTTGGGCTTTGCGGCAAGCGGTGAGTAAGTTAGCGGTAGGTGGAGGGATAGAAGAGGAAGTTGACTATGGTGGGGGGGTGATAAGGGGGTTGGAATGGGGGGGTATAGAAGGAAAATTGGAGGGATAAGGTAGAGGACGTAGAAAGGTGATGAGGAAGGTGAGGAGCTGGTGGAACGGTAAGGGGAGACGGTGCTTTAGAGGAAAGGAATCGCGGGTGTCCTATTAGTTCAGGCGGTGGCTTGCATTGGAGGTGATGTAGGAATATGTCTCTGGGTGGTTTTTGATATGCTGTGGCGTTTCTACTTAGGGTCTTTCTTGTAGTGAGAACGGGGATCAGATGTGTGTGCGGCGGGGGCGTTGGTGTAAACTGGTAATACTGCGAATTGGTCGATGGCTGTCCCTGTGTGTTTCTCTCCACCCCCATTTCTTTCTCCCTTTCCACGACCCCTTCTTTCTTTCGATTCCCAACTTTGGAGAATGGCTAGTAATGAGGACACGGGTGGGGATGGTCCATTTGGAGGACACTGGGGAGCTGTGGAGGACACTGGTGGGATGGTAGTCAGAGCGACCGGTGGTGTGGTCGTTGGAGGACATGGTGTGATGGTCAGTGTGAGGACACTGGTGGTGATGGTCGTGTGGCAGACATGGTGGTGATGGCAGTAGTGTGGAGGACACTGGTGGTGATGGTGGAGGACACGGTGGTGATGGTCAGTTGAGGACACTGGTGGGATGGTCGTTTGGAGGAACGTGGTGATGGTCAGTTGGAGGACACTGGTGGTGAGAACATGTGGAGGACACTGGTGTGAGGGTCAGTGTGGAGGACCTGGTGGTGATGGTCAGTATGCAGACTGCAGACATGGTGGTGATGGTCAGTATGGCAAGACATGGAGGTGTGGTCGTTGGAGACACTGGTGATGGTCAGTTGGAGGACACGGTGTGATGTCAGTTGGAGGACCTGGTGGTGATGGTCATTGGGAGACACTGGGGGAGATGGCAGGGGAGACACTGGGGAGATGTTATGGCAGACACTGGTGGTGGATGGTCGTGGGAGGCATGGTGTGATGGTCAGTATGGAGATGGCAGACATGGTGGTGATGGTCAGTAGGGTACACAATGGTGGTGATGGTCAGTTTGGGGGACACTGGTGGTGATGGTTCAGTTTGGAGGACATGTGGTGAGGTCATTGGAGACACGGTGAGGTCATTTTGAGGACACTGGTGGTGATGGTCAGTGTGGGGACTGGGGGAGATGGTCAGTATGGAGGACACGGTGTGAAGTCAATTGGAGGACACTGGTGGTGATGGTCAGTGTGGAAGACACTGGGGAGATGGTCAGGTGGAGGACACTGGGGAGATGTCAGTGTGGAGGACACTGGTGGTGATGTCGATGGCAGACAGATGTGATGTCAGTTGGAGGACACCGGTGGTGATGGTCAGTTTGGAGACACTGGTGGTGAGGTCGTGGGGACACTGGTGGTGATGGTCAGTTGGAGGACACTGGGGGTGATGGTCAGTTTGGAGGACACTGGTGGTGAGTCGTGTGGAGGACACTGGTGGTGATGGTCAGTGGGGGACACTGGGTGAGGTCAGTTGTAGGACACTGGTGGTATGGTCAGTTGGGGACACTGGTGGTGTGGCAGTGTGGAGGACACGGTGGTGATGGTCAGTTTGAGGAAAGGTGTGAGGTCATGTGGAACACTGGGGGGATGTCATGTGGAGGACACTGGGGTGGTCTATGCAGACACTGATGGGTGGTCATATGAAGCACAGGTTGATGGTCTATGCGACAAGAGTGATGGTCAGTTTGGAGGACAGGTGGTGATGGTCAGTTTGGAGGACACTGGTGTGATGGTCAGTATGGCAGACAGGTGTGATGGTCAGTTGGAGGACACTGGTGGGATGGTCAGTTTGGAGACACTGGTGGTGATGTCAGTGTGGAGGACACTGTGGTGAGGGCGTGTGGAGGACACTGGGGGGGGGCATGTGGAGGACACTGGGGAGATGGACAGTATGAGGACACTGGGGTGATGGTCAGTTGGAGGACATGGTGGTGATGTCAGTGTGGAGCACTGTTGATGTCAGTATGGGGACCTGGGGTGATGTTAGTGTGGAGGACACTGTGGTGATGGCAGTAGCAGACAGGGGTGATGGCAGTATGGCTGAACGGTGGTGATGGTCAGTATGGAGGCATGGTGTGATGTCGTGTGAGGCACTGGTGGGATGGTCATTGGCAGACACTGTGGTGATGGTCAGTATGGCAGACATGGTGGTGATGGCATTTGAGGACACTGGTGTGTGGTCAGTTTGGGACATGGTGGTGATGGTCAGTGTGAGGACACTGGGGGAATGTCGTGTGGGGACACTGGGGAGATGGTCAGATGAGACATGGTGTGATGGTCAGTGTGGAGGACACTGGTGGTGATGGTCAGTTTGGAGGACACTGGTGGTATGGTCGTGTGGAGGACACTGGGGGAGATGGTCAGTTGGATACACTGGGGGGAGTTAGGTAGACATGGTGGTGTGGTCTGTTGGACACAATGGTTGGTGATGGTCGTGGAGGACACTGGTGGTGATGGTCAGTGTGGAGGAACTGTGGTGTGGTCAGTTGGAGGACATGGTGGTGATGGTCAGTGTGGAGACATGGGGGAGATGTCAGGTGGAGGCACTGGGGAGATGTCGTTGGCAGACACTGGTGGTGATGGTCAGTGTGGAGGCACTGGTGGTGATGGTCCTTGGGGACTGGTGGTGATGGCCTGTGGAGGACACTGGGGGAGATGGCAGTGTGGAGGAACGGGAGAGTGTGGTCCGTATGGTAGGACCACTGGTGTGATGGTCTTTTTGAGGCTTTGGTGATGGTCAGTTTGGGGACATGGTGGTGATGTCAAGTGTGGAGCA
Organism: Ptychadena robeensis; assembly: GCA_036250615.1. NCBI lineage: Eukaryota > Metazoa > Chordata > Amphibia > Anura > Ptychadenidae > Ptychadena > Ptychadena robeensis. Next base: position 121,925,868 of record CM070034.1, read on the forward strand.
CTGGTGGTGATGGTCATTTGGAGCACTGGTGTGATGGTCATTGGGGACACTGGGGGATGGCAGTATGGAGGACAGGTGGTGATGTCAGATTGGAGGACACTGGTGGTGATGGTCAGTGTGGAGGACATGGGGAGATGGCCATGTGGATACACTGGTGTGATGGTCAGTATGGCAGACACTGATGGTGATGGCAGTTGGAGACACTGGTGGTGATGGTAATTGGAGGCACTGTGGTTATTGGCCGTTTGGAGGACACGGTGTGATGGTCAGTTGGAGGACACTGTGGTATGGTCAGTTTGGAGGACACTGGTGGTATGTCAGTGTGGAGGACATGTGGTGATGGTCAGGTGGCGGACATGTGGTGATGGTCTGGAGGACACTGGTGTGATGGTCATTGGAGGACATGGTGGATGGTCGTTGCAGAACACGGTGGTGATGGTCCGTGTGGAGGACATGGGGGAATGGTCGTTGGAGGACACGGGGAATGGTCCTGGCAACATGGTGGTGAGGTCAGTTGATGCCAGTGATGGCAGACCCGAGGTGATGTATTTTGGGCACTGGTGGGATGTCAGTTTGGGGGACAGGTGGTGATGGTCATTGGAGACACTGGTGGTGATGGTCAGTGTGGGAAACTGGTGTGATGGTCATTGTAGGACACGGTGGGAGGTCGGTGGAGGCATGGGGAAAGGTCAGTTGCAAACTGGTGGTGATGGTCAGTATGGCAGCACTGGTGGGATGGGCAGCAAGGGGTCTCGTACTGGCGGTTTCCCCCAGAGCCCCCTATGGGAGGAACAGGTCCTTGAGGGGCCTTTGTCTTTCTCGCACCAGTCACTATGTCTCGCAGAAGAACCTTACACACACCCCTCGTGGGGTTATGCCTATCCGAGGCAGTGGTCCCTATTTATGAGGAGATCCTCAAAACGAAGTAACCAAGGGTCGGCGGAGAGAATGTTCAGGACAGCCGGTCGTAGGCAGGCGGATAGCAGGATATCCAGTAACAAATCGGGGTCTTGGCAGGCGGCAAACATGAGAGTAGTCGGGATGTAGCAGAGGTCGAAGTAGACAATAGTCTTCACAAGCGTGTAACAAGCCGGGTCAGGAATCGCGAGTAGCACAAGGATCATAAACACAGACCAGAGGAACCAGGAAATAGACTGGATGAAGCATCGCAACTGTGACTGCTCCCACTGCTGCCTTATATGGAAGTGATTGGAAGCCCTCCCTACGGGCTGTGTGCCGCTGAGACGACTGAGAGTTACCCTTTGTAAACTCGCACCTATGCAGGTCTATGGAGAGACCTGGGTGGTAGAACTAGTTGCTCAGGCTTGACCTGCGCGAGAGCGCAGGACGCGAGGACTGCTGTGACTGTGTGGACGCGCAGGGCGAACCTGCCTTCTGGGGTACAGCGGTAGCCGGTTTTGCGTGGCACTATTGGCAGGCCTGGCACAATGTGGGCAGAGCAATGGAGAAGCAGTCTCAGGGATAACCGTGAGTGACGCTGGAGGCCGCGGTAACACTGTGAGTGACACCAGGTGCAGGCCGCGACGGGAGGGAAGCCCTGCGGAGCGGGGTGAATAGCCCCCCCTCAATGGCCGGCCGGCCGAATGGCCAAGACCAGTTTTGCCTGTTTGTGCGAGATGACATCGGGAGAATCAGGCGAGGCGGTCTGCACCCCATCCGCAGGCTCCCATGATGCCTCCTCCAAAACCATAACCCTTCCATTTACCAAGTATTGCAATGGAACGTCCTCGTAACCTAGATCTAGGATGCATGGCCTCATACTCCCCCTCCCCATCCCCCACTACAGGGGAGGAGTCGTCGCCACCCTGGAGATCGATCCCGGGACCACTTGGTTTCCAGAGCGCGAAGTTGAAGACTGGATGAAATGGCGGAGTGATGCGCAAGGCGGGCCGAACTGCCACCGGGTTTTAACCAGAGCCTCAACGGTGAACGGGCCGCCACAAATCGCGGCCCCAGCTTACCGAGAGGGAACAATGGATGGCAATGGAAATGACGACAACCAGACGAAATCACCCGACTCGAGAGTGGGGGGAATGACGCTGGACCGTCAGCGGAGCGTTGTAGCGCGTCCTGTGCCTTCATGAGGTGTTCAGGTGCCTGAGACGAGAACCGTCACGCGACTGGATGCGGTCCGCATCGTGCTGTACCAGTGGGGAGTCGCGAGGGCCCATGGCCAAGAAAGAGGGTCGATTATCCATACAACAAAAAGAATGGCGGGTGTTTGACGCATGCATGTGGATTGTTGTAAACAAATTTCAGCGACTGGAAGGAAGCATGCCCCAGGGGGGCGGTCCGTCCTGGGCGGCTGAGGAGAAACAACGGAGATATTGTTCTAAGGTCCTGATTTAACCTCGTTCCGTTTGGCCGTTGGCATTGAGGGTGGTGGACCCGAGGTTAGAGATGAAGTGCAACCAGAAGGCGGCGAACTCCTTCCTTGTCCCCTGGGTACCCCTGTCGGTCACGCACGTCATGGGGCATCCATGCAAACGACGATCCTCCGTAATAAATATCTGAAGCAGTGGCACGGAGGTCGGCAACCCAGGGAGAGGATGAAATGTGCCATCTTGGTGTACGATCTACGACCACCATTATTGCGTGGATGAGTCGAGGGAGGTGATCCACAATGAAATCCTCATGTGATGCGTCCAAGGAGAGTCCGTACAGGCAAAAAAAAGGTTGTAGGAGACCAAAGGGACGCCTCCTGGGGTCGTTGAGCGCGTGTACCAAGTGACACAACCTGCACATAATCAACGGCAGTCCTTGGTCATCTCTGGCCACCAAAATGTCGTGGCAGGAGAATCCAGGGCTTCTGATGGCCGAAGTGGCCTCCTGGGGGATTCCTGGCAGGAACTGAGTGCAGCCGAAACGTGCGGCAGGGTGGGTACAAAATTCGGGAGTTCTCCAGTACACACTCTTTGAGGCCAACGGGGTGGACCCCAGTGGCAGGGAGGAGGAAGGGGACCGTATGTGGTTGGAAGACTCAGTCTGTAATACTAGCAAACAGGCTGGCGACATATGGTTCCGGTCGTGGGGTCCCTGGAGCGGCTTCAGGTCCATCCTAGACAAGGCGTCCGCCTTAGTGTTCTTGGACCAAGGTCGTAGGATATGTGGAGCTCGATCGGTTGAAGAGGAGTGTGCCCCCGCGGGCCTGTCTGGGCTTGATTCTTTTTTGCTTGCTGTAGATATTGCAGGTTCTTGTGGTCCGTTACCACCAAGGACTTGGGTGGAGGGCTCCTTCTAGAGATACCTCCATTCTTCCAGGGCAGCTTTAATGGCTAGGAGCTCCATGGTCGCTGACATCTCGTTTCTGTTTTGTCGCAGACATTTCCTGGACTAAAGAAACCACTGGGATGCAGGCGATTCTCTGGAGGAAACGCGGTTATAGGCAGCCCCGATGCTAGCTCCGAAGCTCCACCCTCCATGACGAAGGAGTCTGGGGCTGGGTGTTTCAGGACGGAGGCAGAAATGAAGGAGGCTTTTTATTGGTCGAAGGCAAGCTTGAGCGTCGGGGTCCCAGAGGCTAACGGGTCTGGAACTCGTTAGTTCAGTGAGGAAGGCTGCCCCAAATCTTCGAAAAACCAAAACCCCGTATACCGCCTGTAAAATTGGCAAACCCGAGAAAACCCTGCACCGCTTTACGATTTTTTGGGGGAGGCCAGTTGGATATGGCTGAGAGCTTTACAGTATCCCCTGGAAATGCCCTCAGTCGAGATGATGAGGCCCAAGAAGTGGAATGGAGTCTTCTTTCTGCGAAAAGGCACGTCTCATCCTTGGCAAATAGGGAGTGGAGTCCGGCAGCCTTTCCAGGACCTTGCACATATGTAGCCGATGTTCCTGAGGGAAAGAGGCGAGAACACTATGATTGTCGTCTAGATAGACAATCAGGAATGGTCGATCATATCTCTGAAGACATCGTTTATGAAGGCCTGGAACGTATCTGGGGCATTACAGAGAACGAAAGCATCACCCGGTACTCATAGTGACCGAACCTGGACCGAAAAGCAGTTTTCTATTTATCCCCTTTGCGGATCCTGACGAGGTTATAGGCCCCACGGAGGTCCAGCTTTGAGAAGTAGCGGGCGGTGTGTAGCTTCTGGGTAAGGGTAAGGTCCGTTATCAGGGGCAGAGGATAACGGTTTTTAACCGTTATGGCATTCAGTTGCCGGTAGTCCACTATTGGACGTAGGGACTGATCTTTGTTTTGGGCGAAGAAAATGCCTGCTCCGGCGGGTGAGGTGGAGGGTCTTATGAAGCCTTTGGCTAGGGCCGTATCTATATATTCCTTCAGAACCGCGGTTTCAGGTTGTGACAACGGGTAGGCATGCCCAAACGGTATCTTGGACCCGGGGTTAAGTTCGATGGGGCAATCATACTCTCGGTGTGGGGGAAGAGTGTCTGCTCCTTTCTTACTAAACACATTCAGGTAAGCGTGGTAGGTGCTGGGTACCAGGTCGGCTTCTGTGGGCTCCAGTGCCGTGGCGAGGTGCAAATGGGAGTGCCGTGAGAGTGATGGAAGGCAGCGAGCCCTGCAATATGAGGAAGTGAAGTTCACAGTGGAAGTGCCCCAATCGATGTGCGGGTTGTGTAATGCCAGCCACGGGAGTCCAAGGACAACGGAAAACAGGGGTGTGTTCATGATGGAAAACTTGAGACTCTCGTGGTGTGTAGAGTGACACCCTACTGACAGTGGAAGGGTCTCGTGGGTGACAGGACCAGCGAGCAGTGTTGGTTTCCGGAGAAGAGGGAGACGCAGTTCTCTGGCGAGGGCGGCATCCAGAAATCAGTCACAGGCCCCTGAGTCAATGATGGCATCAACGGTGGTGGTCTCCTCGGGGCCCTGTATGGAGAGACGGAGGGACACATGAGTGAGTGCTCCCCGAGGGGCAGGAGATGGGCACTCGAGAGGAGCTGCGGAGGAGAAGAGCGTACCTGAGGGACGAATCGGACAGGTCTTGATGATGTGGTTTGCTGAGCCGCAGTAAAGGCAGAGGTTGGCACGGAACCTCCGTTCCCTCTCCTCGGGCGTCAGTGCCTGGCATGAGACCCTGAGTTGCATGGGCTCAGGGGAAGGCTCTCGTGGAACTGGAACTGCAGTATGGGGAGTAAATCTGGACTCTCTGGGCCGTGTGGAAGGACCTGCTGATGTGGAGGCGGAGGTGTGCTCAGCTCGGCGCTCACGGAAACGCCTGTCCAGGTCTATAGCGAGGTTAATCAGGTCTGGAAGGGTCTTCGGGACTCCAGCCCGGGCCAGTTCGTCCTTCAAGGTGTCAGATAGTCCTACACGAAACTGGCTCCGGAGGGCCACCTGACCCAGTGGGTGTCAGGGGCCAAGCGCCTGCAATCCGAAACGTAATCCTCCACTGGGCGGCGCCCTTGCCGGAGTGCTCGAAGGGCGGCATCAGCAGCTTCCTTCCTCCGGGGGTCATCATAAACCTCGGCAAGCTTGGCAAAGAGGGCGGAGACGGTAGAAGTGCAAGGGTCAGAGTCTCTGAGTAGTTGGTATACCCATTTTTGGGGTTCTCCACGGAGGAGGGACAACACCAGCCCCACTTTGGTGATCTCTTCCTTGAAAGTCCTGGGGAGTAGAGAGAAGTGGAGCTCACAGGCAGTGAGGAACACCTGGAACTCGGATCGGTCCCCGGAGAAC
>CM070034.1:121936037-121963932 GCA_036250615.1 Ptychadena robeensis
AATCTTTTTGTAGCCTAAGCCTGCTTAACATTCTTTCTTAATAACTTTTTCACCCCCAAAATTGGGGGTAAAAAGTGCCTGCGTCTTATGGTCCGAATGCACGACCCCCCCTGGCCACTCGGCCCCCGGTGGTCGCATCGGCTCTCCCATCTGAATTATGTATTTGCCTATGCCAGCAGAGCTCAAAGTTCTGCTGCCATAAGTAATGAAGAGAGAGATATAGATGATCATCTATATCTGTCTCTCCTGTCTGAGGGAACTGCAATCACTCTGCAGCTCCCACGGACACAGTAACTGCTGATCACAGTAAGAGCTGATCGGCATATGACGTGTTCTGCTGAGAGTGTACTGCTGCTAGTGACACCTACTGGCTGAATTGAATATTACATTCACTGAATTCATTGCATTAACCCAATTGATGTGAAAACTTATTAAATCTTTTTTTCTGGTTTACCTGCCCTAAAAACTGGCTGTGTCTTATGGTCCGGTGCATCTTATATGGCCAAAAAATTACAAAAACTATATGTTGTAGAGCAATATTTTCTTTTTAGTAAAGTTCCCATAACACTATTGTTATTTTGGTGATGATGAAATATTCAGGGGGCTTTGCAATTAACTCCCAAATAAACTAGAAAAATGTTGTGACCACCATCTATACAGTTGAGTACAAAAGCTGTCTGCAAAGCTACTTGAACACTTCAGTTTATGCTTTTTTGGTGCTGGGCCAATGGTTTAGCCCTGTGCCATGTGTTCCTTGGATGCACGGGACAGGACCTCTATGGCAAATGTCAGGATAGAGAGTGTCAAGTGATGAGTGAACATTACATATTTCCTCTGGGTAAACCTGAAAGCTGAGCAAAACTCTGACCAGGGTAAAACTCATCAAGCACAGACCATTAGACTATTGATATCTCTTTCAACACAGCCTGTGACATCTATTATGCTACTATATATAGAACTTGTCAGCCTAATACATGACTAGGGTATAGCTGCCCCCTTTTTTGTCTGAATTGTTCAACAACATTCATTCCCTAAGAATTAGATTTTAAATAGCCCGGCAGCCTATTCTTACTCTTACTATGAATGAAGATGAAGGTCTCTTGAAGGCCGTTATCCAGCACCTTGTATCTGGAATACCCAATACATAGGCCTCCAGCCGCACTACACAGACTCTACACAGACAAAGAAACAAATGAACAAATCAAAGGTATATAAACTTTCATGAGGTACATGATAACATAATAAAATAACTAAGCATGTTTATAAGATTTACTAACCCTTGGTATGCCAGCTCCTTTTTACCCCCATCCCCAATTAATCAAGTAAAAATGCAAATACACATGTCAAGTAGAACAGTAGTTGGTAGGATATATGGTGACACATTAAGTTTGCATACCCATGGGTTTAATTGAGTTGGCATTAGTAGTGATAGCTGAAATGTCCGCATGGCAAACAGTACAGGTGTTTGACCCGCCCCCTTCCACGACAAGGCGAAGTTTATTAATAAGTTAAGAAGTTTCCGCTCCTGATCTTGCCGGTGGATAGTGATGGCCAAACTGCCCACAAGGCGGACAGTTCGGCCGCGAACAAGCATGTTCGCCCTCCTTCTCGCCGGCGGACAGTACGGGTGTTTGACCCACCCTGTTCGCCAGGGAGAAGGAGCCCTCTATTCTTCCTCCGGTGGGATCGTTAGCAGCGAGATCCCGCCGCAGGAAGAATATTTCACTGAAGGCCGGGTGGAGAACCCGGTCTTTCAGTGAAATTCCGGCTTGTAAACACGGATGTGACGTCAGTGACGTCACATCCGGTTAACACAACCAGGAACTATGCGTTCCAGGATGCGTTACAGGGTTTTCCGATTCAAATTTGAATGTGAATGTGTCCGCAAACGGGCGGACGGCGGACTTTTATAAAAGTCCGCTCCGCCCGTTCGCGGACAGACACGGCCGAAGTTCGGCCATCACTACCGGTGGAAGAATAATAAACTTTTTTCACTAGAGACCAAAAAAATCGGGTATGTGAAATAAGGAACTGTACATCCCAGATACCGGAAGTGACCGCGGGGATATCACTTCCAGTACTTTACCGATTCCCTGCAAACAGATGGGGAATTTTAAGTTTCCCGCAAACAGGCGGATGTTGGAAGTCCGATCCGCCTGTTCGCGAACAGATGCGACGATGTTTGGCCATTACTAGATATGAGTCTATGTTTTCTTTACAAATTCCATCATTAGAAAAAATATATTTTAGTTCCTTTCAAAATGGTTGTTCTCAGCTCCATTCATTTACTTTATACGTTAGTAATATGGCCTATGGTATCACATCAATGATCTGATATTAGAAAACCTCTCCAGCCTTACTACCTGGATAGTGCACAGGCTGTTCATTCTAGAACTGACTTTGCTTTAAAAGAATGGCCTTGATCTTCTATGCAATTTTTTTTCTGCCAGCCTCATTCTATCCGACCAGATGCACGCTCACGGCTAGAAATACGCGACACAATGTCGGTTTGATATCAGAGGTTCTGGTATATGCAGCCCAGTCACTTTTAGAGGCTTCTTCAGCCCAGATCTCTGTACAGCATCAAAGCTTGTTAAATTCAAATCATAAAGGATACATTGTAACTATCTACATCAGTCAGGGGAGATAATTGCAATGGATTTTAGTCTTCACAGGTGTTCAGGCAACTAATCATATAAACTAAAAGAAAAGTTTTGTTTCCTTGTTTCATATTGAACAACCAATTGAATTTGTGTTACCCATAACTAGCAATAATTAACTCCTCCTTCTTGTTTTCTTGGTGTGTGCTGTACACCAACGTTTCAGTAATATTCCAATAATAAACTTTTCCACATTTGTTTAAAGTTTAGTATCTATTTTTCTATTGATAGATAACAAGCATAGCGGAAAGATAGATTTGAGAACAAAATAAAAATGTATCAAAATTTAGTTTTTATTAGAAAAATCAATCCTACGCTCATTCAAGTAGGGATGAACTCCCCTACAATCCCCTACAATGAACTCATTGTATATATGGATGTAAGGATATTATCCACAAAGATTCATTAATGTTCCCTTTAGGGCATTGTCAATTTCATCATTTGTGACATAATGCAATATTTGTCTACAGCATCAATTCTCACATGAACTAGTTCACCAGGTAGTAAATAGACTATACAAAGATCTTCAATAAATCAATGAGTCTTAGAATACATTTGCCTACATGCAAGGGAAAATATTTAATAAGTAACAATAAGTTCTCTATATTGCTGCAGCATTTCCGGGGTTCCGGAAGGGGAGGAAGGGCATGCCATAGACCTCCATGTTAATGGTGCGGCTTCGGTTTCCCAGCCCACTTTGACGGCATCCTTGACCAGAATAGTACTTCAATCACTTAACATTAGTGAGGTTAATGGAATGATGGAGGTATGCTGTGTTCCAGGCCAGGCTTTCTCATGGGGGCAAACACTGGAGCACTTTTATCTGTGTGCCACCTAACCCTTTACTAATGTGTTATAGTCAGTTGTGAATTGTAGAAACTGGATGGTGGGGCCAGGTGCTAGACTTCTGTAATTGCTGCAGTGTAGGGGTGGGTTTCTGGCAGAGTGCTGGGACTACCAAACTGGCTAACCAAAACTAAACAAGTGAAAACATACTGCAAGAATTTCAAGCCCTTTTTATAGCTGTTTTCCTGCTTTGAATTTTAATGGGAGTAAAAAAGTTATATTACAATATTGACATGCTTTAATTTTCAGTAACATTTCTGTGTTTAAATTAAAAGATATTCTTACTATTCCTGCTACACAAGCAAAAAAAAAGGATAATACTTTCTGAAATAAATTAGAAAATGTTCTGCTTGCAATTCAATGGCTTTAACATTCCTGTCTAGTGGGCACAATGTGCATAAATTAAGGTTATTACAGCACCTACCAAAGGCATTTCTCCCAGATATTACAATGCAATTAGAATACAGAGGTTATAATGATACGCATGGATAAACAGTAATGCTGGATCAGGCACATATGCTAAGACTGATGTTTTTTTCACGTGCCGCTCTTTAATAATTTGACTCTTCTCTGTTAATGTATTGTCCGTAGTCTGTATCTGTAAGCCAATATGCATCACCGGAGACACCGCCTCTTAATTATATAATATTAAAACATATTGGCACTACAATACAATAAAGGAGAACAACATTATTTACTATGATAGGAGCCTTACAAAGATATGTGGTATATATATATATGTGGTAGTGGGGGGGGGGGGGGGGGGGGGGGGGTTGTTTGGGGTCCATGGGCTAGATTAGGCAGGAAGTTTAAATAGGTTACATACAATCTTTTTTCCCTTTCTGTACCATGTTAAATAATAAAAAGTCAAAATCAATAGTACGAAATGGGAGGTTTAAGTGTATCTGATCTCAGGAATTCTTTTAAATTGTAAACCTGGAACTGAGCTCCCCTTCGACACACAGCCCCCATACGTCTTTAGATTTCTCTGTCAGATTCCCATTAGATCTCCTTTTGTTTTACCAAAACCATGTAATATGAGGGACTTTCTAAACTATCAAGTCTACCGGTGTTCAATCGCAGAGGACCCGACACTACATAGTTGTTGATAGATCTAAAGGATATCTGACAGAGAGATCTGAATGTGTATGGCCAGCTTGAGAAATACATTTTTTTTACATGTTTTCTTTAGAAAATAATCTTCACAATTGGGAATTGAGCTCAGGTGAGAGTGCTACTGACTCCGAATACCTTTGAATGTCACAATAATTTTAAACCAAACCTAAACTGGCAAAAGCCACTTCAACTTATGTGTACACTGGGGTAGGGATATAATAGAATGGCTATGTTTAAGTGAATTTTAAAGCTTGTCGTCTATTCGAGAATTCGCGAGTATAGCGGCGGATATTCACAATCTCAAATATTAGCATTGGAAGGCTTATGGGCATGGATTGCGAATATATGTTCACATATATATAGCACATGTGACCATTCATTTTAAAGGTAATTACGCACGTGATTGCGAATATTCACAAATATAGAATCGAATATTAGTAGAATTATTTGCGAAATATAGCAAATTCGAATATTGCCTATGCCGCTCATCACTAGTAAGCATGTGCGCTATTAGCCAGCAGAGATCCATAGAAACCAAAGAGAAGAGAACTGCAGTATTAAGCTGCCTACTGTCTCTTCAAGCTGTCAGCTGGGGAAGAAACAAGTGGGAAGTCTGACAAACAAGTTCATGTGAGCTAGAAGCTTCACAAAGTAAGTAGAGTGCATGTAATATGTGTGTGTGTCTTTGTCTATGTGAATAATGCATGTATCTGCATGATGTATAAATAATGCATGTCTCTGCATGATTTGTGTGTGTATATATGTTGTATGTAGCTGCATGTTTCGTGTGTGTATATGATGCATGTCTATGCATGATTTGTATGTGTGTGCATATATGATGCATATCTCTGCATGATTGGTGTGTGTATCATAGCTGTCAATATCGCCAACCGGGAATACGGGTGTGAAGTCACTTCCGGTTTCAGCCAGACTCGCGTTCCTAAAGCCGGAAGTGACATGTCACTTCAGGTATTGGGAGATTAAAGTACCCTCCTTCCTTTTTATTTCCAGCCTAATTTAGGAGGGAGAGAGCATTACTCTCCCTAGTAATGTCACTCCCTGCATATAATCCGCACAAGCGGGGTGGGAACATCCTCCTACCTCCGTCCAATTTCAAAATTCTGGAAAAAATCTGTGATTTTGTGAAATCGTGATTTGGCTGGAAAAGTCACATAAAAAACATGACTTTCCCGCCCAAAACCGGAGGGTTGACAGGTATGGCGTGTATATGATGCATATGTCTGCATGATTGCAGTGTGTTTGTATACGATGTATCTCTCTGCATGATCTCTCTGCACAAACGGTGCATCGCTCCTCAGACTGACACACAGGCTCAGCCTGTAACAGTTTATACTGTTCTCCACCTTTATTTTTGTGGTTGGACTTTGATCCTCTGTTGATCAGTAAATGAATATTGGTTGTACAATGTATATGGTAAAGCCTAGTAGGGGCCTCCATGACTGACAGCAGCTGGAGGGAAAAAAAACGACTTTCCTATGCAGATCCAACTCTTATTGCAGCCATTTTTAGGAAACCTTTCAGATTGTTTCTAGGCAGTACAGTCTCATATATTTTACTTAGAGAGAACTATAAGGGAGCGATTCTTCTTACTAGGTAAAACAACATGCTCTTTTTTTACAAGGATGAACTAACACCATTCACAAAACAAGAATATCCAAAGTTATATGGATTTTTTAAATAGTAAGCCTTGCAAGAAGAAACCCTGTACAGCAATATCAGTAACACAGCAGGCACATGTAAAATGCGTAACTTTTTCTAAAGGTAAATCCATGCCAAATAAAGAGAACGACTTGCCATCCTTCTGATAATAGATATGGTTATCTTTCCCTATTAGAATCCTCCTTATTGCTAAGACTACAGACTGCAATACAGAAGGCTCGTGATTCAGATATAATGATGCTCTGCTGTGTGTGATGAGTAGCAAAGACGGTCAAGAAATCGGCATTGGACTTAATGCTTTATTTCTCATGAAACACCTCCCTTATACATGACAACTCAAACTCTCAGCTACGTACATTTATACTACATATAGATCTAGGATTGTGGTTTTGCATCTTTCATTTGTGTGTCAAAATTACATTGTCCTGCCTTTTCTATTTTTAACAAAACATTAAGTAAGGTGAACTTTAGTGCTGTAGATCAGTTTTGGTTCACCTGCTCTATGACATGAACAAAGGGATCTTCAGCACATTGTAGGTTAACAGAGCCCTGCAGACATTGCTGCATTGCAGCCAAATACTGAATGGCACTGACAGCATTCCACGGATCTCTCCGCTAAAAAAAAATTAATAAAAAAACTACGTTTTTCTTTTAGCCCATCAAACGGAATATGTTGGGAATGTAAAAACATGAAGCCAATTACAATCACAAACCCTATTTCCTTTTTCTCTATTGCTGCTATATTTTTTTAAATGTATAAAGAGGAATTTATTAACGGATTTTCGACTTGGCAGTTTATTATGTAAATTGATTCTGTATAATGAAATCATAGGGCCATTTGTTAAACTTACAACTGCCGTAATTATAAGGCTTTCACTGCCAATAGTGCATCCCGACCTGACTGACAGATGGCAAGGAATGCCCGCTTGTTGCTAGCGAGAAGGTTTCTTAATTATCTCATTATTTCAACAAGTCATTGATATTTGCTCCTGACACGTGGGACACGAGAGTGGGCTAGGGTGGAATTTTATTAATGCTGCCTGCAAGTTTTAGAATACACAGAATAAACGGCAATGGCATCCTTCAAGCCGCAGCGTTTATAGTCCACTGTATATCCTCCCCCATGGTTATTAAGAAAAATTACAGGAAGCAAAGTAATTAAAGGAGCAGTTTAGGAAATCACTTTTCCTCCTCCATCCACAAATGAATATTCCTAACTGCGCATAGATGAGTTCCTAGTAGCCTCTAAGTGATGAATAACACCATTAATATTCTTTACCACTGTTCGAAATTAAAAGCAACATTGATTAGTTGAGGAAAAAAATGCTTTTATGTCTCCGAAACAGTATCATTGGTAAACATTTGCTTATTGTAAACACATCATATAGAGGAAACGTAATCAAAATAAGAATATTAATACAATTTAGAGCTTGGGTGACCAATATATGGTCTGATATTGACCATGCTGATCTGCACCTGGACAACAGCTTTTCTTCCATTGCCGCTACTTGTAAATAGAAGTGGCAAAGAAAGTAAGCCATTACAGGGTTCCTTTGCTGGGTATGGACAGTTCATGTGGTTTACAGCAGACCCCAGCAGAGGAAGCATATTGTAGTAGTATGGGACAAGCTGATGTGTTATCAGAGATGAGTGTTTTATTGTGAATAACGGCACTTTGAGAATCCACAAAGCTCTTTGTAATTGTAAATATTCTAGATATTTTACTTCGATACCCATTTCCCCTGCATTCAGATTTCAGTCCGGGTATTAGGCCATGGGACATTGGCATGACTTGGGTTTGCAGGTAAGCACCGCTCCTGCATTTCCTTCCATCCTTGCTGTGCAGTCCCCCCAACCGGGCAGATTAGACTTCGGTCTCATCGCATCTTGTCACCACTGCTCCAAGGTGTTCTCCCATCTATGCGGGGTTTTCATGTCCTCCCGCAAGCATAGGGAGATCAAATTCCCTTCCTAGGTGATCCACTTTACTTTTTTGTACTTGTTACTAGTTTGGTTTCTGTCCCTTTTTTATGTACCTAAAAACCCTCTGTCTGCTGACAGCCATGATCTTGCTATCTCAATCTTTCCAGTGCTGTATTTGAATTGCATTTGCTATTTCCAACTGGCCATCCTTTGTTTGTTAGTGGACTCCTGGTCTTTTATCATTCCCTTTTCCCGAACAACATCCCTTGCTCACCTTTAGTGGGTGCATGTCTATATATGAAAATTGTGGCAAAGTTTGGGGAATTGATATTTGGGCTGCATTGACACAGGGCCTTCCCATTCTACCAAGGTACACAACAAGGATTTTTACCTGTCAGCATCAGGTCTAGATAGGAGACAGTGTGCTAAAAGTGGTTGAGTGCACACAGGGATTATATGACCTGAAGTCCTGGACTGACGGCTGTGAAAGCCCAACTAAATCCCCCCATACACGTTCCGATTTTTCGTACATATTTTTCCCGACCGACCAATGAGGTCGGGAGATTACTCGATTGGGAGATTAATCGGATGCGGAATTATGTACCCGACCAATCCTGATTTCTCAAAATCGGCCGAAAAATCGGTCGGGAGCGCTTCGGACCTGTCCGTAAATTTTGGTCGATCTGCTGTTAATAAATAGTGTCGGGCCAATGGATCGGTGATAATTCGAATTCCGATTTTTCGTGCCAGCCGTCCGACAGACCATAACATTTTAGGTGAAAATCGGGTGACACGATCGGGCGAAAAATCGGTCGGGAGAATAATCGGAACGTCTATGGGGGGCTTAAGGGAGACTAACAGTAAGATGTTTGAAGAGTAAGCTAAAGAAAGCTGTTCTGTTGTGTTTTTCTCTGAATAAACTGGCTTGTTAAAACAAAGCAGCTGTGTGAACATCACTTCCTGACCCCCAAATTCAAAGTATATATGTGTGGGTGTATGTATGTTAATGTATGTGTGTAGGTATGTATGTGTGCTGTTGCAAAGTCTCACAGATGGGCTAAGAATTAAGACAATTGCTGGAACAAGTTTCCCTTTTAATTGTACTACTCATGTCTGGAACAGTTCAGGTTAACATAATTGTTAACATAATTGCATGTTCGCAGGATCTTTAGCATAATAAAATGATATTTGGCAACCAGATTTTTTATGCATGACCTGTAGATCGGAATCTTATAGTCATCTTGAAAAGGAATACATTGCAAAGGTCTGCAAGAGCCAATACAGCTGAGCTGGCCAGTCACAAGTGGCTGCAGTCTCTTTTGATCAGTGGACTTTGTTTTTTCTTGAACATTGATTGGTAATTCTGTAGGAATAACTTTACTTCATCTTTTGTCTGGTTAAAGGACTTTAGAATTTGGAATGTACATTTATTACCGTATCACATCAAAGAGATGAACAGATGTTGATCATTCAAGGTGGAAATTGTAATATCTAGGTGGTGCGGGTCATATATTTAGAAGAAAGAGAGATGTGGTTTGTAGTGATGGCTGACAGCCGGTAGTGATGTCCCCAAGGCGGACAGTTCTGCCACGAACATGGAGTGTTCACTTTTCTTCAACTGGTGAACAATATGTGTGTTTGACCCGCCCCGTTCGCCAACTCGAAAAATTTAATTATTCTTCCACTGGCCGGATCAGGCGCAGAAAGATTTGGCCGGAGAAATAATGTTTTCACTGGAAACCCCAATTCCTTACCTGAAAGTATTGATGAAGCATGCTTGTCCGTTATGTCGCATCTGACATTGGGTGGTTTACCGCCCCCTCCCTCCTATTTACTAGCTGGCTAACTTAGACAGGAGGGGGCACTATTCTTTCTAATTTCCCATCCCCCACAATCCCTCTCTCCTAAACGTGCCCATACGTGCATGCTCATGGCCATCTATCTGGTGCATATCTGATGCGGCCATCCCTGTCTTCAATCAATCCCGCTCAAAGACAGGGTTATTGGTAGGGATGGACCGAACTGTTCGCCGGAGAACATGTTCGCCCATCCTCTCGCCGGCGGACAGTACGGGTGTTCGACCTGCCCTGTTCGCCGA
This sequence comes from Ptychadena robeensis, assembly GCA_036250615.1. NCBI lineage: Eukaryota > Metazoa > Chordata > Amphibia > Anura > Ptychadenidae > Ptychadena > Ptychadena robeensis. Next base: position 121,946,361 of record CM070034.1, read on the forward strand.
CGAGAAGAAGATCTAAATTCTTCCTCCGGCAGGATCAGAACCTGCGAGATCGTGCCGGAGGAAGAATCTTTTCACTACAAGACCGGGCATGCAGCCGGTCTTGTAGTGAAAAATCCGGCTTGGAGCAGGAAGTGATGTCAGTGACGTCACATCCTGCGCCCGTAACCAGGAACTATGCGTTCCAGGTTGCGGTCCAAGGACCGGATGTGACGTCGCTGACGTCACATCCGGTTTTTCCGATTCAAATTCCCCGCCTAGAGGTGGGGAATTTGAATGTGTCGGCGAACAGGGCGGACGGCGGACTTATTTAAAAGTCCGACCCGCCCGTTCGCGGACAGTAAATGGCGATGTTTGCCCATCTCTAGTTATTGGACATGACCGTAAATCACGGTCGATGTCTATTGCTTTGCATAGGGACAGCGGGTCCCCATGCAAAGCATTGGCTGAGTTGGATGACGCAGCAGTGCTGCACCTCCAGCTCCTTTAATAATGGGCTCAGCATGATTACATAATCGCGCTGAGCTTGAAGGCCGTCTTTTTCACAGGCATCAACCTGTGTATGGCAGCATTATGTTAAACCAATTTCAATTTTCAAAGCTGTCAGAGGCTGTCTCTGACAGCTTTCCCATCTCCTCTAACTCCACTAGTATCCAGTTTCCCTATTTTTTGTCAATAAGACACATGTATTAGATGTGTCTTCAACAATGGAGCACTCAATAGTCTGAAAAATATGGAAAACAGGTGGAAAAGGCATTTTTGGGGATAGTTTATTTCTTTTATTTTTATAAAGATAAAGTTAGGTGTGCACTAACATGGCCTGTGAGCCCAGAATAAAACTGCTGCTACTGTCTAATTTTACATAGCTATATCGCAGTGCTCTTCTGATTTCTAATAAAAGTTTAAAAGAAAAAAAAAAAGAAAACCAACATCAAAATAGACTATTGCTGTTTGTTTCAGCTTAATTGTGTGCATCGTTTTTTGCCTTCTTGGGGAATAAATTACAAATGAATAATAATACTATTAAAAATGGCCTGTTGGTGTATGACAGTGGCCCTATTGCTTTGGAAGAACTCAAAGAGCTTTTAATTAAAATCTTGTTTAAAAGTAACCAACCAGAAAAACAGAATATCTTCCTTTTAATTGCTTTGAACAAAGCGATCCTTCACTACAGGATTTGCGATACATGTATTGGTTTACAAACTGTCACAGAAGGCAGGAGGCATATTTACAGGGTGTGAAAACACCTCCAATCTGACCCTCCGTATAACAGGCTGTGTTAGTGCATTAGGGCAGTCAGCTGTAAATAACTTCATTTTCATGCATCCTCTCTGTGCCGCGGTAATGATTCTTGTGGACCTTGTTATAGTGAACATATTACTTTATTATCTCTGGGATGAGAAATATTTTCTTTGACGCTTAAACTTTCCTCTGTACAAGAAACTAGAGGATCAAATTTCTGGCTACAGAAAACTCAAAGAAAACTAGTTTGCACCCCTCTTTCCCACCCCATCCCCGAATAAGTATATTTACCTTCAACTGAACCTACTGACAGAGTTCACTGGAATACTAATCCATACAAATATGGAAAGGGGACCCTCATGGGACTTTGAATGGAACAGCGATCCAGTCATTCACTAACTTGCATTGCCTTAAAAGTTTGTAAGTTTATTAATAAAATCCTTGTTAAAATGGTTGGTCTATAAAAAACAGTTTATTGTACCCCATACACCAAGATCAATTTGTGCAGTAAGATATATAACATTTACATGTGTTGCAACATGCCCTTAGCCACAGGGTTAATAACACGCAGATACCATAACACAGCCAAATAACAGTCGATGGTGGTTCAGATGAGGTGCATGTAAGGCTACATGTTTCGCGATAGGGCTTCTTCAGGCCTATGCACCTGCTGAATGTGTGGTCTCTGTAAAGGGGAAATAGTCCAGGTGGGTGTTGGAGTTAAAGTGTCGGCATGTTCCCCCTTTATATAGGCGGAGAAGCCGAAGGCCAATGGCTGCATGTTGCAACACATGTAAATGTATATATATTAGCACAAATTGATCTTGGTGTATGTGTATAAGATAAACTGTTTTGAAATAGACCAACCATTGTAACAAGGATTTTATTAATAAACTTACAAACTTTCAAGGCAATGCAAGTTAGTGAATGACTGGATCGCTGTTACATTCAAAGTCCCATGAGGGTCCCCTTTCCATATTCTTATATATTTTTTGGGATGGGAACAGTGATCAGATCCACCCTCCAATCTTATTTTGGTTTTTATGGAATACTTATCCGGGAGGATGGTGAGAAAGAGAAGGAAGTAAGGGGAGAGGGGCTAGGAGGTTTAGAGGGAGGGGGGGCTACCCTCCCTGCTTGTCTGGAGGTAGCATGGATAGGGAGGGGAACTTTGTTGGGAAGATGTGCGAAGCATCACTTCCGAAGTTGTTCTATTTAATGCCTTTAATGTTTATTTTGATTTTGACAAACAGTAAATTCATACAGAAACCTGAGTGCACAGCTTTTTTTTCCAATATTTATTATTACCATTGAATTTTGAAAGTTGGAAAAAAACAACAACATGGGGCTTTCCTATTTATTAAAATATGGTTTCACTATGTCCTCATTTTTTCTTCCTAGCAGGGCTAAATGCCTAGTCTGGTCTGCTAATGGGAGGGTGTTTCACCTATTTACTGCCCTACCCCCATCCTTTCTAGCCAAGCCTACAGAAGACAAGAGGTAAAAATAGGAGGACCCTGCATCATCTTTTCCAAAAATTATTAAATATGCATGAAAGGCTTTAGTGGATATATTGCTATTCACACTGTGACTTAATGTGCCTGCTTACACATTCTACCGAACCCATATATGTTATCAAGAACCAATGATATATGAAATATCTCACAAACGTTAGCACACCTATTGTGGTACAAAGTGTAAGATCTCTTTTTATGAGACAACACTGAAAATATGACACTTTTTAATACAATGTAATGTAATTTGCTGTCCCACAGCACACTGTTTGTGCTAACCCACACACTGTGCTCAACACAGACATCAATATCTATACCTCTGGCAACAAAAGTGAGTACACCCTTAAATGAAAAATTTCCAAATGATGCCCAAAGTGTCAATATTTTATGTGACACCTATTATTATTATTAACTCTTTTGGGCATACATGATGATGTCACATTTCATGGTGGATGTTAGAGATTTTGTGCTTCTCCACCTTCAATTGGAGAATGCCCCATGTGATATTTTGATTTTTTTTGTTAAATAACTAAAATAAACTTTTATCTATAAGATATATTGCTTTTTAATTTATTTTATCAAAAGCAGTATTATTGGCTTATGCAGAGATAAACTGTTGCCAGAAGATTATTTAAGTGTCACAATACCTAAGTTTGCAATAACAGAGCCAGCAAAATAGCATTGTGTACATATTTACATAGTTATCAACAATCCACTTATTCAGTCTGATGCTCATTGTGGATAAGTCGTGTCTGCCTGTTGGAATGGGGAGCTTGTGAAGGGGTCAGTCAGCCCACGGAGGGAATTCTGGGGCTGAGCCTATAAAAGAAATCTCTTGAGAGGAAGTGGGACCTGTGTTTGAAGGGAGAAAGTTGAGGGTGGAATTGATTTTGATAGCAGATTACATTTCTATTGTGTGCTGATGTATTCCTTAACGGAACAACTGACAAACACTTCAAATTGACATAATGATCCTATAATGAGAATCATTTACAAAGCACAATGAAAAAAGGAAACATTAGCTGTAAGTTAGGAAACTTTTGAACTGCCTTTAATACATCCCGAAATTATGACACCAATAAAAATCAGGAGTACCCATAAGTGTATCCATTACAAGGTACTGCAAGCTATGATTAAAAGCTTAGAACCACTCCCTGATTTTAATAGATGTCATAAAGATTATATTACTTTAAGATACCTTTGATGGAAGTGTTCTCTTGTAACAGCTTTTCTCTTGTACTTTCATCTTTATACACTAAACATGCCAAGTGGTTTATTTGGCTGGGATGTTACAGTTTTAACGAGCAATGCAAAGTAACAAATGAAAGCAATTAGTAAGCCAATAGTGTTATTCATGAAAACACTGTAGCTGTTCTAAATTCAGACATTTTGTTAGATTTACCAGCTTACCAAACTGTAATGCAGCATTGGAAGAGTCCTCCGTGAGGCTTGTCTAAAGACATAGCACATAGACAGATCAATACCCACAATGCCCATAAACAGATCGATACCCACAATCGACGATCCAATTCGTGCAATCGATTCCTGGTCAATTCTTTGGGTGGGGACCCTGGTCGCACACTGTTTGGGAATTGAACGAAAAACCGACCCGTGTCGACCATATGAAATCTGACTAGTGTCTGTAAAAAAGAAACACCAAGCATTCCCATTGTTTTCATCATGCTATATAAACACCCATGATCCTGCCATGGCTTGGTTTTAAAATAGCTCTCCCATCTCACAAGCATGTTTCCTCTGATTGCTACATTGGTGAAAGAAGAGTGTTTGGAGACCGATTGCACTGTCCCATTACTTGGATGAAAATCTGAATTACTAAGTTGGTATCATACATTTTGCTATATACACACTTTTTCTCCCAAAAGATCAGAGATACACAAATGCATCTTTTTAATTATTGACTCATTTCATGTGTATGCATAATTCATTAATGAACACTTGCTGCATTGCTGTATGCCATCTCAAAGAAGACTGTAGACCTGCCCACCCGATTTACCAGTGGGTGGTATGCTTCTAAGGGTTAAAGAATGTTTCAGCAGAGCTATATATTGATATTTATTTTGATAAGAGTCACTTTTTACAGCCCAGAGATTAACTAAAAAAGACTAAAGCAGGGTAACGATGTACCCTGCAGCAGCACGATGACGCCATCATGCTGCTGTCAGATATTGGAGAAGCCGGGGAGAGCAGAACTACCTCTCCCCGGCTCCTCCTCCTCAGCCGAGCTTTGCCTGGAGACCCAGGCAAAGCATTGGACATTGCCGTATTAACGGTTATGTCCGATAAGGTTGTTTTCAAGCGGGATTGACTCGAAAACAGCTATAGGAGCAGGAGCAGATAATATGGGTCAGATAGATGGCCGTGAGTGCACACGGTGCTCGAAACGGCTATCGATTTGACCCATATTTCCACGTCTGTACTCTGCTCAACTTTACACTGTCAGCTCACCCTGATAAGCAGGTTAGCAGGTTCCGTAAGCAGTATGAGATGCTTACTAACCTCTTTTGATGCCCCTACTGAACCCCCACTTTACAATTGCACATATAGAACTTGTCAAAAGTTTAACCCACACACTGGCAATTTTCTTCCAAGGCTATATCTGTTTTCAGATTCTTAGAAGCTCAAGACTAGCCAGCCTTACTTCTAATTTCTTTCAATCCCTTTAGATTGCAAACCCTTAAGGGTATTCCTCTCAACCCAATTCTTCTTGTGTTTGCTGTATTTTATACATCATCTATATAAATTCATTATGCCATTTGTGTTACATATTGCATCATGAAACCATGCAGCACTAAATAAGCTATGCAAAGCTATTTGTAATTCTTTGCTTGTATATAACTTTTTTGAAACACTCATTGCTACAAAATTAAGTCTAAGGGCTTGTCCCCACTTTACCATCCTGGCACAGAGACAGCAGGAGATTGCTAGAACCCAGCAATCTCCCGCGATTAGAATCACGGCACAGCAGGAAGTGGGGGGGGGGGGGGGGGGGGGGGGGGGGGGTGGTACAGGACATCTTGTCCCACCCCGCCTGATCAGGCCCATAGAGTGAATGGGCACAGTTAAAATGAGACACATTTTTTAACCGCACCTATTCATGTCTATGGTCGTGATCACGGGCAATCAGCCGTCACCGTGGGCAGTGGATCGCCCCTGACCACAGCCATAGACATGAATGGGAGCAGATTAAAAATGCTGTGAGCCAATCACAGCCAATCTCAGCTGTGGGAATGAGCCTATTAAAATACATGGGCGCGATCTCCACGACCCGATTATAATTGCGGGAGATCGCTATTGTGGGGACAAGCCCAAATAGGCAGTACAAAATTGACAGTACAACTTTCCAACAGAAGAATGATGATGTATAGCCCAGTCAGGTGACTTGTCATCACCTTTGTAAATCTCTGGCTGGCTGTACCATATTTATTTTAAGAATGTGGGTCACGTGGTGTATGACAGGAGGTGGAAATTTTGGAGATTGAGCTTATTTTAAACATAATTGCCAAAAAACATACAGTGTGCCACAATGATGAGGTCTTCCTCTTAAAACAAAGACTTGTAATTAAGAAAACCAAAATAATTTCATGCATAATTTACTTCCTCCCTTCCCTCACATGATGGGACTTTGATATCACAATAGGAGGTGACAACTCGAGATTGCAGTGCTGGATCACCAGTCTCTGCATGTACTAGCATGTACCATAAACAAAAAATGTTGACCAGTGTTATTTTCTTGGCTCAGCAGTTTAGCTTCCAACATTTTTATTTCTGCTCTATGACTACATCAGCATAACTGCACCGCCATCATTATCACTGACCAATCAAAGAACCAAGCAAAGAAATGTCATGAAAAGCAGTAGAGATGGTCCTCAGTACCAAGAATCTCAAACACTTCAGAGATATCTAACTTACAGGCAGAGGTTTGTATATGAAGACTTTTTTTTTAATCCCATGCTATTCATGGTTATAAATATTGTTAGGGTGGATGAGTGGGAGGAGCCTCAGTATGAGGGTGCCAGAGAAAAAACAAAAGCAAATTGGGTGGGTAAGGGGGAGGAACCAATGAGGAGCTGTTCAAACGAATTAGTAGGATTCCTTTGAGGTAACGACAGTAAGGCGATAAGCACTTACTTTTTGGGTTTCTGGTTTGTCACTGAGCAGAGTCAGTATCACCAGCAACTTTTTGGATGAAGAGGCAGGTGGAGATAATTCTGGCTCACTGTCCCCATGCAGTGAATGGTGGTCGCACTCAACGATGCCTGTGGATATCCAATTTGTTGGATGCCTGGTCCAATTGTTTCAGAGTTTTAGTTCGCAAATAGGAAAAAATATATATTTATTTCTATATTTTTTTTTTTAAATCCAATTGAAAAACAGTATACATCAATGCAATTATTTGGATTTTGAATAACTCTTTTTTGCAAGTGGATGACCACTTAACCAACTGCTAGGGTTACAATTATAACTGCTATCCAGGAACAACATATGTTTGGGCAGGTAGTTCCTCACCCGCCTTACAGTTAAGGATTCATTTCTTAAACTTAACAAAAATAGAATTATTCCCAGGCCATGTGTAGGAAGTCAGTAGTTGCTATGCTGTGTCTAGTGGTCAGGATTATTGAGACAAGATAAATCGACCCCGGAATCACACCATAAGCCTGGCATCCTGTTTTCCAACCAGAGAGCACAAGAGTTCAAGGAATCGAAAATCACCGGAGACTTCTGAAGGGTAAAACTACAGCAAGCTGTCAGATATACCCAAAGTAACAGTGTTTTCATAAGAGCCTAGAGATATCACCCTCCAGCCACAAGCCAGACCTCTAGGACTCAGCTTAATCCATTTGTTTTTCCATTTCAGTCTTGGCACTAGCTCACACCAAGCAGCGAGCTGCCACCTCTTGATACTCCTATGCAATTAGTCCCCAACGCTTACTGGAAACTGCATAGCACAAACCTTAATGATTCCTGATTTCTCGATTCAGCTCTTTTCTTTCTGTCTCATTATTAGCTGTTTCATCATTTTTTTTCTTAAATAAAACTGGGCCATGTCTGATCTCAAAGTATAAGATTAATTCCTGCTCACTCTGCACCACTTCCTTCATTCTGTCTTTTACAATGACAAACACATCCCCTCCCTCCCTATACTCTGCATCGCACACTGTGTCCTTTACTGGAAACTGATTTTCAGCTTAAAAATACATTTTGAACAGCTTTGCAGCATAGAGAACATAGCAAGGAACTCTGAAAAGCACCACAGCCCTAATTCCTTTCATCACAGTGTGAGGAGGCTGAAGGTCCTGTATAGAATCCAGCAGACTGGAAATTGTAGCCATTTACAAAGACATCTTCTACAATGCATATAAGACACACTGATCATTTCTTCTCTGGATTAGAAGAAACGTTCCACCTGATATCACCTTGCCATTGCCACTTAATGCCACATTGGACCATTTTGTGTGATGCAGAGGCTCATATATCATGCTGCCTCATGGTAATTATTTTCCCTACCAGGAAGCCGACAGGTATTTGACTTGTTTTTGCACATTTCATGGCAGGTACGTTGTTGTGTTACCACTGAGCAATTAACAGCTACTTCTGTAGACCAGAAAATTTCCACTTTAGTGTAAGCCAAGCCAATATACAATCAAGCCCATAATTATTCATACCCCAGACAAATTTTGACTTAAAGTTACTTTTATTCAACCAGCAAGTTGTCTCGACGAAAATTACATAGGTGTCTCCCAAAACATAATACACATGTACAAGAGGCATTTTTGTGAAAAAAGATTTCTCGGTATTGTCCAAAATTATTCATAACCTTCACAAACTGTCACAGTCTCTGGGCAAATCCAAAGTTCTATACCATACCAAATAGTCCAAGTTGTTCTAAAGCATCCTAATTACCCTGATTAATTGGAAACAGATGTTTTAATCAACTCAACAGGTGAAAAATAGAATTTCTTTTGGTTTGTTTGTGGACAGTCATGGCTAAGACAAAGGAGCTCAGTGAGGACCTGTGGCTGCGCATTGTGGCTGCTCACAAGTCAGGAAAGGTCTACAATACCATATTTAAAAAGTTCCAGTGGTTCCAGGGCAAAGCATTATAAAAAAAAAAAATAATAGTTCCACATTGTGGAAAATCTCAGAGGACGTGGTCAGAAGTCAAAAGTGACACGTGTGTGAATACAAGGATCACCGCCAACAACATCCTAGTCAATCTAGGCTCTGCTGGTGGCAATGTTGCAAGGCAGACAATCCAACAGACACTGCTGGGTTCCATTGATGCAGAACAAGGAGAACGCCACTTCTCCAGATAAAGCCCACAAAAGCTTGCTTGGCCTTCACAAATGCTTATCTGGACAAATAAGACTTCTGGTCTTCTGTGTTATGTTCAGATGACTTGAATTGTTTGGTCACAATAATGTTTCCTTCATTTGGCAGAAGAAAAGGAGAAGCCTTCAACCCAAAGAATCCCCACTGTCACACATGGTGGTGGGAACCTTGTGGGTGTTTTTCAGCCAATGGACCAGGGAACCTAATCACAGTAAACGGCACCATGAAAAAAGAGCAAGACATGAGGATTCTCAATGACAACATCAGGCAGTCTGCAAAGAAACTTGTCCTTGGGCACCAGTGGACATTTCAGCATGACAATGACCCAAAACACACAGCAAAAGTGATGAAGAAATGGTAAGCAGACAATGACATTAATGTTTTGGAGTGGCCCAGCCAGAGCCCTTTTTTGAATCACATTGAGAATCTGTGGAAGGAACGATGAGGGACAATTTGAATTTACTGATTACAGGGACGGTTTTTGATTTTTTTTTGTAGATCGTCCCTATAATGTGGAGTTTGCCTGCGAGGAACATGTAATATAAAAGGGGATTATAGGTCCACCTTTAAATCGCTCCAGGTGGTCGCCTCCATTTTATGGACGATTAACCACTATGCGGGGCCCTCATTTGGGGGTTGATCGGCTGCAAAACGGAGGTGACCACCTGGAGCGATCGACCAGAATAGAACCACAAGATGGTTTATCGCTATACTTTGCATGGGGACCAGGTTCCCCATCCAGAATATCTTCCAGAAAATGATGTGTGAGTGGCACACATTGGAATTCCCGTACATTTGCAAGACTATTATTATTATTATGGTTTATTTATATAGCGCCAACATATTATGCAGCGTTGTACAATAAAATAGAGTTGAGACACAACACAACATGACACACAGGTACAGGATATGACACAGGAGAAGTGAAGAACCCTGCCCAGACTACCGAAAGCAGCAGGGTAACTTCACCACACTGATCTGTCTGTCAATACAAACTGTACCATAAACTTATATTAAGCCTGAAACATGATGAACACATTTTCTGTTTCAATGTTTCAATGTTCAGTAATCCAGACTGTAGACTATATAGCTGTTTAATCCAAAGAGCTACATGTTATTGATATGTAGTAATCCCTACTGACATGCCATCCTTGTATACATCAGGCAAACAATGAAGTAATGCTGCAATAGACTCCAGTGGAATTAATCACTATCTGTCTGTGTTGTTCACACCTATTGCAGATCACACCAGAAACATTTCACAGTCACTTTGTAAAAAGAATAGTGCTTAGCAAGCTGTGCGCATACTGACATTTCTTTTGCATTCATACACTAATTTAAGCCCCCCATACACCTTACAATCTCACCATACAATATCTGTACAATCAACTTTTCTTCTACCAAAAACCATGTGATATGAGGACCTATCTAAACCTTCCAATCACTATGTATTCTATTAGGGAGGCTATACTATAGAGTTGTTAATAGATCTAATGAAAATTGTATGGAGTGATTTAAAGGTGTATGGGGGGGATAGATTTATTTTGGGTTGCTTAATTTTTTGCGGAATATCTCATCCTCAGGTGGGCCCTGTGCCGCTGTTAGAGCCGGCATGTTGTCACAGCCTTCGGTGCAATTTACACTTCTCAATGACAATAAAACATGTTGTGTGATGGAGAAACCTCAGCCAGCAAGATATGGATGAGAACAAGTTATTCAGTTACATAAAGTGTGTGAAAAGATCTGTCAGTACATGTTCATCTTTATTCTTAAAAGCTACAGGTGGGAACAAAACATCCTTCATCAGAGCATGTTTTACCATTACTAGAAAAACTCAGATTTCATCCTATATACTCACTAAGACATCATACCAACTACCTCCCTTGAAATACGTAAGTAGTGATGGCCGAACTTCGGCCATGTCCGGGGAATTTGAATCTGAAAACACGGATGTGACGTCAGTGACGTCACATCCAGCACCTGGAACGCATTGTTCCTGGTTGTGCTAAGCGGATGTGACATCACTGACGTCACATCCGGGTTTACGAGCCGGCTTTTCACTGAAAGACCGGGTTCTCTTCCCGGTCTTTAGTGAAAACATTCTTCCTCCGGCGGGATCTCGCTGCTCATGATCCCACCGGAGGAAGAATAGAGGGCTCCTTCTTGCCGGCGAACAGGGCGGGTCGAACACCCGTACTGTCCGCTGGACTGAATACTTGGACCGGACTGACTCACTCTTTACTAAATGGATCATTTCATATAAAGACTCCTCTCCCTGATGAAGCCCCTATTCTAAATGGGGGAAACGCGTCGGAGTGGTGATTATCGCCTCAGGAGTACTTTATTTCTTGCGACCATGTATACTACGACTAAGACAGTTGACTGTGACGATGTTTTATTGAACAACTAAATTATTCTGAATATCATGTATATTTTACCTATGTTTCCTAATAAAATCATGTTTTTTTAAACAAATTTTTTTGGGGGATAATCTTGGTGCCTGAAAAGTCCTGGTTTGAATGACTCCATGCCAGAGCCTTTTCTGGAACGATTGGACTCATTGAACCACCACCTTTTTGTTTCTGTCATCCTATATGGTCACTTTGTCAGAAAAAGCTAATACAAAGAGAGATTCCAGGAACATACTAGCTCAGAGGTAGCAAACTCAAACACTCAGTGGCCAAAATAAAAACTTGGACAAAGGGCCAACCTAGAAATGAAAAAATCTACTTTTTTGTAAGTCTACAATTCTAGAAGTTTTTCCTTCTCATGAGATCGGGATGATCCTTTTCATATGAAAACTAACTTCAGTTTTGTTTAAGCATTAATTCTTTAAAATGCAAAGTGTAAAAATTTAACATATGTAACATCAAATGTAAAAAAAAAGACACACATGGGGAATTTACTTAACCTCCCTAGCGCTCTTGTGGGATCCAGATTTCCATACCAAAAGCAAACCATAGACATGAATGGCTTTTTGTTTTTTATGTTGTAGGCCTGTAACTTCACAAAATATGTCCGTACAAGGGTCTAGTAGACATCCTGAATATAATAATGTTTGAAACAAAAAATTTAAAAAACAAAAAAAAAAATTATAAAAAGTATTCTTTGAAATGATAAAATCTCTAAAATACTTATTTTGTATGAAAGATTTCAAAACAGTATGATAATGATTTAAAATAAAAACCAGTATGTATTCATTTTTGTTTTTTGTCTATAATAAAAACATTTATTCATTTGGAAATAAGTTTTGTGGGGTTTTGTATTGAATACAGTTATCATTGTAACCAGTAAATTTCCGTTTGGCTCTCTCTCCCCTGGTGTGAGGAACACACCGTGGGAGAGAGGGTTAACTTCAAAGGGCACATCTGCAAAGTGAACTACACTGAAAACCGTTTTCTACATAGAAGACGTTTTTGTGCATCACGGGGGGGGGGGGTTCCTCTCCTGGAGCAGTCTCCTTTTTTACATGGGAGCCCCGGGGACAGCATGACAGTATGCGCTGCCAGGGCTCCGATCTCCGCCCCATTTCGTCCAGTGCAGTACTGACAGGACAGCGCTGGACAAGATGGTGCCGTTGGGAACGGCAGGGGGGTTAATGAGAATGCTAAAAAACATTCTTATGGGCCAAATATAATCAGACTAAGTGACAGGTTTAACAAAATAGTGGTATTTCAAGTGATTCAGTTTAAATGTACAACATAGACATCTGAAGGGTCATTTTACACTAGCCGTGTTGAGTTGCTATTACCGCCTATGGAACCTATTGTACCTTTAACACTTGCATAATGCACGGCAGCATGAATTTTCATGCCGCAGCACAAACGTCTCCCATACACTAGTATGGGGGCTATAATGCAGGTCAAAATTGGAAAGTTCTCTTTTCATAACAAAGCTACAGTGCCCCCATGATAGATTTCCTTCTATGCAATGTATAGTCCTCTATATTCGCTGCCTCTCCATGTCTGTACTTTGCCAGGGGCCTTACACTTTTTATAAAATAAATCAAGATTGATGGGTAAAGCCCCCCATAGACAGGCAGACTCCTCCATACAACTTTCATGAGACCTACCAACAACTATGTAGTATAGTGACCTCCCTGATAGAATACATAGTGATTGGAAGGTGTAGAAAGGTCCTCCTATTACATGGTTTTGGTAGAAGAAAAGTTGGTTGTACAGAAGTTGCATGGAGGAGTCTGCCTGTCTATGGGGGGCTTAAGGGGGAACAAGAGTAATGAAGTGGTATAAACAAAATCCTTTATTAGGCCAATTCAAATGACGGACTGCATTAAAATGACTGACACATGACTGCAATGACCCCAATTCTGACTCAACACTGCTTAAAAATTAAAAAAAACATACCACACATTTAAAATGTTGCCTTTTAAAAATCTATGGATGGAGAACACCATAGGAGGGGGTAAAAATATATTATTTGATTTAGTTTACAGCCCTCCTATAAACTAATTCTTGGATCCCAATTTGCTGGGGGTAGAGCTGACTTCATCCAGCTAGTTGTGCTCCAGGTAGGTGGTGATTGTTTCTCTTTAAAAATCCAATAAAGCTACCTCACAGTTTGGATTTACCTTAATAAGCAGAAGTGCGCACTAGCTGAAAATAAATCAAATTTCAGACAAGAGATGTGTTTCTGGAGGCAACAGACAGTCATAAGTATGGCTATCTTTTCTATTATTGCTAATATACTGAAACTTGCCTATGTTCTCTATACCTTGGTTGGCAAGCATATGGTGTGCTTAAGGTGAGAACATCTTCCTACATTTTCTACATTAAAAATTATTAACTACTCATCTCTCAGATTGGTTTGATGCTTAAAATCATTCTTAATCATCATCTATTAAGTCCTATCTAGCATAAGACCCGGCCATTATCAGCAATATTTAAACCTTTCACTCAGGCTGTATATTATCCATATTTCTGTTGACCTTATTGATTATTTTGTCTGTAGACATTCTGTAACTACAATCAAATTATATGTAAATGTCTATATTGTTATTCTACTTAAATGGATACATACTTTAGCAGAATCATTGGCATTTTACAGAAAAAAATAGGCAAAGTATCCAATTGTACAATGCAACTCAATCTATCAATCTTGTAGAAGGAGTGTTTGGCTAGTCTATAATACATTTATTGGTTTCACATTTTAGATTAAAAGCAGCTGATAAAGTATGGTTGATGATGGATGCATAGCAGGAAGCACTCACCACTTTCCGCAGAACAATAGTATTTTCTGTAGATAAAGCTGACAAATTGCAGTGGTGAGTTAAGCAAAATCACAAATGGGAAGTTGTGGCATGTTGTCTGATATCTGTGTATTTACTTGTTTAATAGCGGTATGTATGATGCATTTCCTTTGGGGAATAGGAAGAAACATACAAGCTAAACGGACATCTGAAAACGTGTTCCTCCATATTATGCAAATACTTAATAAAGAACTGAACGGGAAATTAATAGAAATCAAATACAGTTTAGTATTTTAAAGCACTAAAGGTGGCCATACACGGTTCAATATTTTTATTTGATTGAGCGAAAACTATAGATTTTTCATTCAATTAAAAAGTACTAAACAACTTGTTTAATTGAACAAAAAGTCAAATCAAACATGTTGGTAAATTTCTATCGATTTTTTAAACAACTAATGTATATTCATCGAACATCATTATGTCGATTGTCCAAAAATCTACACATATAAGGCCAGCTTAACTATTGGTGTGAGTTTTACATTATTATATATGGACATGGTATTAGTACACAACTCAAACTCACATCTGTTGGTTAGAGATGGTCGAATTTTTTGACTTGCTAACTTTGTGAGCTGATTGCAAAGTCCCTGAAAGTGGTATCATCACCAAAAAAAGTGGTATCAAAACCAAAAACTGGAGATGTAGAGAAGGGCTGGAGAAACATTTGAAAAAAAAAGTGTTGCTCTAGCACATGGAGTTTTTGCATGAATTAGGTTCAAATTTAAAGTCGAAATTCCGCAAAATTTTTACTTGACTTTGAACTTAATTTGTGAAAAAGCTTTTTTTTTTGGAGTATACCCCTAACCCTTCTATATATCTCCAGCAAGTTTGGTGATGATACCATGTTCAGGGGCTTTGCAATTAACTCGAAACTGTTGAAATGTTAAAAAAAATTCGACCATCTCTACTGTTGGACACTGACTACGAAAGGTCAGAGAATGATTTACATTGTTATAAGAGAAATCAGTGTTTCATCTCCTATCAACCAGCAAGATTTCAGGATCTCAGTATTAGCACTAGCAGTACCCATTCTCTGAATACACTGACCAACTTATGGAGAGACACATTTTACATTTAGATAGCATTATTTACATTAATATTTTGCATTGCAATTAATACATTTTGTGACAAACCCTCCTCACATATGTAAATAGCTGCTCATGGGTAAGTAATTCAGTGCCAGATTGTAAACTTCAAATTCCCACCTGTTGGCAGTGAATCGACAAAGAATTATAGACTTCTCGCCGGCGAAGGGGGCAGGTGAAACATCATACAGTTCGCCGGTGAGAAGAAGAGCGAACATTCAATGTTCGTGCCGAACTGTCCGCACTAGTGGTTAGTGACCGTGCTTAAAGCTGGCAGGTAAGTGAGGTGATGAGTACCGGAGGACAGTGTGGCTTCTGATCAGTTCTTTGTATTTGTGGGGATGATTACTTGTACTTTATAGAATGCAAACAAAGAATATGTTTCATTGTTTGTGTTCCATCTTTTACATTCATCAAAGTTTTGTTTAAATCCTGTAAGCTGCTATATTCAGTAACAAGTTCAATGTTTAAAATTATATGCCTGGCACATGTCTTTTTACACTTTTTATAAGATTCCCTGTTTCCTCTGAGGTCATTATTTCTTTTATGCGAGTCCCTGTTTCCTACAATGTCATTATTTATTTGATATGATTTTATTTCTTTCATAAGATTCCCTGTGTTGCATAAGGTCATTATTTCTTTCAAGCCAAGTCTCACACCTTTTCTTTCCAGTTATGTCCAAAGTTGCTATTGTTCTGTAAAAGCGAAGAGTGATTTGATTCACTGGGGAATTCAATTCATTTATTGAACTGCAAAGTAGTCTTAAGGACAACTTACATGTTCACTGCTGCCATTTCCATTATTTACTGATTTCTTTTCTGTAATATCAATACATGTTTTTTTAGTGTATATCCGGCTGCTAAGCTCTATGGAATATCAAGGTTCCTGTAGTGTTAATAGACAAACAAAACAAATATGTGTCCCAGATGTTGGCGTCTCCTGACTGCAACTAGCACCTTTTAAAAAGCATACAATACATTCTACAATGCCTTGGTTATTGTTTTCGTATTGACATGCTCTTGCTTCTTTAGTTGTATAAGAGAGATAAACATCTTAGTGAATAATCCTAAAGATCTGACAAACTTTATCCACCAATAAATATTATCAGTGTCATACATGAAGGGTATGTTTATCTCTGGCTATGTTTTATTTCATGCCATCTGAATGAATATCTAATTAGACATATTGAAAGTAGTTGCTTGTTTCCTCAAGTTGGTAATGTAGAAGCCAAGTGTCTGTGACCCATTTCTTCACTGTACCCGCAACAGTTTTCTAGCTTTCCTGCCTATGAATCGAGGTCAAAACCTGATGAAAATATAGTTTTTAGTCTTGGAAATAAGTTGGCTGTTTTTTGTTTTCTTGCTATAAGCAAGTATATTTGCATTGTTTCGACCGTTTGAAGCTCTACAGCTTCAATTTGGGACCTGTAAATGTGAACTCAACTTCCTTACCACTTGCCTCTCTCACAGCGGGTCAACCATGATTTTAAACAATATAATTACATTGCAGGCAATGTTTGGCCCATGAGTTTGACACCACTGGACTACACACTCACTGTACACATAGGGTGGCACAAATAGACAAAATGTTAACTGTACCGTTCATGCAGTGTGTGAAGTCCATATATGCCCCCATCCCTGTGTGTACAGTGTGTGTAGTCCATATTTGCCCCATCCCTGTGTGTACAGTGTGTGCAGTTCATATGTGCCCCCCAATCCCTGTATTTACAGTTCATGTTCTTTGCCTTCCCCCAGACCAATCTGGGTACACCTCTCCCCAGCTCTGCCTTCCCTGCAGCCCCCCTACTAGCTGCGCTCACCATGCCTCGGTCCTCCAACTCTGGGAGTAGAGAACTACGGATCCCAGAATACTAGAGGAAGCAGGTGCTCGCTCTGACATCACTGAAATGCACCATTAAGCAGCCAGCACTTGTAGTTCTCTACTCCCAGGTGGTAGGATGAGTGTAGTTGGTAGGGGGGCTGCAGATGAAGCAGACTTAGAAGAACTGCCACACGCCAAAAATATTTGCTCGGTGGGCCAAATTTGGCTCTTGGACCAGTGTTTAAACCTATGCTTTTGTTATCCACACCTCCTGAGGTGGCAGGGGGAACCGGGAT
>CM070034.1:121967869-121980980 GCA_036250615.1 Ptychadena robeensis
CGGGTCGAACTCGCCATATGTTCGCGAAATAGCGCGAACGCGAACATGCGATGTTCGCCGGCGAACAGTTCGGTCCATCACTAATGTGATGATGCCTTAGACATGGGTGGTGGGTATTGACAGTGGGGGACCAGGTGAGGGGTAGAATTTTACTGCAGAGACAACAGATATCTAAATCATTAGTTTGGGGCCCCTAGTGGTCCCAGGCCCAACTAATTTGCATAGTCTGCATAGCAGAAGAAACAGTCCTAGTTATCACACACAGCAAATAGACTAATTAATTTGTCTGTGCAGCTCCTCTGAGGAGGAAGCCTTCTATTCTGGGATAGTCTCTGTACAAGTAGGGAAGGTTGCAAAGGAAGGTTGTGGGGGTTAGAGATGGTCGAATTTTTCGACTTGCAAACTTTGTGAGCTTATTGCAAAGCCCCTGAAAATGGTATCATCACCAAACTTGCTGGAGGTGTAGAGAAGGGTTTGAGGAACATTTGAAAAAAATAAGTTTTGCTCTAGCACATGTAGTTTTTGCATAAATTAAGTTCAAAGTTAAAGTCGAAATTCCGATTTTCGAATTTTTTACTTGACTTTGAACTTAATTTGTGAAAAAAACATTTGTGTTAGAGACTTACTTTCTTTTTTGCAGTATACCCCCAACCCTTCTCTACATCTCCAGCAAGTTTGGTGATGATACCATGCTCAGGGGCTTTGCAATTAAGTCGAAACCGGCGAAATGGTCGAATTTTTGAAAAAAAATTCGACCATCTCTAGTGGGGGTCTATCCACAACCTTGGGATCCTCTACAATATATATAACGATATAAGAAAACAAAAATGTTCAGTCACTTAAGGTTAATTCACTTTAAGTTTGATCGCCTGCCATAGAATCTGAATTAAGTGAGTATTTCACAACCTTTCCACAGTAGTTAGCATTGCAGCCTGCTGTCATATTATTATGAGATGTGCAAACAACTATGTGTTTTCCAACTTCCCTTTCTTAGATCTATGGAACAGTTGTTCTGTGCTGAGAAATATTTGACAGGCAAAGGGCTGTTTAGAAAACAAGGATATCAGCAACAGTTGCAAAAAATGAGCAGGGCATCTTTCTGGACAGTATACATGATTAAAAGACCATTCATTTGTTAGGCTATGGCTTAGGTTAGATAGAAAGACCTTCTTATTTTGGGATGTAGCGTCCTTTTGCTGACCAAGGGCTCTTTCACATGGGACATGCAAGGAAAAACAAGTAGTGCGGTTTGATGTCCCTTTACTTTTTTGTGCATTTGGGCTTGTTTTGTATTGATATTGATAAAAACACAGAGCAGCCGGAAATGCATAAAGTTGTATGTTTTGAAAAGGCTTCAAACGCACAGCATTTATAAGAATGGTACACAGGTTTGCTATGGAAAAAACTGGTATCCCTGTGGATTACCAACAGTATGAATTGCAGAAAGTGGATGGTAACGCACACAGTGTGAAAGAGCCCCTGGCAACAATGAATTACCTGTTCCAAACTTCTCCACTCCAACATGCATCTGCTGCCAAAGGTCTTAAGGCTATGTTTCCACATATTAATTCCGCGATTAATCGTGGTGTGTTGGCGTAATCACACGTGGAGATCGCTGTTGATTGTGTCCATTTATATATACGAGTTGCACTGCTTATGGGCCAACATCCCGAAAATATATGTACAAGAACGTGGGAGGGAGAAGGCACCTAGGTGGCTAATCTCTTCCAAGTTGAATTCCCCCTGAGAGACCTCAGGGGCAAGGGGACTTTAACGGCCAAGAAGGTGTAAACAGGTATCAGTTATTTTTACAGTTCAACGTTTTTTACAATTTTATTAGACATAGCACATGATTAAAAACAAGAACAGTTCCCAGGTTGGTTGAAACTACAGTATGGGTGGCAATACAGCATAATGTCATATACAATGAACATAATCAAAGTTACAGCGCCAAAGAATGGTTGGTCAAAAGCAGCAGAATAGGATACAGTTCCTGAACCAATCAGGACTGGCCCCAACGCGCGTTTAGTGTGGTCACTTCATCAGGGGGATATCCTTATTCACATTAACATTGTATGGAGTTGCAAACACACCAAATTAGATTCAGACGGCTCAAGGCCTGAGAAGAAGGAGGAGAACGGCCTGCTCCCGCCAGCCAATGTCAACACAAGGCTCAGAACGGGAGGCCAGAAACCCAACCGAGAACAGGACCAGCCAGGTCAACAACCAGCACTATTCGTTGAAGGTAGTTATATGTAGGTCTGAATGTGTCAGTAATTATTATAATTCCTCACTCAGGATTTAAGGTAGACGAGTGTGGAGGTAAACGAGTATGCCAATCGGTTGGTGGATGAGATGGTGAAGGCTGTCTGATTGTGTCCATTTAGTTGAATAGCCTTGTCCCCACTTCAGCGAATGGCTGTGGTCTCCCTGCGCTCTGACCGTGGGCGGTGGACAGTGATGATTTTTCTGCCCTGATTGCTCCCATAGACATGAATCGCATGTGGACAGGATCAAAATTAGCATCCATAGGGAATAAATTATTTTTTAATGGGGCGATAAAAAAAAAATTGTGTAAACATTGCCTGGTTAATCGCGCCCGATTGCATCAGCAATCACGCCTCATCAGCCGTGGGAACATATCCTAATAGTTGTCAAATGAAGTGTACCATAGGTGACAAAGAGTGATATATACTTTCTGCTATACCTAAGGTATTCATATAATGTAGTTTTTGGTATGGAAAATGTCCATACGACCAGAGAGCCTTCTGTAGAGCCTATCTACAATGGCATAGATTACTCCATAAAGCCCTATCTCCCTCGGCAAAGAAGCTACCTACGCAGGCAAATAACCTTCTGTAGAGTCTATCTATACAAACAGAGATACTTCTATAGAGCTTATCTACAATGGCAGAGAACCCTCCATAAAGCCTAGACAGATAAAGAACCTTCTGTAAAGCCTATCTATGCAGGCACAAAACCCTTCATAATGCCAATCTACTCAGGCAGAGGCCAATAGCCATTTGTAGAGCCTATACATAGTCAGACAGCCTTCTATAGATCCTTCTTGGAAGCAGACAACCTTCCATAGAGCCTGTCTACAGAGGTAGAGAACCATTCATAGAGCCTTTCTACACAGGTAGAGAACCTTACGTAGAGCCTATCTACACAGGTAGAGAACCATCCATAGGGCCTATGTCTCTAAGTAGACTAATTCATGATTGACATTTTAGGTTGTTTTTTTTCCCTTGGCACAGGGATTCATTTAGAAAGCAGTGAGATAAAAAGAACTCAAGCTAGATACTTTGTAATGTGAATATTTTAGAAGTAAATACAAACTACAGTTTCACTTTAACTGATTTTATGTACCTGTGTTGCTGCAGAATTGTTGTTTATGGGAAAAAAAATTATGTGCAATATTTGTCTTTCCTGCATCCTCCCCTGTATCAGGAAATATCCTTGCAACAAAACAATGAAGTGCTTTACAACCTTGTCAGCTTAGTTGGCGAGAAACAATTAAAAGTAACCTAGACAAATAAATTCTATTTCGCACAGAATACTGGAGCGCTCTTCCCCCTCCTCGGATCAAGGCTGTGGAATATACAGCTGCTCTTAAACTATTATACACAGGCAGTGTTTGTTCTCTACGAATCCTCTCTACCAGAGGCAAACTTTATCAGGCGTGCCAATCATAGCAAGTGGCATGACACTCTCAAGGAGAGGAAGGCATGGAATCATCTGAGGAGAGACTTAGCAGGTTTTTTCTGCCGTCTGTTCTGCTAAATGTTGGGATGATTGCGGCAGTTGAAGTGCTGGCATGTTCGCTAACATGATTTCACGTTTGATATTTAACAGAGAGAAGAGCAGACAGAAGAGCAGACGGGAGCCTGATCATTTTTCATTTTGTTTACAGAAACAATGGCTGTCGTGAGGCATTTCTTACCAACCCATGCACGCTTCTTGTCAGTTATTGGTGGGGTTAAATGGCAGAAGTGTGAATCCTTCAGAAAAAAAAACATCAAGATAAATTTTATAATAATGAATCCTCCACAGGTTCTATACATCCATGAAGCCTTACTAGCTATAAAAACAAAACGCATAGCACCCATCGTGTACATTTGACATATGCAATCAAACAGTCCTTCATCTATCTCAGTGGGATTTTGTATGTAAGTGGCTTGTCAGCTGAATTGTTCCTTTCTAAAAAAGGGACTTTATTTTACTTTGTCTCTAAGCATCTTAGGAGATTTTGTTTGTGTCAGAACTACTTCTGAGGCTGATTAGATGAAGGACAGGAGGAGGCCACCGTAAAGATATCTACATCTTCAATGAAATGTAAATGATAGAAGTGTCTTAGGTTAAATTTTCTCCTTTGTGTGCATTACCAGACCCAACCACAAATTCTAGGATCAAGCTGATGAGCATTTACAGAAAGAATTATAATATACTCAGGTCGTAAAGTCTATTTTACTTTGCAATTTAATATTAACTTCTATGAGTCCGTTTTCTACCTCCTGCAAATGAATATGTACTTACCGTATATACTCATGTATAAGCCGAGTTTTTCAGCCCATTTCAGAATTTCAGGCAGGCAGCTTCACTCTTCACTGCATATCTTCTCTGGACAAAATGAAAGAACAGGCTTTCAAAGTACAACTGAACTAATCTAAGTACATCTAGTCTCTACTGTCCTTTTGCCTTATATCTAATTCACTCCGGTTGCATTGCTGTCTGCTTTGGAGGCCCTAACATGTAATTACAAAAAACTTGCTTCTAGCAATCTACTACACTTTTAGTCATATATCCTTCCACTACTTTCTCTCACCTAGGCAGGGCTGAGTTGTTCTGCTCACTTATAACAAACTTAATACTTATACAAAAACATTGTGTATATATATATATTGTGCTACAGCTGAAAACATATCAATTAATTTATTCATACAACAGGCATATACACTTTTGCTCCCATTTTGCATGAGCTGAACTCAAAGATCTGAAACATTTTCTACATACACAAAAGACCCATTATTCTCAAATATTGTTCAAAGATTTGTACCTGTCTAAATCTGTGTTAGTGAACACTTCTCCTTTGCTGAGATAATCCATCCCACCTCACTGGTCTAACATATCAAGGCGCTGATTAGAAAGCATGAATATTGTACAGGTGTGCCTTAGACTGCCCATAATAAAAGGCCACTCTGAAATGTGCAGGTTGATTACAGAGCACCATGTCACAGATGTCTCAATCTTTGATGAAGCTTGCAATTGGCATGCTGACTGTAGGAATGTCTACCAGAGCTGTTGCCCGTGAAATTAATGTTTATTTCTCTACCTTTTGACAGTACATCCAACCAGCTTCACAACCAAAGATCATGTGAAACCACACCAGCCCAGGGCTTCAACATTCAGCATGTTCACTTCCATGATCATCTGAGACCAGCCACCTGGACACCTCTGCAGCAACAATTGATTTGCATGGTCTGCACAAACCATCTCAGGAAAGCTCATTTGCATGCTCAACGTCCTCATCAGAGTCTGGTCCTGACTGCAGTTCGTGAACGTAACTAGTGTTGAGCGTGAATATTTGAATCACAAATTTGTATTGTAAATATCTGCACTTTGAGAATTTGCAAAGATCTCAAATATAGTGCTAGATCTTTGTAATCCTCGTAAACTTCGAGATTCTGGGGAAAGTACCATGTATTGAGCATGCAATATTCGCATTTACAAATGGCAATTTTCGCAAACAATTTGCAAGAATTACTTCTGAGTGTTGTTGGATCGGCATATACATCAGCATGTTTTGGTTCCTGACAATATTCAGCAATGTCGCACAGCTATTAAAAAGGAGTGGACCAACATTCTACAGGCCACAATCAACAACCTTATCAACTCTATGTGATGGAGATGTGTTGCACTGCATGAGGCAAATGGTGGCCACACCAGATACTGACTGGTTTTCTGACTCCGCCTGCCCAGTACAGCAAAACTGCCTTACTGCCTTCCTTACTGAAAAAAAAAACATTTCGGAGTGGCCTTTTATTGTGGGCAGTCTAAGGCACACCTGTGCAATATTCATGCTGTCTAATCAGCACCTTGATATGCCACACCTTTGAGGTGGGATGGATTATCTCGGCAAAGGAGAAGTGCTCACTTACACAGATTAAGACAGATTTGTGAACAATATTTGAGAGTAATGGGTCATTTGTGTATGTAGAAAATGTTTCAGAGCTTTGAGTTCAGCTCATGCAAAATGTAAGCAAAACCCAAAGTGTTTATATTTTTGCTCAGTATATATAAATAACTAGATACACATAACTATTGTATTACAATACAATCACTAACAGTGCACCATAAAGGTTAAACAACATATTTATAATCATAAAACACGCATATAAAATACCTGTAACCCCCATCAGGCTTACCAAAAAACAGCTTGATGGGTGCTAAAATACTAGCTCCTTCACTACCTTGTTAACAAAATCAATGGGACATTGACCCTTGTAAGAGTTGGGTATTAACCTTACACCGTTGACTGCCATCAACTAACATGTCACAAGCCATGAATAACTTTTTTTTAACAAAATTTTTAAGCACAATCAGATACCCATCAAGCTGTGACAATAGCTAACACAAAATCAAGCTGAAAGTCTATACAGTAACCCAATCCCCCCCAAAACCAAATAAAGTACCCCCCCCCCATACAACTCAAAGCAATAAGGCAGGGAGGGATGGACATCTTGGTCGGAAAGGGGCCTTTCTTCTTCCGGATTGACTTGTGCCGCACTTCCGCTGCATTTCTTCAGATGAAAAGGGGGGTGAAGTCCACCTCCCACCCAGGGAATGACGGCTTCCATTATTTTCCTTCCAAATCAAAATTCACCATCCATGGTGCTGATTATAAACCAACCCAATTGTTTGTCAAACCTAAAAAGAGTATCACTGTTAAATTGTATCTTATCTTTCCATATTCTTGCTTCTTTCTTAAGGACTGGTGTCTTTTTTAAATATTAAAAGAATATATAAACTGCTAGATGAAGAAGACTGTGGAATTTCTCTTAGCAGACACTTTTTTACAGTTACAGACAGTAAACATTCTAGCATCTTCTAGAAACAGACAGTAATAAATATAACCTCTTAACTCCTGGAAGGGCAGGGTACAAATATATAAAAACAGACATTAATAATCTTTGCCATTTGCTTCTCATTTTTACACATCTTCTAGAATTCTACCCCCTGGGACTTTTCATCTATACGTTTCCTTCTTATTAGCATCTAAAATAAGCAGCCCAATAATTTGAAGAAAACCCTTGAGACAATACAAACAATGTTGGCAGTTAAATGTATTTATATAAATTCAACAATTCACAGAAACTAAAATAGGGAAATTTCAAATAGGGGGCAGAAACTAAGGGATTGGTTTCAAAAGGCCTAGGAATAAGAGCCCTTTCACACTTCAAGAGCTGCGTCGCATTTTTTAAAACCATTCTTACAGCACTGTGTTTTTTCTCATAGAAGACCAATGTTACCATTCACACTGCATACATTGCGTTTTTAAAAATTTAGCGTAAGAAAATGCATTTATAATGCCCTGCTGCACACATTTTTTGATGCATTTTTCATGCTTTGTTCAAAATGCAAATGTACGCAGATGTATACGTTACAAAACGCAAGTGTTTTTGTATATATGCACCTATAAAAAACACAGATAGTGTGAAAGGGTCCTAACACTGCTTAGAGGCATGCTGGCTTTCATATTAGAAATGGGCAAAAACCACTTAAGAATGTTGCCTTAATCTGAACCTTTTAATAACAATACCTGATTCAAATAATACAATAAACAGAAATGTCCAGATGGTTTAGCTTAAAGGAGGTAAGATTCCTAATAAATCTTATAAATCTTCTTCCCTATCTATATTGTACTCTGTTCTCCAACCTATTAGATTGTAAGCCCAATCACTCAGCCTTAGACCTCCATTTTTTCCAAATTTGCGAAGTTACTTAAAATATTTGGAGAATAATTTGAGAAATGTTGCGAATTCCAATATTGCCTATGCTGCTCATCACTAGTGGTAACTTGAATGGCCCCTAATGGCGTTGGGGTTATGGTATGTGCAGGCATATGATATGGACAACGAACACAGATAGCGTGATGAGATCCTGAGGCCCATTGTTGTGCCATTCATTCCCAACCATCACCTCATGTTGCAGCATGATAATGCATGGCCCCATATTGCATGGATCTGTACACAATTCCTGGAAGCTGAAAACATTCCAGTGCTTTGTTCAAAATGCAAATGCACGCGTAAACCCAGATGTATACGTTGCATGTAGACTGGTTCCTGGATTCCTTCTAAAAAATCTCTTTTGCCGCTGGCTTCCATATTTTAGTGATGCTAATGCTGACGTACAAAATGCAACAGCAAGTGAAGGGAGAGTGTGGTTTAAGCTCCAAGTCTACATCCTTGAGGATTCTTCTCTTCGGAAGTTATAAGGTCAATTAAGCAGAAGAAAAGTTCTGCAAAGGTAGCTTTTCCTACCTCAGGACATTTCTTTTAAAGTTAATATTTTAATCAAATATTTAATTCAAATATCAAATATTTTAAACAAATATTGGGATACCATTGCTGACCTCCATTAGAAATGGAAGTTGCTTAACTTTTATTCTCTTTGTGTCTTTTATTGGAGTATTTACTGTATAGTTAAGCATACTAAAAAGAGAAAAGGATGCCTAACAGTATTGTTATGCCTACATTTACACACATATGAACTTTATTGACATTCCTTTATTAAACAATTAGCCTTAGTATGGTGTTGGTCTATACACTGCAGCTGTTATATTTTAAACTCACTTTTACAAGGTTGAGAAGTGTGTTTGGGGATTTTGTCCATTTGTGAGATCTGAGGTATTTGCAGAATAACTGTGACCCTGTTCTGTGATTTTAGGTGGCCTACCACTTTGTGGATGAGCTATTGTTGTTCCAAACTTTGTCATAAAACCACCAACAGTTCACCAAGGAATATTTAGCATCAAGGACATGTCATGAAGGGACTTTGCACAGGTGACATCCTATTACAAAACTACATTGTAATTCACTGAACTCTTGGGAGGAACCCATCCTGTGGCTACTGAAGTGATTTGAATTATTAGAATTATTGCATTAAATTTTTTGGACTGGTTTACCAATATTTTGGCCAATATAGTGTATATTCAAAAAGGTTTTAATGGTGGGGCAATGTATGGTAGCAAAGCTAGGAAGAACATCATCCTTATTTTAGATTTAGTCCATCCTACCCTCTCATTGGGGAAGTGGCATTTGTTGCAGACATTAAAATCAGCTTTAGTTGTACTTGATGGTACCTGATACAAAGTTGGAGTTGTTTAAATGTCAATGGCCATCCATTTTTTTTAATAGTATGAAGTTTGCTGTGCATTTTAAATAAATGTATTTGTATATGAAAATGTATGAATGTATGGAATTAAGTTTAAAACCCTAACTGATGTGTACTAAATGTGTGCTCACATGGATCTGAGTTGTTATTTAATACTAAATGATAAAAAAAAATCATAACATTTTGTTGTTATCTTTTGATAAAATTTAAGTCAATTATTTTCCAAAATATAAATGTGTTCAATGTAATTTTTTATATAATAAATTACCCCCATAAACATTTCAATTTTCCGATGACATTTCTATCGATGACAGATTTGATCGGAATTTATGATCGAAGAATCTACAATAAATCAAACTGCAATTGAAATAACCCCCACGTGGAGAAACAGATATTTGATCAATGTTCAAAGCATAAAAATGAAAATAACATTCAATGTATACTCGATTGATTAAAAATTTCCGACATGTCCGGTCACTTTTCGATCTTTTTTTGGTTATTTTGGTCAACCGAGGTCGAATCATGTGGGCATCGATTTCTTCTCAATCTGCTTAAAAATCGATCAGTTGATTAAAAGGGAAAATCGGAACGTGTATGGGGGCCTTTACTCTTTGATTTTGCCCAAATACTAACAGATAAAATGCAGCGAAACATAAGAAGCACCCAAGATTTTGAAGAGAAAGTTAGGGGGAAAAAAAACAGAGACAGCTATTCACATATCAAGTGAATATACAGAATGTTCCAGCAAAGTAGGCATGACTGGACCATGCAGAATTCACTCTATATTCCTCCAGCCAAAAGGCTGATGCCAGAAGGGAGGTCTTCACTGCAGCAGAGTGTCAGGGCTGAAACTTTACCATGTGTTTATATACTAGCAATATCCATTCTCTGAACACACCAACCGATTTATGAAGAGACACATTTTACAATCTGGTCTGGTACAATGTACTACACTACACAACTCACCCATAAACGGCTATTTACATATGGGAGGAAATATGAGACTTTGTCACAAAATGTATTTATTGCAATGCATAATATTAATGTCAATACACAACTCATGCGATCTAATTGTAAAATGGCTCTCCATAATTTGGTCAGTGTGTTCAGGGAATGGGTACTTCTAGTGCTAATGCAGATAAGATCTTTTCTTGGCAGTGGCTTTTTGGAATATAAGATGCAGGGGCACTTTACCATTGATTTTAATGGTAAAAAAGTGTGTCGTATAGTCTGACAAAAAGTGGTTCTTGGTGTATAATGACATGCATAATTTAAAAGATAAAGCTTTAATAAAAAAAAACTACTTTTGGCATCTGCTTTGACTCCAAAACATTTGCCCCCCCCCCCCAAAAAAAAAAATTACACCAACACTTTTCAGATTTTGTTAAAATTTAAGCTAAGCCAACATGGCCAGTGACATTACACCTTAACTGCCTAATGACCTTCATTGGTCCCACTTAGGAATGACAGAACTTTTTTGGTATTAATAATGTATTCTGCACTGAAAATTCATTTAATAAGACATGAAAATAATGCACGTTTAGCACCTTTTTTTAATCCTAAATTTTCAATTAAGATTGTCTAATTTATGATATAGTTAGTTTGCACAGTAATTTTCCATAATATAGGGGGAAAAATACAACCTGGTAGAATATTTAAATATTAGTTGGCAGATGATGTTTGTTTTTTCCTTTTTTAACAAGCTCTGTATTAAAGTCAGTGTCTCGGTCATCATTTATGATCAATTACAAGCAGTGTTCCCTGGAGAGCCTGCTCGGAACATGGAGAATAACCCTGTCTCAATAGTTTAGAGGCTCATAAGTAAGCTGTCTGCATACATTAAGCAATGCAAATGAAATCAGACAGAGATTTAGTGCTGTGTTGTGTGATGGTTCAAACCTAGAGAGACAAGTTAGTGGCAGGAGAGGCACACAAGGAAATCCAAGATCGAATCTAAATGTATATTCATTGGATTATCTTGTTTATCCAAGCGGGAATCTCCAATAATTTCCTTATGAAGCCCCTGAATTTATATTTGAATGTAGACATAGATTTACACCCCTTCATCACAATGATTAGATGCTGTATCCAACAATCTTGTAATCCAGTGTCATCAAACTTTATTATGATGTTTTTAATCCATAGAGAAAGCTATTCACATGGTACTGGAAAAGAAGAGGGTATGTAAAATATAATTTAATTTTTTATTATTATCATTATTAGTAGTAGTAGTAGTATCCACGACTTCAAAAATGATTCCACCTATCTAAAATAAACTACAAATTGAAACCTATACCCACAAAAATTTAGATACAGGTCAATATATTTAAGTATAGGTGGAAATTTATTAATATTTTCTCCAAAACTTAATTCCAGTACTAGCAAAACAGCACATTAGGCACACA
Source organism: Ptychadena robeensis (assembly GCA_036250615.1). Lineage (NCBI taxonomy): Eukaryota > Metazoa > Chordata > Amphibia > Anura > Ptychadenidae > Ptychadena > Ptychadena robeensis. The sequence goes on from CM070034.1 coordinate 121,979,668, forward strand.
TGCTACTATTCCTTCAAGAGGACCCTTGGGAATGGACTTAAAAAAGGATGTCTTTTCAAAAGCACTAATTAGACAAGTTACCATGCTTTAAATAAAACCAAAGATAATATATACATACATTGATGTCACCGATTTACAGATGTCCCTGGGGTCTAAGGTCAGGGACTGAGATGTTGACCAAGAAAGTCTTGCCCATAATCTCATTCCTAGGTTATTCCAGAGGTGTTAATTAGGGGTTAAAGCAAGGCATGGGTCACTCATGTTCCACTCTAGACAAGTCACCCAACCAAGTGTTCATGGACCTTGCTTTCTGTACTGGGATATAGTCATGCTCTTTCTTAAAACTTTCTACACAAAATAAAAGAGAATATAGCATTGTGCAAAAAGTCAGTGGAATGTACTTTTCTTCACTGATAAGTCAAATCAAGTGCTTGATTCTATATATGTGGCAATGGGTTTGAATGAAAGGCCAGAATTAATTGAATTTCAGCACTTTGGAGAGCTCCAAACTATATATAAGGGGGCTGCACGTTAACAGTGAATTCACCACACAGGGGTTCCCTTAAAGGGGACACAACCAAGTAGATGTCTGATATACCGTTTAGCTAGTCCAGCGCTAGTCAATGTTTTATATATATATATGTATTTATTTATTTATTCAGTAAAAAAAAGTTCTTAAACGTAAATTGTTAGATAAAAAGTCACACTTTTTTATTTTCTTTTTCAAGTTGTGATGTGACATATTTAGGCATTTCAGCTGCAAGTAGTTGATTTGTATAAAGCATACAATATTGTTTTTTATTTTTCAGTAAACAACGGCTTTGATTTGAGTAGTCTGATTAGAAAAGAAAGACACTTGAGCTCTGCATGCATACAAGCAGCCAACTATTTTTCACAGCGATCTAAAAGACAAATTATATACACATGGATTAACCTGCTTACTTTGGTGTAAAATCTGCAGAAAAAAGACACAGTACGGTCTAAAATAGTTGGCCGACAGTAGGAGTGAACACATATAGCTTTAAGTAATTTTTTCACTTTTAAAAATGTACGACATGGATGACAAACTGAGCAATGATGTCCATATTCTTTCTGTGTAGCTCCATTACTGTAGAGCAAGGGTGTGCAAACTTTTTGACACATGGGCCACAAAAGGGCCCAAGTCCTCCCAGCCTGGGTGGGAAATTAAAAAAAATATATATTAATAAATTTTCTGTAGCGCCCAAAAAAAGGTATACCACTAGGGAGGTTTAAATATATATATATATATACAGGGAGTGCAGAATTATTAGGCAAATTAGTATTTTGACCAC
>CM070034.1:121981080-121995704 GCA_036250615.1 Ptychadena robeensis
AATTATTCCTCAAAAATACCACTTGCCTAATAATTCTGCACTCCCTGTATATATAAATAAATATATAAAAAAGGCTTTGGATAGTCAACCTATACATTCGATTGCAGATATTAGCAAAATCATCCTCCAGGCATTATCGCCTAAACAGGCCAGATATAGCCTGTGGGCTGTAGTTTGCTCACATGTGCTCTATGCTCTTCCTTCTTGATCTGTCCTAAATAGTGATGGCCGAACTGTCCGCACATCTTTCATTTAGGAGTTAATTGCAAAGCCCCTAAACAAGGTATAAACTAGTGTTGAGCACAAATTTTTATTGCGAATATCTGCACTTCGAGAATTTGTGAAGAACTTGAATAAAGTGCTATATCTTCGTAATCTCCAATCTTCAAGATTCTGGGGAAAGTACCAGAGCAATATTCGCATGTACAAATGCTGATTTTTGCAAAGAATTTGCAAATTACTTTTGAGCAGTTTCATAAGATTACACCACAGCTGCAATTTCACATTCTGCCACTAGATGTTGCTGTGACAAGACGCATCGCTTTTACAATAAATCCCATTATAAATATCGGTATAATGGAAGGAGATCTCGAATTTGCTAATTTACTTTGAATATTTGGAGAATAATTTGAGACATTTTGCGAATCCGAATATTGCCTATGCTGCTTGTCACTAGAGATCAACACCAAAGTTGGCACTGTAAAAAAGGGTTGGGGTATCATTACAGAAAAAAATTCCAAAGTATTAATCCAGCACATGTTGATTTTGCATAAATTAACTTCCCTAGTGTTCTGCCTGTACCGTGCCATTTTTAACAGTGTGGTACGGGTGATTGCAGCTGTGTACTTTGTGCATTGCCTAAAATTCCAATGAAGCCAGCAATGTGGGCTGGGAAGCTGAAGTCCCTCCATCAACATGGAGGTCTATGGCATGGCCCACCTGCCCCTTCAGCATCACCGTGACATGATCAGGGTGGTCCCACAAACCCGGAAATGCTTAGACAATGAATGCATGGGAGGCTAAGATCTAATTTTAATTTTCGAATTAATGTAATGTTCTTTTAATATTACCCCAACCCCTCTCTACATCCCCAAGTTTTTTTGGTGATTATGCCATATTCAGGGGCTTTGCAATTGGCTCACAAAGTCAGCTAGTCTAAATAAAAAATACATTTAAAAGATTTGACCATCCCTAAAGGAATAAAGCCTCCACAGTACTAACAATAGATCAATGTATTCATGGCCATAAAACAACAGGATATTTTGCATATGCAATGGCAGATTTATTTTCTCAGTGTCTATTGCTATTTCATTGCTCTATCAATACTCTCAGGGAAATAATATACTACTAATGACCTTTGTCACATCAATCTTTCAACAAAGACACCGGTTGCACTGGCAGACACACAGGAAGCCACTAGAGGGAACAGCTTGAATTTGTATAAGAAATATGGACATATAAATATAGTATACCAAGCAGATAGACATAATGAAGTTAAATTCTAGGCACACCGTTAAATATACAATTGGAACATATATAAATATTTTACAGATGAAATACATTGCTAAATCCCAGTGCTTTTGAACTCGATTATTGTTAGTTCTCTTCTGAATGTTGAAGTCTCAGGAGTAGATTGTAAGCCCCTGTGCCCCCTCTTTCCCCCAGCACGTTCCCTTGGCTCTTCACCTTGATGTAAATCAAGGCTTCACAGCAGAAAAGCCCCTGTGGCAAAGTGACCTAGTAAGGTGAACTGTGGCTTGCGTGTCTGTGTTCTGTCAAGTCTTTTCTATGCCTTCTGTTCTGCCAACATTCATTTTTATAAAGATGCATTTTGAAATTTTGATCTCATTCCTGACACACTTTGCAGAACAATTAATATTAATCAAACAGCAGTGACGGGCTGATATAAAGAGAATATCCTGTGCGATATACTGATACACCAGTACAATGCTATGGCCAAGTCATTACATAGGGATGACCCACCTGACCACATAAAGGATTAGTGTTCTGTGTAATGCATGCAGCGGTCATTACAACCACAACTGCGGTGATTTGTATCTAGGTGCCTAATAGGTATTCCTTCATTTTAAGCATTGCTTCCTGTGTCTAATGATACCTTTTATCGCTAGCATGGTAATGAGGGTGAGTTTTTAATGCTTAGCCAGCTATTTAATTTACATGCATTAGTCTCTCGCAGCAATACACCTATTTTCCTGGTCACATGATACTAGTGATAAAGCACTGTGATATAACTGTGTTGCATAGATGTGGTGGTTGCATTTAGTGATGAGCTGCATAGTATTCAAATTTGTGATTCATTTTACTTATATTCGTAAAAAATGTAAACGCAATGAGTATATGGCCATGGATTGCATAAATATCTCATTGCAATTATCTTCAAAATGAATCGTCACATGGTATTTAATTATGGTATTTATTTTTTCATTGTGTTTCTATAATCCCAATGCATGGCCATAAGCTTCCCAGTGATTTGAATATTGAAGCTCAACACTAGAGATGGTCAAATTTTTCAACTAGCGTATTTTGTGAGCTCATTGGAAAGCCCCTGAATATGATATCATCACCAAAATTGCTGGAGATGTAGAGAAGGGTTGTGAGAACATTGCAAATAACTCAAAAAGGTTGAAATGGTTGGAATTGGAAAAAAAATGGATTTAAAAAAAAAGTTTGACCATCTCTACTCAACACTAGTTTGTAATTTTCATTCCTTTCTATTTTATATAGGGGAGTTGGTATGATAGATAACATTATTATATTTTAACACAGTTCACTGGAGGTTTTGAAGTCATAATGTGTCGAAATCCTGCACGTTTTTTAGAACTCATAACGGACCATAGGTGCTTACTGGGCCACTGAAGCATACTAAGTCATTTCAACAGTAAATGCTTATTGTAGGGTTAGTTAGAGATACAATTTTCCTAGGACTGCAGGGTCCATTTGGGCTATAGCCTAAGCATGTGTCCATTAAATATGTTGGCAGACATGCTGTGGAATCATGTATACACATATAGACCCTAACTGCAGCTAATAATTCTGACTAAGCATTCATGGTATAGAGGGACTTTAACAGCAAGAATGGTCTATTAATGCAGATGTATATGAAATATGTAAAAAATATATATGTAAAATAAAATTTTGACTTACCTCTGAGCTGGTATGATGGTGGCTTATGGCTTCATGATCCTAAAAAAATATACTTACCTGCAGTTTCCTGGAATTGTATAAGACTCCATCTTTATTCGCCAGCCTTCTGGGGGTCAATTCAGGGTGCAATATCGCCAGTGGCCACTTGGGTGTTTAAATGGTTTTCTATGTGAATTTTAGTCTGTGTAATTTCAATGAAGAGCTGAGATCACAGAATTAACCAGCCATCACTGCACTCTGATGCGCCGTGGCTGCACGTCATTAGAGCCAGAGAGAGAGGACTGGCTGCGAGGGATCTTCTTAAATAACTAATTACAGGTGAGGTTTTTTGACTTTCCTCCCTATTATTGGCACTTCTAGTCCCATTTATGCAAAAATTTACTTCTGGTGGTAGGTCTGCTTTAATTAGAATATCTTCTTTTCGTGCATAGGACAAATGAGTCCTTAGCTGTGTCGGGAAACAGGGAATTATATGAGCTCACCCCTTGTGCATCATAGTAAATCTGGCAAGGGAGAAGTATAATATGTCCTATGAATAAGAGACAGAGTAGTGAGAGAGACAACAAGAAACAAGAGAAAGAGGGGTATGACAACCATATCGTTGAGCATGAAACAAAAGCATTGCTGTCTAACAAGTGTACATCAACAGACCACCTATATTGCATTTTAATCATTTAAGTATGTAGTTAGATCCAATGTGTTGGTCCTAAAAGCGAATGTGCCATTGCTATTACCCAGACTTTGGGACATGCTATGAGTGCGAGTTGATGGTAAACTAGGATGTGAATATCTGTGCCTAAAGGAATTGCTGTAATTTTCATAAAAAGTTATATATAAATATGATAAAATAGTAAATTAAACTAAACTTAAAAATAATAAAATTATAACAAATATACAACATGAACATGTGTCTCCCAAGATCAATAAGACCTATGTGAGGTTGCATGAGTTTATATCCAGGGACTTCCTATATTTAGAATTATGTGAGACCGTATAGCTTATGTGTCCTAAAATACCACTGGTAGTGGTCACTACTTACCTAGTTTTGTGGTGTGGAATAATAATGCTGTACTGCTGATCACAGCAAATCAAATACTCAGTCTTACATCTAGTTCATAGCACAGACAGTATGAAACCAAAGATGTTTATTGGATTAAGACTATCTATTCCCAGAATTGATCTAGTCTGCTCCATATTTGGGAACTTGACTCCTCTGTGCTTTCACTGTCCAGCTCTTGATCTACAGTCAGATTATTGCATGTTGGTTTGGATATTCTCTCAAGGTTATTATAACAGATGTTGTGTCTTGACTATCTGTATATGTTCACACAGCTAATCCATTATCAGCTTCCCCAATCTTCAGGATAAATTATTTCTGGATTTCCTCACATCCAAAGCAATGGAATTTCCAAAGAAATATCCAAACCCTTCACTGGGTGTTGATGAAATCCACCAGATAACATAAGACAAGGATTAAATATCTCTTACCTAAACAGATGAGATATTAAAATATCATCCCTGTGTGCTAGATTATATCTAATAAAGAATTTATGAGTCAAAATGCATTATCCTCATGGAGCATAATATATTTCCAAATATTTGTGGTGCTTTTAATAGGCAGAATAACCAGCACTAGTGCTGATCCCAAATTTTGCATCTCATTTGGAAACCAAGGACACAGAGTCTGGAGGAAGAATGGAGAGGCACACAATCCAAGAAGCTTGAAATTCATTGTGAAGTTTCCACAGTCTGTGTTGATTTGGGAATCCATGTCACCTGCTGGTGTTGGTCCACTATGCTTCATTAAGTCCAAAGTCCATAGTCACTGCAGCCTTACACCAGGCGATTTTGAAGCAATTCATGCTTCCTTCTGTAGACTAGCTTTATGTAGATGCTGACTTCATTTTCCAGCAGGACTTAGCACCTGCACAAACCATGGGGTTACTGTGCTTGATTGGCCAGCAGACTTACCTGACCTGAACCCCATAGAAAATTTAAGGGCATTGCCAAGAGAAAGTGGAGAGACATGAGAGCGAACAATGCAGAAGAGCTGAAGTCCGCTATTGAAGCATCGTCTTCCATAACATCTCAGCAGTGCCACAGGCTGATAGCATCCATGCCACGTCGCATCGAGGCAGTAATTGATGGAAAAGCGGCCCAAACCAACTACTTAGTACATATGCATGATTATATTTTTCAAAGGTCTGACCTAATTTTCTGAGAATTTGATTTTGGGATTTTCATGAGCCATAATCATTAAAATTATAACAAATAAAGTCTTGAAATATCTCGCTTTACATGTTATCAGTCTGATACTAAAATACAGGAACTTTTGGACGATATATATTTTTTTGCAAATATATATATTTTAGCTTCTTCGTTACTTTACTTTTCGGAATATGTTACAGCATTTTTAGCTTGCCTCAAGCAGATCACATTTAGATGCATTAAGGTGTTGGAGATGAATAGCCCAAGTAAAAGCTTGGGATGTCCGGTTATACAGCTGAATGAGCATGTGAGCCATCCAGCGGTCTCCTGTAGAATATACAGTGAGTGGCAGGATCTGCTGGTGCAGTCTTGCATTGCTGTCTCCTTAGTCCTTTACCCATTCTGTTTTCAAACTGCCTGGAGCTGTTCATTATTTATTAAAGCCCTCAGCCCTGATAAAGATAAATGGCAGAGAATTTGCGCATGATTTACGATTCTTGAAAGGTGTTAAGTAAGCAGTATTACATTTCAGTGCATGCATTAATGGATCCTGAAGGCGACTGCGGTTTGTGAACATAGTTGTAGTGGAATTAGATAAAACACTTTGAAAGAGAAAAAAAAAAAACAGTGGTAAGCAAAGTTTATGGCAGTACAAAATGTCTGTGCCTTGCATTTATGGAAATAAAGCCATGGTGATGTTTTTACAAGGTAACAGCAGTGACAACTGTGACAGTTGTTTGTAAAAGGTTCCTGTTAGCTGGTAGACTGAAAAAGGTTGCCTTTCATTGAAAGCTTTCACCTTTGAGATAATTTATGAATACGCTGCAGAGAGCAGAATAGTATAGTAAACACTTAGCAATAATCTATTTGGTCCAGATGAAAAAATTTTAAGAAAGCTGACTTGATCACCAAGGTTAGTATAAATGTGCCCTGAAATGAAGTTATAAAACATATTGAACTTATTGATAAAACAAATATGTATAACAAAAAAATTTGCATTTTTATCATGTCTAAATCATTTGAATATATATATATATATACATATACATATATATATATATATATATATATATATATATATATACTGCCTGGCCAAAAATAGGTCACACTCCTTTATTTTGTTGGACCGCCTTTAGCCTTGATTATGGCATGCATTCACTGTGACATTGTTTCTATAAGCTTCTGCAATGTCACAAGATTTATTTCCATCCAGTGTTGCATTATTATGTGCTGATGATGGTAGGGTCGGACCTCTGCACAAAGCCTTTTCCAGCACATCCCAAAGATTCTCACTGGGGTTAAGGTCTGGACTCTGTGGTGGCCAATCCATGTGTGAAAATGATGGCTCATGCTCCCTGAACCATTCTTTCACAATTTGCGCCCAATGAATACTAACATTGTCATCTTGGAATATGCCCGTGCCATCAGGGAAGAAAAAATCTATTGATGGAACAACCTGGTCATTAAGTGTATTCAGGTAGTCAGCTGACCTCATTGAAAGATAATCGCCCATGCAGCCTCCAATAGAAGGCTCGCCCCTATTTGTCATGATAAATCATTTCAGAACTTTTCCACCTTTAATGTGACCTATAAACTGTACCACTCTAATGAAAAACAACCTGAAATCTTTTAGCTAGAGGGAAGAAAATAATATAAAAATAATGTAGTTATAAATTTATATTTGTATGGAGAAAATCTGATTGATAAGAAACGAGATGGCTTTTGCAACGTATTATTGTAACTGTTTACATTCTTCTAATAAAAATGTGTATGCTAAATAAATAATGTGTGTGCACACCCTGAAACTAATTCTTTATAAAAGCACCTTTTGATTTTATGAAAGCAATCAGTCTTTTTGGGTATGAGCATGGCACATTTTGACTTGGCAAGATTTTTCCACTTTTCTTTGCAAAAACACTCCAAATCTGTCAGATTGCGAGGGCATCTTCTGTGCACAGACCTCTTCAGATCACCCCACAGATTTTCAATGGGATTAAGGTCTGGGCTCTGGCTGGGCCATTCTAAAACATTCATCTTCTTCTGGTGAGGCCATTCCTTTGTTGATTTGGATGTATACTTTGGGTCGTTGTCATGCTTAAAGATGAAGTTCCTCTTCATGTTCAGCTTTCTAGAAGAAGCCTGAAGGTTTTGTGCCAGAATTGACTGATATTTGGAACTGTATATAATTCCCTCTATCTTAACTAAGGCCTCAGTTCCAGCTGAAGAAAAACAGCCACAAAGCATGATGCTGCCAGCTGCAAGCTGCTGAGCTTGACTTGCCCTCAGAAAGAAGGAAAGCCACACAGAACCAAAATGGAGATTGTGAGCCAGGCCTTCTTCTCAGACATCAGTACCTTGCCACACAAATGTTCTTCTGGATGAATGGGAAAATACACACACTGGGAAATCTTTCCAGATAAGTGGGAGCTGTTGGCATTGTAAAGGGGGAATGGAAGCAATGGATGCAAGGACCAATTTCATACTGTTGTTCATGTAGTTGATTACCTTCAAAATTAATTCTCACATGTGATGTATTTTTACATTGCGATTACATTCACAGTGCATGGCCATAAGCTTCTCAGTGCATATTATCATAAATATTTGAAATAGCAAATATCTGCCGCCATATTCGCAACATTTGCAAATTCTTGAATAGCCGATAATCCGAATATTGAAGCTCAACACTATTGATTTATATGATTTCCAACTAATGCAAATGTTTATTTAGTGTATGTTATCCAACATCAGTCTATCATTTTGTAAGTAAGTGGAATAGAATAAACTAAGAAAAAGATAGTTTTCATTTATGTGACTCCCAGACGGCTAGCGGAGTAACGTCAGAAGAGACATTAGAACTAAAAAAATGCAGACAAATGTATCGTCCATTCGGATCTGACAAGATATCTGATTTGACAAAAGACGTCCTACTGGAAAGCAGAATGGCCACTCCCTTTGTTTTGTGAGTGTCATTAGTGGAGTGGTATACCTCGGGGTACCGACAATTTGTAATCTTTTGGATTGAGATCGATTTAAAATGAGTTTCCTGTAGGAAAACTATATCCGCTCTATGTGGATGAAGCAACTGTAGAACCTGTGACCATTTAGCAGGGATGTTGAGCTCTTTTGTGTTTAATGGAAATTTTTTCAAATTCGACATGTTTGTCAATGTATCCCCGAGATGTACCATGGAACAGTAGGATCAAAACAGGTATGACTGATAGTAACAATATACAAACAATATAATAACTAAAGGAAGTAACTAGTATACAGGACATAATCCTTCCGCAACAAAAAGCTAGTTTTCTCCTACAGCAAAGAAGTAACAGCACACAGCACGCCATTTTATTGGACATCTTTTAATAATAAAAATAAATATTTTTTTTTAAAATACATTAATTTGAAGCATCAGTAATGCAATATCAAAAACTTTTCAAAATAGTAGTTCACTTTAGGTGTGTAAGCTTTACTATTACACTTTTACAAAGAACAAAATGTGAATATCTGTACCCAATATAGAATAGAATAGTTGTATTTATTTACAGAAACCTTATCATTCTTCACAACAAGGCTGGTGATTACAGTGCGTGAAGAGGATTGTTTTAGGGTTTTGGGCAGGCCAATATTGCTGCACAAACAAGTTTCATCCAGTTGAGCGTTGAAAAAAAAATCAATATGTGGCTGCCATATTTCAACAAAAGCTTGCTGAGTCTGGATTATTGTTATATACATTTGTGTGATTGTATTACGTGCCACAAAATAAAATCCTACGATCATTTTATTCAGGTTCTGTTGCTGTGGCAAGAAAATTACTATCTATTGGTTAAAAAAGTAAAAAAATATATATATCTTGGATTCCAACCAAATTACACATTTAATTTTAAGTAAAAAAAAACAAAAAACATATATACATATATATATGTGTGTGTGTTTTGGGTATTTTTTACTTAAAATTAAATGTGTAATTTGGTTGGCATCCAAGATTTCATGGATACCATATGTTGGCAGCAAATGCTTTACTTTAGAAACTAAATGTTTCTAAAGGACAATATTAAATACATTCTATGAGGACAAATTTAGAGTCTATATTCAAAGGCTTGGTATGGACTTCTCTATTGTGTGCTTTCACCAATCTGAACTACTATATGTGCAATAAGTAAAGTCAATCTCCTCGGGATTTCCCCCCTTCTATTTGTATTGGTATTGGTTATTGAAATAGAGAGTAAGATAAAATCCAAAATTGTTGTCCCTGAGGTCAAGAGGTTAGGAAAAATCCTCAAATGGAGAAAACAATAAAATACAATTTAGGAATAACTTTCACTTAATTTGTTAAATTGGCAATTGTAAAATGATTTCTAGCCTCCTGTGTCCCTGGGACATTGAATTAATGAAAAGTAAATGAATTAGGCACAGAACAACTTTTCCTTAGTTCATGCACAATTAATTCTTTTTTTTATTCATTGTGTTAATTAATGTTGACCATTACCTAGTCATCCATTGTATCCCTCCAGCTTTCCCTTTGAGCTAGCAGACAACTGGTCCAAAAATTAAATATACTGTTTCAACACGAAGCAGTGCACAAGCACGCACAATAGGATTACCACTGATCACTGGGTCACTGTGGCTAAAATAACGGGAGTTAAGAATTACTTCAAAAGCAAGTTAAGCAAGTTAGCAAGTTAAGCCTTAGACCTATGCCTTCATGGTAATCGATAATTCTGGAATCAAATACAACCCACCTTGATCCATCCAGCTTGAACAGAAAATCGATTAAACAAGGATCCCTGTATTTCCCTGTTTGATTGCCATTTTTATGGATGGGGACCCCTGAACCACATACAAAGTATTGGCCAGGGACCAATTACCCAAGGTGGTGCACAACAATTACCAGAACAATCGTTCAACATTTGCAGGGGAATCGAGTTGTGTATGGCTAGCTTTAGACTAGAGCAGGGGTGGACAACCTTTGACTTGTGTGCTACAATGGGTTTTTAAATGTGACATAAGGGCCGGACCAAGAGCCTGCAAGGGCCGCCTGGCATAGGGCTTCTAAGTCCTCATAGCTAGGACAGAATATTTAAAAAAAGATAATATGTTAAAAATAATTAATAAATATAAGCTTTTGATAGAGATGATTAAACATTCTATTACAGGCAAACTTTGGCCTCTAGGAAACAATCCAAGCAATTATGCATTAGGTGTTATCCTCATTGCAGGGAATGAGGGGAGCCAGAGCCTCTTGACACAAAGGTGACAAAAGGCCAAAATAAACTAAAGGGCCTGTTTTAGCCCCCGGGCCTTAGTTTGCCCATGTCTGGACTAGACATACAACCATATATGTCTGATTACATTGTTGAAGATACAACCATACAGGTCTTATTACATTGTTGGGAGTTTATTTCAAAGCCCCTGAACATGTTGCCATGACCAAAATTTCAGTTGGAGGGAGCAATATTTTCTTTTTGATGATACCATGTACATAGGCTTTGTAATTAACTCACAAATAACCTTAGTAAGACTGTTCTCACTGCTGCTATATACATTAACATTTTATAATGTAAACGATACCCCTTGCATAAAAAAAAGAGAATTGACTATATCAGTGGGTAATGTGGGCCACAGCTTTATTTAACAAAACATGAATATTAACCTTCTGGTGTTGTGTAGCTACTCTTGGGGTAAGTTACACATTCGGGGATACTAACCTGTCTCTAGGGACTGCATGGTGTGCCTGAGTGTTAGCATCCCCATTGATCCTTCTAGGTTCTGCCCAGGGGAGGGAGAGTGTGTGGGGAATCAAAGCCATACTGTGTTTAAAAAAGAAACAGAAAAGGCTCAACACCGCAGTATAAAAAACATGATCAAAAAAATCCAGCTATGTGCCTATTGTAGCAGCTATGCCTGTACCAGTTTGGGGGGATACTAACAAAACCATGACTTCAGTTTTCCCAAATGTTAATGACAACAACATTGACCTTCTTCACATTATTTCTCAATTTTCTGCACCAGATACTGCCAAGGATCAACTGTCACTGTGACAACAGAGAAAAGGGGTAAACATAGCATATAGTATAACAATAACAATGTAAAATATGATGACACATAACAATGAACACCCCAAACCAACAAAAGAAACCCATAAGATAAAGGGCAAAAAGGGTGGGGTCAAACGCCAGGCAAAAAGGCAGAATGTCTTTTCTGTAATTGATTTATTGAGCTTGCCCTTCCGACCTCACTTCCTCCCCGCCAATGGCCCACCTCTAGCTACCTTGGCCATCCTGCCCACTTAAGTGCCACTGTGCCCAGGGCTTCAAGCTTTCAATCTACTAGTTAAAAAAAAATACTTTACCAAAAAGATTTCCGCTGCCATTTACCATGCGCCTGATGCCATGTATGTATGTATGTTGGGGAATGGTGCAGTCAAAATTCTCTTTGTTGTTTTACATTAAAAACAAGAGGCAGTTTCTTGTTTATCAAGGATGTACTCATTAATACTCAATAGCACACTAAGCTATTACCCTGGCTGAGTAGATATAAAAAATAAAATCTCCCTGGCAACACTAACCGGGCACTCCTTGGCATCACAGAATGTTCTGTTCTCCAAACTTCAGTTCCCAGAATGTCTGCTGGAGTGGTAATGGGCTCAATTAACCTCAATTAGTTCCAAGTCATGGGACAAAGGATTTAATTAGATATTGTTAAGAGTTGTGGGGACAAAATCCAGAAACATGGTTGGTGGTGTTGCTGCATTTAATGTGCACTAGTCAAGAACAAAGCACATATAGCTGGACCCTGGCCTGCCTAGCTGGAAAAAACAACGCCATTCTGCGATGTTAATGGATTTTCACAATACTGTTATTTACAATACCCTGTACTTGAGTTTTGACCTCATTATTAGGCACACGTGTGACAGCTGCAAAACATGAAAAACAACAATTCCACTTATTTTTTTGGTAAGGTCAATATGGATTGCCAGCCAGGTCTTTGAAACAGTAAACTGGTAACGCTGAACAAAAGCTGACTTCAAAACAAATGCTTCGAAATTAAACTTGGAAAAGTGATTGCTGCCTTAAAAAACAGATATGTTGTCATGGAAAATCAATGCTGAGCTGAAATCTTAGGTTTTCATGTGCACAGGCTAATGTTTCCTTGTTTGTGAATAACTATGTTTATGTTTTGCTTTTTGATGGTTCATAGTAACGACTAAATCAAGAGAATCCTTGATTTGGACATTTTTGATTCATCTAGGTATCTTGGAATGCAGATACTTTCTGGAAACAATTATCCAGTCTAATAAGCCAAGTTATAGTGATATGTGAATCTAAAGCTGGGCATAGATGACATCGTTTTGCTGCCGATTTCTCGGCAGATCGACCGTGCCTGATGACGTCATCACGCATGGCCGCTAGTGTTGAGAATCTGCCGTCCCCATCCAAAGCTATGGGATCAGCAGGGAATTTACCGGCATGTCGGATCGCACAGTGATGCGGCTGATTCCTGATCGATCTTGCTAGGTGGGTGCACCCGATTTTCAGCTGAAAAATCAGGCAGGAATGTGCCCATCTATGGCCAGCTTAAGACTGGCAGCCATGCATACATAAAGCAAAATAATCCCAAATGTTGTGCAAAAACTTCAAAAGTTAGAGCAAAAGTAACTGATGTTACTGATGTCACTTCCGGTTTTCCTGATTCAAATTCCCCACGAACAGACAGGGAGTTCAAAATTTCCCTGTGAACATGCTGATGTCCAAGTGGTTGAACCTGGCTGAAGTTCGGTCATCACTACTTACTACAAACAAAAGTGAGCACTAAACTGAAAACCAAGGGGGGGGGAGCACTTCGCCATAAATCATTATAAATGTAAGAAAGCACTACAATGCTTGAAAAAAGACACTTAACTGCTGACCACATGTGGAAGGGAACTAGCCTCTTCTATTGGTGGCCATTATGCTTTCCCTTTACATTAGTGATCAAGTGGTCAGTAGTAAGGTATTCACTAGGCAATGTTTCCACTGCTTCTTGGATCCTTCTGTGTTCCTTTTTTTTTTTCTAACGCAAGGGTTGCGTCTGCATCCATTTGTGGTCCATTTTTTGGGAGAGGAATAATACCCATCCATTTTTTATGCACTCAATGCATAACACATCCATGTTGCATTAGTGTTCCATTGCATTTTTTTAAACGCATGGCCCTGCATTTAAAAACGCAATGGACCACTAATGCAACATGGATTCAAACTCCATTAAAAGTCAATGGATGCATTTGTGATGCGGTGTTAGTGGTGTCACACAGGGTTCGACCAAGGTTCTGCAGCAACTGAGGAATGGGATGCAGATTAAGCTGTAAGAGGGAGTGATTCTGATGGGCAGTGCCTGAAGACACAACCCCTACCCTCTTTATTCGCCACCCACTGAAGTGAGCTCCTCCCCCCCACTGGATGATGTTGGGGTTCTCCAGTCTGAGGCTGGAGTGGAGAAGAATGCCAGATACTTCAGAAGTAAATAATGAACTCCTTCTTTTATATCCCTTAAGAGTAGATAAAACAAAAAAACAAAACTCACCAGTCACATTGATAAAGCATATGGCCAGAGAATGCTGAGTTTTGCAGTGCCACACAGAGTTTGATGGTGGGGTGAGTATACAAAACATTACCTTACTGTATGTGTTGGTGTTTCTGAGTGATTTCCCTCATTACCTAATTCAGCAGATGCCATATCTCGCTGCTTTCACAAGTTCTCGCTCCAGCAGAACCTGTCAATGTGAGGGGGTGATGTCACTTCTTCTCACTGGCAGGAGCTCCAAGGGAAATAACATAACTTGAGTTCAGATGTATAGCTTAAATGTAGAGTCTGCAGAATGGGGTGATGGAGAAGCCTGAAACCAAACAAACATGCTGCTGCTGTCCTGGGATGTAATAGACACGTACCTGCAGTTATTGCACAGACCATTTTGTACTGTAATGTGCAACCAATCATTTAGTCCTAACATTTTGTGAATTTTAGCAGTGGCAAAATGTCAAACATCCCAATAACTACTGTTACAATGATGGGAGTGAGATTGTGCTGTCACTCTGGAAATGAATGCATTAGGGTTCAAGGAAGCCCAGAATGCTGAGCAAATTGCACAACCATTATGGTATGGAAATTATTTTTGCTTAAACCATACTCTACCTTTTTATTACTGACATCCTAAAGTAATATTGGCCAGGTAGGAAGCTCATTGACCCATTACAATGAAATGGCTCCTACAAAAGCTA
>CM070034.1:122007233-122022210 GCA_036250615.1 Ptychadena robeensis
TTAAGTCGAAACCGTCGAAATGGTCGAATTTTGGAAAAAAAATTCGACCATCTCTAGTTGTCACCTTAAGGATGATGCAGTGGTGTGATCATGTGATGACACTGTGGGCGCATCCTCATGGTGACAAAGGACAGCGTCTAGGAATTATCTCCGCTCATTAGAATGAATGAATTTTTTTGTCCCTGTTCCTGTCATGTGTTGCCAGCACACATCACAGCCATCACTAGTAATACCAGCGATGCATGAATTTGCCACACCTATGAGGTCGGTTATTACAAGGTCTTGGTCCGGCCCCCTCAAATTTGAGAAGCCAATGTGGCCAACGAGTCAAAAAGTTTGCCCACCCCTGATCTAGTTGCATCTACAGTATATTTAATAGGATTACCTTTATATTACCTACAGTGTTAGATTACTAAATATAATTATTGAAACATGTTAATGAGTTTAACCCTACTATGTTCCTCTAAAAATGCTACTGAATATATTAAATAGAAAGACAGGATAGAACTGATGCAACATCTGCATGATGGTGAAGAAATGAAAAATTTTACAATTGCGTAACAAACCTGTTTTTATAGGGAGTCAGCTTACCTGATTGGAGGTTTGGAGTCAGGTGGCAGAGAGAAGCCGAAGGGGTAGGATTTGTCATAGGGAGTTCTTTCCGTAAGGTCTTTAAGAAGAAGGTTGGCTTGCCTGCTTGACCATTTTTTTGTTTCTGTGCCATTTGTCATACTGTGTATTGACCGTGCCAGCTAAAATGTATAAAGATGTACAGCGCTCAGTACAGTGTTGACTCCAAACTGGTGGGTTGCAACTAGGGATAAAAATATATATATTGGATAGTTTAGTTAGGCCTTTTTGTCTACTGGACACCAAACATTCCTTTTCTTGGAACCAACAATCATTGATTTGTTTTCATGTTTATGGGTCATTGCGATTTTAAATAAAACACATTGTTGTATGAAGTTCTTAAAAGAGTTGCTGTGGCTGTTAAAATTCATGTCTTGCAGTCTGGATGGACAAGGAATCCATCAGTGATGTAGACTAAAATCTATTTTACAGTGATTGTTTCCATTTCTTAAAATACACAATTGTCCAGATGTGGTCATTATAAAATGTGTAATAACAGGCAATAAATGAGATTTAAAATATGCCATCCCTGCATAGCTGAATGTACTGTACTACTAAAACTGTCAAATAAAAAAGTCATTCAGTAGTAGGTATAAATATGATGAGCAGTATGTATAAATATAATTGAAGAGTCACCCAACTAATATACATAGGTTACATCTATGGCTTATCCATTTACTCACCTAGATCATATGATCCCAGCATGCACAGTTGATTCATATTTTTCTCATGGTGTCCTCATTCCTCTTAGTGACCATCTGTTCCAATACTAGCCTATTGTGGGCCATGTTATATATACAATTTTGAATATATGAGGTAGTTTAGATGCTCTATCATTAAATCCTAAAGGTATACCTCAACCATACCTCAATCCATCATAGGTATACCTCAACCTCAGAGACAGAATGGGGGGAAAGAATCCAGGAAATCACATTGTCTAATTTTTTAATAATTTATTTGCAGATGACGGTGGAAAATAAGTATTTGATCAATATGAAAAGTTCATCTCAATACTTTGTTTTATCCCCTTTATTGGCAATGACAGAGTTCAAACGTTTTCTGTAAGTTTTTACAAGGTTTTCGCACACTGTTGATGTGAAAAAATCAACAGTGGGAACAATAATAAATGGAAGTCATGCAAGACCAATGATATTCTCCCTCGATCTGGGGCTCCACACAAGATATCACTCGGTGGGGTCAAAATGATCACAAGAATGGTAAGCAAAAATCCCAGAACCACACATGGGGACCTAGAAAATGACCTACAGAGAGCTGGGACCAAAGTAACAAAGGCTATCATCACTAACACACTATGCCGCCAGGGACTCAAATCCTGCAGTGCCAGATGTGTCATCTTGCTTAAGCCAGTACATGTCCAGGCCCATCTGAAGTTTGCTAGAAAACATTTGGATGATCCAGAAGAGGATGGGATAATGTCATATAGTCAGATGAAACCAAAGTAGAACACTCAACTTGTAGTGTTTGGAGGAGAAAGAATGCTGAGTTGCATCCAATGAACACCGTACCTACTGTGAAGCATGGGGGTGTAAACATCATGCTTTGGGGCTGTTTTTCAGCAAAGGGACCAGGACGATTGATCCATGTAAAGGAAAGAATGAATGGGGCCATGTATAATGAGATTTTAAATGAAAACCACCTTCAATCAACATCGAAGATTAAACTTGGGTCTTTCAGCATGACAATGATCACAGCACACACCACCCGGTCAACAAAGGATTCTAGGTTTTGGAGTTGCTAAGCCAGTTTTCTGATCATAACTCCAAAGAAAACCTTTGGAGTGAGTTGCACAGTGACAGCTCCAAAACATCACTGCTCTAGAGGAGATCTGCATGAAGGAATGGGCCAAAATACCATGTCTCACCTCTGTCATTGCCAACAATGGGTATATAACAAAGTATTTTTTATGTGATTTTCAGGATTTTTTGGTCTCTCATAGTTGAGTTGTACCTATAATGAAAATTACAGGCCTCTCTCATTTTAAGTGGGAGAACTTGCACAATTGGTGGCTGGCTAAAGCTGGGCATACACGCACCAATTCCTGCACGATCCGCTAACCGATCTGATGCCGTGCGCACACCCGCATCCCTTAAGGATCGGGTCGTGCAGGAATTGGAGGCTGCAACTGACGAGGATTGGGCTAAAATCAGCCGCCCTGTCGGATCGCACAGTTATCCAACAGGATGGTAAATTTTAGTCCGATCCCATTAGTTCAGCTGGGGACAGCTGCCTCCAGCCGAACTAATGAGGAGCAGATGCAGAGTGCCGTCCGATTCTCGGCACTAGCAGGCAGGCGTGATGATGTCATCACGCTGCCTGCTACTGCATAGGATCGGATAAGGAATAGAGGGTACATCGTACCGTCTATTCCCAGCTTAAATACTTTTTTTTCCTCACTGTTTGATGGAATTGATTATGCTGTTTTTTGGTTGTTTTTAATCATGTTTTTAAACCAAGTGATTAAGAAAATGTACCCTTCTGCCTTTAAAAGTTGTCCTGTTTAGGAAAAAATCTTACAGTATATTTGTTTGTTATCTTTCAAATTTGTGTATATTTATTTGGGATTTTGCAGGTAAATGGTATGACCTAGTAGATCTACCTCAAACTATCACGCCAGAATCGCAAGTCTTCTATAAATACTTTAATGTTCTTTGTATGGGCACAGGTTCACTTTAAGAATCTAAGCTGTTTCATACTGATGTCCCCAAAATGTGCAACTAAAGCAGAATAATTACATTAATAAGCAAATTCCAAATTTTTTGTCAAAATCAATATCCAAGACCTTATTTCTACTCCCTCTTGCTTCTGACGAGTTCCCATTTACCAGCAGAAAGCAGTAAAAAATAATTGTCACAGGAAGGGAAAAGGTGTCTTTGATGCTCACACTGCCATTATTAGTTCATCTTCTCCTTACTGTGTAAGGTTGTCAAAGGTGTTGCCCAAGGGGTGAATATCTGGATCTCTGGGGAGAAACTGAAGCAGGTTTTTTTTTGAATGTTTATAAAGGAGTTTGGTGTTCCTGAACTATATATATGACAGCAGTTCATTCGAACATTGTTAAGGGTTATTTAAAGCTTATCATACAGAAAGTCCTTACTATGTGGGTTGGAGATGTATCTGAGGGTATAAAATATCCCAGTTAACCTCAAATGAATAGGATTAGAAAAGTAACAGGAAGTTAAAAGAGTTTTCCACTCTCACTCCCTCTAAACCCCAGCTCTCGAAAGGCAATTTTCAGATTTCTAGAGGCTACTCTAGACTTGGGGACTTGTGTATTTTTTTTTCTTGGGCCTGAAAACTAGACATGGTCGAAATGAAGAAAATGAAAATCATTAAAATTTCCATATTCCCAACAGAATTTTCAAGTCGAAAAGACGAAAACTTTCGAAAATTTGCATAAAGTCCAAAGTTTTCACTTAGCAGTATGAACTTCAGCTATAATAGAAAAAATCAGTGTAAATAGTAGCAGAGTGCTTTACAATCAGTGCTGTCACCATAAACAAGCCCCAGAAATCAAACTACACATGAAGCGGTAATGCTAAAGCACTTGTAATATATTTATTGATATAATCATATATAATATAAGAAGCAGTTTTTTGATCACCAAGCGCTCGCAGCAATTGCGCACAGTGATCGATCATTCAGGAATGTGAAATGAAAAATTCAACCCTTGTATGGCCAGCTTAAGTTTTAATAAACCATTAAATGTTTTTTTCCCTTACCCTTTTTCTTAGTCAGAGCAAGGCAAATGTATTCTACCAAAGACGTGTTGGAGGGGTGTGGCCAGGACATGACATGAAAGGCACTTTGCCAAACCCTGCCCTAAGTGATGAGTGGAGATGGTGGATTTTTTTTTTCCCACCAGTTCAACTTTGTGAATTGATTGCAAAGCCCCTGAGCATGGTATCTTTACCAAACTTGCCGGAGATGTATACAACAAAAAAAGTGTTGCTCTAACACAAATAGTTTTTGCATAAATTAAGTTCAAACTCAAGTCAAAATTTCAAAAGACTAAATTTCAATGTTGACTTTGAACCTAATTTATGCACATGTGCTAGAGCAAAACATTTTTTGTTTTCAAATGTTCCCACAACCCTTCTCTACACCTCCAGCACAATTTGTGAGGATACCTGGTTCACAGGCTTTTGCAATAAGCTGACAAAGTTAGCTAGCAGCATAGACATGCACATTTTTCACATGCAAAATTTTCAAATAATTTTCCCATGTGAATTTTCAAATAATTTCGAAAAAATGCACAAGTAATATTGGCAAAGTCAAAATTGCCCCGTCAAAATTCTACTACGAAATTTCAATGTAAAAATTGGTACTAAAAATTTTGACATTCCCTACTTTTCAAAAGTGACAGCAGAATTAGACTCCTTAAGGTCACAGTAAGGTGACTCCTCGTGCTTGGCTGGCAGTGGAAGAAAATTGTAACTTCACTGCTGAATATATATATATATATATATAATTTATGAATATGTAAGACAACTATATAATGATTCCATGTGCATACTCAATGTTGGCACATTTGCACCAACTTGACCTCCCTACTATAAAGAATTATGTCATGGAGATATCTCTATGTCCGGTGTCATCCTTTTTTGACAATTTAAAGAATTAATCCTAAGGAATCCCTCAGAGAAAAGAGTCCATACAATTACATACAATTTTTCTGTAATACAAATCTCTCTTAGGACTTGAAGTGCTCACAGACAGAATCTGATCAGTGACTGCTGACTGCATTAGTAGCTTCTTCTGCTAGGATAAAATGTTACATTGTGTCAACGAACGGTTACATTCTCCCGTGTTGTTGTCATTTAATCAAAAAAGCCTGTAAACAATCGGAGCCAAGGTTATCTTGCTAGTGATTAGCATACTGCCTATGAAAGCTTTCAAGGAAAGGTCCACCATTGTAAGAGCTTTTAAACTCTAGTTAGAAATATTCTACAAATGTTATAAAATTTAAATTCTAAACTGAACTAAAATTTTTTTCTGATTCTAGAGCAAATCAATACATCTGGTAACATTTTATAAAGACCTTTTATATTGGCAAGGTGCTTTCCCTTTCTTCCTCTTTCTGCCTTAGCTTGTCCATTTAGCTTAAAGCTGTTCTATACTCAAAATAAAAAACACAACTACATCATACTGACATAATGTTCATCTTTCAGCAGTTTACATCTGGGAAAACTGCTACAGATTAAAAAAAAAACTTACTTACCTTCCTCATTTCCTCTTTCCTGGAGCCAGCATGTTTAGTACTGGCGAGGAGAAGCTGGTTCCACCCATTCTTCAGGAATACTTCATTTTGACAATGGAACAGTAATTTGATAAAATAGCCAATAGATCTATCACGTTACATCCCGCAGATGGGAAGCTGCCATCAAAATCCCATGGGACTTGTGACACATCATCCAAAGTTATGTTATCAGTTATAAGCAATACTGCTGCCACTAATTTAAAGTAAATGCCCTGTGGTATGTCTGCTTTGAGAACATCTGAAGGACAATGAATCTTGTACATGTCTTTCACCATCCTCATTTATTACCCAGGTTACCTGCACAGTTATCATCAGTTTAGAAAGAAATTAGATGCAGAGGATTTATTGTTGACCAATACTTACCCTTTTTATCTCTTCAGTGTGAGGATGGAAGTGGAACCCCCCCCCCCCCCCCCCCCCCCCCCCCCCTCATTGCCCCAGCGCCGTTGAGCATTGTAACAAAATCTCTGTGTTCATAACAGGGATTTTAGCAGACATGGAGCTAGGACTTTACATATGCTACTCCCTGACTTTCACCCCCAGATGCTCCAACACCCTTTTTGGATCAGTAATTTAATCAGTAATTTAATCTGCAACCTTTCATAGCTATGACTGTTTCCCTGTGGTTATCCAAGTGACATAAATTGTATGCGTTTACCAATAACAACTGAAAAAACTTGGCAATATAAAAAATGAGACAATCCAAGCAATATATGATAGGGGGCTTTTTAGTAGGAAGAATTGTGCTCAGGGACCTGGATGTAGTCTCAGGGGTTAACTGGTTTACCCCCAAAATGTCAAGGTTCTACCATGTAGGGGTTCAAAGATGTGTTCAAAATAGGATAAGTGAAAGCGTGTATGCAGCACAGTAGTGCTTAATGCTAATAGGGAAGCAATATTTAATAGCTGGACTTTTAGCTGAAAATAACATAAGTGTTGTAGCTAGAGGGGTAAAACTTGGGGTGTAAGTAGTAGTAGGGAAGCATTACTGACCCTGAAAGTTTCATGAATATACTATCAATGGTTTTCGTGCTATGCATGTTCAAAGTATTCAGCTTAGTTTCTACAGTGCAGTGGAGAGAGGGGAGGGTGTGTCCTTTTCCTGCGTTTTGATTGGCTGGGGAGGACGTATCTGCGGAAGGTGCTTCAGCAAGCATTAGACAGAGAGAACACAGAATCCTGCTGCCTGTCACACTCACATCGGGGAGGAGGAGAGGGGGGGGGGTAGATGGGCATTAGCTCCTCTCCTTCGCTTCCTGAGTATAGAGGGGAGAATGAGCTGCCGGTCCACATGTGACCCTATTTGGGTGCAGATCTGGACCGGGGTCTGCCTATTGAGTACCCCGGGTCTAGCTATTTAATTCTGAGAAGTGAAAACTAACATTGAACCAAAGTACATGCATTTTTCCTAGCTTCGGGGAGCAGTCTGATTAATATTTAATAAGTCTTACTTATTCTGGTGAAGGGAGCGGTCTCATTAATGTGCAGCGGAACACCACTAATAAAATTTTAATCACAATACAAATTTCATGGTCAATCAATACAAAGAAAAAAAACGCTCAGTAGAAAGTGAATATGAAACGTAGAGGTCTGTTTGTATTTTGCAGATTTTTACTTCTCTGTAAATCACACATAAAATCCATGGATGAGTACATTTAAACATGTTATTTGTTTCTGTCTGTTTAATTTTTAATAGCAGTTAAAATAAACAAAAAACCCTAAAAACTATATTTAAATAACTAACAAAAAACAGGGAAGTGAAGGAGGAATGGCCCCCACCCATCCCTCACCTCAGGTTGGAGCCTAGAACACCTGGGACTTTTAAGGCACCAATGATCAATAGTAGTCCAATGCATATATTGGTAACACCATTTTCATATTTTTTTAACATCATATATGTTTATACAAAGTCCATAGTATAAAATAGATCTTATTAAGATGTAAAATTGTTTATACATGTACACATTTCTCCCAAATTTTTTACATTCTATAAGCATGGTCACATTTTGCTGTGAGTAGGTTTTACTCTCAACATGCAAGCTTCTTCAGGAGGTTTAACATCCAGCAAAACTGCAAAGTCCATCAACAAAAGTACCATATTTTTCGGACTATAAGACGCACCCGACCATAAGATGCACCCTGAAAAAAAACAGAAACAAAAATGTGTATTTTTTGTGTATATATGTTCTCAGTTGGGAAAAAATCCCATGTAGTAGCCTGTTTCAGCCACAAAAATAGTGTCATTAGAGAGCACACTTCAGGCAGAAGGAGAGGGGGAGTGGGATATTCTGCACTGTTCGTCTCCCTTCTTGCCAGCTGTGAACGGATCGCAGTTACAGGCTGCTGGGTTGCAGCTTCCATGTATGTCTCTCTGCTGTATTGCTTCTATCAGCAGGGCTCTGCTGGTAGAAACACTAAAGTACAGATTAGGGATCTGGCTGTGCCGCATATCTAATCTGACTCATGAGAGCTGGCGGGAAGCCAAGGAGCGACCACCCCCAGCCGCTGGTATCGCCCATTAGGACCATAAGATGAAGGCACTATTTCCCCCCGATTTGAGGGTGAAAAAGTGCGCCTTATGGTAAAAAAAAATATGGTATATCACTACATGGTCTGATTAAATAAATAAAAGGTGTGTACATTATACTTATTTATAATGTATGTATAAAGTATGTATAGGGTACACACCTTTTATTTATGATGTAATCATGGGGGATGGGTGGGAGACATTCCTCCTTACCCTCCCTGTTTTTTTGTTAGATACATGTAATAAAGAAATGTTGGCACAGAGATTTCTGTAGAGTGAATGGCCACTTATGTATTAAATATATAAAAAGAAAATTATATAACGATATATTCAGAACAGAATACTATGTATTCAGTAGATGTGCACTTAGTTCTGATGGGTTCTGAGAAATGGCACACTTTATAAATTAATGTCTCTTGTATGACTTGTTATACATTGTGCACATATGTGCACTGTAATATAGGAAATTTTTAAAAAATATGGCATTAAGACTTATTGTAGATAGATAGATAGATAGATAGATAGATAGATAGATAGATAGATAGATAGATAGATAGATAGATAGATAGATAGATAGATAGATAGATAGATAGATAGATAGATAGATAGATAGATAGATAGAAAGCTCAGTATTCTGTGGATATTGTATTTATAAAACCTGAATACTGAGGTAAGAATAGATTATAGTGCCATCTTATGGAGACAGCCTGATGTCTCACCCATTTTCCACATTGTCGATCTCTTTATTCTATACATTGTGATGTTCCTGATTCAAGTGCCCCTCATGCCCGCTCTTTTGTACCATTTCAGCCTTCCTCCACTCTTCAATATGTTCTTCTGTATTTAATGAATACATAGATAACAAAGAATGACAAAATGAGATGTTAACAGAGCACTAGAAGGGCGTATGACAAGACCGGGAATTTCCAACAAGCTCATTTTCTTATAACAATACATATTTTATACACACTTAGCATATACAAAATATAAACATCTTACACACCTACATACAAACATAATGTGATATGAAAGGATAGGAAGGCTGTCATTTATTGAAGCCTAGGTCAACCATCAAATGCCATCCCATCTAGAAAATTAGGGTACAGGGTGCACTCTAAGCTTACAACAGAGCGATGGATGACATTCTTTTTATACCCTTTGCACATAATTCACTAGCATTGTTATCATTAAAAGTTTAGTTCACCCAAACATATCGTCTTCTTAATATCTTAAATATGAACAGTAAATCGCTAGATCCAGGAATATTCTTACTCAGGTGCATTCTCACTTCCCTTTCTATGTCTGGGTGCTTTTCTACCCATATTGTTGCTGATTAGATATTACAAATTGGGATAAAACAGGCAGACTAGAAGTTTTATTACCTGTCCAAGTAGTTAGTTAGATCTCACAACATGCGTGCAATGATACAATGATACCAAGATTTCCATAGTGACATCGAAATTATAATTTTAATATTTTTTATATAGCGCCAACATATTATGCAGCTCTGAGTCAGAGTTAAAATAACACACAGGTACAGGTTATGACACAAGAGAAGTTGAGGACCCCGTCCAATTGGGCTTACAATCTAACAAGTTTGGGCACCAGAGTATACAATAGGTAGGCATTTAATTATGTGCCGTATCTAGCCTTTTGGTGGGGAGGGTGGGGAAGGAGAAAGGAACACACATGTACACACTGCACCTCCTTCCTCTTCTTCTTCTCCATCCACCCCTGTTGGCATCTTGTGCTGTTCAGATGTGCACGAGGAATGAGGGCCAGAGTCGGGAAGGGAGGGCGCCAAGGGCCTCCCAGGGGTGCCCCTGGAGCCCTATGCACATGCAGATTCTGCATAGAGGGGGAAACAACCCTGCTACAGTGTCTACTAAAAATATAAATATTTATCATATTGAAATCAAGACCACTTTTTGTGTCAAGATTTTACTTACCTAGAAGGGCAACTACTTGTAATCAACCATAAAGATAATGTGATTGTAAAATCTATAAAAATTAAGACTTAAATTAAGTGTATGGCTAGTATATATAGCTTTGTGGCACAAGATGCCGAATTTTCAGACCCTCAAAGGCATTGCCAAACATATGATATACAGCTTCATCTGGGCACCTTAGATGCTGGGGAAACTTAAGAGTGGGCACTCACAGGGCACAAAACACCAGCTAATTGTAAAGTATGTGTGAGTTTATGTATGCTGCATGCAAGTCAAACTAAGACGGATGCTTCACTGTATACACTCTATATAGACAAAATTATTTCAAATTCATACATCGTATTTTGAATTCATACATCCATCTAGTTTGTCTCCTCTTTGCAGTCTTCAATCTTGGAATGCTTTCACACTTCATCTGTGGGAATCTTTTAGCTTAATCAAGAAAAAGAGAGTTTGTAAGGTCAGTTACTTTTGGTCAAGAAGGCCTAGCTTAAATCTGCAATCTATCTTAATGCAATATTAGGTTGAGGTCTGGTTACACATTTCAAACATAGTCTTTATGGAACTTGCTATGTGCACGGGGGTAAAGCCAGAAAAAGTTCTTCTGCAAACTGTGCACACAAAGTTGGAAGCATAAAATTGCCCAAAAATTTTTGGTATATAGAAACTTTAGGATTCCCTTTTATTAGAACTAAGGATCCTTAAAAAGATACCCTAAGGCACACGATAAGTGACCTGATGTACTTGGTGTCCCTCACTGGCCAGTAGTGATGAGCGGCATAGGCAATATTCGAATTTGCAATATTTCCTGAATAATTCTACTAATATTCGATTCGATATTCGTAAATTTGAATATTCGCGGTATTGATTGATTTTCGCAATACATGGCAATACCGCGAATATTTAAAATTGCGAATATCCACCGACATATTCAACATATTTGTGAATTCTCGAATTGTAGATATAGACATTCGAATAGTCAAGCTCAACACTACTGGCCAACCCCCCATTATTGGGATGATCTGTTAAAAACGACTAAAAAGTCTTACCTGTAAAGAGATTTGAGTATTTCCCTGTCATGCCTCCTCTCACTTGAAAAACGCAAAGGCGACAATAATGTGTCAGATGGGATATTCTTAAACCACAGCTCTTTACTTCTATTTACTTACAGTTTTGTACATTGAAAGACATTGTATCTGGCAGCGCAGTGGCGGATCATGTTACCACAGCATTAACCCATGTAAGACTGAAAGCTACACAGAACACAATATAGCGACTTCCACAGATGAGAGCTGAGTATGTTTTTTTAATGTTTTTGAGTGGCTTTGAGCCATTGGTACAGTTTAGAGGTAAGTAAAAATGTAATCATTTTTTTTAGTTTAGGTGCACTTTAACCCTCTGGGCGTTATGGGCTTTTCGCGCCATTTTTTATGGCACGAAAAGCCGTTTCTCCCGCAATCGCGGCGGAATACACAGTACTCCGCCGTGATTACTGACTCTCTGCTCAGCCCTCTACACACCGCCGGTGTCAAATAGATGCTGGAGGTGTGTGGGGAGGAGTGCGGCGCCCCCTCCATTAACATGGAGGTCTATGGTGCCGGCTCATCTACAGAGCCGCAGGCACACGGCGCCGTTTGTGCCAGATCCCGGCACGGGAGTTTGGGCATAGCTCCCAGGAGGTTAAACTCCACCACATTTAGTTGTCCATTTGCAGTTAGCAAATGCAGATGCAGTTAGGCATTAGTGATGACCAAACTGGCGATGGCCTGTTCGCGGTCTCTGTCACTGACATCACTTCCGGTTCCTGGATTTCATACCCGGACATGACATCATTGATGTCACTTCCGGTTTGAGCTGGTTTTCTTTCAAGAGAGACCGGCTTCTCTCTGCAGTCTCTCATGAAAGAATTCTTCCACTGGCCACCTTCTTCCCACTGGTGAACAGGTGTTATGTTCGCCTTGCGGACAGTTCGGTCATGACTATTAGGCATCCACCAAACTCAAAAAAGTTTATGGTTGATTTTGTTCTTTCTAGATGAATTACTATTTAACCCTTTTAACCTCCCTAGCGCACTGCTGAGGTCCAGATTTCTGTACCAAAAGTGCACCACTGCATATCGGATCTAGCAGACCATCACCCCAATCTACCCATCTTGCCCATGGGATATCCTCCTAGTCTGTTCTTCTATCTTTTTTCAGTGGGTCCCCCCCCCGCCCCATTCCCCCCCCCTTTTCTTTTTCTTTTTTTTGTCTGCTTTCTTTCACACTCCCATTAGTTTGAATGATTGTGCCCCTTGAGGCAGAGTAGGCGGAATAGATTTGAGCATGTGCCTGCATTTGGTTGGTTTTTTCCCCTTTACCTTTTTTGACACACACTTGTTTTTTCCTTGTCCATTTTCCCTTCCTCTCTATTTCACATCACTTTCTCACCTTTCACTTCCCTCAAGTCAATTGTAACCCACAAACGCACCGCACCTTCCTCAACACGAACACACAAATGAAGATTTTTTCTCTCCCCATTCCCTTTCCTCCGTTTAGCCACACATCCTTCCCTCTTTCTCCCCTCCCTCTGTCCCCCCTCCTCCCCCCCCCCGTCCTTTTCTCCCTTTTTCCCATTTGTTTTTTTTATCTCAGTTATCCAGTAGCGTTCCCTCCCCTCACGTGTCTATAACCACCCACTGTCCCATTCCTCCACACATTTCATGGTCAACCCCAATTCACCGTATGCTTTGTCACCCCATAACACTCTATCCCTCACTGACCCATTCCATGTCCCCGTACAATCCTTCATCCACCCCCACCTTCGTCCACTGCACACTGTTCCTATCAACGAACATTTGCCATAACACACGACCGCAATCCCGCACATCACTTTTGTTTCACTCACACATTCACTTAATTTTAATTAAGCTGGGCTGGGACATTGAGCGGAGCCTAACACAGACTGTTGATACCGACGAAGTAGAAGATCGCAAATTAACTGGCGGTACAGCAGAGGCAGGACTGGGGGAGGGACACGGGTGAATTCGGCAACGGTATGTTGCCGGGCAACCAGACGCCGCCGCCTCGAGCCCATCAAGCGCGAGCCCGCGGCCGGAAAAGTGGAATTTTGTTTGGAGGAGCTAATGCGTCTCATTGGAAGACCATTGCGCCCGCCTAAGATGGTGGGCATCCGGAAACTCCTCGCTGCACAAGCCCTCTGGCGTGTTTCAACCAATGGTCGAGCAGCGTGGGAGAACGAGCCCCACCTCGTTGGCGGGAAAACGGACCCATATACAAGACTGACTGACTAACTAGATGTTTCACATCCACCCCACTTAGGAACACGAGGACCCCACACCCAGGCCAAACTACAGTAGACATTCGAGATACGCACCTTGACCTAAAAACCAAACTACATCCTATCTCCTGATACACTAAACTGCACACAACTGTAAGTCTTGACCAGTCCTGGATGCTGGTAACCATCAACACACGTTATGAATGGGATCACCTAACTGTTACTCTTAGACCCCGGAAACTAAACACCATGTGAGGACTACAAGACAGGTAGCTGCCCCAAGGGTCTGCCTAATTGCGATGGACCACTGAACAGTCACTTGTGGCTGTGGGGCTCTGCGGCCACAGCGAATGCTCCAATACATTGAACCTGGGTGTCACTCTATTTTGGATCTATTCCCTTAGAGGGGACACAGGGTGGTTACCCCCAACTAATCTTTGAAACAACTGAGAGCTATTTTTTTCCCTTCCAAACGATGCCGGCCTCCTGTAGTCTGGCCCCCACGGTGTCAGACCTCTATTGGGACGCCCCCACATGGACCCGGGCGGAGATACTAGGAGACGCGCACTGCGCGAGCCCCGTCGCACAAGACAACCACTAACATATCGGTAAGCCATGACATTTAACTATTTGTGATATAAAAACCCCGTCCCATATATTTAATGGGATAGGCCCCATACGACAACGAATACTGATTTTCTGAATTCAATATAAATCGCATGTATAGCGCGTGAGGCAACTTTGCCGCCTAACAGTATAGACAAGCTGTGGAACACTAAGGAAACATGGAAGACAACGGAGCATGTTTGAGAACCTTAGATAAGATCGACTAAGAATAACAGAAACTTAGATGAACATATAACATATGCATGCGTTGTGAAACTTATAGGCAAACCCCCCAACAGCTATCCCGAGAAGTCCACAGGACGAAACGCGTCGGTTAAGACTTGAGGACGATCATGTAAAACGGAAACCCACCTTGGCCCTAGCATATTCAACTAAAAGTAGACAATGATATAGGTGTTTTAAAACTGCAAAAGATTTAGATCCCCTCTCAGCGGAATCTCCAGCAGTGACACTTTTTTGCATAGTGCTTACTGTATGCTTATATGTATATTTTTTACTATGTAATAAAAGATGTACGTGATCTCTCGACTGAACTGCGTCCATATCCAATACCCACCTAAAAAATACCACTGGGTTGGCACACCCCCTAGGTATAGTTCCACCCCTTTCCAATAATTGCCAATATTGTTTGGCTATGGAAAGGCTGGCAGCTTACGAGAACTAGTAGATTTGTGTAATTAAAAGAAC
>CM070034.1:122028488-122040364 GCA_036250615.1 Ptychadena robeensis
AGAAAAAGACTCGGAGGATATCCCATGGGCAAGATGGGTAGATTGGGGTGATGGTCTGCTAGATCCGATATGCGAGGGGGGAACCGTCCTTGGATAAGGGGCCTTGGGAGGGTTATTAGGACCAGATGTGACCCGGGGGATACTGGGTGCCAAAATATCACCCTGGGGAGATTGGGGCACGCGAGAGAGGAGCGGATCCCCTGAATGGAAACTGGGGAAACGCCCGCCCAATTGCGTCAACCCATCAGTGTGCCTACCCATCAATACGGTGCTGGAACCATCCCGGGACAGCGGGGGGGAGAAGATCAAGATGTCTACGAGACGCAGGCCCACGGCACCGCCGTTCCTCCTATGGGATGCACAAGTTCCATCGTTAGTACATATGCATGTGTGTATCATAAAAAAACACAACGTAGAAATGGACCCAAGTATTGCTAAGACATCTTCTTTCACAAAATTGGACTCATAGAAAGGGCTTATAGCTAGTGGCTTCATTTATGCCAGGGTATGTTGTGGCATTCAATAAGAATATCCATCTGGATTCCTCTTGTAAGAGGCGGTTGTCTACGCACCCCCCTCTAATTCCGATTGGGAAGTGCGCCAATGCGGCAAATGATATGGCATTAGGGTCATATCCATGATGTATGCCTACATGATACGAGATGG
The DNA here is from genome assembly GCA_036250615.1 of Ptychadena robeensis. Taxonomy (NCBI): domain Eukaryota; kingdom Metazoa; phylum Chordata; class Amphibia; order Anura; family Ptychadenidae; genus Ptychadena; species Ptychadena robeensis. The sequence continues at coordinate 122,029,155 of CM070034.1, forward strand.
GTGTGACCAATTTCTTGCTTATGATGTTCTTTACATGTTCACGGATACGAACCCTAAGCTCTCTCTTAGTCTTTCCAACATAAAAGACACCACATATACATGTTAGAAGGTACACCACCCCTTCTGTTCTACAGTCAACCTTATGTCTTAGTTTTGCAATTTTACCATTGGGTAGTCTGGTTACTTCCCCAACTTTGATATACCGACATTGGTTGCATCTGTCACATCTTTGGGTGCAGCCCCATGTTTTCACTTGGCCGCCACCGAAGTGACTGTGCACCAGCGTGTCACGAAGAGACCTATGTTTGCGATAAGTAATCTGTGGGTAATCTTTCACGTATCTTGTTATCCTCGGGTCATTTTTAAGGAGTGGCCAGTGTTTGGTCAGTATCTGTCTGATCTGAGAAGCTTGGGAGGAATACGTCATAATCACTCTTGTACATTCGTCTGTGGTCTTTTTTTTGGTTTTCATCAGTATTTGTTTCCGATCTTTTTGTAGGCATTTGTTATATGCCCTTTTTAGCATGGATTTACTGTACCCTCGCTTGGATAGACGGTTTCTTAGTGCATCGCATTGTTTTTTGAAATCCTCCTCATGAGAGCAGTTTCGTCTGAGTCGAAGATATTGGGAATACGGTATACTCGCGACCAGCTGTCTGGGATGAGAACTGGCCGCGTGTAGCACCGTATTCCCTGCTGTTTTTTTCCTGAACAATGTTGTTCGGATTTTATGATCAGTTGAAATATGGATCTGCAGGTCTAAGAAATCCACATTTGATCCAGAGTACTTGGTTGTAAATTTGAGATTATGATCGTTTATCTGGATGATATCTAAGAATTTGACTAGCTCCTCCTCAGGACCAGTTCAGAAGAGGAGCACATCATCTATGTATCGCCTCCAGATCAAGATATGCCGGGTAAAGGCCATCAATTCCTTGTTGGAGAATAGTTGTTCCTCCCATTCCCCCAGATACAGGTTGGCGTAGGACGGCGCACAGGCCGTACCCATGGCCACCCCCTGTATCTGGAGGAAATGGGTCTCCATGAACACAAAAACATTATTAGTCAGAACAAAGTCAAGTAAAGCGATAACAAAGTCTTGAAAGGTCTGATCACCCCTATCATAGAAGCGTATCCATCTCTCAATAGTTGCCTTTCCGGTGTGGAATTGAGGAATATAATGCCTCTACGTCAATTGTTACCAATAAGGTGCCAACGGGGACCACCATTCCCTCCAGGATCCTGAGAAGATCAGGAGTATCCTGGAGGAATGAGGGTAATGCGTATACCAGAGGACGGATGAATTGATCAATGAATTGGCTAGCTCTCTCAGTGAGACTCCCATTGCCCAACACTATGGGTCTCCCTGAGGGGTTTAACAGGTCTTTGTGAGTTTTTGGGAGCGAGTAAAAAGTAGGTAATATCGGTTTGTCCACCTTAAGATAATTGTACAATGGTTTTGGGATGGTTTTGTTAGTCGTGGCTGTTTTGAGTAATTTGTTGTATCTCTCTTGTATAGAAATTATTCGGTCAGGGGAGACTCTCTCGTACCAATCTTCGTTGTTCAATATTTTTAGGCACATCTCACAGTATCCTGTGTTATTCATAACCACCACCTTACCACCCTTATCAGAGGGTTTAATGGTAACGTGGTGGTTATTCTTTAGATCCATCAGGGCCTGCTTTTGTTCCAGAGATAGATTTTTATTATTTTATCTTCCAAGCTTAAGGTGCCTCAGTTCTTTTGAGACCTGGAGTACAAAGGTTGAAATTTTATTGTTCAGGCTAAGGGCCGGAAAAGTCTTAGATCTTGGCTTAAAAGTTTTCAACCATGCGTCGTGTGTGGTCTTGGAGTTATTCGTTTCTGTGGGACTCTCTTCGCTAGAGGAAGACGAAATCTGCTCGTCTAATAATTCCAACAGGGTTTGGAGAGCCTGGAGTTCCTGAGCTGTTAGATTCTTCCATGGTTCTTCCCTTGGGTTAGGTGTACTCTCTTTATTGTGTATCTGTTTTAACAGTAGTTTTCGGGTGAAGAGATGGATATCCTTGACGGCAGTAAAACAATCAAAATCATTATCTGGACAAAAAGATAGACCTAGCTTGAGGACCGATTCTTCGGTTTTTGTTAAGGGATAATCAGATAAATTTACAATCTCCAAATCTATGTCTCGTCCGTTGGTTCCCCGCGGGGGACCAAAAAACGTTCCATTGTCGGATTTTTTGATTTTTGATTGCGAGTGCTGTTATCGCCTGTTTGCTTTTTGGTTTTAGAAGTCTTCTGTATCTGGGACTTGTGGCGGGTGTCTTGGTCGGAGTCAATAGGGGAAGAACAGTCACTCTCCTCACTTGTATATCTTGCCCGAGGGGCCATCTTTTTCGTCTTCGGTTTGGTCTTGGTCATATCTTCCTGTGGTTTCGAATGGTTGGTAGTTTCACTGTCTTTTGAGTCAAGTCTCCTTTTGACACTCTTTCCTGGATTGTTAGCCCTGTCGGTGGTAGATTTTCTATCATCTGTATTAGTCTTAGTCCCTGAGTTCTGGTCCTTTTTGTAAGTACTTTTCGATTTTCCATAGGCATTGGATGATTTCCACTTGTAGGCCTTTTTAGCCGTGAAGGCCATTTTGTCTCTTTGAAATTTCTTCTCTTTCTTCTCATAAATAAGCTGGTTTTGCGTTCCTAAATACTCCTTAATATCCGATTCTCTATCTGTAAAATATTGGCTCATAGTGGTTTCTCGATTGTCTTCATACAATGTGTCTATCTCTTTGTCAATGTTGACAATCTCTGCTTCATAGTATTTTACGAGTAAGTCCATAAGGTCATCTGTGCATCTCGAGAGAACTGTTTCCCATGCTAATTTAAGAGAGTCACTGACTTTAGGGATGTTCGGAAATATCTGAATTCGTAGCCCAAAGGGGTTTATCCCAAACTCAGTATATTTTCGAAAAAAAGTAATATGCCAATCATACGTCATCCTGAGTTCGAGCAAATGTTGTAACCTGTACATGACCATATTGGCATGCTAGCTTCCAATTCAATACCTTGAATGGTAGTCCTGCCCACTAGATTTTACTGTATACCAAGTGCCATGTATACCGAGCACTGAAAATATATTGTTATAATTATTATGTGCTGCAAGGTGACAGAAAAAGGCAAAGCCACTAATTCAGACACAGTCTGTTTCAATAGGATACACATGGTTAGCAAATGCAAATGGGGGGCTTAAGGAATTATATTCCCTGCATTTTCAAATCGTTATTTTTAAACACATAAAAGCAAGTTTAAGGTCAGCATTTTTACAGGCATCGGTTTTGTCTCCCAAATCTTGGCATCACAGCATTGGCTTTGTAGATGTAGTAGATTTGTAGAGTAATAGTTTAGCACTTTTGTACAGGAAAAAGGTGTGTGCATCCATGCAGCCCAACAGGCGGATTGCCATTGCCACCACATTAGCGGTAATACTCCCTATTCACTTGAATTGGTGAAACATGTCCCTCTGACATGTGCATTAATATGGAATAGATGTGCTGCTAGTCATTAACAGTGATGCCCAATGCCAGCTAGCTGGCGCACCTCTTTGTTGTTATGGCAGTGGTTATTTCCGTGTTCCTGGCAGTACATTGAACGCTGAAAATAAGACGCAGTGGACACAAGCCCTAAAAACTATAGTCGTGATTATTATTATTTGTGCTTCAGTTGATTATTTCGGACCGCTTTTCCATTGAAAAAAGTAACTTTGTTTACAAAACATTTATCAACAACCTGACTGACACCCATATATATTGTTTACAATAATACATCAGCAGGTGTATGCTTCAATATCATGCATTTTGTCATTGTGCATGTGTGTGTGATGACACCTTAAAGATAATAATTATAAATACATTTAAATTAAATGAAATGTACTGTTACAAAAAGTATTGTTCAGTAGCCGTTACATCTGCAAAGTGAAATGAGGATAGACAAGTAAAGATTCTGGTTATGTTCCATAAAACCTTGAAACAGCTAAATTGAATGTATTCACAGCAGTGCAGCGCCTTCAGAAGGTCAGAAAAACTGTAATAATTTGGGAAACCTGTGATTGGAAAAAAATACTTCGCTTTTGCTTGAGAGGCCCCCAGAAAGCTGTGTTTTAAACTTTTACATTTCTCTTAAGTGATTTTCTTTTTCTATAATAATAATAATAATCTTGAAAAATAAAAGTCCTTGCATCCAAGAAAAACTCCAAAATGTCACCTTTTTCACAGCCCTTGTTTCCAGCTCAAAATATTCAATAAAAAATCACATGTTTTTATCTCTTATTCTTTAACATTAACACACACACATACACGGACAAGAGTGTTGGTTCTATTAGCAAAAAAACCTATGGGACAATAATGGACATCTACATCCACAGGCTTCCATATGAAGATAGTCACCAATTCCAGTTTCCAGATTCCAGAAGGTTTTGGAATGTGTGGATATTTGTGCTTATTTAGCGACAATAAAAATGTAGTGTGTCAAGTATGATGAGATGATCTGGCTTGCAATTGCTGATTAAGTTCATCCCAAAAGTATTAAGTAGGTTTGAAAGTTATTTTTGTAGGGCCAGTAGGTGAGTCTCTTCACACTAGACCAGTGGTAGGCAAAGTTCTTGATTGTTGGCTACAATGGGTTTTTAACCCCCCCCCCCCCCCTGCTGTTCCTGACTGACCCAGCTCGTCCAGCTCTGACCTGTCAGAACAGCAGTGGATGAGCTGGGTTCGTCAGGCAGAGATCAGAACCATAGTAGAGCAAACTCACTGCTCCCCATGTTTCCGTTCAAATGAGACAGCTGCAGGAGAACGGATCACTCCCCCTCCCATGCAACCTGGCACTTCTGCTTTGCCATCTAGGGGTTGCAGTGCCAATTTACCTGATACAGTGAATTATTGAAATCTTCATTATGTGATATTGTGAGTTATTCACAAAGCATCTGAACATGTTATTATATTCAGGATGTCTACCAGACTCCTGTATGGGCATACTTTGGGAAATTACAGGCCTACAATGTAAAAATCCATGAAAGTCTATGGTGCCATTTTGGTACAGAAATCTGTACCTCAGCAGTGCGCAAGGGAGGTTAAATTGTACAGAGGGGATAGGCCAAGAGCTTGAAATGGCATAGGTGTGCATGGGGACTACATTGTAATCCATAAACATTTTCTATACCTCTTTAAAAATAATGATTTCAACAACAAACAATATTCATACCACCAGAGAGGTTAGAAATATGAAATATATATTTTACTAAGTAATAATTGAAGAATTATAATTGTATTAAAAAATTCATCACATGCATATACACATGCTCTTTACTGTGCATGGACAACCCAGAAGCATCACTGGGAAGGGAGGTGCAATTTCACTCGCAGAGGAGGGGGAACACCAAAGCACAAGACTTTACAAACACAGACTTTTTTGTATGCAAGGGCTAAAAGACTCCAATGTCAGTGTGACAGCTGCAATATTCTTTGGCTTGCCCCTACCACTTGTAAATGTTACTTGTAAAAGTCCTTAGCTGCAATGGCTCTGTTATCTCACCTGTGCATGCCTGGCAACCCTCTAGTCATGGCAAGAAAAGATGTATGCTTGCAATGTGTCAGGGGCTAAGCAAAGGTAAATTAAATACTTTAGCCTCATAGTATGTGACTGCCCTCTGGCCCTGCTGTGTGTGTACATATATACACACAGCAGGGGAAGACGGTAGTCACATAGTATTATACTATGATCACATAAGCTCCCTATACACCTTGCTATCCAAGGGCGATTTTGGGGCAAATCGACCAGCCTGCGCATGCCGCAAAATAACCCACAGATCGTGGGTGCCCACATGGAGGTTCCGATCCATGTGGGTAAAAATCTCAATTAACCAGGAAATGGTCATGCCATGTTTCCCTGGTTAATCACATTACATTAGATGGGGATCTAAAGTAATGACCGGCACACAAAGAGTTCCTGCAGATTTTTTGGGCGACCGGCTACAGCCTGACGACGTAACGCTGCAGTCAGTCCCTCAAGAATCGAGGGAGGATCGCAGTGTGTATGGGGGATATACTGTTTTATATATATATACTGTATATATTGGTGTCACCAGGTGATATGAAACCTAGTGGCACCACTGGGGAAACCTATACATTTTTAATAGGTTTCTTATACTGCAATGCCCTAATAAATTGCACTAACATATATGCATTAATGCACCACAAAAAATATATATGGGCCCTCATCATATAAAATAATAACATTTCTTTGGTTTCCAGCTGGAAAAGAGTTAACAGAGCTTTGTGTCCCAGACGTTACCTTGAGTTTCAAAGCATTTGGCACAGCAATGAAAATCTGCCTTACGTTTTTAAAGAAATAACTACAAGACACAGATTGATATAAGCTTTAAAGGTCACTGCTTCAGTTACTTTGTTGGCCAAGATTAAACCTCATCAAACAGCTTCCAAAGCAGAATCTATTACAGTCAGGACTCAACCTGCTAGCCCAGAAACAGTGGTTGCCACTTCATTCTTGGAGCAAATCTGCACTATCATAGTATCATTATACTCCAGAAATGGCCAGACTCAGGACTTGCTATCTCAATGACCTTTCATTTCAGCTGGAGGTACACAGCTGCGCCGAAAAAGAAAAGCTGACAGAAGAGACGAGTTCCAAGCAGCACAGGGAATAAAATATCTTGTGTTATTTTTTATGTGTCACTTAGGTTTCTGAGATGAATTTCAAAACAGTATAGGGGACCACCAATATTTAGAAAAATCTCTGTATTGAACATCTACAATCCTTTTTTACCATATTGCATGTATCAAGGTTTGTGTTGGTTTCTTGGATCATTTTTTTAAAATGGAGCTTTCATTTATTTACAGGTATGTTTAAGCCAGTTGTTTTCCAAATTGGGGGGTTTAATGTTCCTATTTAGAAAAGGGGGCCAGGCAGGGTAAGTTTGGGGAACACTGGCTTAAGCAATTTCCTGACATCATAATAGACAATAAAAAGATAAATCAAATGAGAAGTCTATAGCAATTTTTTTATGCTAATGTTCATTCCTATAAATGAATGTTTGATATAAGCAGGGGTGCACATAAGTGGTACTCTGGTACTCAAAAGGGGCCAAAAACTAGCTATGCCTACCTGAATTATTGTTACAAAACTCGTATGCGTACTAACAACTTGGAGGCACTCCGTGTCTGGGCGACCGCAGCTAAAGCAGGGTACAGACGTAAAGATATGGGTCAAATCGATGGCAGTTTCGAGCGCCGTGCGCGCTCACGGCCATCTATCTGAGCCATATAATCTGTGCCCACCGCTGTTTTCGAGCGGGACAAATCAATCCCGCTCGAAAACAGCTTTATCGTACATAACTGTAATTACGGCTGATGTCCGTTGCTTTGCCTAGAGACCTCTGGTCTCCAAGCAAAGCTTTAGCTAAGCCGGGGAGAGAGCAGAGCCGTCTCTCCCCAGCCAGCCGATATCTGACAGCAGCGTGATGACATCTGTACCCTGCTTAAATGTTAAATGTATACATAAGATAACTGCCGAGAAATATGAATAACTATTAAAGGTTGCAGTTAGGGGTGTCAAATTGGGAATGTAAATTAATAATAATAAAAAAGAAAAGACTTCTATCGGTGTTGGAGATCTAGGGGATGAAAGTTAGAGTAGGCATATGTAAGGGTAAAATCGGACAAGAGTAAAGCACTGTGTGACAGCTGGTATATGACTATGAAAGGATGACATTTGGACTGCTGGTTACTAACCTAGAAAATATCAGGGTTGTACTACTGAGGTATAAGAGGGGTTTAAACATGTTGTATAGTGTTGAGCAGCATATGGTATATTCGAATTAACGTAATTTTGCGAATATACAAAGGAACATTAGAAATTCGTAAAATTCAACTGTATTCTGTTGCCTTCCATCACGCACCTGTTCAAAAGGATTTGCAATGTAGCTTTACAGCTTCGTATAAGCATTGTGCGTATTGCGCATATCTATTTGCAATACACACAAATATGCTCAATGTATGCCGGTAAACAATGTTGAAGCATAATATGAAAAATATACGCCATTGCGAATATCCGATTCGTGCAATATTACGAATTTTCGAATGACGGATATTTGACGAATATATTTGAATTTCAAATATTCTCGCTTAACACTAGTGTTGTACTGTTACAGTTACATGTGACCCAAAGCCAGCTGGTGACCTGTGGATGGAGACAGCTAATCGGAGGCTGAAACAGAAACAGGGAGGCCAATCTGCAGCAGAATCTACCATGCAGGAGGCTGACACAGAGAACACTGAGGGGACAGTGAAGAAGACCACCCTGCATATGGGGTGAGTACCACACACCATCTCCTGGTACTCATCTGAGGAGCCTACTAAAAAAGTTATGTGCAGCTGCTACAGTTCTGCTACACAAACATGTCATATGCAGATGATTATTACCATTTATTTATTATATATACTTTTCTAATTTGTTTTATGCATATAAACCGGCTTATTTTGGATTGTTTTCTTTTATTACTCATATATGCAACCAATTATTTATAATCAAATTAGTGCTTATACAAGTTACCGACCTACGCCCCACCTACGGTCCTAAAGAACAGGCAATTTTATCATTATCTGCATCTTCAAAAAATAAAGTACTGCAACTTATGCACTAATCAGGCCAACTCAACAATTTCATAATCTGTTTTTTGTATTTAACTACCCTGATAACAAAATGGTTTGTTCTTATATCCTTAGAAATTAGACAAAACCTCCAAAACATGCATTCTTAAAACTAACTTGAGCATCAAAATTGGTCCTGGCAAAATCAAAAGACTAGTAGATTACAGGCAATGTGCACAAGAGAAGTTTTTCCTCACTAACAATTATTTTCCAATAATTATTAGCAATTTACCCTTAAGCCCCCCATAGACAGGCAGACTCCTCCATGCAACTTCTGTACAACCAACTTTTCTTCTACCAAAACCATGTAATAGGAGGACCTTTCTACACCTTCCAATCACTATGTATTCTATCAGGGAGGTCACTCTACTACATAGTTGTTGGTAAGTCTCATGAAAGTTGTATGGAGGAGTCTGCCTGTCTATGGGGGGCTTTACTGTCATAAACAAACCCCCTCTGCTCACATTGGCCACCACAACTCTCCAACCAAATTGATCACAAAAACTTGAGCTTTGTCAGTGAGTAGAGATGGTCGAATTTTTTTTTTTAAATTTGACGATTTTGACGATTTCGAGTTAATTGCAAAGCCCCTGAACAAGGTATCATCACCAAACTTGCTGGAGATGTAGAGAAGGGTTGGAGGCATACTACAGAAAAAAGTATGTCTCTAACACAAATAGTTTTTGCACAAATGAAGTTCAAATCAAGTAAAATTTTAGAAAATCGGAATTTCAAATTTGTTGTTGAACTGAAAAAATTATGTTTTGGGTAATGATACTATTTCCAGAGGCTTTGCAATCAGCTTACAAAGTTAGCTAGTCGAAAACTTCGACCATCTCTATCAGTGAGATTCTCAGTCATAGTACAAAATGTAGTTGTATTTCGTGGTTACAAGGATTGTAGACAGAATACACACTATTTAGCTTTGTAGTCCCCATATCCATTTAGGTCTGTACATTTGCAGCACAGCAACCAGATTTCTCACTTTTCAAGGTTGTGTTTCATGACATAGTAACCTCTGACCTCAGGGAATAAATGATCAACCGCTGACTCAACTATACTGCAGAATGGAGCAGATTGAAATATAATTATAAAAATATATATATATATTGAAATAAATAACAAGGAGATTTATACTTAATCTTGTCTTGTCGGTTATGGTAAAGAGTTGGTCATTTACACAATAGAAAGAAAAACAATTAAGGACATATATGTCTGTGCGTGTATAGACATATGTGACCATCAATGGTCCTAAATGTATTTGTAAAGCCAGGCACAAATGTTTAGATGTACAGCCGATCTCCAGGCACATGTTATCATGCGTGGCCGGTCCTGTCGAGAATTGGCCGTACACTCTTTGGGATCAATCTAGGCCAAATTTAACTTTTAGGCATTAGATTTGTGGCTGATATGGCTGCAGATCGACCACCATTAGCGCTGTAAGGCTTTGTGTACCCTGTTTTTTTATCCTGATATGTATAGTGATAGCCATTGTTGTGTGAACACCCCATATATCATTTTGCATTAAAGTAGAAGCTGCCTGCCAGGCATTGCAATATCCTATATCTTTTTTCCTGGAATTGTAGCATGAAGTGAATTATCATCTGAGAGCACTTGAACCTCTGGGAGGTAAGGCTGTTTACCTGGTATGTGTGGTGCACAAATGCACAGCAGATTGCTTCTCTACGTTTAGGATAATTTCTCTGTAATTGAAAAAAATAAAAGTTTGGGGTGACTTCCTGCTACGCAAGTTTTTTTGTTCCTGTAAGTCTGAAAATGTAAGCATATTCTCTTTCCTGTTGGTAATTTTGTAAAGATAGGTACAGCTAAAATTACAGGAAATGGAAATGCAATCAACATTTTGGTGTACAAAAGGAGTACATTTAAAAAAAAAAAAAATTTTTTTTCATAAAGTTCATGGTGGGAGCTAAAGTTCATGGCTGATATACTCTACCAAGGGTCTTGGCGATGGCCATCTTTAGGGATCGGTTGGGTAGGGTTTGGTTAAATAGCCAATCAAAGCCATACAAACATGTATTTATTTTCATTAAGTATTTTGGTGTTGGCTTCTTAAAGGCTGCAAGTAGTGATGGACCGAACTGTTCGCCGGCGAACTATTCGCGGCGAACATCGCATGTTCGCGTTCGCCACGTGTTCGCGAACATATGGCGAGTTCGACCCTCCCCCTATCTTTTAACATTGGTGAAACTTTGACCCCTGTGAGTCACAGTCAGCAGACATAATCCAGCCAATCAGCACCCCCCACCTCACGGACCATCCCACCCACTATAACATAGCAAGTAGAGGACGCCATTTCACATGCTACTGGAGAGAGTGGAGAGAGTTAGAACAGAGAGCCGCTGCTGCTATAGGGAACCATTAGCTAGGGCAGTGTTCAGTGTCATCTGCAGTCTTCCCTGAATATCCCATCAATCCATCCATACATGGGGAATATCCATCACCACCAGTGTCTGCCATACTGACCATCACCACCAGTGTCCTCCAAACTGACCA
>CM070034.1:122040464-122053150 GCA_036250615.1 Ptychadena robeensis
TGCTCTGCAGCTCAAATCCCATTGACTATCATTGTAGAATTCCTTTGTGCGGATTTATTGTGTGATTGCCATGGATTCCCCTCTGTCATGTCATTGACCAGGTATATATAGATAATAATCCACCTAGTAAAGGATTTCAAATGATTGAATTGCCAATATCCCAATATCTATCCCCTATGTGTGGGGGGGGCAGCCGGGTTATGGGGGCTGAGGGGGTATGCCAGTGCAGGTCGGCAGAGGCAACGCCTGCAGGTGCAAGGTGATTTACTCTGGGTGGCTCGTCTGTCTCCGTCTCTCCCTCTCTCAGTTGGCTACGCCCCATCTGGGCGGACCTGGTGGTAGAGAGTTGCCCTGTTGCGTCCGTACGTTGAACAGGTGACTATTTCGCCGGCACCTTAGGTTGTTGGCGTCTTTGGTCACCATGACGACGACGGGGGGTTAAATAGACCCATGGGTTAGCTTCTGGATTATTTACATAATGCGGCTAGGTTGGCATTACACGTGCTACAAGGTGAGGGATACTAAGCTATATATAAACATTGTTTTTCAATTTGGGGTTCGGACTTGTACTGTATGGAAATACTTTTTTTCACATCGATACCACAGGTACACTTTACTGGCTTGTCTAAACACAATATATACTAGTAAGCTATACCTTTTTACTTGATACCTTTAAAGTTATCAATCTTTTTTACCTGTAGACCTTGATGTTTGGACAACCATAATAAGTGAATTAAAAACGTACCCATTTATATTTAACAACATGACCAGATATCACAGATGGGATATATCTATATTTTCTTAGCTCAACACATTAATTACAATGCTTCTCTTTCTTCTTAATAACTAGATTATCCAATGGACCCACATAGGGTAATAACGATTGGGAGATACTTTCTTCCCTGGCTAGCTGTTTCCCTCCATTCTCTGGGTGTCTTGAACCTCCCTTTGCCGCTGCCATGATTTGTACTTATGTGAACTATAATTAGCATGGACCATTGACACTACTCGCCTCCAATAGGTGAGTGTACTTCAGTGTACCCTTAATGTAAAAGGTGACTCTAATATACAATAATGATCTCTGCCTGTTGTCCTCCTATTCATCTCCTATACAGAGACTCCATTGCGCATAATTAGCCCCTGAGGATGCGGCTGTCCGCGAAACGCGTCCGGCGTATGCACTGTTATGTAATTGTGATGCTTATGTGATGTCTATGCAATTACCAACCTTTACGATGTAATAATGTTTACATGTAACCTTTTCAACTGTTTTTAATAAAAAATGTATGCAACAAGAATATCTTTGCCGTTAAAGTCCCGCTGCCCGCCTCTTGGGAAAACGTTGTTTTTCCTTCTTTTTATAATGTCATTGACCAGGTGTTAGACCCCTTGAAACAACTTTCCCAACACTATTGTGGCCAGAAAGGGTCCCTTTGTTTTTTAAAATTCGGCTCCCCATTGAAGTCAATGGCGGGTTCGCCGGGTTCGCGAACTTTTGTGTCAAACCAAGGGTTCTTTTAGGTACCAGAAGCAAGGATGTAGGTTCTTCTTCTGCACCTCATTCATCTTAGTGAACATTTTATCCTTGGTGTGTTAAAGGGGACCTACTAAAAAAAAGATTTTTTTTCCTTGGAGTTCAGCTTGAAGCCCAGATGCAGGTGCAGAATTCAAGTTACTGTCTTATCATGGGGATCCAAGTATGGTACAGAAATCGACAAACCTTTTTTATCTGATTTAGGAAACATCTGGGTGCAGAAGCTGCTTTTTCTTGGAATGTAAGGTCAAACCTTTTGATTGAAAAATGCTTAATCTCTCCTCAGGAAGCAGCAAGTTTTCCTTTCAAAGGATTGAATATAGTCACAGGAGTCACTATAGCCAGTTCAGAGAGCGAAGTGTGGCCTAAATACACAGGTGACAGCCACAAAATCAGCTACCATGAACAAGTAAAGAGCACCACTAATAAATCTAAATCCTATGTAGGACAGAGTCTCCTGTGTGCTGCCTGTTAGCAAGAGAGCCAAGGCTCTGCACCTTTACAGTGTCTCCCTGTGGGAATGGGCCTCCTGCATCAGGCCTGAGGGACTACAGGAACCATGTGAACTACCCTAAAGGGCTTGGGATTGAGGCCCAAGACTCCCCCACTTCTACTAGCCTGGAAGTAATAGACTCACACCTATCAGCACCTCCTGTCTGGGTTAGAGCATCAGCACTGTACATAAAACCCTGGTGTGTAAATAGTGTATTATTTGCAACTATACCCTTCGAATTGTACCTGTGAAGTGAAAGCCTGTAAATAGTCCTGAAGTCTAGTAATGCTATCCCATTATTTCTGAAATATGTACATGATTCAGCTGCGGCACCAGCAATGGATCACTTTGTCTAAAGAACCTGGTAGATTGCAAAACACCCACAGCCAAGGGAGTATAAACCCACAAGAGCAGCTGATGACTCTAGAGTAACAATGAGTACCAAAGTGTTCAGTCCGAATACATCGCAATATTTGTGTGTTCTAGCACTCAAGTATAAAAGAAGTCAAAGGGATACAACCAAGCTCGGAAGAGGGGAGGCTGTCTGATCCATTGGAAAAGTTCAGAGTATGACAGAAACACCACCCAAATGGATTGGAAACAGCATGGAGATGGTGAGAGAAGATGAGAAGTTCTCTTTGTAGCAGGGGTTAAGAAGGTTGAACACCAGGTAATCCGTGTAATATAAAATACAATGCAAGGGTCACGGGAAAGGCAGCCTAACATAAAGTCCCAACAGGCATGACGTTGATTTTGACATCTGGATGACTCTCCTCCTCCTCCTTTTCCCTCCCACAGATGTCATATGGGTACAGAAGTCACATGGGTACTACTACCCTCTGTAGCAACAGTCTCCAGCAGCTCCTCCTCTTCATGGTCCAAGTCGCACTGTGAAGCCAAACTGTCTCGCTATCACCCTGTGCCATCTCCTCTCCAATTACCTCGTCTGCCACATTCAGGGTCTCCTCTTTAATTGTGAGCAGTGATCGTTTCAGTATACACAGCAGTGGAATGGTTGCACTGATGATAACGTTATCACCACTAACCATCTTTTTGGATTCATCAAAGTTTTTTTTTTAATTTCACATAGATCTGACATCAATGTCCACTCCATGCTTGTGAATAGTGGCCATTGACTGTAAAGTTGACAAACATGTTGCAGCTATTATTCCACAACTGCCCTCTGCTTCTCACAAAGCCTGGACAACATGTAGAAAGTAGCGTTCCAGCACATGCTCAGGTCACACAACAGTGGGTGAGCCGGAAGCCACAAGTGCTGCTGCAGGGTTGACAGACTGACTAAAGCTGTGGAGGACTTTTTATAATGGGCAGACAAGAGGCGTGACAAGAGGTGACATACAGATTGTGGACCCAGGTGTTTGGCCCACCTATTAAGGTGCTTTGATGTGAAACATGCTGGTGGTGGTGAGTTTGCTGGTGTTCACACCCCAACTCATTTTGGTACTCCCACTCAAAAGAGTATTCCCACTCTTTTGTCATCTGCACATTCCATAAAAAAACATCATACTTTAGAACACATACCCTTTGGCAAGGTAGATTATCACATGGGGGTGCTCGGTGTCAAGTTTAAAGGCCTGTTTGGTGTGGCCTGACTTCTCCTTTTTGCAACACCACTGCCTCTTTCAGCCCTTTGCAGTGCTGCAGATCCCTCCCCCTCTGTACTGCTGTCCTCACTCGACTTTTCTCCTTCCTATGTTGCGTCGGTGTCCTCACCGTCCTACACATCCTCTTCCACTTCCTCAATCTGCTCATTCTCATTACTTGCCCTAAACAGAACAGGAGTGTTTGGCAACTGTGTCTCATCATCATCTACTTCATGAACAAATGGCAATCCCCCCCGTCATTTTCTTGCGTCTGTGAAGGTTCAAGAGGTTGGGAATCGGGGAAGAGTACCTCCGGTATGGCGGTGTAAAGAGCTCCTTGGAATATCTGAGTGTGGGATCACTCCTTTGGCAAGCCTCTACATGGTGGGAGCAAGGATGATCAGAGGGAGAGGGTGGTGCTTAAACAACTGGAACCATTAACTTCAGCCAACCAACCGACCATCTGTTCGCACTGTCCCGACTTAGGAAATTGTAAAGTGTTTTCTTTTTTCTGGTGCACTGGCAGCAGGCACAGTTTCCTTGCGCCCAGGGCCATGGCCTCTGCGTGCACCAGCAGTATCACGCTCACTTCCCTGTCCCTTATTGCTCAACTTCTTCATATTTAAAAACAGACAAAAAAAAACAACTATTTTGTATTTAAAACAGTGTAAGGTGTGTAAAAAATTACCAGTATTTTTTCCAGGCAATCTCTGAGTCAGATACATTTTTTTAACACTGGGACAGAATTTATCTGGTGCTTAACACTGGAAAACAGAGCAAGCCTATACAGATGCAGTAGCTTTTGCCAATGTGGATGGAGGTGAAAAAACATCATCATAAAAATAAATGGTTAGAGATAATAAACTGGAAGGAGATATGGTTTCTAGTAATCCTTTACTCCTTTCAAGGCATTAACACCAGCGCGGCAATCACAGATACTAACACAACTAACACAAATACTTTTTGCATAAATTATGTTCAAAGTCACAATTTCAAAAGTTTAAATTTTGACTTTAACTTTGAACTTAATTTATGCAAAAAACACATGTGCTAGAGCAATGTTTCCACAACCCTTCTCTACATCTCCAGCAATTTTGATGATCATACCATGTTCAGGGGTATTGCAATCAGCTCACAAAATCAGCTAGTCGAAAAATTTGACCATCTCTAATTATTACATGTAGCCGATTACATGACATATATGTATTGCAGAAGTATTTTGCAATACATAAAATTAATTACCAACCCCCCAGAAAATAACAGTAAATAAAGTACATTTACTTAAAGTTAATATGTCCACTCCAGAGCTGTAATCCAATCACGATAAAATCCAACAAAGCGAATCTTATTCCACTTGTCTCAAAAATCTTTTGAGCTCCCCAGAAGACATCTGTCCTCAACTCCAAAGAAGAATGAGGCTTGATTTCCGATTTTTCGAAGTAAGTATGGGGAACATTTATCCAACACACGAGGGTTTGGGGGTTTAATGCGCTTATTGCTAGGGGTTAATGGATTTGGAGCCACTAAGGGGTAAATAAACCAAATAATAATTCCGAGTAATTATCTGTAATAATTTATTTCATGATTACACATGATATGGGGGGGGGGGGGTTATATGTATTCATTTATTATATGTGTGGGGGCATGTTTGTACATTGGGCGGACTACGGGGGTGAATGTATATTTATTTTGACATGTAATCATTCTTTTGGAATGATTACATTGCAAGATAAATATGTTCTGGGATATACCTGGGCGGCATTGTGTACTATATAGCACACAATGACCTGTTCTGGCTAGCCAATAACTGTAATGTCAGCACCTAACATGGCTACTGACATTACAGTGAGGGCAATACTTACCTGCCCCTCGAATGAATGTCTCTAACCTGCAAAAGATGCAGGGCGGAGACTCGAGCATGGCGCCCGAACACACATAGTGCGAGCATAGCAATGATCAAGCCGTAAACGTGTTCGGCCGAGCATGCTTGCTTATCACTAGTAATCACAAGTCTACACTAGATGGTCACATAACCTACCCCATCATAGGTCTTCTTTACTTGGGTATCCATATGGCTGCTTGAGTGAGATGGGCACTTTCTATTGTTCATAAAGATGGGCTCTTCTCAAGCTCCAGAAAACTTCAGAAAAGGTAACAGACAAGGGCTACGCAATGCCTTCAGATGAGTGAAAAGGTTTTTTAAAGCAGTAGTTATGGATAGATTATTTATATAGAATAGATGGCATAGAATATATTTGCCTGGCTTCAGGTTTTGTTACGACCTTGTTTGAATGTTACATTTAAATTTCAAACATTCTTCTGCTTAGCTTATTCCTATTATGAATAGATGTCAAGACTAAACTTTTATTATTGACTAGAATGTACCTTTAAAGTAATTTTCATTGACACGCTTCTACATCATGTGTAAAACAATCTTATGCTGTGTTCTGCCATTATTATGAAATGTATTGTTCCACAGTGTGTAGTTCCTGCCTGCATACAGTACACAAACCTTTTTGCACACAGAAGCCTCTTGCCAACAGTATTATATTATATAAAATGTTGACAGCAATGCAGTGGCTGGATTGACTTTAAGAGGAAATGGTTTTTAAGAACGTACTTGTCAAGAAAATTACCATTTTTTAACAATACATGGAATTCATTTAAGATATAAAATGGAAGGAAAATGTCAGTGAGGCTGTTATTTGCATGAATTTGAAGTAAAAAAAAAAAGGAAACACACATTTCAAATTTTATTTAATATTTCTACATCATGCAGCTTTGAGCGAGCAATTTATAAGATATGTGTATTTCTTATTTATATAACATTGAAAAACATACATAAAATCTTGGAGAAAAAAGGCACAAATAATTAGCATACAAATTTTATATTTTTTATTTAGTATGGAGAACTGTTAAAGATGTTATAAGCCTTTTATGAAGCTTTTGTGAATATCTGTTACTATTGTTAAAAAAGCAAAATGACTTAATCGCAAGCAACACAATACTTGAAATACACACCTGTAGGCTGTGAGTATATACCTATAAGTATTTGAGTATAAACGAGCTTTAGAACAGTGATATTTATGGAATATAGATAATTTTGCTTGATGTTGCTAGCAATGTTGAACCCGAGGAAGCAAGAATGTGAAACGTGTCGAGAAAGGGATTTTCAGCATTATAGAGTTTTGTATGCTAATAGAGAACCTTTGAATTCAGCTCAGGTGGGAGATACATGTTTAAAATTGCTTGATTTTATCTAAAATGACTATCATTGTTGGACATTTATATTATTGTACCAATAAAACATTGATTTTTTACAATGATTTACAATTAACTTGATTATATAATATTTGGTGCCTCAAAAGTCCTAGAGTCCTAGTCTCCACACTACGGAGTGAGATGTATGATATATAATTCATGATACCCTCACTCTATAATTGTTCGTATATTTAAGAAAATACATCATTTCCTACAGTAAATGTAAGTATTGATTTAAGTATTGATTTAAATATATTGTAAAATTAAATAGAGCAGGCCTTCGCAAATCCAGTAGCTTTTGCCAATGTAGATGGAGGCGAAAAACAAAAATTTTGTTTTTAAAACAGTGTAAGGTATGTCAAAAAAGTTACCACAAATTTTTCTGAGTCAGATAAATTTTTAACACTGGCCAGAATTTATCTGGCACTTCAATGAAACAGAGCAGGCCTTTGCAAATCCAGTAGCTTTTGCCAATGTGAAAATGCGGCGAAAAACTATTTTTTGTTTTTTAAATAGTGTAAGGTGTGTCAAAAAATTACTAAAATTTTTTCCAGGCAATTTTTTAACACTGGCCAGAATTTATCTGGCACTTTAATTAAACAGTGCAGGCCTCAACAAAACTAGGAGCTTGGCACAATCTTACAACTTTTTCGTTTTTAAACTATTTAGGTGTGTAAAAAATACCAGAATTTTATTAAGTGAATTTTACACCTATAGTGCATAGGTGTCTGACTGTGAGCCTGAAATCACTTTTAGAGAACAGTATACATATATATATATATATATATATATATATATATATATATATATATATATACACTGCAAAGCCCTAAACTATTATATAGTGCACAGGTGTCTAACTGTGAACCTGAAATTATTTTTAGATAACAGTAGAGATAGTATATGTGAGATGTATGATATATTTAATGCATGATCCCTTCAGTTTTGGTATATTTTGAAAATACATCAGTAACTAAATGCTTTCCTGTAGTAAATATATTAATGTATTGCTTTAAATATATTTTAAAATAGGGTTGCTTGGACACACAGAATATTTATTCCATGCACTACTTGAATAAAACGAAATGAAAGGTCATCTCTAACTGTAATACTCACTTTCCTTCTGGGCTTGCTTTCTCCAATGACGCAATTCCACACTCATGAGTCCTAGATCTGTTTAGTCTTTGGGGTTGAATGGTGCTCAACCAGGAAATTCCACCTTTTTAGGTAAGAGTTAAACAAAGCCCAAGGCTACTGGCAGTTTTCCATAAGATCCTCATCTTATCTGTGTTTAATTAAATCCGGTTGCTGTACTCATTATTTATTCAATTATAGCCCATTGTTATATTCCAGGTCTATGTAAGACGATCAAGGAACATTTTAAAGGACAGCTCAATAATCCTTTTCATCCCCGGGCTGAGTCAGACAATGCTCTTCCTTCCTCCTCCCTGTGATCATGAAACTATACAAATTAAATCGACGGACAGCTCAAGTGAGATAGACGAACGCTCTTGATGTGAGTAGGTGGACAAAATTTGGTAATTAAGAATAGAGAGCCCGAGATGTGTCAAATGAGTGTCACTCTGTAGAGGGAAATGAGACTTATATCAACAGTTTTACTTTGACCATGCCAATCAGGGTAGAGCACCAAACCATGGCAGGCTGCAGATTGACTAGAAGAGTAATGGATAAGTATGTAACAAGCACAAAGGAGCCATTTAAATGTGAGTAGTTTTATTTCCAGCCATTTAGTGTGTAAATTATTCTCACAGTAATCTGTCATTGATAAAAGCTCAAGATAATGAAGACAATGTGTAAAGAAAGCGATCTATATGGATATATGGACAAGAGCTTATAAGACATTCCAATTTGATGTTATGGTCAATAATAAAGATCAGGCCTACTTTGAATATATAACATCTTCAATTTTTCTGAGAAAATAAAATTTTGGAGTATGTCTGTGGGAATTTGTGACCATTACGACAAAAGCTCCATTCAGGTACTTATGTTAGATAAGGCCTGACTTGAATTATAATTCATTTTCCATTATTGAAGAGTATCCAGTAGTGTTGAGCTCGAATATTCAATTTTCGAATATTTAGCTCAAATATCGCTATTTCGTCATTTGGCGAATATTCGCGAATATATCATCGGATATCCGACACGAACGCGATTTTTCGAGATTTTTCGCGATTCTATAATCGCAATTTTATAATCGCGATCCATTGCAATGAATGGGATCGCGATTATATAATCGCAATGCGCTTTTTTAAAACGGAAATTACGGATATTCTCCCAGTCGAATATCCGAGCTCCATTGACTTGCATGCATTGCGCATATTCGATCACAATTGCGATTGTTAAATCGCAAATCATGTCGTAAGTGCGGATATTCGAGATTACGAATATGGAATCGAATATTATGGCGGATATTCGCGAAATTACGCGAATTCGAATATTGCCTAGTCGCTCATCACTAGTATCCAGTTGGGATAAAAATAAGAGTGTAGTTCACTTCATTTCTACAGCATCATCATACTTTATCTTCACTCACTTGGCTTTGTTTCCTATATACAAAGCTGTTGTATTAACAATAACCTTCAATAGATATGATTAAATGCAATAGTTTTGTAAAATGTCTTTAATATTTCTTAATGATATCTCCAAGATATAATTGGAAATAATAATTCATTGCAGAGTCATCTCTAACTTTTCAAAATTTTCTAAAGCCAGGTCACCAAAAAGTTGAATTTCTATTTATTGTTATGCATAATTTATATAATTTAAATGGTTTACATAAAAGTTAAGTTATATTCGGACCATAAACATCAGCACAATTGAAGAAATCATAATATCTTTCCAGAAAGGGTAAATGTCTTATGTCCTCATAATCCAATTTAAATTAGATTCACCAGATTTTGTAAATGAAATAAATTAAAATGTAAAGGTACATGCAATATTTTTTCATGGTCCATTCCTCTTACTGAAGCAATAGCCATTACCGTTGTATGCTAAATATGATCTTCATTAGATTTGCATCTTTTGTCATAGAAATGTGAATTTAAGGCCACAAATGTTGTCACTTATGTAACCTGTAGTTGTTATTAGACTGCAATAATATACAGCAGTAAGACTTGTGTTGTAAACCTTGCAGAATTAGCCAAAACCTTTACACCAGGGCCTGGAAACAGTTCTGGCCATCACCTGTACCATACTGGTCCAAGCTGTCACTCTTGCTAATTGTAATGGGAGTGTTTTACTATCCCTGTGTAATCAACCAAACTCTTCTGTCAAGCTGCTGGCTTTGTATTAGGAGATCTGTCTCTTTTCCTGATCAACAGAGCTCAGTGGCCATGCTGTCAAAGTGAAAAAGGAGGAGAACAGATTACATGAGATGGAAATCTGACAGCTTAGACCATCTCTTCATTCAGTTATGAAGAAAAGCTGCTATTGTAGCCCTTCTTTAAAAAATAATAATATGAACTTGTTTTAAGATACTGATTATGAATAAATTAAGTGTATTAACCACTAGTGATGAGCGGCATAGGCAACATTCGTATTCGCGGCAATATTTGCATTCGGCAATATTTGCATTCGGCAATATTCAGGTTTTTTTTTATTGCGAATATCGGCAGTTTTTATTGCGCGCGCAATATATGTTTAACATGGTGCGAATTTTTATGTGAATTTTAAAAGTGACGATTTTCGCAATATTCGCATCACCCCAATATTCAATTAAAAAACCGTTGATGGTGTTGCTAAGCTCTTGTTGCAGCCTTCCCATTTGTCCACTTGCATTGAGAGGCATGTGTAATGGATAAAAAATACCGAATATCCGGAATTGCGAAAATTCGGCAATATATTCACCATCTTCGCGAATTTCCGAATTGCCGATATTCGCTAATAATATTCGGAATCCGAATACTCGCAATCATCACTATTAACCACTTCCACCCATCCATTTCTTTTTCTGTAGACCAATAAAGCAGTCTTAGAGCTGGAATATCCTCATCAACCTTTTTTCGATCGATTAACTGAAATTAACCAACCTGTACAACATTGCTTTATTTCAATCCCTCTTGGTCTATTGATTTAGGTAAATAGGAATCAATTTTCAAATGATTGACTTAAACAAATTTTAAGTATTATTATTATTATTATCATTTATTTATATAGCACCAGCATATTACGCAGCGCTGTACAATACATTAGAGTGGAGATATAACACAGGATAGTACATACAGGTACAGGTTATGACACAGGAGGAGTAGAGGACCCTGCCTGTAGGGCTTACAATCTAATAGGTTGGGGAACAAAGTATACAATTGGTGGGGGGGATGGGACTGGCATGGTTGTGATGTTAGGAATGAGAAGGTGGGTAGGAGAGGCTAAAGAGGTGTATTTTTAGAGCTTTTTTCAAGGTGGCAAAGGTAGGAGCAAGTCTGATGGGGCGAGAAAGAGAGTTCCAAAGAGTAGGAGCGGCCCTAGAGAAGTCTTGAAGCCGTGCATGTGAGGTTATGAGCAGGGATGTCATTAGTAGGTCACTGGAGGAGTGGAGGGGGCGGTTATGGGAAAATGTATGTATTAGGGTGGAAATGTGTGTAGGACAAGAGGTTTGGGGAGATTTAAAAGCAAAGCACAGATTAAATTTAAAGTTATTTCTCTGGACAATTGGAGGCCAGTGAAGAGATTTGCAGAGAGGAGTGGTTAGGGGAGTAAATGAGTCTAGCAGCACTTGATGGATTGAAGAGATAGTCTACTGAGAGGAATACCAGTGAGGATGATGCTGCAGTAGTCCAGAGGAGAAATGATGAGAGCGTGTACCAGGAGTTTGGTGGTCTGGGGATAGGAAGGGCCGGATCTTGGAGATGTTGCAGAGATGGAAGTATTATTATTACCACGTATTCCCACCTTAGGACTGAAGGACAGCAGCTCTCATTTCTGTATCTTAAGGTCCCCATACAATGTCACCATGACACCATGACATCACCATGCTGAGCTAGAGCGGGTCATGGATTGAACGGATATCGACCTGTGTATTTAGACTGTAATGTCAAAGGTTTATCTACTGCTAACCAGCTGGGGAAGGGACATTTTTTTTATATTGCCGATACAGTTTATTACTATTCCAAATCCTCAAGGGCCTCTTGTCCTCAGCTAATGTTATCTTTTATTTATAAAATTCTTTAGCATTTCCATGGAGTATCATCTCCCCCCATGAAAATGTCAAAGGTTTAAACAGCTGGTAAAGGGTAGACAGTGATAATGTAATAAACATTGAGTGTATAATAAAAAAACATCATATCTTTAAAAAATATGAAATCAATAATATAGAGTAATAGTAACTAGTCCAGCCCTAAATTAGCTTGTGCTTAGAAATGTAATAAAATGATATAGTTCTCATCTGTAAAATCTCTAGGGAGAGATAGACATACCATATGGAGTCTCAATGGGATAATAAAATTTGACAGCAGTATAGGCAATAGACGCATGGAATTCCATATCTCAGTAAAGCTCTGAGTATATTTTTGTACATATTTATCATTATGAAAAAAAAAGTTATTTATTTCCAATTGATATTAATATTGCACATTAATTTTTCATTAAGTTATGTAAGTTCAATCGGATCAAAGAGGGGATATATGGTTTGTCTGACTTTCTAAGCTGTAATTTTAGGGACTGTTACTAAAAGTTTCAATAATAGCATAGCATCTCCATTTACTGGCTGCTTTTGGTGGATATACAGGGAGTGCAGAATTATTAGGCAAATGAGTATTTTGACCACATCATCCTC
>CM070034.1:122056213-122068213 GCA_036250615.1 Ptychadena robeensis
GGACAGTGACCACTCACCCTTATACTTTAGATCTCCACTTCTCATCTATATTTCCCTAAAAGTTAGTTTACTTTCCTATCTGTTATATTCTTACAAGCTCAGTTCTGTCAAAAAGAACTATATTTTTTTTACAATTCTATAATATTCTATATTTGTTTTCTGCAATTCTCCGCTCATCTACTGTAAGCAGCGTGTACTATGTTATAACTTATTCATTATACAGTGACTTATTGTAAAATGTAGACAATGAAAGAAAAAGTAAAGTTCTTCTTAAAACAAATACTGTATATGAAATACTAATCATATATAGATGCTCGTATGGCTGTTAATAATAATCTAATCCTTTGCTAATGCCGTTTAATCTTGAGTTACAACCAGCTTGAGATACAACCAACTTGAGATACAACCAAAATTTTCATTTCAACATACCACCAAAGTTTGGACTTATGACCAGATTTCCATCATGAAGTCAGCCATTTTAAGTGCATCATGGCCCCCAAAAAAGAAGGAAAGATGGAAAAAAGAAAAGAAAACATGAAGTCAATTACAGTTGAGCAGAAGACAGAGGTTGTGCAGAAATTTGAGATGGGTATGTGTGTTACAGATCTTTCCAAAATGTACAGTATGGCAAAATCAAAAATTTTACAAAGGAAAGATTTGCGTAGGGAAGCTTGTGTTGCTAAAGGAATGACTACTACTTAGACTGCATTTAGCAAAGCATGTCAAATGGATTAGTATTGATAAATGAAAGGCAGATGGCACTTTATTGGTGTTTCTTGTATGTTACACATATTTTACAACCTTTTTTATTATGAAAAGCTTAGGAAAGTGGTAATTTTGCAGGCCTGAAATGGATTATTGCCATTTCCATTATTTATGGTTTGGCTTACAACCAACCCTTCAGATCGAATTAAGTTCGTAAGTCAAGGGTCCACTGTATTGCAAAAAACATTGGCACGTCTGCCTGTACACACACATGAACTTTATTGACACCCCATTTTTTATCTGTGGGATTTGATATGGAGTTGTCCCAGCCTTAGTGTGTTTATAGCAATTGTTTACTATACAAATTTTTTATTTATTTTTTATTTATTTTTTTGTTTACTATACAAATTGATGGACCATCCCCAAACAGTTCCCACAAAGTTAACACAAATTGTCCAAAATGTCTTGGTACACTGAGGTGTTCAAAGTTAATTTTACTAGAACTAGAGCCAAAGGGCCAAGTTCAAACCCTGGAAAGCAACCCAACACCATCATTCTCCCTTAGAAAATCTTAACATTTTCAGCCTAGCATCCCCGAATCGTGACTTTTTATTCTAAAGAACATTCCTCAACTGCTGTCCAGTGGTTGCGTGCTCTACACTAATTAATCCAAAGCTTTGCATTGCACTTTTCTAATGAATTAACAGCAAGTACATTTTACAAATGGACTGATTGCACTGGTGGCATCTTAACATGGTACGGCACAGGAATACATGGAGCTCCCAAAAGCAACCTATCCTTTACCAAATGTTTGTAGAAACAGTCTGCATGCCTGGGTCCCTAGTTGTATAGACCTTTGGTCTTGAAAGTAATGGAAAACCTGAATTTACTAAATTTGTAGGGGTAATATTCTTCATGCTTTCCTTTTAAAGATGAATGACATGAAGACATTCCCCATCAACTCCCCTATAACCCTGATGTTCTCTGGTGCTCTCCTGAGTGAATCAATATGGATCTTGATCATCTTCCAATGTTTTCTGTTGTATATCAACAGTCTGTTGCTTTAACACACTTCCAACTGTATAGGATTTTCATGCTTTTTGTTTGATATTACTTAATGTTTCTTATCTAAAGCCTGCCATACACCCACAGACGGGTGCAGACAGACAAGCTCCGATGAGCTCTGGAATGCAACGTGATGACGTCATCACGTTGCATTCTGGGGCTGCTTTAATCGGCCGTGCACCCTTTGTGTGCTGGCCATTAGCTTCAATGAAGACAGGGGTGGAGAGAAAGCTGCTGCAGAGGGTACAAAAGCCTGTTTCACAAGGGGGTGTGTCTGTAGAACGTACAGTGGATATAAACTCTGGAAAAAAAAACCACAAAACATATATACATGACCCACCTATATCCAGTCTTAGTATATCCTTAAAGATAAAAAAGAAATACTTACCTTTCCTGCCTGCTCGCTCCTGCCCCCCCATGCCTTGAGTGTCCGGTCCTTCAGGCTGCAGAATGTAGGAGCAAGTCTCTTCCAAGACTTGCTCCCTTAACCAATATGTATATTAATCTGGTGTCGCTCCACCTACTCCAAAATCATCGCATTCAGATGTAGCTGGGTGCTGGGGACTACCCTCTTGACATCTACCCTCCCAAGTGCCCTTGCGCTCTAAACCCGCCACGGTGCGACATCACTGGGGGGTGACTTCTATGTTGTTGTCTCATGTTGTGATTACACTGCACCTGCTATTTCCCATTTTGCCACAAATGTGTGCGACAACACACATTGCGTACTGCATCAACAAGTGGCAATTTTCACAATAAAGGTAATATAACTGGAGATCACAAATTGTTGAATTTACTGTGAATATATGGCTAAAAAATTCGATATTTTGCGAATACGAATATTGCCTATGCTATTAATCACTACTAGCAACTTTTGCCCTTGTCATATTCTTATATTTTACTTCTTTGCAAGAAGTGACGCATGATGTCTATTATATTTCAACCTTTAAAAGCTGTCATTGCAGCAAGATAATCATCATTAAGGCCCTTTGAAAGGTATACGCTTTGCGTCAGCGCATGGTAGAACAAGTTTCCATAGGAAATCCGTTAAACATTACCAAATTGTGCCTGTGTACTTGTACTACTTGTATACATCCCAGTAAAATAAAGATATGGGGCTGATCAGAGCATCACATGAACAATCAAGCCTTGTAGAAGTTCAGTAATGATTGCGTTTAATCTTTGAAAGTGATCATTATAACAATATGCTGTAAAATCTTCTTGTAACTTATTATTGATCTCTCCCTTTATTATGGAGAAAATGGAACAAAGCGTTCCCTACCCATTTGATGCATCCGTCTTTCAGCAGAACGAGACAGAAGATCACTATGGTTCTCAGTACTGCGGGCGTCACTCATCAATGGATAGATGTCTCACCTAGTATTATAGAAATTGTACCTATCAATATTAAATGGCCACTGTATTTCCACGTCTGGTGAAACTCATTGCAATCCACCTTGTAAATGGTAAATTTCACACAAAATATAAAAAATCTGTTAATCCTAGGTACCAGTGGATGGATTGTCATGATGACTTCTGTAATTTTATTGACTGCTTTAGAGATTTATAATAAGTATCTTTTCCTTCTACAAGTTTTTACAGAAACCCTATGCTGTTGTGATATGTTTGATGTGTGGCTTATTTATTATATCTTTCAGATTTTCATTGATGATGATGTTGATTTATATTGTTTTCTGTATTAATATCCATGCATTATCTGTAAGTATTTATGCTTTTGTGTGGTTTGCCATCCTTTGAGTATTGAATGCATAAATCTAATATAATATATATGTTATTGTCAAATGTGCTCACATAACATTTTTTTGGTTGTCAAAACTTTTATATATGTTAATGTCTGCTAGCGCTCTGAACTCAGGAATACTTTTACAAACAAATTCTATACCCAAGCTTCCATCACAACTCCAGCTTCGTTTTGCTTGCATGTCCTAAGCTATTTTCATAAGGTAATGACTGTTCTCCATGTCCATTGATCCACAGTCCAATAGAATCCTTACCATCGAATCTCTCACGAGATTGAAATTTTTTTCCTGAAGACCAAAAAGAAATTTAATTAATTAGTCAGAAAAAAAAGTTTCAGGATCATTAGGTTTGCAGGGACTGTTATGCATTACATTACATTAGTCCTTGGATGAGATGGCTACAAATTTTCCATATATTTTTATTTCTTACATTTTAAGATAGCAACCACTTACCACCACATACTGACTCTATAGTCAGCTGACAACAACCACTGTTGAGAAGCAATACATCACATCTTTACCACATTAGTGGTTAAAGGGAATTTGGAGGAGCAAACAGGCAGCTCCTAACCACTGGTGTAAATTCAGACTAAAGCCAGCCATAGGGTATATACCTAGTATAGCGATCTGCCGCAATTACAACTGTGGCACGGAGATCACACCCAGCTGTCTCCCACGGTCTCCCACAATTAGAATCACAGCACAGAGATCGCTAGCACCTGCAGACAGGAAGTGGGGGGTGGGAAAGGACATTTTGCCCCACCCTGCCTGATCACACCCATAGACAATGAATGGGCATGGACAGCTTTGGGAAAGTTGTTAAATAGGTAGGAAAAGTGGACTATTCAAACATAAATCTTGTTTTGAGTCTTTATTAAATAGTATTAGAAGTGCTTACAAGTAAAACCATGACTGATCAGCCATACAGCAAGTCATGTCATGCAAAATCAACAGAAAATCCAACTATGTATCAGGAGTGGCTCAGAAAAACAAAAACTACTGCAGACCTCATCACAGTTTAAATTGTATTTGTTTTTCTTTTGCCTAAAGCCAAAGTTCAATATATAAATTGCCCTTGCAAGTTAAAGAAAGACAAAGCAAAACTATTGACTCCACTTCTTCTACTAGAATCTGATCTATATATACATTTTGCATAATTTCCTGTCCTTGTGCTGCATCCTTTTTTGCTTCTCTCTATTTTCTATGTATTAGATTTACAAGGACTTTCTTTCCCTCCCAACATGTGCTCTAAGCCATCATTCTCTCAAACACATCTGCAAATGAAAACTTCTATCAATATGCATTGCAATCAAAGGTAGGTTATTGATTAGCGCCTCAGGTAGGTATGATACTGAAATGTGGAAAGAAAACACATCACTTCATGATTACAGGAGTAAATCTTAAAAGGTTGTTATAAATCTTAAAACACAGTTGTACATTGGAAAACGAACTATAGGCAAATTAAGATGATGTATAGACTTTGACAACATTGAGCTAATTGATCACAAGGACTTCACATATGGCCTGAGGCCATTGTTCATTAATGTCCTTGACACATTGACTAAGCTCTTTGTGATATTCTATATGGATCTCTGTTATTTATTACTAGACAACAAGAGCGCTCCTAGCATCCTAATAGACTAGGACACTGATTGGGATAGTTATACTTAGCATAGAATGTACCTTTTCCATATCTCAAATAAGACCTGAGCCACAAACCTGCACTTGCAATTCATACTGTAAAAAAAATAATAGGTTGCCTTATGTCACCTAGCATATAAGATATTACCTATAACTAATCTGAAATGAGTTGAAAGAGTAATGACTAAAGGTGCCCATACACGTTGCGATTTTTCGTGCGATTTTAGCCCTTCCGACCGATCCAGTCAGTCGGGTAGGTCGGTCGTTCGGGATTACAGAGAGGTTAATGTAGAGCGACCGACGCTGTTTAACGAAAACTTGGCCGAAAAGTCGTCGGAACCCGAATGATGATGGCCATAATTTCTTGTCGGTCGGCCACATGCAACAGTCACTTTAAACATTCCCCACCGAACCGATCGCCCGACCTAATCGGCGCACCGACAACTTCCTCTGTCAGACCACACCCTCACCATGTTATCCCTGGCCTCGGTCATACCACACAAATGGCACACCACACACTTTCGGCAAATTTGTAAAAACATTATTTATTTACAGAAACATGGTAGGGACTGGGGTAATTTTAATTGTTCCTAATGAACCTTGCGACAAACCACTGCCGCTGTCATTCCTCGCCGGAGCTGTGGCCCTGCAGCTCCTCTGCAATGGTCTCTAAACCAGTGGCCAATGCAGTTATGGTGGACTGCACCTCTCGGAGCTGCTGTTGCATTTGCACAACTCTTGACAGCAGGACTTTGTCACGCAACGTCGGTGTGCCTGCAAAAGAGTAATGAGGCAAATTAACCTGAGTAGCAGTAGCTGAGGCATTCTGGACAGGCTGTAAGTGAACATGCATTTTTAGATCATCAGTCAACAGCAAAATCACATGATTGCAACCAAGACACATAGACATTGTAGGAATTGCAAAAACCAATATATATTACCTGACCTGTGCGCTCTGCTGTGAAGCATCCTCCGGTGGTTGCTCTGGTTGTTGATGGTTGTCTGCAGTTGGGCAAGAAAAAAGTAAACAGTTTGTTAATTTGGACCAACCCCCACCAATGACAGCTGTCACCTCATGCGTAATAAAGGCTCCACACAGTCCACTCATACTGAACATCCCCATCTTTTAGAAGCGCCAAGCCATCCTGATGTCACAACCTGACAGTAGTTGGAGCACAGGCAGCAGTTCATGCCTTGGACAATGTGGGTGCACTAGGATTGCTGTCAAGCCGCCTAAATTTAGCGATCATATTACCAGAGGGCTACGGATGGTTCCGTTGCACCCATGGCTTTCTGCATTGGAACATTGGAACATTGATAGCTCAAAGTGATAAAAGTGGCTTGGTAGTACCACAGGTTGGGGAAATCAATCGTCTTACCAATTTGCTCATGGCCTGTAGGGCAAGTACAGGTCAGGCCTGCATCTACAAGCAACAGTGGCCTAAGAGATATCTGCAAACCCCCCACTGGCCATGACTGTTGATAGTTTGATATGAACTCACCTTGTGCTTGATCAGTTTCATCACTCCGAGGGGGGGGGGGTCGCAACTGTGGCCTCTGGTCGGACAGCTGCTGTACATGAAGACCAAAGGTTAGCATCCTAATCATTTGAAGGATGCATTGCTCTGAAAATACAGGAAAAGTGTACCCACCAAGCCTAATTTCTTCTCTGGCTTTCTGGAGAGTTTCGCACTGGCGCCTCTTTAGCTCGTACCACTTTTTGGTGATACAGCTAGATGCCATGCTTGTGGGAAATGTCCGACAGCACCCGCTGTATAATGGCAGCCTTTCGCTGCGCAGGTCTTCCACTCTCATCATGCTTGCCCTCGTAGTCCTCAGCGTCAAATCTTTGGACCATGAGCACGACCTGCTCCATGGTCATTGTCAGTCTTGTCACCCATTTTGTGGGTGGTGGTGTCACAGCCTTTGGGGGTTTGGACGCTCTATGAAGATGTTGTGTAGGAGCGGGGGCATGCGAAGGCAAATGGTGTTTTCGAGGATGGTCATCCTGGCATTTCTCCCTTGGCGTAGGGCTCTGGCCAGCTCCTGTTCTGGCCTGCTGTTCTGACCTCTTAGTTGGCTTTTTTTTCGCTGGAAACGGTTCGCCATCCTCTTCCCCAAACAGGTCCACCAAAGTGTAAGCCTTGTGTTTGGACAAGTCTTTGCCTTTGCTGCACTTGTCGACATTAGGACCTGTAGGTAACAACAAAAGGCACCTGCATTTTCCCATTTGCCGCAGAACTGTTAGGTTACATGCACATCATTATTACGTGAACTGTTGTGACAATGGCACACATTTACAAATGGAAGGTAAATGTAAATCTATCTGCCAAATTGCCGGCGGACATTGCATGCTCTAATTCTAATGCTAATGGTCTTTACAAATATCACATTGTCAAACATTTGCTGTCGGCCACTACAGCAACACTATTTGCAACCGTGAAACATCTATGTGCTGCATGTTTTTGCCTTAAAAACACTGGTTGGGGACATTGATGATTACTGTAATTACATGGACTGGTGCTTGTCCATGAAAGCCATATGTGCTGGACCACAGACATTGGGGCATGTTTACTGTTTCAAGGAGCAGGGTTCGGCCGCAATCTAATGATGTGTCCCTCAAGGTATATTAGTATTGAACCACTTGGAGAAATAATTGCCTTCTTGGACGTTGCCAAATGGTGATAACTTACTTGTTCATGTGACAAAAACAGGTATTGTCTCCATGGCGATGCATGATGCATGCAGTAAGTCCTTTTGACGTCAAAGGGTGGGTCAGGGAAAAAATGGCATCTGTTCTGTAGGCACACATACCTTTGTTCTCACTATGCGCCGACTCCCTGAATTTTGTACTCCAGGGTCCACTCTTGTTGTGTGGAAGAGCCAAGCGGGAACCTGCAAGACAATGTTACCATTTACTTTTTTCTGTCCAGAACAATTTACGCTCCCATCTCTTCCATTTCTTGACCTAATGCTGCTGTACAAACAGGAAGGGGTCGCCTGCATAGGGCAAAACCACACCAGAGGGCCTATGCTATTTAGGACACAAGCAAGCCCTTTAGAACATTTGATTTCGATGTGGAAACTTCTCTGAATGTGGTGGTCAGCATGCAGAGCAACGAAAGAAAAATCGTGCTTACCCTCAGCATACCTTCTGGCAATACGACCTTTCGTTTTGTCCGGCATTCTCTTCTGTTCAGCTCAGATGCTAACCTCCGGATGTGGACAAAACTAATCACAGTTTCATGTCAACAGTACTTCGGGCAAACAGAAAGCAGCATCACGCCAATTGACAATATTGACCGTTTTTGCCGGGAATTATCGTTCAATACCAGTACACACGTGTCTTGCAATGCATGTTGCACATTTAACCCACAAATATGCGTGAGTACACTTGGGCCAAGGTGTGCCACACGTGAAACATCATCATCTGCTGCACACCGCATAACATTGGCATTTCTGAAACACAAGTTTACATCTGTAATTACACATATGTTTGGTTTAGCAACTGTATTCACTGAACACTAAGCTGCCAACGGGGCCATAGTACATTTATGACGGAATCCCGACTGACCGACCCTATCAGACATACATCAGATGTGCAGTATTTGGCGGTAAACTGCCACATTGCTGTGCTTGGTCCCTAGTGTCGGCCTACCTGTGGGACTGTATGTTTGGCACAAACAGTAGGTGGCTCTGTGTTCTGCAACTTCAACATGTGCACTGGATTCTGCATGTCAGGGCTAGGTCCAAAAAGTTAAGCACACCAGTCAAACACACAGGTGGATCTCTTACTGGATTTGGGGCGCTGACCTGAGCATTTTGGCTCAGCCTGTCTCCTACCGCCACCACTGGGCTCCTCTCTTCCTTTCCCTTTCTTCTGCACCTCTGGAATAGAAAAAGACAATTTATAAGAAACCAGTGGAGAACGTCTGTTAAAGTGCTTGGACACAACAGCCACAGCTGGGGGACACTTACCACTCTTGCCAAGGGACTTTGAGACAGATGCTTACATCCTGAATCTCCTCTTTCTTTTTTTTTTTTCTTCTCTCCAGCTGCGGAATAATCTTCTGTGATTGCTGTCCACCGCGCACGCCCATGGGCGTGGTGATCCGTTTGACTGATGCCCTCCGGAGCCTAGTCGGATGGTTCCGAAAAGCCGTGGACTAGTCGGCTGAAAAGTAGCTCGTCCTCGACTACTCGTTGCGACTTGTCGGCCGATTTGCCGTTTCTGCTGCAAAATCGTTTTGGAAAATCACAGGTAAACTTCACAGTACAGTGTGGTGTACATTTGTATGCCACTGCTATAACTACATTTCAGAGAGCAATGTTCGGTCGACGTTCAGCAGGTTCTCACATATGCCAAAGTGTCCCAATGACGAATTATCGGTGTGACATTATTCGGGCGACTCCGAATTTTCGTGTTCTTCCGACTTCTCAGAAATGAGGCCATTTTCACATAGAACAATATACTGCAGGATAAGGTTGAAACCTTTGCAACCTCTACCCTATCTTCTCTTCTTTTACCCTTGCAGGTCAGCAAAGGCTTCCAGGACACGTGTGAGCAGCTGGCAGTGGACGCTGTGAAGACAAGCCTTGCAACGCTCCCTGAGGTAAGCACATGTCATTCTCCATGTTCAAATGCCCTCATGTAGGTAGAGAGTTGAACCGAAAAAGGCCTATGCCCTTACAGGAAGTATTTCGCTCATCATAGCGTCACTTGTCCTGCATTGGTGGGAGGCCTGTAATGCAGCTGCACAAACACAGCGCACAGCTACATGAACATACAACGTGGAGCCAGGCTGCTATGTCAGGTTGTGGCCATGCTGACAATAGCAAGCTAATTTAGGGCCACAAATACCGGGTCTTGAGCAAACGATTACAGTGTTGTGTCGCACCACATCTTTGCAGCCAGCACACACCGCTCACAACCAACCAAGGCCAGCACTGACCCAACAGTCACCCCATAACTGTAGTGCCAGTGGAGTCTCACACGCATCCCTATATGTGTTGAAAAAATGGCCAGGTTCAGGCAATGCACTTTAGTCGTACTGAAAACATTCATACTGTCACTATATCACACATTTGGACCAGCAACCTAAATAACAGTTGTGGATGGGTACAGAAACATGTAATTTGCACGAGCATGCCACATTCCTGTTTAGTTGCACTCTGCTCTCTCGCTTACTACAAACATTTAATGAGGTTGCACTGTTGGATGCGTCTGCCACAGAGTTTGCATGACACAAGGTTGTAATGTGACATATCCTGCATCACAGTAGGGACATTCCAT
Source organism: Ptychadena robeensis (assembly GCA_036250615.1). NCBI lineage: Eukaryota > Metazoa > Chordata > Amphibia > Anura > Ptychadenidae > Ptychadena > Ptychadena robeensis. Next base: position 122,066,678 of record CM070034.1, read on the forward strand.
GGCTAAATTGCTGTAGAGACGCTTGAAGGTTGATGCGATATCTGTAAACACAATGTAATATTAACATCCATGGCCTACAAGTGAGGCCTTGTCACACTGCTGTCACGTCTATCATAACCCAAGTAATAGGCCCATTTCCACACTATTTCGTCAAGTGAATGGGTTGACCCATTAACATATGCACATCAAATAACCACAAGATGCAGTTGAATGTGTGCGGCAGATTTATGGATGTATGTCATAGGGTAAAAAATTGCGCCAAGATTCTTCACAGTGCTTGGGGTGTGGACTAGTAGATACTGCTGTGAAGTGCATTTGTCCGTGTGAGTACACTGCTATATTTTTCTGTCCTTGTGGTTACCTTGTAGTGACTATTAGACGCTGTTAGAGGAATAATACTGTATGGGTGAGAACATCATTGGTAACCCCAAACTCGTTTTCGCATTGTTCCCACAGATCAAACGCCTCAGCGGAACATGTCTGTGCGTGGCCGACTGAGAATTCCCATGAGCCACGATCAGCTTTGGGAATTTATCAAACTGTATAGAGAGAAGCCGTGCTTGTGGCTCATTCGCAGTGCAGACTACTGCAACAGAACCAAAACAGGAACGTGCGTACCAGGAGCTGTGTGATTACTTGAAAAGGATCTCCCCGCTTGCCAACGTCCACTACGTGAAAAGCAAGATAGCTAATCTCCGTACTGTTTTAAAAAAAACGGAGCAGAAAATAGAAGCGGCCAAACAGTCTGGTGCAGGTGCGGCCGATATAGTGGTGAGCACACCCTGGTACCACAGCCTCTTGCTATTCGTCAAGGATCAAGATGGTCCCCGAGAGTCCATCTCCAGTCTGGAGCCATTAGCTGCACCAGACTGCGAAAGTGAACCTGACAGGGAGGAACTTCCGGAGGCCATTGGAACCAGGGAGACCATTCCTGCACAAGGCACGACAGTAAGTACATGGAAGATGCATGTAGACCGGTTTGGGAATGTATGCCTATTTGCCTGCATGGTTACTTACCTATTGATTGTGTACATACGCAGGATGTATTGGAGAACACCCAGGATGCAATGGAGAACACCCAGGATGCTGGCCCTTCTCAGACCGAGAGCCAGCCAGCAGGGGGTTGGCGCACTAGGAAGAGGCGAGGACCACCGATGACAGCTGCTGGTGTAGCCAGCAGCCTGCACTCAATTTTAAGGGTGCGTGAGGACCCCAGTGAGGCCTTTGCTAGTAACCTTGCAGCCAAACTCCGGCAAATGACCTCTGCTCAATGTACTGCTGCAGAAATTATTATGACAGAGGTAACCTACAAGGGACTGGCAGAGGAGCTGGACGCAGTCAACCCCCGTGGAACAACACTGTGTGCGGAGACTAGACATCCCCCGTTGCCTAGGCGACGGTGGATGCCGTACGTCACTCTGTGCTGTTACCATCTGACACAGGAAGTGATGTAGTTTCGAGGGAGGTAATGCGCTTCTTCGGAGGCGCATTGCGCCCGCGCAGGGATGGACGTAGAAGGTGGGCGCCGCCGATCTG
>CM070034.1:122068313-122087594 GCA_036250615.1 Ptychadena robeensis
TGTATATATGTCCCCAGACACTGCAGCCACTTACCAGTCCCTTTGATGTTTAGGTCCCGTTGAAGAGTTAACGACAGTTTGTGTCAACGGCAGCTATTGAGTTTTAGATTTTTCCCCTACCATTGCATCACAAAGTGAAATAAACAAATTTTGAGTCACAACTGTTTTTTATTATTTACATATGTACAATACAGGTTTTCCAGAATGGTTGGGCTTCCGCAAAGGGTATGTAATGCTTTTATTGGTTTTCGTTACACAACCGCAATCAATCACGGACGTTCTGCCATGGCACCGCACCTACACCATTCAGATAGTCGACATATCTATCTCTATTTCCACTGGCAAGCAGGGTGGGTCTTCCTGGGGGGGGAGGCTGAATGTTCACAAAGGCACTGGTCTGGTGAACTGATTGGCCGTCGGTCATATGTGCCTGAAGCTGGGCGGGTACTGAAGCAGGTGTTGGATCATGATGTCGCAAAAAATTGTGCAGGACACAACATGCAAGCACTATAATTTCAACTCTTTCAGGGCACAGGTGAATGGCAGTGTGCAAAACCCTGAAGCGTTGGGCAAGTATTCCGAAAGCATTCTCTACCACTCGCCTTGCCCTTGACAAACGATAATTATAAATCCGGCGAGCTGATGTCAGAGAATGCAAAGGGAAAGGTTTCAGGAGATTGTCATGGAGAGCAAAGGCCTCATCTCCAATAAAAACAAAGTTCAGACCACTAACATTGGTTTCATTAGGTGGTAGGCGCAGCAGACCTTGCCTCATACGCCGACAGAACTCTGTGTCCTGAAGCACTCCACCATCAGACACACGCCCATTTTTCCCTATGTCCACCATTAGGAACTCATACTTTGCATTTACCAGAGCCATCAAAACAATGCTGAAAAAGCCTTTGTAGTTGTGGTAGTAAGATCCAGACTGGCCAGGTGGTGTAATCCGAATGTGTTTGCCGTCCAATGCCCCGCCGCAGTTTGGGAACTGCCACTGCTGTTAGAAATCGTTAGCTGGCTTTCCATTCCTTTATGCTGGTTGGAAACTGTAATGACAAGGGTTAAAAAGGTGAGATTTTCTGCTCCAACAGTAAATCAAGGACAAGCTGCAGGTGTAATCACACTTATATCAGTCATCCCCCCACGTTTTGCAACAAAGACACATTTTCATCCTGAGAGTCCTTGATTGGTGCCAGCATAACGCCTTGGGTACTATGGCAATGAGCACTCGCCACATTCATGAGCTCTGTCGCCTGCTTTCAGCTTCTACAAAGACTTCATGACCACCTACTCCATTGGCAACACATGCACCTGCCCCTCCTATGTCCCTGCTCTCTGCAGAGCGCAATGCCATGCACAACAGTTCAGTTGGATGAGCGAACATTGGTGTACATGTGGTAGGACTCTCCCAAGGTTTAGTACACCTGTAATCAGCCAGTACACTATGACCATGAGTGTTTGTCGACAATGCTGTGACATTGACAACTGGGACAAGTAGATCATAATGTACTGTTGCCATGGCCAGGGCTGTTAGTGGGACAAACCATGCCTCTAGGTGTGGCATTATGACTAGTATGAGGCACATGCGTCTCATCAGTACGAGTCACTTCGTGGACTCAACAAACACAGTAATGGGGGCAAAGATTTAGTTTTGCAGTATCAAAGACAAGGCAAGTTAATCAATGGGAACCATCAGAACACTGTTTATGGCACATACCTTATTGTAGTCTCTCATTAGGTGGTCCACAATGGCTTGGCAGGTCTCTGGAATGATGCGTCCAAGAGTCTGGGCAGCTATTGCAGAGAAAAACTTGAGGTCCTCAAATGAACATCCAGTACATAAGAACCTCAGTGTGTATGTCAGGCGCTCCTCCACAGATATTGCCTTCCTCATGACAGTGTCCTTTTTTTGTAAGAAAGGCCCCAAGCGATGCAACAGCATATTGAAATTTTCAGCTGACATACACGTGTAGTTGACAAAATCCAGGGGATTACTGTCGCGCAGGTGGTGAAGGAGAGGTTGGTTGCCAAAAGTTGCATGCTTCACATGCCATTCTTTCACCCAGATACGGCTTCTTCTTTGTCTCTGGTGATCAGCCACCTCCATGAGAAACGCTGCAGCATGAATAATCCTTTGCTCGCCCCGACTGAAAGGCATGGTGCTGTACTTGTCTGAGTTCAGCAGCAAGTGATTCAGCAATCAAGCCCCTTCTGCTCTTCAAGGGCAGGAGACCAGCACACATGACCTCATTTCCTGGCCGATTTTTCGACTCGACTCGGTCGGGAACGTCGGTCGGGGACCGAATATTCGGCCTTACGACCGACTTTTAAAAAATTACAAAGGCAAAAATCGGACGTCGCAATCGAATATCGCATCGGTCCGCGAAAAATCACAACGTGTATGGGCACCTTAAATCGGCTATTTTTAAGTGGTTACAACACAAAATTCGAACCATGGTCCTCTTCAATGCTCTTATTCTGCCCCCTTCTTAGTTAAATCACCCCTTTGTATTGTATCTAAACATAACGAGTGGAACAATTTTGAGGGTGTCAATTTCCATTCAAAATGTTGTCTTTTGAAGCCCAAAATAATGGTGCAAAAATATAAAATTTTTCCTATTTTGTCATATGTACTACACTAGATACTTCCTTTAACTCTCCAACCACATACAGTTCTTATGCACATTAGTACCTTTAGTTCAAATAAAGTACCTTTAGTTCAAATAAAGTACCTTTAGTTCAAATAATTAAATGTGTCATGGCCATGGGCCATATCTTATCTTTTTATTTTCATTAGAGAATTCCGTCTCTCTTTGGCCTCCCCTCTACATGTGGCCTGGGAAAGTGATGCCCCTTCAATCTAATGATGGTCTTTGGCGCGGCCATCCCCCTGCCTATTCAGCGTCACCAATGACGTTAAAGATGCAGCGCTGGAGACCAGAGGACTGGTTTGTGTGCCCATACCCGGCATTGGCAGAGCTTGTTGTGTTAACAAACTCTGCCTTAACCCGGTTTAACAAGGTTAAAAGGTCCAGAAAGAGAAGCCAGTTTTCAGGCTATACATCCAAAAGAGCAGTGTTATCTAAAAAGTCCTCAAGCTTCTGCACTAATATGAAAGCATTTCACAGAGGAGTGCCTGGTCGCTTTCTGGGCTGCTGCTGACAAGGGTAAGGCTTCACTGAGGCAGTTTGGGAGTGGATGTGGTGCGGTATTTTGCTGTGGGTCTTAAGGCCCCCATACACGGGTCGGATTCCGACCGGATTCCGGCACGATCGATTCCGGGCGCGTGCACGCGAATCGATCATGCCGGAATCGTGTGCAGCCCACCTTGTCCGATCGATCGCATCCGATTGATCAGGGGCTCAGAATCGGATCCGACAGAGAACCAACATGTTGGTTCCATCAGATTGATTCTGCACAGATCAGGGGGAGTTGCCATTTGTAAGGTGGAGTCGGAGATGGAATCGGACACAGAATCGTCCCGGAATCCCTTGGACAAGGTGGTATGCAGCGATCGGATTCTCTTAATTGGCCGATCGATCACACCTCCGATTCCCGGCAGAATCGTCGGAATCGATCGGATGGGTGATCGAGCGGCCATGGAATCCGACTGTGTATGGCTGGCTTTAGGCTTTAAAAAAAAAACACACGGGGAAACCGCGAGTACACTGCGGGGAAACCGGACAGAAAAACACATGCTTTCCGTATGTGTTTTCATGTCCTCCTGTAGTGAAGCCTGAGCCTTACGCTTACTCTGAAAGCGTCCGTATAGATAAAGCCTTAATTGTAAAGCCCCTGAGCATAGTGTCATCACCAAAAATACTCGAGATGTAGAGAAGGGATCATTACAAAAAGTTTTGCTCTAGTATATGTATTATTTACATAAAATTTTTTTTTCTTGCCTTAATTACTGCAAAAAATCACACACTCTAACGCAACACTTTTTTTTGTCATAATCACACTACCCTAATTCTATAGGCTTTATTGCACATAGGAACTCGAAAGAGTTGAGATTTTTGAAAAAGTCAAAGTCAAGTAGAATATGTAATTTATGTAAAAACGACATATGCTAGAGCAATAAATTTTTGTAATGTTTTCACAACCCTACTCTACATCTCCAGTCATTTTGGTGATGAGGCTTTGCAATTAATTTACAAAATCAACTGGTCAAAATTTCTCAACATTTTCCACTATCTCTGATCCACCTAATTTTATCTCTCCGCTAGATATCTTTAGTGGTATTACCAGCCCAATCCCCGATATCTTTGGTGGGACTACCAGCCTAGCCAACCCAACTGTACACTGTACTATAAAAGTCTGATACCAGGAAAAAACAGGTACCTAAACAACATTTACCTAAACGCATTTTAAATGTGTTTGAATAATATATTAATGAATTCAAAGGTGCCTTAATATATATTTTTTATACCTACATTTAGTTCTTCTTTTAACTCACTGCCCTTCACAGTCTTATATTGATTCATACTGGCATTGCTACACATTACTGGAGTTGTTTGAATGTAGTGCATGTTTCACCTCACTTCCCCGGGGGGTTATCGTTTTATGCTTACAGAAAAAAAAACGTAGGAAATAAATTATTTTATATAGATAATAGCTTTACGATGGAATCTTGACCCTGGTTAATAGAAAACGAGACCTTAACTTTCATATATCATGTAATTAGATAGAAAACCCCAGGAATCCTTTATTAATGATGTCTTGTATGGGATGCAAATAAAATGCATATTTATTCAATAATTATCATTGTTATTATAATTTAAATTATTCTTAAAGCTATAGTTCAGGCTTAAGCTAAAGTACGCAAATATGAAATGTCTTATCTTCCCTCTACTGGATTTGTAATCTAGCGTGTTTTGTGGTTAGTTCAACAATTCAATACAGGATTGGCAGAAGGGTGACACCACTTTCTCTTCTAGAGTTCAGAAACACAGCAGCGGCACCCTACCACCTTTAAAAACTGGAGCACCAGTAAGTCAAAGCAACTGGACTTTCTAAAAGTTTTGTTTATGATCAACTGCAAACTGCACAGCAGTCTTATAATATACAATGATAGTAAAATGTCTTCAAGAAAACTAAGGAAGTCTTTTGGGTATTAGTGATTAGGGATGGACCGAACTGTTCGCCGGAGAACAGTTCAGCGGCGAACGAGCATGTTCGCCCATCCTCTCGCCGGCGGACAGTACGGGTGTTCGACCCGCCCCGTTCGCCGTCGAGAAGAAGAACTGTATTCTTCCTCCGGCAGGATCAGAACCTGCGAGATCGTGCCGGAGGAAGAATCTTTTCACTACAAGACCGGGCATGCAGCCGGTCTTGTAGTGAAAAATCCGGCTTGGAGCAGGAAGTGACGTCAGTGACGTCACATCCTGCGCCCGTAACCAGGAACTATGCGTTCCAGGTTGCGGTCCAAGGACCGGATGTGACGTCACTGACCTAGAGGCGGGGAATTTGAATGTGTCCGCGAACAGGGCGGACGGCGGACTTATTTAAAAGTCCGACCCGCCCGTTCGCGGACAGTAAATGGCGATGTTCGCCCATCTCTATTAGTGATGAGCAGCACAGGCAATATTCGCTATTCTCAAAATATCAAAAAATGTTTGCCTAATCTTCGCAACAAATTAGTAAATTTAAGAATTCGTGATCTCCTGTGAATAATGTGAAACCTCGAATATTCGCGATTACGAAGATATAGCACTATATTCAATATCTTTGCGAATTCTCAAAGGTACAATATTTGCAAAGAAAATGTGTGATTCGAATATTCAAGCTCTACACTATCGGGCATCTCAGAGAGGCATTCTGGCAGCCAATGTGCCTAATTGCACACAGCTCCATGGAAAGACCCAGCTACAGTGTGGTGCCGATCCAGAGGTGTTACCCATATGCCAAAGTTCCAGTGGGGTGGAGCTTCCCGCAAATTCCTTGGAGCTTGCCAGATCGCATGTTTGAACCCTGCCTGAGCGGTAGTGACTGACTGCATTTTCCTTGGTGCTGAACAAGTAAGGTTTCTGTCTTATCATACTGTACCTATCCCTAGAGGAGGGTGGTTACTCTTACTTTTAACTGTGGGAAAATATATGAGGCTAGCGTGCACCCCTTGCCTGTGAAAGACAGTGTGCCCCGGCAGGGGCCAGGGCTGGGTGAATTGCAGGAGAGTCCCCGTATTTACTACAAAAGACTGTTGGCTGTTAAACCCCAGATTGGGGCTCTGGACTATTCCATTATCTTAGCTTGCCACCAATGCACTGCAGTGTGGTGTAAACTTTTACAGACTTATCTGCTACCATTTTCCGTTCAAGCTGTTGTGCTGTAGTTGGGGTAAAAGTAATTTTCAGTCCTTTATACAAAGAGTGTTTAAAGTGGTTTTGAACTGTAGAACAAGACACCAAAAGACCCATATATACATTACTTACCTTTATGTAGACTTTATCCATGCAAACCGATCCCCAAACATGAAGCCAAATCTTAACCCTGCACTACTCTGCCTCTCGCAGCAGGCTGGTGGACGAAAAGAGAGTTGGGAACGTAAACATTGTAGCCCAACACCTAGTCCATAGCCCCACATAACATAACTGTAGTGGCCGAGCATTGCAAGATTTCACCCAGGTACGTTTTATTAACCCCTTCTGGAGCCAATAATAGATATTAGAAAAGAAAATGATAGGACCGCTTTAAGCAAAGTTACATTTTATAATCTTAAAATAATACCAATTAGTAACGCACTAACGTGCAGCCATAATCTGGTGTATATGCCGTTTAGTTTCTTGGAGGTATTCCCTAGTAAAGTAATTATAAAAAAAGAAAGAAAGCTAGATGTTATCAATGTTTCTTATTAGTCTTCTGTGGTTTGCACATAAACACCTAAATCTGTATGAATCTGCACACACTTAAAGTAAACATCGTGTTAGTAAAATATTCTATTTATTCCCGGTAGAAGCATAAACCAGTTTTCACTCTTCGGAATCCCATAACGCTATAAATGCACTCTTTTCCTGCCCGGCTATGATTTGAAGATACATACAGCCCACATTTACTTCGGTGAAAATTTCTGCCTGTGGCACCTTCTCTCGGGCCTGGCTGGGCTGTCTTGTGCATTTATATTGACATTAATGCCGAATTTAATAAACATCACTAGGCCGTACCTAAAGCCTCCCTATGCACCCTTTTATTACATTTTACGAAGGAGGCAATATTAAATCTCAGTGTCTGAGTGAATCTGGATTTACTACAACACTGGCAGTTTGGGAAAGGTTATTCAAAACTAATGTGTGTTTTTCACCATAAGAAGCAAATAATCAGTCCCGAGAATAAAAAAACATTCAGCTCCCCAGCGTCACCAGCATGAGAGCATCTTCCTGCTGCCATAGAAACTGCCTCGGAATGGTGACAGATGCAGCTTTGTTTGTACATATGGTTGGGACACAAATAGAATTAGATGGGGATTTTAGAAGAGAAACAGAGGGACACTAAATTGTACGATGGTGTAGACGTTTACTTTCTGCTTCCAGGTGAACGCCGGTAAAAGATTGCAAATAATGTGATATGAGGGACAGCACAGATTTAGCAGAAGGGGAATTGAGGAATTACATTTTTAGCATAGCAAGCATTATACAGCATATTGATGTTGTCACATCGACCATTACCTCAATGTAAAATCTTTCCTGTGCAGCCAGTCCTTGGCATTAAGGTTTGTTATCTCAAAGACTGAAAATCCCATTCTCTGAGGCTACAATTGGTTATGAAGGGAGCCTATGGTTGGTAATGCCAGTCTGAACTCTGCCTGAACTGTTCCTATTGAAAAAACACCAACCTGTCTTGATAAGACTGCAGTAGGAATACCAAAACTTTCTGTTAACCTGAACCTCCTGGCCGTGCCCCCACCAGATAATAAGTTCTATAGGTGTCATAGGGCATCCTTAGCTAAAGTGTTCTCCACTTCAGGAATGTCCTCTATGGGTTACATGGGTTTGCACAGTACCAGTGGTGTTCTCACTCTACACTCTACTCTCACTCACTACAAAATGTCATCAATGTACATCATCTACATAAGAAGAGAGTTTAATGTTCCGCCCCACTGGTCATTAGACAGGGATAAATGAATGGAAACTTGTACTAGCTGTGAGTTAAGTCCCTGAACATGGTACCATCACCAAGCTTTCTAAGGTTGTAGGAACATTGGAACGTATTGCTTTTACATTGAGAACTTTGCATAAATTAAGTAAAAATTTTAACATAAATTTTTTGGCACAGTCAAGCCTTGTTAAAACAGAAGGTATTTATATGACCTCTTCCACCACAAATCCAAAAAGTTAAGGAAAAATCTCTCACTTCAGGTTAGAGGGTGGAACCTTGCAAATTATTCCTTTATGGCCCATTAGCCAAATGCACCTCCAGAGCCATCGGTGCACAGTGCAAATATAGCCTTATGGTACAGAGCCATTTATTCCAAACTGCATACAATTCTTTCAGGCTCATTGGCCATCATCAGTGCAGTGCATGGAAACCATGGCTCTATTGTGTGGGGCTTTGGGGCCAAAAATAGATAGACAACCATGAAGCTTATGGTGAGAAGGGGTCATAGTCCCAGTAATTTTTATGATACCATGTTCAGGTTTTTTTTTAATAAGCACATAAACTCATCTATTTTGGCTGGATTGCACTGCTCTTAAGATATTCCTTTCAAAAACCACGTGGCATTTTATTGTTTGGTATGTCCCCACTTTCCAAGGACAGGGCCACTCTGTTCTGGCCCCTTCTGAAATGTAATCTCCACTTACAGTCCAGACACCTGGTGACCTTCTTACCCCCTTCTGTCTTGCAGACTCTCTCACTCTGCAGCAGCTTTTTACAGAACCCACCAATTATAGGTTATATCTTACTTACAGGGTACTCATCCCTACACCGCACTACCAACCTATTACGGGGCCTGAAATGTCCACACTTTTTATGCAATCGTAACCATTAAACCAGTGCTTCCCAAACTTTCCCTGCAGGGCCCCCTTTTCTAGATAGGAACATTATCGAGCCCCCCCAGTACAAAGTTTGTCCCCCCCCCTGGAATACTTCTGTGCTCCGCTAGTTTTGAGACTACTGAATTTAACAGAGATATCAGAAAAGCAGGCAGCAGGTCTTGTAAGTAAAGGCCCTCTGAGGTGAAGCTTGCTCACATTCTTTTTAACTAATTGTCAAAATTGCTTTAGATAAACGACTTCACTTTCATTTGAGAGAAATAATGGAATTTGGCTGCTATATGCAGAACTGCTTTTTTTACTTAAAACAAGGGAGTTTAAAGAGCAATTATTGGCAAAAGCAATTAATGAAGTGCTAGATCTATATTTAACAAACTTGGCAACCGTCAGTTTACTATAATCAGAATGCTGTGTAATTGTTTACGGCCCAGTTTTGGAGCGCAACTCACAAGGTCATTCCTGGATTTCCTTAATCTTAAGGCTGGGATACACGGCTTGAAATTTGAGCTGACAGAGAGGTCTCTGCAGTAGCATGATTAGTCATCGCGATACTGCCCGGCTTCCCCGATATCGGGAGCCAGCTGTCAGCCCGTCCTATACTTTGAACGGAGAAACTCGGGTCACTATTCAAAGTATAGGATATCGAACAAGGCTTACCAACATGTTGGTAACCTGTTTGGCTGAGCGAGATCGATAGAAAACAGCATACACAGGTAGATCTTTTCCCAGATTTCTGCATAGCTCACTGCCGTGAACGCGCAGAAACCTCGGAAAAATCGACCCGTGTATTCCCAGCTTTATACTGTATATCTTCTTGCTGGGTCAGCAATTTTTGTTATCTGGATTAGTATCTGCTGACCCAGATATTTCATAACAATTAAAACACGTTTATTAGGTATATGAATGGTAGAGATGGAAAACAAGTTCTGCTGATCAGTGACAAAATATTCCAGTCTGTTGGAATGAAATCTCGCCATGCAATAGAGATGATTTCTAACACTTGCAAAATGCTGGTTATTTCTCAGAAGTTTATTCCTACTAGTTGCCGCAAGGGAAACTTGAATAAATGTGATCATTTTATCGAAAAGAACCTTACACAAACCAAAGTGCTTAGTATGCATTCGTTGTACCCGCCTAGCACTCCCTGAAGCGCAAGGCAAAAAAGTATTTTAAGTTGAATTTCTCAATACATATTAGTACTTAGTTATGCATTTGCATTACTGTTTACTGTGACAAGGAAAATGACAAGTGCCTGCAGCATCTTATAACTTTTACATTGTAGCACTTCTTCACTGCTGTGGTTCTTGTGCTTGGTAGAACTCTTTTAAATATAGTAGAGTACCTGACCTGTCTAGGAATACAGGAAACAATAGGGATAGATTGAAGTTTAAAATGTATAAGTCTTCATAATTATCTATGTTATAATGTGGTGACTTTGATTCCTATACCCAGCCCATACACAGGTAAGAATAACCAATACACTTTAGTAAAAATTTTAAATCACAGTATCTGAAATACATACTAATGTTCTGGAATTTGATAGATGAGGTATCATGCTTTTGATTTGGTGTTGGGTCTGTAAAGCCATTTGGTCAATAAAGTATTTTTGCGTGACCTGGGGTTATTATGTGGTACTCACTCAATTTGTTTTGCAGACTCTTATGTTGAACTCCTCACCCCAAAACTTTTGCAGACAATCCACTCCCCAGGCTGCAGTTCCCCCCTGGTTATTTAGATTATTTACATAGGCCTCTGCTGATATAGTCAGACTAAAGCTGGGCATACACGGGTAGATTCCCACCATGGTCACCATGTTGTGATTGATCACAGATTAATTGAACAGAAATCAATGTGCAACATGGGCACACCAATTGCCGTCCAATGGGGACCTGTTATCCCTGTCTCTGTGAGGCAGCTAGCCAGCTTGCAGACGTGCTGGCCCCGCCACCTTCACACTGAGCACCGGAGCTGTAGGCTATTCAGGAGCCGCCCATCTAATACTTTGAATGGTGATTTACGTCTCCATTCAAAGAAATGGAGATTGAACTGGGTTTTCCAACATCAATAGATCCCACTCAAAGAAAGTCATACACGGGTAGATGTGTAAACAGGTTAGAGCACAATCAAGCACCGTGAGTGCGCACAGCGCTTGATTGTACTCAAATCTATTTACTAATCTAACGTGTGTCTCTAGCTTTAGGCTAGTAGGCACCAACCTAGGTGGAGAGGTGTTGTTGTCTTGTAAAGTAAGCTAAGAATAGTCTCTAATCCCAAGACTGTGTAAGGGCATGTTTCCACTTAGGTGATCACTCCCGATTCTAATCGCAGAGCGGTGATATTTAGATATACTAGAGATTTTTCTTGCTAGCGATTGGGGCTGATCGGTTGTGGTTTGTTTTGGAAGACAAAATTGCCCCCAATCGCCCCTGATCGCTCCCATCGAGAATGAATAGGGACATGTTTAAAAATCGCCTCACAATTTAATGAGACTCGATTTTAAACTGCACCCATTCATGTCTTTGGGCGCAATCATCTGCAACCGCTCATGGTCCACGATCAAAAACGCGGTAAGCTGCGTTTCAAATCACAGGCTGCATCGCATCAGCAGCCAATTGTGGAGGTGACCCCATTTAAATGAAAGGGTGCGATTGACCGCGATCACCACGCCCCCAATAAAATCGCTTGTGAATGTGGACAATCGCTTAAGTGGAAACAAGCTTGTATAAGGAGGGACCTCCTTCCTCAACCCTCTAGCTCAGATGGGAAGAAAAATTTAAATGGCAGTGATGATTGTTTCAGACCCTCAAGCCTGGATGCTACGCTCAACTCCCACAGGAACATCCTGCAGATGATATAGGAACTCACACCAGGTGGTGGAACTGAAAAAAGACCCTTGGCCCCTCCTATCAATATATTTATGACCTGTATGACACCTCCCCTGTTACTGGGCACAAACCCTATACTGTACATATAAATCATATAACTGTCTTATTGCCAAGCTAACCTGTAAAAAGGGGGGCAACCTTTTGTGGGGTCCCAGTGAACTTGGTTATCTAGTTGTATATGCATTTGGTTCTACTATCTCTGTGCAGCTGGAAGTCTGTTCATGGGGTCACCCATATGCAGAGTTGTGTATAATTTCCTTCAAGGAACCTTCCACTCCCTTTATAATACACTTAATAATCATATTGATCCCAATAATTATATTGGTCCCGAAGTGGCTGATGTGGCCAAAGCCTATCATATCTGACCATTCAAATGCTTAACCTCCCTGGCGGTTCACTGAATTCCAGATTTCTGTACCAAAAGTGATACAGTGTTTTGCCTTTCTGCCCCCATCGGCGTCACCCATGACGCGGATGGGGGCAGAAAGGCTCTGTGTGCCTGCAGCTCTGTAGAAATGCTGCAGTCACACAGAAAGCCAGCGGTTGCGACCGATTCCGGCACGGGCGCAGTTTGATTCACGATCTGACTGCGCCCGTACTTGCTTCGGGCGTAACCTGAGGGAGGTTAAACCAGCTATAGACGCTATGCCTGGCAGGCGTTTATCAAACAATCGACAGCAGCATGATGGTCAATAGTTCGAAATACACGCGATTTGACAGCCGGTACTTTGGATGGGGACCCTTGTTCCCATTCAAAGTACTGGCGGTCGACCAAAGAAAAATGTTCGTTCTCTTGCTGATCAAAGTTGTGGGCGACCACGATCGGTTACTCCAGGTGGGGCGCGTTCATTTTGCGATTCATCACCAAACGATCACCCCGAATGCGCATGGTGATCATTCGCAAAATCAGTCACAGGTTGAAGCGCTATGGCCGGCTTTAGAGGTATATGAAAAAAAAATTACATTTCTTTTCTTTTGATTTGGATTGGATAAAACATTTATAAAACATTTATCCAATCCAATAAAAAACAAAAACAAATGTAAACTAATAAGTAAAAAAACAATTCCAAGCAACAAAAAGTTTTCATGTACCTTTAAATTTTAAATCTCCTGCCCGGGCCGTGAAGTCATCACACACGAGTGCCGATCACGGAAATAGCCGGAGAGATCGGCTATTTCCGGAAACACTTGGGTCTCTGTGCCAGAGGTGTATCCAGCTGCAGAAACGCTCCCGCTAAGTGTTTCTGCTAGCTGGATCCACTTTTGAACTGGATCAGATAAAGACATTTATCTGATCCAGTTCAAAAGAAAAAATAATTTCCTTTAAGTCCGGATTCGGCCACTGTCATGTCACTCGGCGTCGAGGATGTCGCTGGAGGCGGCAGCCGGATCAGGTGAGCTCCCACTCCATGCCCGAAGCCTTCGGGCGCATGCCTGGCTTCGGGCGCATCGATAATTGCAGAGTCCTTTTGCCCGAACTGGCTTCGGCATATGGCTAGGGAGGTTAAGCTGCCCATACACCTTCAAATACCTCTATCAGATATCCTTTAGATCTACCAACAACTATGTAGTATGGGGTCCTCTGTGATTGAACACAGGTAGACTTGATTTTAGTAAAACAAAAAGAGATCTAAAGGAAATCTGACAAAGAAATCTAAAGGTGTATGGGCACCCTTTGTTTTTGTATGATAACATTTAAAGTCACACAGATGTAAATTTGGCTCTAAAAATACTGTTTAATCTAAAAATAAATTGGAAACACCAACCAAATGATTCTGGTTTAGATTTCTGGTTTGCAGGTCTCAAGCTAAATATTTGTCTCTGCAAATAGTCTAACAATAAGCAGGTGTACCCGGAGTATCTGTAGCAGTGCTAACATCCTACGTTTTTATTAGATTGCATAATGGTGAGCAGATTCAGGTGGTGCAGTTTAACCTTCTGTCTGCAAATAGCACAAACAGAGGGAAATGCGATTTTTCTAGGATTATAGGATTGTGTGATGTGTTGTGTTTTATTCATTATGCAATACATGTGTGCTTTGAGCACAATACATTCCTATACATATTAAAAATGGCTTTTCCTTACATATTTTTGCTGTGGAAATTCATCCATTGCTTCTTATAAAGGTTAATGTCAAGCTTCCAGATTTCAATATTTGCAGCTTCTCTTAAAAAAGAACAACCAGATGGCTGATGTTCAGTATTAAAGGACAATATTTTACTTGCAAAAAGAGTTTACAATGTCTCTATGCAAACCTTCTAAAGCTGGGAATAGACGGTACGATTTACCATCTATTCCTTATCCGATTCTATGCACTAGCAGGCAGCGTGATGACATCATCATGCCCACCCGCTAGGGCTGAGAATCAGACGGCACTTCTTATCTGCAGTTCATACCTTCGGCTGGGGGCAGCCATCCCTAGTCACACTAGTGGGATTGGGCTAAAATTTAGCATCCTGTCGGATCTCTGTACGAACCAACTGGTTGGCTGATTTCAGCCCAATCCTCGTCAGTTGCAGCCTCCAATTTCTGCACGACCCGATCCCTAAGGGATGTGGAACCGCGCACTGCATCGGATCGGATCGTGCAGGAATTGGTACGTGTATGCCCAACTTTAGTCATTAGTGATGTTCGACCTGCCCTGTTCTGTCGGGAAGAAGGTGACTATTCTTCTGCTGTCCGGATCAGGAGCAGAAAGATCTGGTCAGTGGAAGAATTCTTTTATGAGAAACCGGTTTCTTGTGAAAGAAAACCGGCTTAAACTGAAGTGACTTCACTGATGTAACGTCTGGATAGCGAAACCACGAACTATGCATTCCAGGTACCGGAAGTGATGTCAGTGACGTCGACTTTTTTTTTCGATTCCAATTCCCCCGCAAACAGGTGGGGAATTTGAATCTTCCCGAGAACAGACGGACGTTGGACATTTTAAAAAGTCCGACTAGCCTGTTCGTGAATGGAGCTGGCCAAAGTTCGGCCATCACTATTAAGCTAGGCATACACAGGAAAATTCCCGTGCAATCGACCCCCGATCAATCACAGCGTGGTGACGTCACCACGCTGTGATTGATCGGGGATCAATTAAGCGGAAATCAATGTGCACCACATGGGCACATCAATTCCCATTCAATGGGGACCCTGGGGAGCCATTCTCCCCAGCTTGCAGCGTGTGAATCACAACACTTGCTGCCAGCTAGGGAAAAGCAGCCTGTCTCTCAGAGCTTCCAAAAGGAGTGCTGGCCCGCCCTCTTCACACTGACAGCCGACGGCTGAGCAGAAGGCAGCAGCCCGAGTTGTTCCAATACTTTCCATGAAGACTCATGTCTCTATGCAAAGTAATGGAGATTGAACAGGGTTTTCCAACATGTTGAAACCCCGTTCAATCTAGTTCCTTCGAGTGGGCTCTATTGATCCTGCTCAAAGGAAAGCACACACGGGTACTCAAATATTTTTACAGATCAACCCATCTGTGCCTAGCTTAAGTCATAAGTCTATGGATCTCCTTATAAAACATACATGGGCAAACTAAGGCCCGTGGGCCAGATCCAGCCCACTTGGCTTTTTAATCTGGCCCTTTGTCACCTTGATGAAAAGATGCTCTGGGCCCCCTCTGCTTGTTTCCTGCAATGAGCGTGCATAATGCCAAGAGGAGTCTGAACCTCTACCTTATCTCTGCTCATTGCAGTGAATAAGCAGAGCATTTTGTCACCAAAGTCTCTGTTTTTTTTTTACCTGCATGTGACGAATTGGGACATCTATGAAGGTCGGCCCATCTGTCAAATTTAAGAACCCGTTATGGCCCACCAGTCAAAATTTTGCCCACCCCTTATCTAGAACAATAAGCAAACAGTAGTAAAGATTTTATGTTAAACAGAAAATAAAGGATCAGAAGTACCGTTGCAAGAAAAAGTATGTGAACCCTTTGGGATTACGTGGAGTTTTCCATAAATTGGTCATAAAATGTGCTCTGATCTTCATCTAAGTCACACCAATAGAAGAACACAGTCTGATTAAAATAATACTACACAAACATTATATGTTTTCATGTTTTTATTGAACATTACATGTAAACATTCACAGTGCAGGGTGGAAAAATATGTGAACCTTTGGACTTAATAACTGGTTGACCCTCCTTTGTCAGCAATAACCTCAACCAAACATTTCCTGTAGTTGCAGATCAGACCTGCACACTGGAGCAATTTTGTACAACTCCTCCTCACAAAATTGTTTCAGTGTTGCATTATTCTTGGGATGTTTGGTGTAAATCGCTCTCTTGAGGTCATGCCACAGCATTTCAAGGGTTCACATACTTTTTCTTGCAATTGTAGATGTTCTATAAATGTAGTTGTCTTTTGTATTCTGAAACACTCAAAATAAATTACATTGTGTTTTAAGAATAAGAAGACTACATTTCTGTAACTGCCTCGGGCACTGGAATAACTAAGCATACATACACAGGCACATTTCCTGAGAAATGTATGGATTTTAATAGTTTAGTGTCAGATTTATTCTATCGCTAATGCTATTTTCGGTTTGTTATTGTCAGTCATGAAGATATCATATGCAAATTTGAAGTGTACATGGAATGACACAAATGTACTTCTTTGCTTTTTATTTGATTCCATGCTCTATATAGAGCAAATATGTACTTGCAGATAATACTAAGCATGCAAAAAAGCAAAGAAAACAACATATTCCAATAAACAAAGCCTACTAATATCCAGTTTTACATTTCCACAATAGAAAATGCAGTTATTTAGCATATGTGTAGCTTCCCTTTCATTCTATTCAGCATTGACCTTGAGCTCTGCTTACGTGTTGGAATTCACTTTGTCTTTTGAACTTCATTATGTTTATATGTTGAACTTTCCATTATCTTTACATGTGTATTATTTGAAGGATAGGTGATTACACATGTGTTTGGGAGATTCTTTGTGACAAAAGCATCATTTTTTTCTATAAGCCTTCAGTAGGCTACATATAGGAATCATTTTCTTAGAAGACAGACATATTTCTGTGTAACAAGAAACAAGCATTGCTGGTGCTTTAGTCTGCCAGGTGTTCCATTAAAGCAGTGGTTCCTAAACTGGGGGCGAGCCACACTAGGGGGGGGGCATGGAGGAATTCCAGATTGGTAAACAATAATCTGGTCATAAATTTCCGACGTGTTTCGCGACCTCAGTCGCTTCTTCAGGAATTAACCAGTGTAAGTGTTCAGCTATGGGATAATATGAGAAATCGATCAGTATATATAGGCAATATCATGTCTAAGTAATTAAGGTATGTAAAAGGTAGGTATATTCACCCTTCACTTTAGCTATATGGGGGCCATATGGCCACTCCGCTTTGGGGAAGAGGAAGAGTGGTTCCGATTCGTCTTGACATCCAATTTATAAACGTATCTGCTGGTATATGTGCATTACAGAACCCAAGCATTAAAATCATACTAAGTCAAGTTAAAGTAATGCTGATAAGCCTAGTGCTGTACCTATATATCCATTGCCACACCAGAAGAGGGAGAAAGTTTATGCTACCATGATAGTCCACCGTGGCTAGAAGTAAAGACTACGCTCTTTAATTTAGCAGGGTGCCACATATCGTCTTTTTTCTATTTGAATTTTTGGATGCCGGTAGCGCCAACTGAACTTTGGTTGTCAGGTGTCCTCCTCTTTCCCTCTTTCTTAAGCTGTGTTTGAATAGGGAGGGGGGGGGTTCGATAATGTTTCTAAATAGGAAAGGGGGGCTCTGCAAGGAAAGTTAGGGAACCACTGTATTAAAGAAAGTTTCCCACTGAAAAATTATAAGTGTTATAAATAATATAATCCATGTTCTATTCATCAATGTAACTCTTGTTTAACACAACTGGTCTGTGAGGTCTTCTATCTCCAAAAGTATGGAACTTGTAGTTGTAGGGACAATCTATCATGCTGGGACAGACATACTGTACCGGTTATACTTAAATTAAATAGGAACAAGGACATGAGGAGCACAACCTAGTGCAACAAAGACCAAAGGCACGTAGCGAGTAGGGGCTGACAGATGAGACGTCATCAAGCTGCACCCTGTCGCTCAAAGTATCAGCGGTCACCCTTTGTGTGCTGGCCGTTAGTTTGAACGGGGATGCCGGTCTCCATTCAAACTTATGGCATTGGTCAGAAATTTATGGACATGTGCGTTCTGTGGCCAACCGAGCTTTGGGGCCACAGGGAGCTTTGGCCGATTTTGCGGCCGACAGCCATAAGCACGCACACACATCGCTCACCAGAAAAATTCGGGCATGGATCTCTTCATGTATGGGGGCCTTAAGCCTGCTTTGTACCTCCATTATTGTGGGAATTTTTATCATTAACAATAGTAGAGTGTTGTATCGTGTTGAAGTGTTGTACTGTGTTGAATGATGAATATAGAGAGTTTGAAGTTTAAAGTGATACCCTTTATTTGGAGGAAAAGTGCCTGCATCTTATGGTCCAAATGCAACACCCCAAGTCGCTCCTTGGCTCCCCGCCAGCTCTCCTGGCAAGGAGATTAGCCGGGGAGCTGGAGGAGCATCTGAACTGTATAATTGCTTATGCCAGCAGACCAATCAGGAGAGAGATAGATGAACTGCCATCTATCCCTCTCTCTGTGTCTGTGGATACTGTAATCACTCTGCAGCTTCCACAGACATGGGCACAGCCAGAGAGGGAGAGACTCTCTCCCCTCCGGATCAGGAGAATGACGTCATGTGCTGTGAGTGTACTGCTGCTAGACATCTACTGCCTGAATTTGATATTGCATTAATTTAATCAATTGCATTAACCCAATTGATGTGAACACTTATATATAATTTTTTTTTTGGGGGTTTTCCTGCTAATAGTCTTAGTCCGAAAAATCAGTGATGTCACTTCTGGTTTCGGGAGATTCAACTCCCCTCCTATTTTGTTCCAGCCTAACTTAGGAGGGAGACGGCGTTACTCTCCCTCCTAAGTGACCACAATTCCAAAATCCTGGGAAAAATTTTGTGAAATCAGGATTTGACCAGGAAAGTCATATAAAAAACATGTCTTTCATGGCCAAAACAGGAGGGTTGACAGGTATGCAACATCGGTCCTTTTCCTAACAGTTAACATCGCATTAAAAAAACACATTGGAACTTGAGGCTCCACTGGGTCCTAACAGTGGTGTGCCAGTTTACCAAGGCTGCCGTCAGGGGGGGGGACAGAGGGGACTCCCGTCCCGGTCCCGAGCAGTAGTGATGGCCGAACTTCGGCCGTGTCCGTACGCGAACGGGCGGAGCGGACTTTTAAAAATTCCCCGCCTCCTGGAACGCATAGTTCCTGGTTGTGCTAACGTCACATCTGGGTTTCACAAGCCGGATTTTCACTGATACACCGGGTTCTCTACCCGGTCTTCAGTGAAATATTCTTCCT
>CM070034.1:122104144-122119377 GCA_036250615.1 Ptychadena robeensis
CAACCTTAGCCCTCTCTTCCTAAACATGCCTCTGAAATAAACAATAGTAAACTTTTCTGACACAACCCCCACAAGTCAGGTTACCATTCCACCTAGCTGTCAGCTATGTTCTGGGTATACACTCTTCAGGGCTTAGCACAGCAGAAATAGTGTTTCATAAATACCAGATTGGCTGGATTGTTGGGAAGCTTTAAGCTGGCCATACACCTTCAGATTTCTCTGTCAGATTTCCTTCAGATCAGATTTTGTTTTACCAAAACCATGTAATAGGAGGACCTTTCTACACCTTCCAATCACTATGTATTCTATCAGGGAGGACACTATACTACATGGTTGTTGGTAGATCTGATCTGATCTGAAGGAAATCTGACAGAGAAATCTGAAGGTGTATGGCCAGCTTTAGGTTGAATCTTGGGTTTCTAGTCAGTTTTAAGGAATGTCAAGGTTCATTGGCTATTAGGAATTAGATATTAGGCTTTCATGCAAAATAAAAGATCAATAAACATACCAAACATTCTATTTATGATTGGCAATTATTTTCACATGGGGCATGTATAAGGTTTGCAATGACTTGCTCAATAGCTCAAGTGTTTCCACCTGCTCCTGAGAGATATGGGTGATGCCTTTTAAGAAGCAAGCTTTCAGGATGTCTAAAATAAGATAGATAGATTAGATAGATAGATAGATAGATAGATAGATAGATAGATAGATAGATAGATAGATAGATAGATAGATAGATAGATAGATAGATAGATAGATAGATAGATAGATAGATAGATAGATAGATAGATCTTCACAATTACATTTAACAGTATAGATCAAACACCAGAGCAACATTTATTTTGTGTATTGCCCATGTCATATTTATAGAAAAGTGGCAGCAATATAGACTTTGGTTATAAAAGTTTTCATGACAGCAGCTCTTTTAATAATGAAAAAATAGTCAGAATCACAACAGTGGTATAACAGCTTGCGGAGGAATGTCACACTTCAGCTGCTCATGTTCCACCTTCTCAGCTAGATTATAAGACTTGTGTTCCTCTAATTGCACCTATGTCACTGCCTGAGAGATAAACATTCTCCTCGATCACACATATTTACCTTCCTGAGACCCTGTCATCAACATCAAAACTCATCTCAACTGCTGGGGAAATGAAAACCAAAGTCACCTGTTTAATTGCTTTGGAGAGAGCGAGAGAAAAATCTGTGATCGCTGTATCGGACTCATACAAAGCGCATGAGGCTTCTATTATGTTCCTGACAGCAAAATGCTGCTCTGCTTCCAGCCTACGTCTTTCTTCCTAACAAGACGGAGTTTGTCAACAGGAAGACGTCTGTTTGGAAGTTAACTCAGAAATTACATGTCACTGTCGGTTGAGAGTAGACTTTGCTGTGACGCAAGTTGATAGAGTTTGAGAATATAGAAAAAGTTAAACTTTTGCAGACAGTAAGGCTTGTCAAGAGCTCCTGTCAAAACCTCAATCCTTCTATTTACAAAGTATTAAAGCAGGTCTACAGGCCCATAACACTTTGCAAGTTTGAAGAAGCAAGTTACCAGGAATGTTCGACACCCTGCCACATGAGGTTGAACATGAGTAAGGTCTACCATGCCATTACCAAGCAGCCAGTGGTGCCACAAACAGAGAGGTTGCAAACAGTCAAGATGAAATCAGCAGTAACTATATAATCAAACTAAAAAACTGCTAAAAATGCTACTAAAATGTAACCCATGCTCTCTGGAGGGTTCAATCTGAGTGGATGAAATCAGCCCAATGTGCTTCAAATGCTTGCCAAAGGCTATAACAGGGCAGCTGCCCAAACCAAGCTGAGTATGTTGCACACTTGTGTGAAATGTCAAGTCCTGTGGGGTCACGGATCATGGACGGTTAGGAGCAGCAAATGGCATTTTTCTCATTGACTATTTAAACCATTAAGCAGGCCATACACACTTTGAACTTTTCATTTGATCAATGTAAAAAAGGATCATATTAAGTTGGTTGTTAATAGATAATATTCAGGGTCAGCATCTACCTATTGTTGGAGTAACATAACACTGTTTTATTTATTGTGACAAATTAGCAATTCATCAATGCATATTTGTAGTTAACCTCCTTAGCATTTGAGACGAACCCAGTTCGTTCAGAAATTGATTGCGAAACAAATTCTACCCGAGCCGGGATTGTCAAAACTTACATGTTCTCCTAAAAGCTGCGCGATTCTCTATTTAGCCGCAGCCACCAATTGATTTCCGGACCACCCCTTCTGAGTCATTGCTGATGCCGAAGAGAGGGGGGGGGGGCACCATAGACCTCCATCTTAATGGAGGGGCATTAGTTTCCCAGCCCATCATCCATGACTCTAGTTATGTGTAAAGGGGAGGACGGGAAATTCAAGCATAATACTGTGTACTCTGCTACGATTGCAGTACCGCGCCATTAAAACCCAATCTTTTTTCAGGGGTCATTTCTTTTAGTTCCGAAACAATTTGAGGGAATTGAACATGGTACTGTACAATGCTTAAAAGTTAAGCAATAAAAAAATTTTGACTAGCTTTTTTTGGGAGTAATTACAAAGTTAAGTTGAAATTGTAACTGAAAATATTTAGACTTTGAAATTTCAACTTGATTTGAACCTAATGTTAATTTTTTCCTGTACAACAACAGGACCATATACGCTAGAGAAAACAGAAGCACTACCCCCCTTAAATGAGGGGGATCAGTAAAATGTATACTCTATAGCTATTTGCAGGAAATGGAGTTTCAAGGTGCATACGTTTATGAGTCTTGATCTCATTAAAATTACATATTTATTGAATAAATTAAGCAAAACGTGTCAGGATACAGTCATATATCTTCACAAGATGAATGTTGTGTAACAAACTCCTCAATGCAAATCTCTGTAATACACGTGGGTAAGCAGGGGTATAACCATTGTGTGTAGTGGCCTTCCTTTCCTCACTGAAAGTGGCTATTGCAATTATATGGATTTTATTCTATTAGGTTTTGGGTATTTTCTCTTGGTTTGTATTTTGTTTTTCTGGGTTTTTTTTTCAATTAATATGTCATTTAAAAATACCTAATGGGTAAACATCAAGTTTGGCTAATTAATGCAAGGGATTTTGATAATACCTTGTTCAAAGGTTTTGCTATTAACTCACAAAGCCAGATAGGTAAAATAAGCCACTGCGCTTGGATATTTTACAAATAGCAAGGGTTTGCAGGCAGAACAAACAAACTGACAACATACTGCCATTTGCTGGGGGCAAAAGAAGTACGGCCAGATGGCACCATTGTGGGTAAGCCCTGTGAGTGAGCACATGTGAATATGACCAGTAGTGATGGCGGAACTGTCTGGCGGGGAATTTGAAGTTCCCTGCGGACAGGTGGGCGTCGGACATTTCTAAAAGTCTGATCCCCTTGTTTGCGAATGGACATGGCCGAAGTTTAACCATCACTAATGACCAGTAAAGGGGTGCCAAGGCTTACACATTTCCTTTTTTGCACACCCACAAGGTGCACAAATAGAGCTTAGATTATCTGCCATTCCAAGTGACTTATAAGCAGCCTGTGTATGACTCCTATCATCAAACTGCTGATTCCAAATTACATTCTTCATACTCAAGAACATTGTGAAATAAGAAAAGCAGTGGAGCTTCACGGGATAAAAATCTTTAAACTTTGTAACAAGCAAATGATTGCGCTTATTGAAATTTGTTGCAAAGGTTAAAGTTGCTGTATCTTAGTGGCATGTTGTGAATGATTTGTCTTCACAACAATCGTTTTAGGACAGTAGAATACATATCTGCTCTATCACTTGTCCTCAAGCATACAGTATAATGGGCATATATTGTTTGATGTGTAAGGTTTTTTTACAGCTTCAATCAGCCCAGCCTAGGAAAAGTCCATCAGATTATGTGAAAAAGAAAAGTTGCCAGGTTTATTCGAGCAATGATAACCTATGGCAACTAAACACAATTCATCTTTAGTGATGTTTGCTCATAAGAAAAAAAGAAATCTGATTGGTTGGTTTGAGGAACTGCACTTTGTACTTAGCTTTGCTATTTACAGTGCTGTGACAGCAAAAACCATTTCAGGACTTATTCTGAACTCTTGCATGGGCTAATCCGAGGATTTACAGACAAGAAGCACATCTCACATCCTGTAAATTCCAGCTTTCAAAATTTTCATTGAAATATGCATTAGTACTGCTTTAGATAATGCAAACTCAAAATGCATTTTGAGATGAGGAAAAGGGACAGCCTTTCGCTTAAAGTGTGTAGACAGATTAGAAGCCCCTGTCGTTAGTAATTGCAGACTGCAATATATATAGTTAATATGCAAACATGATTGGAAACTAAGACCCTTGTGGTAAAAGCTTCTCCGCTTACTTATATCTAATGGTGATTTTGGCTTTCAGTGTGTGGTACATGTTTTAAAAATAAAAGGTCTGACAGTTTCTACATTTTGAGATTTCTATGTAATCAGTATTGGCTATATCCACAAGTGTTTTTTCCCCACAAATACAACCATTTAGGCTGGGCATAGACGGTTAGATTTGCGGCTGACCAGTGTCCACATCCAAAGTGAATGCCAGCACACAAAGGATAACAGCTAATTCTCGTAACAACTGGCTGTGCGTGATGGTGAAGCACTGTCGTTCAGCTGAGAAATCACCATTAATTCTAAACGTCTATGCTCAGCTTTACATGTTAGTTTAAAGTCTATTCATGCTGGAAGGATATGTCAAATTCTGTCCCTCCTGGACCAGATTGCCGTGGGAAGGTGGAATGAGAATTGTGTGTAATGTACCATGATTATTAAGGGGTTAACCATGTTCCATAAGAGATGTCAGCAAATGTGCTTGTGCTGTTGTTGGGCAGAACATAAGGTGGGTGATAATGATGTGAAGTTCTGGAACATGTACTGATGTGACCTTGTGAGCCATTTGAGAGGAGCTCTTCGTAGGAACAGGAGAGAACAGAGAACAGAGAGAGAGCTGTGATGGATCTAGTGGGAAGTAGGCCACAGGCCTGCAGATCTGAAGACCAGGAGAGTGCTGAATTCTGATTGAGTCTTCACCCTTGTCCCCCTGTCTGGGGCAAGGGCATCCCTAACCTGGCACTGTGATGGATGTACATTAAAGGGCACCGTATTCACACCAAGCTGACATGTTTTGGACCTTAATTGAGGGATGTGCGCAAGGACCTGCTAACTAAAGAAAGCCTGCTCAGTAACAGGAGAATAGTGTGTGGCCTGGTTGCACCTTGGATGGAAGGGAGGCTTATGCCCATGGTAGGGAATCAGCTCAAACAGTGCTCTCACAGCATAAATCCACAAGTTTGTATCCTCTTAAGGGCTCCTGCTTGTTTATTTGAGCACACAATCCAAATGAAGGGTTACCCTCGCAGGGGTTAATAGACATCCAAATAAACAAAAGTTACTGGAAAATGCCAAGCCTCCTGGCTTGGCCCCGATCAACAACAGTTCCTTCCCTTAAGAAATTTTAATAGCCTGCCTTCTAGCAGCCATTAGCATGGGGCCACACAATCCCTGTGTGCCCTGTGTTTGCTGTGCCCAGCTCATCTGGGAGCCCCCACAGAGTGGTCCCAGCTCCTTTTTGGAGACACACCCGCCCATCTCGTTAGGGTCTAGCAGGTCTATCTAGGTGGATACACACCAGCAGACCACTTCACTGCCGCATATGGACCATCCACACCGTGGCAGACCACCGGTCTGTCACACCATGTAAGTTCACTTTCTTACATTCAGCAGCCCTTTTTATTAACAACTTATAAAACTTACACTATCATCAACATTTATTTAAACATAATAAGCAAATAACAAATAACATTACATTTATTAGCCAAATCACTCTCAACCCCAGCTGCACACCAACAGGCTTGAGGACAAAATCGAAATAAAACGTTGCCAATTAAATTTGACCAATTCCATGCTAAAACAAAACACCACATTAGAGAAGCACCAGATGGGCCCCCCACCTTATAAGCATAATGCAACAGACTTTTAAAAACCCCTGTTTACCGTGCTATGACAAAATATATATAGAACAGCATAAAAGAATTGGAAAATTAAAAAAAAACAGGGTAGGCGGGTGGGACAACCTTCTTTGCTGACCCTTTGGAAAAGAACTTCCATAAGCTCCCACTAAGGACTTCCCCTGCAGCTCCTCCCAGTCACTTGACCTTCAATCATGGAAGCCCACATTTTCCCATGCATTACACGCTGTCCTCTAGACCTGTCCTTATAGCACTAGAATAATTAAATATTGATTTATAAACAGTGGGCATTTGGCCCACAAACTGTAGGTAATCAGCAGGCAATCTGTTGGGCAGCATGGATGTGTCAGGATGCATCCATGCCACCCTGTGGAAACTAGCTAATTTATAAAATACCCCTAGTTCGGGGTCTCGATCTGCATTTGCTTTGTTTCATAGCGTGCAAAATTTTTCTGTGGGTGACTGGTGTGAAATGCAGAAAGGTCAGTTTAGCATATGAAATCCTTTAAGGCCTGATGTTGTGATATATGCAAAATTTTTGCAAAATTTTTGTTGGACATGTCCTTTGAAATTACCAAAGCCCTTCTATCCTTCTCCAAAATCTGTGTGTTCCCAGTTGTGTAGCCTCCCTACGCCATGCATTCTAGTCCAACTGACACCATCACAGAACTCTATTCTGGTTAGTGTTGAGCTCAAATATTCAATGAATATCAGCTATTTGATATGCACCATTTAGAATATTCAAGATTTTAAAAGATCATAAACCAAATCACAATATCACTCTTTCTTTTTAGCTTAACATCCATCCAGGCCAAGTGTGGAAACACCTTAGTTCATACAATATAAGCTTGTGTTCAGAAGTTAAAATGTTACTGAATCATGAGGATTTATATTTTCATGGTAAACCAATAATGGTTTTCAGAATTGTCTGTATATTTACACATAGAACCTGGTCTGTTTTTACACACCAACTAAGGACCTGGAGATGGTGGCATGTCTATCAGATGCATTTTCAGCATTCAGCATTACACACAATTAACCCCCCTAGCGCACTGCCCATATCGCGCCGTTTTTACAAAGACAAGATATGCGGCGATAAGGCAGTGTAAATAGTACACTGCCGCCGTTTCCTACCACGGAGCTCTACGCGCAGCTGTTGTCATACAGAAAAACACTGCGACGGAAGAGAAAGAAAGCGCGCTCCTCATTAACATGGAGGTTAATGGCGCCCCCCCCCGCCACCCTCCGCGCACCGTGACGCAAGGGCGGAGACGCCAACCGGAAAATTTCCGGGGAGGCATAAGTCTCCCCATCGCGGCTTCCGGGGGTTAGCGAGCCTAAAGCTAGGACGAAGCTAGGCTCGTCCAACCGCTAGGAGGAATAATTAAATTTTTACACCCACATCCTATATATGTGTAAATGTGAAGGTGTCAGGACCCAGGGCAGTCCGGCTCGGGCACCCCACGAAAAATGCTGTGGCTCCCCCCGGTCCTTACACTGTGGCTGGGATTCATGGGTCTCACAAGGGTGTGCTGGGGTTTCTCCCCCCAGCGCAATGTTGAGCCGCCGTCAGGCGCCGTGCACGTGCACGCCCCGTGCTGTGCGCGCCCCGTGCGCGTGCCCGCGCATACGCTATCGCGCTCCAACTTCAACGGAATTTAAGGGCTGCTTGGGGGTGTGTTCTAACAGTGTCCGTCCTTCCTACCTGGCGATCTGGAGCACACTTCTATATAAACCGCCACCCATGCAATCATGCTGTTGGAATACAGTTCCTAGGAGATGTTGGAGAGTGAATGATTGATTACCCGCTTTGACCCTGCTTCGTAACCCGACCATCTCTGATTCTGGCTCCTGACCCTTCGTGTTCGACTCTTCTCATTGCCTGACGCCTGCCTCGACAACTAACCGCCTGGTTACCGACTATCCATTGCCTGCCGCCTGCTCGACCCACCCTGTTACAGAATACCATTGCTGCGCCTGCCTCGACCCTCCGCCTGTTACGATACGTTAATCGACCAAGCGAAACTGTTGGTCGAGATACTTCCCCTGAAGGGTCCACCTCGGACTCGTGTGCAGTCTCCTGGGGTCACTGGAAACAGGAACGGCCACTGGGTGCGGAAAAAATCCACAGGGACCCTCAAGGGATCCCGCTAACATCCCATTAGGGGGCTCTGGGAGAAGACCCCAGGTGGCTTAGATTCCTGCCCTGGTGCCCTGTGCTAATACCAGGAAAGCTGTTGGAAAACAGAAGGTCAAATTCAAAATCTAAAAAATCTAAGTAAAACTAAAAAAAATCTCAATAACAAAATTTGGTATGCTGTATTTTTTATGCTGTATTTTCACAAAAACATAGGTTGCTGATCATCCCATACAGATTTTTTTTCAACATTTTAGGTTTTGGAAATGGAGTTTGTATATCAGACCCAAATATGTCTACATATTAAGGAGGTAAAGAAAGAGGTAAGATCCAACTAAAATGAGGGCAGTTGGACGCCATATATAATGGATTTCTGACCTGAATTGATTTCTGTACACATATAAATAACCCTCTTAATGTCTTTCCTGACAACTTTCTTCATGCCCCAGTACAAGTATGACTTGGGTCCCCATACACCTTTAGATTTCTCTGTCAGATTTCCTTTAGATATTTTGTTTCACCAAAACCATGTAATATGAGGGACTTTCTAAATGTTCAATCGCAGAGGACCCTATACCACATAGTTGACAGTAAGATCTAAAGGTGTATGGCCAGCTTTAGATATAAGATGGTTGGCCTCCATATAGTTACATAAGACAAGTATATAGGTAGCTGTTGTTCACTGAAAAAATGTAGTTGAGAAGATTTTTTTTTTTTTTACCTTCATTGTAAAGCAAAGTGTTTCTTCTTTATTTTAAGTTTTATTTATTAGCCACTGTGAGTTACATTCCACAGCATAATGGCATCCTATGATTAGATAAAGCTCAATTATATAGCATACAATGTTCCATTTTTTCCTGCCATCTTCCTGCATAACAACGCTGAAGATGTGACAAAGACTGTGACAGCATAATTACAATCCTCTGAATATTGCCTACAGGTGACCGCAGTCTGTGGTACTTGTAAAACATCATGCTGCCTTGTTTGTGAAATGCGTTGATATTAGTTGTTACAGTGTAACTAAAAACAATTACAAAAATGTAAAATTTTAGAATGTTAGTATAATCTCAAACCTGTATAGTGTCCTAATTTGGGTTATGACACATCACCTTTATATAAAACATACTTAATAGTTCAGGCCCTAAATATATAGAGAAATTACAGATTTCAATGACATAGAACAAAAACAACATGTTTTCCTTTGTGCGTAGGCACTGAGAGTAGAGATTTATAAATAAATTCAAAATAAACTTTAAATGAGACATAATTGGCCAAAGCATTGTTTAGTCTGCAGCCTCTTTCTATTGACTTCCTATATTCCTTATCTCCAGGCTGCATATGTCTGATAAGCATAATATGTATGTATAGGGTATATAAATATTAAATAATTGCTTATAATTAGTGTTGAGCGAGAATATTCGTTATTAAAATATATTTGATGAATGGATATGTGCAATATGCATAGCACTTGTACTGGCTAACATCACAGAATGAAGAAGAGAAGCTGTAAAGCTGGTTCACGAATCTTTGTGAATAATTGCGAACAGCCACGCTCAATGTAAGGCAATAGAGTACAGTCAAATCGCATTTGACAGATTTAGAATGTTCCTTAATATATTTGCGAAATTACGCAAAATAGAATATACCATATGCCGCTCAACACTACTTATAAACTCCAGTAAAAGTGCAATGTTAATAAAGAGATCCAGAGCTGCATGTGCCTATATGGTTGAAGGTAGGATTACCAAGTATTTTTTTTTCAAGCTACAGATTTACAAATGTTAACATCATGCCATATGAGGAATTTGCTCATACTATGCCTTTAAGCATATTAGATGCTATAATAGACCATGACCATGGGTTTACTTTCCTTGTTTTAATTTAATTAAATTGGAACATTAATTCACATCTGTCTTGAGTAACAATTAATGTCTAACAGCAGGTTGCTTTGTCACAGCAAAAAGTCTCATTTAACAAAATTGACAAAACAAGAACAGGGAGAAGTTGTCACCATCACCTTCTAATTTCTGCCCTATAATCCACCGAGTGGCATAGAGTACATGGACCAGGCTCTGCCTGGTGAGAGCCAGCTCAGAGAAAACTGACCAGATGACGCAGGGGTAGCTGGGCTAGAGATGTGTGGCTAGGCCTGAAAATCTTAACTCTTCATACTGGCGTACAGGTAGCCAGTGTACCAAATAGCACAGAGCTTCCTAGGAAGACTAGGTTATAGTGCAATAGTAATCCAGAGTAGTGATGAGCAGCATAGGCAATATTCAATTCTACTAATATTCAATTCTATATTTGGAAATTCGAATATTCGCGGTATGACCATGTATTGCGAAAATCATATTCGCATTACAAAAATAATATTCGCATCGCGAAAATCTTCAAAATCAATGGTCACGAATAATGCAATTGCATTATTCAATTGCGAATATCCGTCAACATATTTGAGATATTGGCAAATTCTCGAATTGCCGATATTCGCAAAAAATATTCGACATTCGAATATTCAAGCTCAACACTAATCCAGAGGTGCTATCAAGTTGCCTACTGTCCAGGGGGGATGATGCTAGTCATCTCAATCTATTAATTCGTCTAATATTCCCTTACACACAGGAGGATTTTTTTGTCTCAGGCTTTATTCCTCATTCATAGATACTGTGAAGGAAGAGGGCATTTATGTAATTTGCATCAGATAAACAAACACCCTAAGCCTAATACCCCATCTAGGGACCTTAACCTCCCTAGCACTCTTGCAAGGTCCAGATTTCTTTACCAAAAGTGCACTATAGACTCTAATGGAATTTTTTTTATGTTGTAGGCCTGTGACTACCCAAAATACAAGGATCTAGTAGACGTCCTGAATATAATAATGTTTGAAACACACAATAATGTAAAACAATGACATTAAAAAAAATGAATAAAAGGTATCATCTGAATGATAAAATCTGTAAAATACTCATCTGGTATGAAAGATTTCAAAAGAGTATGTATTCATATTTATGTTTTGTTTATAATAACATTTTAATTACAAATGGAAATGTGTTTTTTTTTTTAGTTTGTATACTTTGAATACTGAATTGTATTGGATACAGTGTAATAAATATTGGGAGGAGGTTAATAAGATATTCTTGCCCTGTCTTTTGTTCTTCTTGCTGCTATTATGCCTCTTTCTCCAGTGCTCCTGTTTGTTGCTGATCTGATGGCTTTAGTATACGATGAATCTAAGGAAATAAGGGAATACAAAAACAAAATCCAAGTTATGCTCACCCCAAACCAGTGGTTCCCAATCTTTCCTTGCAGGGGCCCCCTTTTCTATTCAGGAACATTATGAAGCCCCCCCCCCTCCCTATTCAAACACATGTTTAGATTGAGTGGCAGCCCCCCCCCCTGCCCAACAAAAAAATACCTTTGCGCCCTAAACAAAGATAAATACCTATTGCAGGATGGACTTAGCACAAATGCATTTTTTCCTTTCCTCTTTCTATGTTATTATTTATGTTAAAGTCATAGCCAACAAGCTGAAAAAATATTTTAAAGTTTGGGTTGAAGACAATACCACCATATCCAACCAATAGATAATGAGATTTAATGAGAGAAGGGGAAAAAACGATCCTAGGTGTGGAGTAGTTTTTGTTGAAACCATTTCCAGACTGCTAAAGACATGTAAAATATATGCCCTATAGGTAAACATACAAGACACATCAAAATATTTCAAATACGAAGAACCTCAGACTTGCAACCTTTATTAAGAATAGATAAACAAAATATTTCTTATGAGTTGCTGTCCATTTCCTGAGTTTTTTTTTTTATTCTAATGTACAGCATTATACCCCTTATACAGAGCAGGTTAAAATATTAGACCTGGACACACAGTTTACTTTCCCTTTCTATTCTATGATGATAAAAATATAAGAAAGAAAATTTTTTACTTTAAAATATACTTTTAAGCCCTGTCTTGCAACACTTTTCTACTTTTATTTTAATAAATTAGATGTTCTGCTTAGTGAGTTCTCTTTTTGGCTTCAAATAGTAAGTTGCCTGATGAGGATTAAGCAGCAAGGCTTCAGACAGAATGACCCGCTGTTTTTGGCTTTTCCAAACTATCAGCTTTTTCCATTTCGTGAAAAACATTAACAGTTGTGGTAAACAACGACCAACTTCGCTGGAAACTAGCCGCAGAATAAAAGCCAGTACTGACTCTTAATTACTGTAATTAATGTCGTTGTAATTTTCAACTAATTGCAAAGTCTTGCGCTGCTGTAACATCCGACGTGGCACATTTGCAAAAATGTAATTATATGCCTGGGCCCATAACTGAAAATTACTATATTTCTTAGAGGTGGCCTCCTAGGTAGATCAGATGTGGTACATTTGGGGAGAAACAGCAATACATAGAGGATGCCTGTGCAAATGTAGAGGTGAAAAAAGTAAATAGACTATCTGTGCAGGCTTGACTTGAACTAATGTAAAGATGCAATCAGTGGGGTACCACCGCAGCTTTTACAACTCACAGCACAATGTCACACTAACTGGTTTTTATAGAACATGCAAAAATCATCTCAACAAATTCATGTTTGGCCACCAACTTTAACAGTAATTCTCTGAGAAATAGATTTTCTTTAAACCTTATAAGAGATGGCTTTACATTTCAAAATGCTAAGGAGTGAGGAATAGGCAAGGGGAGATTTCCCAAGATCTATTAGGATGTTAGAGCAAAGATGCATCACCATGCCTGTGTAAAAGCTATAGATATCGCTTCCATATTTACAATTGCAATCACACTGTATGGCAGAGGCAATTCTTCAACAACCAACTTGTGTAGCTGCTCTGATATTTTATAGATTGAACATGGGACACCAAAGCAGTGAAAGTGTGTGCCACATTTACTAATGTCTTTTGGAGTACCTTTCCCCATGCTCACTTATATGGTCAGAACAATGGCATACCTTAATTTTCTACATTATTTGTATCTTTGATCTTTTTTGCAACCAACTCTATCCCTAGTTTAACTGTTCTTCCAGAGCTAGAGGTTGGAATATAGGTGTCTATAGACCTCACAATAGCCGCTTGATGGCCATTTTGAGGGCTGACGTCGCCCCCCATGTGGCCAACCCTGTCTTCAAGTGGGATCTAACTAATCAATCAATCCCATAAGGCAGGTCTGTCGAAAAAGATAAGGGACATGTCCATGAATCCTGCTCAAATGTCATTCCTTTGGATGGGGACAAGGTTTGACAGGGAATTGGGCACCTAAAGTGGTGCACCTTGATTCAAGTCTAACCGATGGGGTGTCCGAGTTCAGTACGCTGGTGTCATCATGACGTCACCACACTCTGCTCGAATGGATCATCTGTCGAGTGCCCATAGTGACGTGTATGAACCTAAAGAAAGGATGACTTCCAGACAATTCAGTCATATTATAAGTAATATACAATAAAAGAAAGTTTCCATGTCCATTAAGTCCAGTCATTAAACTTAATTTCCTGGACCAGGATCCTTTGATCATGTTGCTACCTTTGTAAGCTAAAAAAAAAAGATCAGCCAATCAAAAAAATCCTAATTAATTATCCGATCAAATGTATCACGTGTTTCTCCATGCACTCTTTTACAGGAGAGCTTTTCCTCTATAAACTTGACATCGCTAGAAAAAACTATAGTACCACATTATGGACAAAAATTTTGACTGTCATGGTCATGGCCAAATTAAACTATGATTATATGAAATCAGTTTTAAATTATCTTTCATGTGGTCGCCTTATGCTTTTTAACTGTAGAATATATCTTCACTATACAATAAAGCTCAAAATAAAGTCCACTCTTTTCGTTAAATGAACAAATATGGATAAAAATGTAAGAAAAAGAAAACTGTGACCCCCACCATTTGGGAACGTATTGTTTACATAACATACCCCCCTACCTATTGTATGCTCTATTGTTCCCCTACCTTTTAGGTTGTAAGTGTGTTATCTTGTGTTGCATTTCAACTCTATTTTACTGTACAGAGCTACGTAATATGTGGGCGCTATATAAAGCTAATAATAATAAAAACAACCCATTCTTTCTAGAACAAGACAAATCTGGCTTAAAAATGTACATGTACATGAAATTATTTTTTTTAAATGATGGTGCGCTTAAGTAGTTCCATGTATAATAAATCAAAATACATTTATTATATATTACATATTTACTTGTTAACTTTAATTAAGAAAGCACCAAAATAATACATATAGACCCCTAACCCTAAACATAAAGCTATCTCTATAAGTATCATATGATGATTCTGTTGTAGAAGAAATCAACTAGTCTGCACTTCAACAAGACACTTGTGACTGGTGTGATGTTTAGGTTGTACAGGATACCATGGGTTAAAGTATTCATGGTTCAATCAATTTTTAAGTTGATCGAATGGAAATCGACTGCCCACCTGGTGCAATCGACTAAAAGCATAAAATTGATCTGTAAATTTCGCTCATAAAAGTGGAAAAGAGATGGTCAAATTGTTTTTCAAAAATGTGACCATTTCAACAATTTCAAATTAATTGCAAAGACCCTGGAATCATCACCAAACTTGCTGGAGATGTAGAGAAGGGTTGGGGGTATACAACAAATAAATATGACTCTAACACAAATAGTTTTGCATAATTCAAGTTCAAAGTCAAGTCAAAATTGCGAAAGTCAAAAACTACATGTGCTAGAGCAAAAAAATTTTTTCCAATGTTCCCACAAGCCTTCTCTACATCCTCAGCAATTTTGGTGATGATACCATGTTTAGGGGCTTTGCAATCAGCTCACAAAATCAGCTAGTCAAAAGATTCGACCATCTCTAAAGTAGAATTGATTTTTATGATGGAATTGATTCCTGCAAAGTTCCTTTAAATGAATCGATCTATTAAAAATTGAACTGACGATTGAAACAAAATCAAATCACAAAATTATTGTATGGCTAGCGTTATACTACCACAAATAATAAAGAGTTGTGGCAAACTCTTTGTGACAGTTGTGCAGGGTGAGATACCGTATTTTTCAGACCATAAGACGCACTTTTTCACCCCCAAAATTGGGGGCAAAAAG
>CM070034.1:122127942-122141248 GCA_036250615.1 Ptychadena robeensis
ACGGCAGCATCTCGTCCAGTGCTATAGTAGCACTAGCAGCGCTGGACGAGATGCTGCCATTAATACTATAAAAATCTACTACAAGACAACTGCTAAGGGGCATGTATTTGTATTTGCAGCGAAGCCACTGAGGGACACACAAGAGGACAGAGGGGGTCATAGTGCACCCTTTAACACCATTTGGTGCAGTAGTAGATATATCTACATGAAAGGTTGATACAGGGTACAAGAATTTGGTTTAAGCTATTGCCAGAGTGTTTTTGGAAACCAGCTACAATCAAAATATAGGAGTGAATACTAGTGTTGAGCTCGAATATTCGATTTTGGAATATTTAGCTTGAACATCGCTATTTCACCATTTCGCGAATATTCGCGAATATATCATCGGATATCCGACGCGATCGCGATTTTTCGCGATTTATTGCGCTTTTATAATCGCGATCCATTGCAATAATTGGGATCACGATTATATAATCGCAATGCGATTTTTTAAAATGGAAATGACGGATATTCTCCCAGTCGAATATCCGAGCTCCATTGACTTGCATGCATTGCGCATATTTGGTCGCATTGCGCTTTCTCGGATAATCGCAATTTCGGATTTCGCCATTCTCCATTGACTTCAATGTATTGCGCATATGTGGTCGCATTGCGCTTTCAAGGATAATCGCGATTTTGTATTCCGCCATTCTCCATTGACTTGCATGCATTGCGCTTATGTGGTCGCATTGCGCTTTCTTGGATAATCGCGATTTCGGATTCCGCCATTCTCCATTGACTTGCATGCATTGCGCATATTGGGTCGCAATTGCGATTGTTAGATCGCAATTCATGTCGTAAGTGCGGATATTCGAGATTACGAATATGGAATCTAATATTATGGCGGATATTCGCGAAATTACGCGAATTCTAATATTGCCTAGTCGCTCATCACTAGTGAATACTAGGGATTGTCGCAGTGTTCGCGCAGCGGACAGTCGGCAGCAAACACTGCATGTTCTATTCTCTTCTCACTGGCTAACAATACGGGTGTTTGACCTGCCCCTTTCGCCGACGTGAAGTGTTGGTATTCTTCTGCTGCCTGGATCACCCATGCAGGGATCTAAAAAAGATTCGACCAGCAGAGGTTAACTTTTTAGATCCCTGTGTGGCTCCCCAATATCTGCGCATGAGCCGCGCAGGATGTAAAAAATTATCTTCACAGATGGTAAAGGTATTCTTCCACCGGCCAGATCAGCCGTTCAGGGATCTTAAGAAGATCCAGCCAGCGGAAGAATACCCTCACTGCTAGCGACTGTCAAGATCATTTCATTGGTAGACGTTGAGGGACACAAACGTGTTGCTGAAGTAGGCAATTCGTTGCAAACAAGCGGACATCAGACTTTGCCTAAAGTCTGATCCGCCTGTTCACGCAATGTCCGGCCATCACTAGTCAATTCATTTTGCACAGGGAAGAATACTAGTACTAGTACAGAGTGTAGTATTTAATTCTAAATAAGAATTTTTAAAAATTCTGGATACAGTGAATAAATTATCCCTTATTTCATTCCGTTAATTGGCTCCAGATACCAGATATTTACTCTATTAACATTTGTATTTGTGCTATAAACCTCACACTAGGCTGCCATATTGAAGAGTGAATATTTACATCTGATGATGGTAGGAAAACCAAACCCCTGTTTCTAAATGTCAGCTCCTGCTCCTTCTCTGTGTGAAGTGTGTATATATATATAAATATATATATATATATATATATATATATATATATATATATTTAAAGAAGCAACTGTGGCCACTTCACTGTACAGATTCTTCCTTATCAAGTTGAATTCCCAGCCTGGCTATGCCCACAAGCAAAGGTCTAAGTCATGTGATTTTGCTCTTCCAGCTAGAACTATCCTAAAACTTACAGGCAAGTTTGATAAAGTGCAAATGTAAAAAGTTTCACTTGCTGCCTTTTTATCTAGGCATTCAGATGCATGTTTATATTACTTGCTATAAAATGTTCTATATATATACCTCAAGAACTGTTTGTATTGTCTGTGTTCTGTATGAGCATTCTTTACTTTCACAGTGACAGGCAGCCCAGCACATGGTGTAGTGTGCAATTAAACCACCAGACTCTGTATATAAAGACAAAGAGGTTTACTTAGGCAATAAACATAATCTGCCTACAGCTGCATAAATTACAACAAGCTTATTAATCAAATTCCTTTCACAGGATACAGATTATTACACAAGCAGGTTTAAGCCTCTTCAGAGCTGCTGGCGTTTTAACGCTGTAGGAAAATAATGCACAACAAGCAGAATATGATATATCCAATTATAATATGCAAGTTGCTTAGCTCTCCCTAACTGCTTCTGTTGACATTCCCCATAGGGCTTCATACTACTGCTAAATTGAGTATTTTACATTTTTCTTCCACATCTTCATTTGGCCTCTGGAAGCATCTGTGTGGTGAGGGGCTGCTTCCAAGAAGCTTAATCTGAGGCTTTGGGCAAAAGAGTTTTAGTAAGGTGGTGTAATGCACCTGGGCAAAAGATCACTACCAACTCCAGATATACTTTCAGGCTATTTTAGATAATCCTTAAACAAGCCAAGGGTCATACACATAGGTCAGGACTATACAATATGGTACAAGTTCAAGCAATTTAGAAGTCAAGTGTAACAAATACACTTGAATAAAGACAGGTAAATCAAAAACATAAACACACTCAAGCTCACTGCTATACATAGGTTATACCAAACAATGGTGTGCATGACAGATTCTCATTAAAAGGGGCAGATTGCCCAATAACATTGCCTTACAATCACTATAGGGTTGGTGAGCAATTGACTGGTAAATCTTCTGTGGC
Organism: Ptychadena robeensis; assembly: GCA_036250615.1. NCBI lineage: Eukaryota > Metazoa > Chordata > Amphibia > Anura > Ptychadenidae > Ptychadena > Ptychadena robeensis. Next base: position 122,130,799 of record CM070034.1, read on the forward strand.
TGCCAGAGTGGGGAGACATGACCTTACTAAGTTTTGACAAGCAGAGCAGCGGAAGTGGCTCTGCCTGCCATCCCTGGGATTGCCAAAGAAGATGGAGGATTACTTGTATGGTAAATATCTTACAGGTGCAAACAGCAGGTATTTACATGACCCATGGCTTCTATGCACTGCACTGATGATGGCCAATGAGACTGAAACAGCTGCATGCAGTTTGGAATAAATGGCTCTGTACCATAAGGCTATATTCGCACTGTACACTAGCAGTTCTGGATGTGCATTTCGCTCATGGGGCATAAAGGAATTATTTGCATGTCTTCACCAACTGGCTCGAAGTGAGGATTTTTCGGGATTTGTGATGGATTAGAGCATGTTAATACATTCTGTTTTAAGAAGGCTTGACTGTCCTGTGCAGTGTTCTAGTTGAGGGCTTTTTTTTTCCATAAACCCTTCTCCCCAAAATCTTCTTCGTTGTTCTTCTATAAAAAGTCACATTAATACTTAATAAACACACGTCTATTATTTTTTTACCTCAGCAATATTCTCAGAAGGGTTGGATACATCTGTCAACGGTTCTTGACCTCCCAATACAGGAGCTGAGTGGCTAAATAAGGAGTATACTTTTGTCATTTCTTCACCTAGAATGTGAAGAAAGGACAACGCCTGTAATAGCTTTATCATCAAACAAGAATGGTTGAATTTTTATAGCCTAAATTAAACATCTTGAATTGCTGGTGAATGCCAATAGCAAGAGAACTAGGAATAAGCTGCACAAGAGGCACATAGATTTAAGACCTGCTACTGATTCCTCCAGGCTGGTGTGTTTCTGCTGAACCAAAAAATTAAAAATGAAAGCTATTAATAATAACACGATGGCAATTTTAACACAGCACCAGTACACATCTAAGCCAGAGTGCAGAGGAAGGAAACATCATCCCCAGCACTAACATGTGAGACTCTCAGGCACAGTTCATGGATGAATATCCAAGTGGATGCAGAGATACATTGACAGTAAATGTGCAAATTTTATACCCGGAGATTATTGATTAGGAGAGCTTGCAGTTTAAATTAATGTTTGCTATTCTAAAGCTGGCTGCATAAAGCCAACACATCTGGCAAGAACAATGCTGAACAAACTTTACTCAAAATTTCCAACATCACAGCTTTGACATATGTGCTACCAACATTCACTTTCAACATCAAGTAGACATTGTTCTTTACATATTTTAAAGCTAAACTCCATGTATGCATCCACTCCTACCCCAAACACACACCCTACTGACTGGAACACTCCAGACAGATTTGGACTAAAAAATTACCATATTTTTCGGACTTTAAGACGCACGGGACCAAAAGACGCACCCTGGTTTAAGAGCAGGAAAAAACAATAAAGAAAGTGAAATGTTCTTGTCAGTTTCAATTTCAGCCACAAAAATAGTGTCACTGAAGAGCACACTTCAGGCACAAGGAGGGGAGGCGCGGGGGGATTCTGCACTGTTTGTCTCCCTTCTTGCCAGCTGTGAACAGAAAGTTGCTTGTAGCTAACAGGCAGACATACATGGAAGCTGCTGGCTGGCAGCTTACATGTATGTCTCTCTGCTGTACTGCTTCTATCAGCAGGGCTCTGGTGGTAGAAACAGTACAGATGAGGGATCTGGCTGTGGCTGCATCTCTCATCTGACAGTGTGGGAAAGCTGGCAGGAAACCAAGGAGCAACCACCTGCAGCTGAGGGGCCGTGGGGGTCGCACATTTGGACCATAAGACGCGTGCTCCAGTCAAATACATACGTTTTGACTGGAGCAAGCATACTAAAGCTTGACATACATGGTTAAATTTTTCCATTCTATGGATTTTAAAAATGAGAGTTAAAAGTTGATTGTTTCAAAAACAATTCCTTTTTACCTGAATCTATCGAACAAAGGTCATCCAAATCGATCAAGCATTGATCAGACATATTGGTAAGTTTCAGTTGATCATTCAAGTATCTGATGCATTTCAATGGATTTGTATGCAATGGTACTATGGAGCATGCACACAATACTAAGAAAATTAATCGATCAGTTGTGAATCGATGACATTATGTTTTTTCAAACGTCGTTTCAAAAGCATAGTAAAAGACGGATTCAACCAAAGGGTGGAAGGAGAGGATCATGGACTCATGTCCTTGGAACTTTTGCAAGGCCTGTATAAATACGGATAGGGCATTGCCCCTTCCTTCCTGCCATTGCTAACCATGCTTTGCAGCCCTTGTTGCACCCACGCCAGCAAGCAGGTACACCTTAGAGAAGCCTATGGAACCCAGGTACTTTGGGAGACTATGATTTTGGGGAATTATTGGGTGTGGTTTTGGGAACCTACATATGTAAATGACCCCTTCTTCTTTGTACCCTTTTACTTTTGGACACACTTATAATCACAGTTTCCTGATTATTAACAATGGTTTAGGCTTGCCACCAGCTGTTTGAGCCGTTGTACCTTTGCTGCTAGGGAGGCCTACATCATGACAACTGATGTCCTCCCTCTCTTTTACCCAATAGCATCTACTCAGATTCATTTGGGAGTGAGGGAGTCATGACTTTATACGGTCACCCGGACAATCCAGAGCATGGATATGATGACCCAGGATTCCTGGCAAGTATGTTGATATTTACTCTATTTCTGTTACACAATACTGAATAACTGTCAATAACTGTCAAGTAATCCCCTCCATGACGTGGAAACCATACATAAATTTGTAGGAATTATACCTAATGAAAGTTTAGTAACTAACATGTTGTTTATGTTCATTGAGGTGACCACTTACTGGATCACTCATTATTGCACCATTCATTCCAAGGTCTCCATCCCCTCCTGAGGAGGCTGACCAAAAAGTTCTGAAACGCGTTAAGGGGTCTGTGGCGTAAGGGGGTATCTTTTATGACAGGACTGTCTCCCCCTTATCTCCTCTGAGGCCAGCCACTTCTTGAATATTAAAGCCCTTTGGGTAAATCTGTCTTTCCAATGTATTTATGATATTGGGGACAGTGGCAATTCACTCGGTTTTACGTTTATATTACTTTATTTCCAGTTCTGCCCAAAAAAAGGATAATTTGAAAGCAATTTGAAGCCTCAAGCTCCCTTTCATCTACTGTCCTATCTGACCAATGTCATAATTCAAGGACAGCACAGTAGTAGGTGTACATACAAGCAAGTTGTAGGGTATACTCACTCATGACAGCACAAGTGTAATACCACTTTAAAAAAATACAAAGCTTTTTCTCTGTGGCTCTGCATTTAGTAACAAAGCTTGCTATTGCTATAAAATCCATATAAATATATACCCCAAAATAACAATACATCCCTTGATTAAATGTTTTTGTTCTGTTTTTCTTTCAAATTCTACTATCTGATCGTGTGCTATAAAAGTGTAGATAACAAAGGGAACTCTGCATATCTAATGCTTGATTCTTTGAACCTAAGTTTCTTTTAAGTAACTTTTTATTACATTACTTACACTGCCTGGTATGTCTAAAATGTAGACTAGCCAGCTGGATGCTGTATTCTAATCAGACATTGCCTTTGGAGCAAATACACACGTACACAGTGTGCATATCAACATCTTCACACCAGACCTCACAGACGAGAGGTCAGATTTTATCCCAGTGTGGTGAAAAATGTTTTCTTCATCCAGTGTTTCATGGGCAACACAAACCCTGCTGGAGCTTTGTATTAATTGTGAATTTCTTTTTGATGGAGAAGGATAAAAGAGTTACTTAAAACAAGATCAAACCCCATCCTCATCAGTTCAGAAGGAAGGCCTTCTGAAGTCTCTTCACTGCCTGAATCACAAAGAGTCTCTTAGTTTTCTTTTAAACATTAGTTTAAAAAAGCTCACCTAATTAGCAAGACCTAGAAACAGATACATTTGCAGTTTCCATCGAGTCCTATACCTTCTTTTTATGTCTGCACTTTGTTTGGGAAGCTGGTTTCCTGTATTCTTTGTGATTTGAAAGTGCATTGACCTGAAATGTCCAGTAAAACAATTGTCTAACAAGATTGGAACCTGTCTTGACATGTTTGGTTATTCTCCTATAGTTTGTATTAAATTCCAAATCAAATAGATAAAGACTTAATGTCATGTTACAGCATAAATCTTGAATGTGTAAACTCTTGAGATAGTCTGTGAATTAGAGCTCGCAGACTTGAGCTGACTTCCATTTTATATTTACCAATAAGTCAATGTGGAAAACCTGTTGGCTAGAGATCCTTTTTTTTTCAATTTAATTAGTTCGACTGTGTAGAGCGCCTGATCAATGTATCATCACCGGACTAAAGTTCTAGAGAAGGGTTGAGGTATACTACAAAAAAGAAAGTATGCTCAAACACAAATAGTTTTTTAATAAATTAACAGTAGATTCTGATCTCTACTGTTGGGTTCTGAATTCTCATTATTTCAGTTCCAATTGTTTTATTGATATCGCGGCTTCTGATCCTCAGCCTTTTTCAATCCTTGGTACCTTGAATTTTTGATTGTCAGCTACTAACTGCACGGATGTATCTAAAGACAGCAGCTTGGGAATCATCTTCAGTAAAGTCCATCACACTTTGTGCTCTGGTGAACACCAGGCAGTTCCTCAGACTCCTGCGCCTCAAATTATACCTGCCAACTGTGCAGTTAACCAAGTGGATCCACTTCCTCATATCATCGGTGGCACACTCTGTGTCATCTCTTAGTTGATGTCAGTAGCCGTGACAGCGCATGCACTGATAAGCGCTCATAATGAGTCTTTCTGTGAGTCACTGTTTTTCCTTTATTTCCTCCCCAAAACTGTGGTTACATCTTATGGTCTGCTCAATCTTATCCTGCACAACAATCACCCTTCTGCTTTTGTCCTCTTTGTTAATCCAAAGATCAAGCAGCCTATAGAACATAATCTAGGCCAAAAATACATTATCCTTAGTTAGGCTACTATAACGAATTCAGGCAATGCCCCCACTGCTCAAATATTCTGATGTGCGGAAGTTAAATAAAGCCATTCCTCGATACCTATGGAAAAACCACAGAGCTAGAATATCGCTGAAAAAAACGTTGCACTACTAAACATAAGGGAGGCATAGGCTTTTTGGATATCGAAGGTCCTAAACAGGCCAGTACAACTCGACACACAGCTGCTTTTGTTTAACTATATGTCAAACACTGACCCGATACTGATCTGTAATTCCATATGGGTTCAAACATGCTCACTCTCAGCAAGGAGAGTCATTATGCGAAATTGGGCATCAACTGACCCTCCGTCTTTACAGCAAGTAATAGATATATAACAAGATAATATAGGTAAAGAAAGGCTAGCAGTTGATTCTCATAATATTAACCATCATAACAAATATTGTAAGAAATGGGGCTTTTTTCATGAGGAACACTTACTTGAGGTGCTTGTGGCATGAAAGTGCTTGCACCATGCAGAAATGTACAATGATACAATGGGACAATTATATATTGGGGTAACCCTTGTAATATATAGTAAGGACTTTCCCTTCTTTTCAAAGTGAAGAAAAACCTCAAGAGCTCACAAACAACAGGAAATCACACCACTGAGGGTGGACACAGGTAGCCGTGACAGGAAAGAGATGTCTACTATATCTATATCTGTAAACATTGTCTATGCTTTGCATTTTTGATTAAAATGTTAAATTAAAAAATACCAATAAAAAAGATTAAACGCAAAAACAAAACACTATTATGGATGTTTCAGTTCACTTTAGATTGCAGAAGGTAGTGAACGCTACAGACAGGTCATGTGTGGTACATTTTCATACAGAGAATATAAGAAAACCACCAATGTCCTTTGTCTCTACTGGGATGATGTCCAGTGGGTTAACTATTAAATGTTTTAGCAAATTAACAAAGCTTTACATCTAAGGAATGTACAGTACCTGTAAGATAATGGTGAAGTTATATAGCCTCAGAGCTTGGACTGTTTACATTCATTTCAGGACTTTTAATTTCTCAGCTGTGCCAGGAAATTCTACAATAGAATGTTATCTCATGCCTTAATGATGATCCAAAAACAACAGTACTAAAGCAACCTCAGAATGCTTGGAACAAAGGACCTTCATTATTTTAGAAAAGTCCTGACCTTATTCTAACAGAAGGTCTGTGGTACGATCTAAAGCAGAGAGTTCAAGACATACCAAAAATAAACTTGGACATTAATAGCGCCAAAAATGGAAAACTGGAAAAAAGATGACTGATTTACCGTGTAGGTCTAGTCAGCTGCAGACAGCATGTGTTTTATGTAATTGCTAATTAATAGAGGTCACTGGTTACCGAATTTGAGGGCATACCTAAGCTATCTGCTTGTTTATGTAAAATGTCATGTAGTAATGTGTGTGAAATGTTAGGAAAAAAATTATTCTCTCATAAAGTACAATATTTGGCACAAAGTGTTAACCAAAACTACTAGTTTTTGGTATTCTCGATTTAGACAACTGCAAAAGGAGAATTCTGAGGCAAAAAAAACCAACTCACCTGTAATTTCTAAATTGTAAAGATCCCTCCCAGACTGCCCTGTCTTCTTCTAAGACATGATGCACCACCACAATGGGAGCTGAAAGAGCTGACATCTCTGAGAGCAGTGACAGCCGGACAAGTTACAGATCATGCTGTGAATTAAAAACCATTGTATGGCCCCAGTGGCCACTCATGATATTGCACTCAATTAACCCCGGAAGCCTGGCAGATACAAATAGAATCTCTGATATGATTTCAGGGAACAGCAGGTGAGTATATTATTTTAGGATTGTGAAACACTATGCCACCATCATACCAGATCAGCAGTAAGTCAAAGTTAAATGTTATATATATATATATATATATATATATATATATATATATATTAGATTTTGGGTAAACATCTGCTTTAACAAAAAATTAAGCCATAAAACCATAAATTCAGAAATAACCTGCAGAATCTCTATACCCAATTGGCATCATTGTCCTATTGAATAGTGTTGAGCAGCATATGCTACATTCGAATTTGCATAATTTCGTGAATATATTAGGGAACATTCGAAATTCGATTGTATGCTATTCGCTAACCAGCTTTACAGCTTCTCTTCTTCATTCTGTGATCTTACGAGCACTGTGTGTATTGCACAAATCCATTCTCAATATGCACAAATATGTGCGATGTATGCTGGTAAACAATGTTGAAGCATAATATGACGAATATCCGCCATTGTGAATATCCGAGCGCACATTGGCGAAATACTGAGAGTTCTCGAATGGCGGATATTCGTCGGATGCCCAAGTTCTTCAGCTGAAAAAACCCAGATGCTGACCATTATAGCCAAACATCTGTATTTTTGGCCTTGTCTGCCCAAACACCAATATTCTTGTGGTTTGTTCAGTTCTAAAATTAACTTGCAACTTGCTTTCTTGGTCACTCCTTGGAATATTGGACACTGTCTTGAAAGTTTTTGACTTAAAGGCTGGCCACACACGGGTCGATATTTGTTCAATTGGCGAACAATCGGGGCGTGGTCACGCGAGAATAGCCTTAACGATCGTTTGTCGATCATTCGGCAAATCAATGTGCACCTCTTTCCGCAATCGATTCCTGTTCCATATGCGATTCCTGAACGATCGCAGCAAATAAGCACAGGAATTGACTAAAAACTCTACCTGTGTGTGGCCAGCTTACGTGATGGAATTGCTATTTGAAATAAATAGCCCTATACCCCTACCCAGAGCGATGGATACCAACAATTGCTCCTTTAAAGTTGGGCATACAGGTTTTGATTCTTCATTTGATCGACTTAAAATTCAATCCTATTAAATATCATTGTATTACATTTCGATAAAATTGAAGGAATTGATTTTCAAATATACGGTTGAAGAATTACATGGAAAAATCAAACCATGTATGTTTAGATCATTGCTGATCTGACACTGTTTAAACCAAATGTTTCAACTGCTGATGATTAGTAGTGATGGCCGAACTGTCCGCACGGCAGTTCGGCACGAACATTGAATGTTCCCTCTTCTTCTCGCGGGTGACCAGTATGGCTGTTCAACCCACTCCCTTCGCTGGCAAGAAGAAGTCATTCTTCCTCCGGCAAGAACTTTCTGCGCCTGGTCCGGCCAGAGGAAGAATTGTATCTGTCTATTATACCGGGCACGGGCCAGAAGTGAAGTCACTTTCAGTTTAGGAACAAGGAACTGTGCATTACATATACTGGAAGTGACGCCGTTTCCGGTATAGTTCCAATTAAAATTTCCTGCCAATGTTTGGCCATCACTAATGATTAGAGGGGGTTGAAAAATGTTTGTGAAATTTGTAAATAAATTGCAAAGCCACTTATCATGATGTCATCAAATAAGCTTGAGATTTAAAGAAGAGCTGTGAGAACATAACTAATAAAAAGAATCACTTAAAAATATTGACTTAATTTAGAACATATTGCAAGAAATACATGTACAAGAGTGATACTTTTTTATTAGTAGCGTTCCTACGACCCTTCTCTACATAAGTTATGTGTTGCATGGGCCACCTGTATCTGGACATACAAATTGCATCGTTTCCTATTTTTTTATAGAGGACAATGCAATTTGGGACCATTATGCCTTTACCTATGGCATAGAACATAATTTAATGCCATACCATGAGCAAATTTATAAATGAGGTCAACAAGAATACAGCCTATGTCTGGCAATCATATAACTTTTTGATTTATTTGACAATTTGGCAGCTTTAAAGTTAAAGGCTGGAAAACATGACTACAGTTGCTTGCTTTAAATAAAGTGAAGAACAGCCCAGTTTATTATTTCTGAGTGCAATACGCAGCTGTTATTTTTTTCATCCTTCTTTCCCCATCATTCTGCAACCTTTAAGAAATGGTAATTATTATGTTTATACGCAGGGGAGGGAAGGTCGACGTTTATGGAAAGTGGCTCCAGTAATGCACTACCTGTGGTTCGTTTCGAATTGTGAGCCAAGAAAAGTACAACCAAATTCTTTTGAAAATGTCTTCAACTAAGTTCTCCGAAAAACAGTGACTGCTTCACTAGTTCTTGAGCTGTCAGGTATTTATATTTTGTATAAAAGGGTTATTTAGGAAAATAATTATTATTCATGTTTTATTTTTATCTGGACTCAACACACCCAATCATCATCTTTGAGATGGGTTTCTATATTTGACTGTGTAATTGATGCATTAACTTAATAGGAACCTTTTAACCTTCTGAGCGTTTGGCCCGAATTAACTCGGGCTGAGTTTCATGCATCATGAAACTCAGCCCCAGTTAACTGGAGCCGCGCCCGAGGTCTCGCCGTCTTCTGACGGCGGTCGGGAGCACCGGCATGTATGCCGATGCTTCCGGGTCCGCACCCGATCGCGTCACCAGTGATGCGAAGGGGGCAGGGGTAGGCGGCGCCGGGCTTATGTTAATGACCCTCAGCTGAGCAGGCAATCACGGCGGAGCATATTGTGCTCCTCCGCGATTGCCCGTGGCACGGTTATGAAAAAACCGTGCCACGTGGCAAACACTCAGAGGGTTAATGTACAGCTCTCTCTTCCTGGTCTAAACTGGGAGAACTGAATGGCTAGGGAAGACCACTGAGTAAGTATATGTGGTTCCTGGTCATATCACAGAATAAAATGAGACCCAAAGATGGGTTAGCCGAACCCAGATATTATTAATACTATAATGTTTTGGAAGCATACACTGCTTTTTGAACAGGGCTGCAGGGTTTGATCTCTACTATGTTTCCTGTTTGTGGTCCTATTAAAATGATGTGTCTTAGAAAGCAATTTGGGTTATGAATGAATGAATGAATGTTTGCGCCTTTTTATGGCTTCTGAAATTTTCATCCCCTCATGTCAAGTTCTTCCCCATTCATAGGCATGTAGAAGTTTGTCTCGGTCAGATAAACTTCAGTACTGTACATCCACAATAAGCAAGTTAGACAAATGTTAGTTCAGCATTAATTTTCTCAAAACATGAGAACAGCAAACTGGTTTATGACCAGCAGCGATTATTATTATTATTATTTGCAGTCAGTAAAATTGCATTAGGAACAAATTATCCCCTTATATATTATTAATGCAGGAGCCGATTACACACAGAGATGTATCCCCTTGCTATTAATTGATAAAGATTAACAACAGTGGATCATTGCGTAAGATTAATTGGGAACATTTTTCTAGTTTAAAATGCCTGCAAATTAATTTTAATGGAATGAACAAACATTACAGCCAGATTTTTTCAAGGAGATATTAAAAGCCTTAGTTGACGATTCAACTTCAACTGACGTCACATCCGGTTTTTCCGATTCAAATTCCCCGCCTAGAGGTCAGTTTTCACTTTCTGTGTTTGAATAGGGATGGGGGGTTCCATAATGTTCCTAAATAGAAAAGGGGGGCCCTGCAAGTTTGGTAGCCACTGATATAGACAATAATAAACAACTCAAA
>CM070034.1:122141348-122154460 GCA_036250615.1 Ptychadena robeensis
GTATGCAATCAAGTTCAAAATAAAGGAAAACGCATAGGAAGTAAATACTTTGTAAGGGCTTGCGCCCACTGCATCTTTTTCCCCGCCGTGGACGTAAGTCCGCAGCAGGGAAAAAGACGCAGAGAAGACACTTCCCGATCAAATGAATGGCACAGTGTCCACTCTGTGCTATTTGAGTGGCGCGTCCACGGGGATGATATGAAGCTGCGGGATGCCGCGTCTTCATTGCAGCACCGCACATTGCCGCCAGAGACACCTTAAATCACCGGAGATCAATGGAGGTGTCCCAAGACGCAGAAAAACAGAGCTCATGCTTCATGTATGAATGCAGTACGGGCGCAGTTTTTCTGAATTTTGTCTCAGCTAAATCAATAGGGTGCACTCCCTCAATTCGGCAGGAGCGAGCCCTAAGCAACGGGCAAGCTACAGGTAATCCACTGTCAAATGTGCCAGCGTGCGACATTGTTCCTGGCACGGTATACCAGACCACCTGTCAGTCTTGGTTGATTTAAAAAATGAATTCTAGTTTGAGCAGATTTTTGTGTTTTATATTTAATTTGATCATTAAATGTGATTTTTTTTAAATATTTAAGCATTTAAAACTTTATATATTCAAGATGTCTACTAGACCCGTGTTTTTGGTCAGTTACAGACCTACAACATTTTTTTTTTAATAATAAACAGCGTAACGCTTTTGGTACAGAAATCTGGACCTCAGCGAAACGCTCAGGAGGTTAAACCAATGCAGTCATAATAAGAACTATAATAAGTATAGGTAATAAGAACTGAAACAACATTTTAAAACAAGGTTCCCATTCAACATCTCCCATTCTTAGACCGATCAGAGGAGCTTACAAGTGTACTTGATATGTTACGTAATATAAAGATAGAAGGTTTGAAAATAATTCATGTCTGAGATCTAAGTGTCCGTTAGGCCAGGTCCGTCCGCGAACGGGCGGATTGGACTTTTAAAGAAGTCCGCCTTCCGCCTGTTCATGGGCAGATTCAAATTCCCCGCCTCTAGGTGGAGAATTTGAATCTCAAAAACCGGATGTGACTTCAGTGACGTAACATCCGGTACCTGGAACGGATAGTTTCTGGTTGCGATGGCCGGATGTAATGTCACTGACATCACTTCCGGGTTTACAAGCCGGCTGCTCACTAGAAGACCGGCTTCATGCCCGGTCTTCTAGTGAACAGATTCTTCCTCCTGCGGGATCACACTGCTTGCCCTGCACTGCTCGCCGGGTAGAAGGAGGGCAAACATGCATGTTCGCAGCCGGACTGTCCGCCTTGCGGGCAGTTTGACCATCACTATTGAACATTAAATGTCCATTTTTTCTCATATAAAGCACATGTGGAAACATAATGGGATGTAGAATACTGGAATACACAGCTTCGTAATGCATCAAACAGCACAATGTTAGTGGTAGAAGTGTTCGTGGGACATTTGATAATTTTTCTGCTAAAATCTCATTAATATTGAGTGTCAAGTGAAGATATAATTTGTTATTTCCACCCTCTAATTACTAGTGCCTATTTTTATGTTCAATTTGTTGCAAAGTCTTTGTGATCATGCTAGTCCTCTGGCCTCTCTCATACCTGGTGACCACTTTTTGCAGCCCGACTTTCTCTGTAGGGTGCTACATGCCTGAACAGACTCAGACTTTCCACATAGAACATTATAGGTTTGCATTATAGACTCTGTCCTTTCTTCTAGCTGTCAATAGAAGAGTGTTGTACCGTGTTAGCCATCAATAAATACAGAGAGTTTGGAGTTCAAACCCCTTTACTGGCTAACTGAAGTAATTTAAAAAGCAACTTTTGGGATGTCTCAGATCCCTTCTTCAGGCTTTAAGCTGATCTGAGACTTCTTGAAAGCTTGTTCTTTCACTGACATCACTCTATGTATAAAGTGACATTGCATTGCAACGTAGTGGTCAAGGGCTGACTGAATTGAGCCTGTCAGTGGAGGGACCTGGGGATACGTGACACAGGGCAACAGGTACAAGGTTACCTCTACCGGCTTTTGGCGTACTTTCCTTCCTCACTCCTGGCCATCTTGGGGTGATGTGCAATGTGAGGGCACTGGAGCAGGGCAACAGCGGAAGGACAGCATCTTGTATGTGACAGGTGGTCAGCAGGTTCCAACTTATCCGTTTGTGATCGGTATAACTACACAGCACTCAATAAAGCAATGTCCATACACGAGTTGCTGATGAACTGGGGGCTACTTTACTAGGCAGAAGGAATATATACACTTGCAGCACTACCTCTGGTACCTCACATATTCAGCTGGAAGTTCCTGCACCCCCCTGATCCTCAGGCATGTCCTATGGGGGTTCTGGTAGCAGAGCACTGCAGAAGCTGGCATGCTGTGTCACTTCCAGGGCAAGACTACCTAGCCCCTTCTATGTTTTAGACTATACTTCCCTTTGGGCAGAGACACCTCCCTTGGGAGTGGATGACATACAGGAAATACATTTTGTCACCATTTTCCATTACACTACAACATCATAACTATTTTTTACCTTAAATGCAAGGATGCTAAGCAATGTTCAAGTTCTCTCCTATTCTCTCAGATGCTTTTCAGACACAATCTTAGGTATTGTAGAAACTTTTTCTTGTATATACAGGATAGTGAAGTTCTTTAAAACCAATAGATTTAAAAGTTGTTAAGCCTAAAGAATAGCAGCCATTAAAGCCAAAGAGACTGCAGTCTTAAGTCATATACAGGGAGTGCAGAATTATATGGTATTTTTGAGGATAATTTTATTATTGACAACAACCATGTTTCTACCAATTAAACACACTCAATGACCAAAAACTCATTAATATCAAAGCTTGAATATTTTTGCGAAGTATTTTTTACGTTTGTTTTTAGTTTTTTAATAGCTATTTTAGCGGGGGTTACTATTCTGTTGTGTGCAGGTGACTACTTACTGGTGCATAATTAATTATGTGCAACTTAATACAAAACTACTATCTTATCACCCATTTCAATTATTTAAGTTTTTTACACATGTTGAAACCAACCCCTAGAACATCTCAACATTCCATCACACCTATTACCACTTTCTGACCTTCTAAAAACAAACACACAACAAACCCAATCTATTGCCCACCATATAGCAACCTTTCATTGCAAGTGTCACTCCAAAAAGCCCTGCCATCCTGATTCCTGTCGTTGTTTTTATCTGTTTCACCACTCCAACATTGCTCGTGCATAGCAGCAAACCACACAGCCTCCCAGACATTGTTCCTATGAGGTTTTGTACTGTTTTCCGTCCTTGTAAATCACACATTTCAGAAGGCTTGTTATTCTGTTTTCCCTCCTTGTATAATCACCACACTTCAGAGAGGTGTACTGTTTTCCCCTCCTTGTAACTCACACATTTGAATATATGGACCACAGGTTCTCAATAGGATTTCAATCAGCGGTGACCAAGAACCTGCCATCTCATTATGTTTTTCTTTCTTTTATACCCTTTCTTGCCAGCCCACCCGCTGTGGTAAGTACTTGGAACACGTGTGATGGAGCATTGTCCTGCGTGTCTAACAATTCATGGTTTTCTTCTTTAGGCGTGCAGACTTCTTTCCCTTTTGTACCACTAATAAACTTAAGAGGTTGTCTTCCAAACCTGGCAGTAGCTGGGAGTTTGAGCTTGACTTCCATTCCTGAAAAGGCCCCCCCCACAAGCTCATCTTTGATATACCCAGCCCAAACCAGTACTCCCACCTCCACCTTGCTGGCGTCTGAGTCGGACTGGATCTCTCTGGAACCCTTTACCAATCCAGCCACGATGCCCCATCCTCTCTTGGCCCATCAAGACTCAAAATTCTCATTTCATCAGTCCATAAAACCTTAGAAAATCAGTCTTGAGATATTTCTTGGCCCAGTCTTGAACAAATTTGTCAGCTTGTGTGTCTTGTTCAGTGGTGGTCGTTCTTCCAGCCTTTCTTTGTCTCTGAGTATTGCACACGCTTGTGCTCTTTTGGGCACTCGCCAGTGATGTTGCAGCTCTTAATATGGCCCAACTGGGGTGGCAGTTGGCCTCTTGGCAGCTGCACGCTTGACTTTTCCTCTCAGTTCCATGGGCAGTTTTTATTTTTGCGCCTTTGTTGTGGTCCAACGCGCTTCTTTGCGACCCTGTTGACGTATTTTTTAAATGAACCACTTTATTGTTTTCGACTGATCACGCTTCAGAAGCTTTTGCAATTTTAAGAGTTGCTCTGGCATTCCCTCCTGCAAGATTATCCTCATCTATTTCCTTTTCTGACTTCTTCTACAAGGCCTGTCACAGTCCTTCTTTTTTGACCCTTTTTGCCCAGGAAAGGAGTTGCCTAATAATTATGCATCACCTAATATAGGGTGTTGTTATGTCCTTGAACCACCACCCCCTTTTTTTCATTACAGAGACTGCACCATCACCTACTATGCCTTAATTGGTGCCAGGCTTTCGAGCCTATACACCCGCTTGGAGTAAGACAACATGCATACAAGAGGATGATATGTGTCAAAATACTCAATTTGCCTAATATTCTGCACTCCCTGTACATGATCATTTTTTGGCAGCGATGAAGCCAAAGCAGTAGTAACATCTAGCCACATAACAGTCTCATTCTCATTAACAGTCCCAAAGCTCTTTTCCTGCATCCACATTTGAAGTAATGCTGCAATAGATATACTGGATCCCATTGCTGATGACAGATCATCCAATGTGACTTAATTTTATCTTGACATTAACTGGGGAAATTTGAATTTGTTTTACCACAAGACGTAGGCTATTCTAATTCAACATCTCCCATTCTTAGATCAGGGGAACTTTCAAGTGTACTTTACATATATAATAGACAGATACAAGTTTCAAAAATAATTCATCTCTAAGATCTAAGTGCTCTTATTTTAAGCAATTGTTAATTTAACATTAAATGTCCATTCTTTTTCAGATAAAGCTTATGTGGAAACATGGTGGGATGTAGAATACTAGGTGATAAAAAGCCATAATGCATGAAACAGCACAATGTTAGTGGTAGAAGTGTTCAGCAGAACATTTGATCAGATTTCTGCTAAAATCTCATCAATATTGAGTGGTGCACTGCGGTAATCCAGGCTAACAATAGATATTGCAGAGATATCAGTCATTTACCTGATCATGCACAAATCTAACAGAACTGTATTCAGGGCAAGCTTAAATGGGCTTCTCGCACCCATGATTAGTCCTCTGACCAGTATACCTTTAACAGTTGTTTGTGGGTGATGGGTCAAGCTACTTTTAAAAAGTTATAATCGCAAATGCATTTGGTACACACAAAGTAAATATTTATCAGGAATTTATTTGAATTAACGTTTTTGTGCTAGATTTTTGGCTAGTGTCACAAAAAAATGAATACAGTTACCTTACCTGCTGTTACTGATTACAGTTATTTTATGTCTTTCAGCCAAAATCCCCACAGTGCAGGACTAAAGTAGAGATATGTCATGGAGCACAAGTGAAAATGAGTGATACTTTGTTGTACAGTAGCCTCCATCTAATACATGCTGTATGTATGTTGTTGCAGTACAGTGTGCATGCTCCCACAAGTCTCAGATGGAAGGATGAAGTAGTCATGCTGAGTTCTCCTACATGTTAAAAACACCTTACAGATAAGATTCCATTTCATTTTCACTCTTGATGTTACTCTTGCCCTTGTCTCATCTGTGCAGAAGATAACTTTAAGAATGAAACAATGTCCTAATCTCTCCTTCTATAATATATTTGTATAACCATTGTGGATGTGTCCATATTTATCCAACATTGGCTCAATTCCATTAACATTTAACTGAATAAAAAATATTTATTAACAGAAAACCACAGCTTATTAACTTGAACTTTTACATAAACCACAAGTCTTTTGAGGTAATTCACAATGCAAGCACTTGAGCACTGAAGACAAGAGACCTCAACCATCATCATCTATTCATAGTGCCTGTGTCAGTACATAGTTATTGTCTATTTAACTTAGCAATCATCTTAAAGTCATGGACATGTAGAGCATGACAATCACTGGATAAACCATTAACATTTATGACAAAGGAGAATTGTTACAAACATACTGCCCAAAGGACACAGAGTATCACACAATGTACTGTATTATGTGCAAAGTATCTTTAATATTATATTTATTGTTATTATTTTACTCCTAGAAACCTGTCTATTCTAATACAGCACTAAAGGACTAATACATTTCCTACCATGTAATGGTAGGCATCAATTTGCCATGAAATTTTGACTACCTAATTTGTGAGTAATTGCAATGATTTGCATGATATTGTATATAAAAGAGTGTAAAAGTGTTTCGTAGGGTCACCCTTTTATTTCAAGAACAGAAAATTGTTGCTTAAAAAAAAAGATGTGTTTGTTATGTCCAAAAATATAACACAAAAGTTACAAAATACAAAATGTTTTGCATATACCCTGCAGTGTGTGTGTGTGTGTGTATGTGTGTGTGTGTATGTGTGTGCGCGGTTCAGTGTAATCCTGCTGAGCTATCAGCAGTTGCCACATATTTATAAATTTCTCTATTACATATAAGGAATACAGGAATATATATGTCATGCCCACTGGGTAGGCACAGTCAATCTATACACAGGTTCATGAGGTAATGTCTCTTTGATTGACAACAACATATGGACCGCTACATTACACAAGATGTATATATATCCATACATTTATAAACCAATGTATTGACAGATAAAATATATTCCATATACCTTCTTAAAGCTGGAAAACAATTATGTTTGAGACTTCATATTTCTTACAGTGTGTCATCAAGAAAATAGCTGGAGAAGGTTACAAAACTATTGATCTAGCACATGTAGTTTTTGTATAAATTTTAACGTAATTTTGATCTTTAGATCTGCTTACAAAGTCAGCTTATTAAAATTTTTGCAAACAATTGGAAACCAGGTCTATTTTCTACCTTCCATGTTATATACCTAGAGCAAAATTCACATCACTGAAAGCAGCAAATGTCCAATTGCCAAGATAAAACAATCAATAATTCATGCTAAAGTTTTCCATAAAAAAAATAATAGATAGTGGGTTTGATCAACTCTCCTTGTTAATGCGCACCTAAACTCAAAAAGAAAAAAGTAACAAAAACATTTTATTACATTTTTACTTACTTCTAAACTGTCCCAAAAGCTCAAAGTTGCTGAAAAACAAAAAAAATATTCATTTAGCAATCCTACTGATGCCTGTAGGAGCCGCCATTTTACATTCATTGTTAGCTTCCAGACTTGCATGAGTTGAGGCTGCAATAACGCCGGCAGCCACCGGGGGCCGCCAGATACAATGTGTGTCAATGGACACAAAGTAAAAGTAAGAAAAATAAATAAATCAAAGTGAATTGCTGCTGGAGAATGCTACAGAGATGAGGAGATGCTCACACAGAGGAGGAGGGGTGAGGGGATAACTATACAGATATCTCCACACAGGTAACAATTTTTTTTTATTTACATATTGCCACAATAGTCGTGGGTTGGCAAGCTAGGGGGAAAAGTTTGTCTGGTGGGTTTAGGTGCACTTTAAGTTAAGTTGCCCATACATGCATAGATAATCGATGGCTGCTTTGAGCTCCATGCACATTCACGGCCATCTTTCTAGCGCATAACTATTGTGGCCACCCCTGTCTTCGATCGGGATCAATCCCGTTTGAAGACAGGGTTATCTGACATGACATGGGCTATTGGACATGGGTTATCAGACACGTTAATCATGGTCGATGTCCATTGCTTTGAATGGGGACCGCTGAATGGATGGGGTGGCTTAACCATCTCACAGGCATTGACTGGTGTATGGCAGCCTTTAGTCTGGCAGTAAAAAAGATGGTAACTGCAATGGCTTGAGCAGAAAAGCAGATAAGTATATTTAGTAAGAATCTAAAAAAATCTCGGTCATTCTGCCAGCTCAGAGGTAAATACATTTTAATAATATAATAAGGATAACATTTTTTTAAGATTCACAGATTCCTTCTAAAGCCCCCCGTACACCTTAAGATCGATCCATACAATCTCCATTAGATCTACCAACAACTGTGTAGTATAGTGGCCTCCCTGATAGAATACATAGTGATTGGAAGGATAACAAAGGTCATTATACTACATGGTTTTAGTAGAACAAAAGTTGATTGTACAGAAATTGTATGGAAAGATTGTATGGTGTATGGGGGGCTTAAGTCAGACACACCGAGGCAGCTCTCATTCAATAATATGTATTAAATGAAATACAGATGCTACATTTGATTAAAAAAATCTAAGGTAACTCTTGAATGATTTTAATTGAACATTAAATGTCCATTATTTTTCATAATGAATAGGAAATTAGGTGGGACGGAGAACGATGTGTGGTTGACTTCCACATTTTGGTGTAGTACATCAGTCAGTACAATAATAGTGACTATGAAAGAATTCTGATTTCAGCAGAAATCTAATTAATATTAGGTGGTGCACTGCAGCAATCAAAGAAAGCTTTAAAATACTGTATTTTCCGGCGTATAAGACGACTGGGCGTATAAGACGACCCCCAACTTTTCCAGTTAAAATATAGAGTTTGGTATATTCTCGCCATATAAGACTACCCCCTCTTCCAACGCACACCAAATAATGTATGTCCACTCTGACTTTCAACCCACAGATCTCCAACACACTTAGAAGTCCAATTTTTATGGGATAAGTAATTTACATTCCCAATTTGACACCCCTATCTGCAACCTTTCAGTTATTAATGTTTCCCTGCAGTTATCCAACTCAATAAATTGTATACATTTGGCAATAAAATAGCTTTAATCTCAATACTGCAATACCAATTTCAGATTTCAAGGTTGTACATCATAGGGTTTTAAAGATCTGGGTGTTCATTCAAACGAGGTGAGTGAGGGGATGCATGTAGCAGAATAAGCGATTATAGTCTTATGGAAGAATTATTTGATAACTAACTTCTTTGTAGGAAGCGTTGAAGCTAGGGGCATGACATTTTGCATGAATGTAGTCTCAGGGGTTAGCTGGTAACCCCCAAAATTTCAAAGTTCTACCATGCAGGGTTTTAAAGATCTGTGTTTAAATTCGGATAAGTGAAAGCATGTATGCAACAGAGTAGTGCTTTATGCTCATAGGGAAGCAATATTTTATAGGGGGCTTTTAGTAGGAAGGATTGTGCTCAGGGACCTGAAAATGCATGGATATAGTCTTAGGGGTTAGCTAGTAAACCACAAAATTTCAAGGTTCTACCATGCAGGGTTGCAAAGATATATGTGTTCAATATAGGCAAGTGAAATGTTGCATATAGGAGTATAGCACTCTGGTAATGAAGAAGCATTTCTGATAGCTGGACTTTAGCTGAAATTTAACGTACAAGTGTTGTAGCTAGAGTGAAACTCAGGGTGTAAGTAGTAGTAGGTGAGCATTACTGACCCTGAAAATTTCATGATTTTACTATTAATGGTTTTCCTGCTATGAATGTTCAAAGTTACAATGCCAAACAGGTGTTCTACAGCAGAGTAGAGAGGGTGTGTCCCCTCCTGCATTTTTTATTGGCTGGGATGATGAAGAAGAATCCTGTAGCCATGGTAACACTGCCTGCTGTGGGCGGGAGAGTTCTCTTTTTTCCCGATCTCATTCTCCTTCTTCTTTTGTCGGCCAGCGAGCACGCAGCCCATGGAACATAGAGCTCTACCGGCTCCCCTAGATGGTCCCCTACACCCCCCTGCCAGCCACACCCGGCGTATAAGACGACCCCCGACTTTTGCACATATGTTCCTGTGTTCAAAAGTCGTCTTATACGCCGGAAAATACGGTATTGAAAAAATATATAAACATAAAATAATGGAGAGATATCCCCAACCTATTAGATTGTAAGCCCGTCCGGGCAGGGTCCTCTACTCCTCCTATGTCCTACCTGCACCTGTGTGTTATTGTGTGTTTGTATCTCCACTCTAATGCATTGTACAGCGCTGCGTTGGCGCTATATAAATAAATGATAATAATAATAATATCAATCCTTTACCTGATCATGCATAAAGCTAGCAGAACTACTCTGAGAAAATTAGCCTGATAGCGGGACTGCATGTTTTTTTTAAATGACAGTAACCTTAAAGATGCATCAAAATGCAGTAAGATCTCTTATCATGATGTTTTCAAATACTACAATTCTGGATATATGGAATCTGTCATATTAACTAATACTGAATATGATCGTATACCAGAGTGTTGTACTGTGTTAGCCATTGAATGCTAAAAATATGGAGTTTCCAGAATTGTAGAATAGTCACTGTATTATTACACGAGGAACCAAAAGTGGACTGTTTTTACATACTCTTTAGAGGATGCCCATTATCCCAGGTATTGCATCTACAATAAATTTTTCCTTTGGACAGGACCTCTGACCCACAATACACAGGTGTTTCTAGTGATGCTCCTTGTGAAACCAATTGATTACTTTTGCTTCATGACATTATGATTTAAAAGACTGAAATAAAGAATAATATACTTTAATTTAACAGGAACTACACCAGTTGGCACCCCACAATAAAACAAAAATAAAACCAATGTGTATTGGAAACATTGCAAACATCAATGTTCAGGAAACCTATATCACACCAACACACTTCAGGCATGACAGCTTTCAACCAAGACGCATTAAGAAACAGTTGTATAATGCCAAGCCATTAACAATAAATGGATCTTCATGGAGAACACAGAAAGAAATGCCCACCTGAAAACCATATCATGGATTTCATAAAACAGTGTTTGCATAAATAAGTTCAAAATCAAAGTCGAAATTCCGAATTTCTAAATTTTGACTTGACTTTGAACTTAATTTGTGCAAAAACTATTTGTGTTAGAGTACCATATTCAGGAGCTTTGAAATTAACTCAAAATCGTTGAAACGACCATCTCTTTATTATGATAAGGATGGGATGTCCATACACGTTGGATTAATCCAGGGGGTTAACTTTGCAAGACACGAAGGAATATATACAGTCTTTTCACTATCACCTGTACAGCCACAGATAGGGTATATAAAGGGTGCCAACGTACATAAACACATTTAGAAGGTTATAAAAACCAAAATGTGTTGTAATATTCTTTCACCTCTGAGGCTACAGTCCAAAATGTTTATATATTATATTTGCTATTACATATACTTTTTGATGAGGGCACTACCTGTTATTCGGCACACAATTAAGCTTGCTCCAGAGTCTCCTAAGTATATCCAGCTTTCAGTGATGTGTTCCTACATATTAACCATAGCCACAGGTAATGGAAGCATGTACACTCTTTCACGTACCCCAAAGCAAAAAGTCAATAACAGAAATGTCCTTGGGGACCATCTGAGGAACATCTGGTCATTGTCTCCAGTGTGTCCAGTGCATGCATTTGACTTGTTGAGAGCAAATTATGAAAAATTATGTACAGGGAAATGCCGATGTGGTGGTGCCCTATCTTGTTGAAAAGGGTAGGCACCTACCTCAGTTAGTTGTGGAATCAACCAGTTCTTCGACATAAAAGTTTTGAGTTTGTTACCAAGATGGTTGTAGGCACCCTGTATCATACTAGCCCACAGTCAGTGTGATTAATTCATTCATGGTTATACATAGTTTCATAGTTATGAAATACTAATAACAGTAATTCAACTTAAAAGATGAAAGTAAAAAATGAAATAGACTGATTACATGCAAAGTGAGATATTTCAACCCTTTATTTGTTAAAAAGTTGATGGTTATGACTTACAGCTTATGAAAACGCAAAAAAAAAAAAATAGAATATATGTCATGAAATCAATAAAATCACAGTGATCCTATTGTCATTGAACCAGGTTTTGGTACTTTTGGCAGTGTGGGCATGAGCCATGTCCTGCTGAAAATTGAAGTCAGCATCTCCATAAACTCTGGGGGATGGAAGTGTGAAGTGCTCCAAAATCTCCTGGTAGATGGCTTTGCTGACTCTAGACTTAAGGAAGCTCAGTAGATCAACACCAGCAAATGAAATGGCTCTTCAAATTAACACAAGGAACAAGTACATGAGGTGCACAACCCAGTGCAACAAAACAAAATACTATAAAATAAAATATAACTTACTTACATTATTAATTGTGAGATGCCTTCATTTCTTTTCTTAAAAAGGAAAGGTGGATACTACTAATCGTAGCTCAATCTCAAGTATTTCATTTGCAGTCTTCCAATACCTGTAATACTGTCAATGGGAGTGTAACCACATTTACAAACATTTGCTCTACAAACTCGAAACAGGTTAGAAGACCTGCCTCAGAACTTTATATTTTATGGAAACAAAAGCGTACTTCCATAGTGGTATGACACATAAACTAAAAATAAAGTGATGTACTTGCTGTTATCATTCCCTGCAGCTGTCCAGAGTCAAATAAAAGATTTTAGATAAACATCCCAGGCAATTATTGATCGTAAACAGTCTTGCTTAGTTAACATAGTAGATGCAAACGGTGGGGGGTTCCCAAATGGGATATTACATAGACATATATATAGTCAGAATGATTTCACTTTTCTAAATAGCCAATTTGGGTTGTGACTTTTTTCAATCTATCTTGCCTAGTAAATCCCCAAAATCGTTTGTACAGACCCCAACACAATCCTTATACAGATATAAACCCTTTACATAAAGCTCACTCATTATTGTACGACAGTAACTGTACACATTTTCTGGTTAAATCTAGAGATGGTAAATTTTGGGGAAAAAATTTAGACCAGTCCAACTTTGTGGCTTTGTGACATAATTGCAAAGTCCTTGAGCATGGTATAGTCCCCAGACGTGCTGGAGATGTAGAGAAGGATTAAAAAAGGTATACAACAAAAAATTATTTCTAAAAATTCGACTTCAAATTTAAACTTTTTATTTTATGCAAAACGTATGCAAAAACTACATATGTAGAACAATACTATTTTTTCAAATGTTCCTACACCCTTTCTCTACATCTCCAGAAATAATGATAATAGCATGTTTAGAGGCTTTGCAATAAACTCACAAATAGAGATGGTGGAATTTTTTGACTTGCTAACTTTGTGAGCTGATTGCAAAGCCCCTGAGCATGATATCA
>CM070034.1:122222265-122236109 GCA_036250615.1 Ptychadena robeensis
ATGCGATATTCGCCGCGAACAGTTCGGCGGCGAACAGTTCGGGACATCTCTAGTCACAACCAATAAGTGAGGACTTTAAATGTCTAACCAGTATAATTTTGTTTAAGTTATTATAATTGAGGACCTCCAGCTTTGGCCACTTGTTTGTGAAATATGAATTATAAACTCATGGAAACTCAAGGAATGACAGGGATTGTTGACATTGTTGCCATTTTGAGCATTTTTATTAAAAATTATGCTAGCATCTCATTGCTTCTCTGGGAGCTTTTCTTAAATTTTCTCAAGGATACTGAAATAAGCATGATCCAGTGGCAATGTCAGTTAAGCTTGCTGTTGAGATAAAATCATTGACCCCATGCCACTATATCATCTACCTCTTTTGTTGTAATGTGTCGCTCTAGGAATGCCTGATTTTTTATCACCCATTGGGTACTACTTGAAGTAGCTATGTAGAAGCATTTGTAAACATCAAGTGCTTGCCAGAGATTCGCAAAACTTTTGGCTAAATGCCACTTATGAGCTTGCTTCTAAATGGTGACAAACTAAAGCTGGATAAGTTTGTTCATACTTACTAATCATCAGTATGGTTGGTTAGAATATCAGGGTCTGCTTGTCCAAGTCACTAACTACACTCAGATATGTTTTTTATTAATGGGGGCCCCAGAGGGTCTTCAAAAACAAACAGACCGCTCTTTTTCATTCAGCAACATCCTATTTTGCCAGAAGAGTGAGACAATAACTGCTTGCATATAAAATATCCTGTGCACAGGCTTATAACAAGCTCTGGCAACCAGGCAAGATGGGGAGCTAGAAATTGAGGATTATTTCCAAGCAAACTGCCCTCTGTGTTTCCACCTCCAAGCTTGATCGGTGGCAGGGAGCTCTGAGCTTGGCCCAATAGCTGGACTGTTTGCGATGGCATGACCTTTGCAATCTACGGCATGACTATCTGCAGTCAAATAATCTGAATAATCACAGGTGGTTCTTCCTTCCTCTTCCCTTCTGGAAATCCTGCCTGGCCAGTAGCACTGCCAACCAGATTTGAGGGAAGTGATTGTGTAGCAATTCCTTCTGTAGTAGTCAAAGCCAGCCACACTTGCCGAAAAAGCACCTCTGTATAGATCTGTATTCATCTGTGTATAGGGGTGTGTTTTATTTTGCAATGCGTCTTATAGCCTGCAAAATAAAGTAATTGGTTACCTGGGAGCTGGGAATCAAAACAGGTTACACTGTAATCTGTTTCAAATTCCCACCCTTTACCCTCCCTTCACATCCCTGACATTATTGATGATGGTGGGAATTTAAGGATCAATACCGACACGGCCTACATTAAGATGCAGACGGAACCCAAAGTCATTGTTAGGGTAGCCAACGTGCAGGGTGCTGCTTTTTCTGGACAGTTGCCTATCCCTGAACTAATATAAAAAGAGAGTTGCACTGATCCTGGTGGTGTGGCCAACATCCCAAAATAAATATTGACTAGACAACCAGATGGGGGAAGAGAGACCCCCACATCTAATTAAATTCCCCCTGGGGAAATCCCAGGGGCAAGGGGACTTTAACGGCCACTTAAGTATGATGAGGTAACATGTAGTAGACAGTTCAAATCAAAAAAATGTATTGCATGTAATAAAATTATCTGGTTGTTGGTAGATCTAAAGGATATCTGACAGAGAGATCTAAAGGTGTATGGCCAGCTTATAAGAGAATGTTCCCTTATAAACTGCCATCGTATAAACTGCCCATATTTCATACCTGCCCATATTTGAGTCAAATCAACATAACGAAGCTTTTTTCAAATTTACACTGTCATTAGTTGAAATTAAATTGATGTTGAATAAAGCTTTCCCGGTGCCCTCTGGTGGCAGAAAGCCTAAATGATATTTTAAACCATTACAAAATGTACTGGGGGAGCGTTTAAGCAGCCAGAAAAGAGAACGTATTGCTTGATTAACGTCAGTACATTTTCTGTTCTTTAACCCTCTGAGCGGTTTGAGGTTTTTGCGCCATTTTTTATGGCACGAAAACCTCATGTCACCGGCAATCGCGGCAGAGTAAATGGAGATCTATGGCGCCGCCCCCTTCGGCGTCACAGATGACGCCAAAGACACGGGGCCGGAAGGGCTCCGTGTGTCGGCGGCTCTTCTACAGGTTTTGCCCGATCCTGGTAAGGGCACAGTTTCGGCGATCAAACTGTGCCCGAACTGAGTTCGGGCAAACCGCTAGGGAGGTTAAACAACCTAATTGACTTCCATTTTAAACTTAAGGCGGTTTTAAACAGAAAATTAAAAAAAAACAGACATACATTAAATAGCCACAATCCTCACCTATCATTAGGATGCTGGAAAACTGCTACACAAAAAAAATACATACTTACCTTCTTAATGTTCACGTATATGTCTGATGCCAGCATATTAGATCCTGGAGAAGTGAAGCTGCTTCTGCATCACTGCCCCCCTCCCCCCCCTTCATTCCACCACCCCTCCTCTCCCACAGAGACTAGGCTGTCTCCTCTCTGTTGAAGCTGGAGAGCTCTGGGCGGGAGAAACACTCTCATTGCTGCTAACATAAATCTCGCGAGATGAGACTGGGCAGGCGAGTTCCTACATGGGATCCCATATCCCATTGCTGCTGCCTTGGCAGTGGGAGGGACGTACTCTGAAAAAGCCCCTCATGCTGTCAGAAAAACTATTGTGGATCTCAGCAGTATTGGCTGATCTGCAGCCAATACTGCTGAGTGACCTACCAGGTGGTAGGTCCGCTTTAAAGCAAGGTTGTTTTCTGGTCTTTCGAGCAACCAGAAAACGACCTTGCAAACAACTGTGTAAATGTAGCCTAAGTGTGTAAATTGTAATTGAAGATATAGTGCCCAAGGCTCTGACATGACCTTTTGGAGGATAATTCAGAATATTGCTTGTGGTGCTATAGGATAATGCATAGCCACATTTCTCACTTACCAGACATTTATGATAAGATCTTTTGGTCAAAATATTGTTTCATGCTGCCAGGCCATGCATGTGGTACTTGTATGTTCATATAACAAAAAAATAAGAATAAATCCTGGTAACTTTAATAACAATTTAATTTACTCATTACATATTTGCAGGGAAATAGCGATTTATAGACATACTGGCAGATTAGAAGCACTGGAATCTCCTTTTCCCATTATATCCATATCTTTCTTGAAGCTTGTAAAATATTTCCATAAAAGCTTAGCATCTTTACTTTTTGTAAAAAGCGTTTTAAAAAGCTGTCAAACTGGAACATCATATCAATTTAAATTGTCCCTAGAGTTCATGATAATTAAAGTCCTTTTTTCTAAATTGCCAATCATGCAATTCTAATGTGTATCGTCTTTCTTGTTAAACAAGATCTTTTTGTTTGGCAAGTGCAGAGAAAATCAAACGCTCATAGCTGACGATTGTCTTCAGACAGCAGCGGTGCACATACTGGGTGTCTCAGCTGAATTGCTTGTTTTGTTTTAAACTAACTTTTAAACCATAAGAGAATAAGCAGGGGACTCGTGACGGGAAAGCAAGGAAGCTGCTTGTCTGGAAGAGTTGTTTTTTATACCAGAAAGCCAATAGTCACTGTACTGAGGTGTTGGAATCAGATAGCTTACAATCATTAGTATTTGTTCCTGGAGATAGACTGGCCTACTGAACTTTTAAGGACCTTCAACATATTTTGAAAACCTGTCCTAATGTACAAGGAAATTTCCAATATTTTTTGTGTGTTATCTACACTGACCTGTAAAGAATGTTTTTTTAAATGTAACTACGCATACATTCATCAACATGTTAAAACCATAACTTTAATTAATTTAGAGAAAAGGCCCCCATACACGGGTCGGATTCCGACCGGATTCCGGCACGATCGATTCCGGCGCGCGTGCACGCGAATCGATCGTGCCGGAATCGTGTGCAGCCCACCTTGTCCGATCGATCGCATCCGATTGATCAGGGGCTCAGAATCGGATCCGACAGAGAACCAACATGTTGGTCTTTTTGATCCGATTCTGCACAGATCAGGGGGAGTTGCCATTTGTGAGGTGGAGTCGGAGATGGAATTGGACACGGAATCGTCCCGGAATCCGTTGGACAAGGTGGTATGCTGCGATCGGATTCTCTTAATTGGCCGATCGATCACACCTCCGATTCCTGGCAGAATCGTCAGAAACGATCGGATGGGTGATCGAGCGGCCATGGAATCCGACTGTGTATGGCTGGCTATAAAGCTGAACTTAAAACAACTCATGGTTTGTAGAACCAACTACCAGGTTTTAATGGCAGTTTTTTTGTCTAGGGGTCAACCCAACTGCAAGGTCTGAATTGTGCTGAACTAGCACTTTTAGGCAATATTTAAACGGTTGCTTCTGGGAGCAGCACTGTAGCAGCCTTTTGATAACAACTCTATGACAGGTCTATCGGGAGGTTGCGCTAATTGCTCATTTATCGGGCGACTGTGTAAATTCGCCCTTAAAAATGGATTGCTGTACCCACCTCACAGTACATGTCCCCTAGATTATATGTTCTTGTCCAGTGTTCTAGATCAAGGCTTAAGAGTTGCTAAAGCTGAAGAAGATTTCTGAGCGCAAGCCAGAGGACAATCTTAAAGAAGATGAGTTGAGAGAGAGTGCTGGTTTAGGTGAGTAAATGTTCTTTTCTCACCCCTTGACCTACTGTAAATAAGGAATATTGTTGAAATGTATAATAAGTGTGTTAATAATCTACTAAAAATCTTGCTAAAACTGTTACACAAACAAATGCAATGTCTTTATCTGTTACAAAAACATTGTTTACTTTTTTTTTGTAAAACCAGCTTTGGCCAACATGCATTAAGGCATATCTAGACAATGTTATATCCAATGGTCTATCTCACATCTTAAATCTAAAGCTGGGCATACATGTACCAATTAGCCAGCGATCGTTTTTTTATCCGATTGCCCATCCGATTCCGGAATCGATTTTAATTTGCGAAAACGATCGCAAACTACAACATACCATGCATTCAATTTCTGGGCGATTCTATCCTGAAAGTCTCAAATGCACACATTTATGGGTTTGGAGTGATGTTAGCTGAATAACTGACCAGTGACCAACAGCACACAAACAAAGGTAATTTCCACAAGAATCATAGATGGATCGCATGAGACAACTAACAGCACTCGATTCCTTTGTTTTTTATTAAAATTATCAATCAGAATGGATCCGTAAACGTTTTTCTGTCCGATTTTTAACAAAATCAATCGCTCGGACACTTTTGGCATGCATCAATTTTTATTCAATCGGATCGCGCGCTCGTTTTTTATAAAGGATCGCACTAAAATTAAACAAAAAATCGAGACGTGTATGCCCAGCTGAAAGGCTTGTGTCCCTTCCAGGCACAGTTCACAATGGCAATAATACAGTGAGGTCAATGTAGTGGACACAAACGCTAACCTTGGGATGAACAGTGTGCCAAATAAATTTGAAGATCAAGCTTAATCTAAAATGCTTAAAGCACACATAAACCCACCAGACCACACCTAAACCCATTAGACAAGTAAATAGGTTTACATTTCCTTTACCATGTGTTTTTTTTTATCATACACAGAAGACAGAATAACATATTGCTTCTCATTGTAGAGGAAAGAAGTCAAGGTCTGTGATCTGGATAGAAAGGAGGAGGACAGCGTGTGTGGCTGTTCCTGGTTTCCCCGCGATCAGGATTCAGTCGGTAGGAGCGTAGGCTCCTGAACGGAACAACCCATGTCCAGAGTCCAGTGCTGTGCTGATTGCGGTCACAGCCACAGTTGTGGCTGTGACCGCTGGCCTCTTCCCACCGGAGAGAATCGTTTAGACCTGGAGCGGAAGACAAGCAGGGCCCGGGGATTGACAGGGAGCCCCCAAGGTTACTGCAAAGGACTGTTTGCTGTTGCGCCCCAGGTTTGGGCAATGTACCAGTTCAAAAATTGCCACCACTGCGCTGCAGTGTGGTGTCAAGCCTAAAAGACTGCACTTCTTACCAGTTAAACCTGAACTGTACTATACTATACTGGTTCTCTGCATGGTTCCTAAATTCTCGACCTGTTACCTGCCCGCTACAGGCTCTTTAACCTCCTAAGCTTTCACCTTGAGTGTAGTTCGGGATACATTTTCTTACCCAGCAAACTCACCCCTGGCTACACTCAGGGATACTCACCTGTGGCAATGGAGAGTATCCATATAATAAGGCCCCCATACACGTGTCGGATTCGCACCGGATTCCGGCACGATCGATTCCGGGCGCGTGCACGCGAAACGATCGTGCCGGAATCGCATGCAGCCCACCTTGTCCGATCGATCAGGTCCGATCGTTCAGGGGCTCAGAATCGGATCCGACGGAGAACCAACATGTTGGTCTTTCTCATCCGATTCTGCCCGGATCAGGGGGAGTTGCCATTTGTGAGGTGGAATCGGAGGTGGAATCGCACACGGAACCGTGCCGGAATCCGCTCGGACAAGGTGGTATGCTGCGATGGATTCTCTTAATTGGCCGATTGAACACACCTGCGATTCCCGGCAGAATTGCCGGAATCGATCGGATGAATCGATTGGACATGGAATCCGACACGTGTATGGCTAGCTATAGAGACCGGGACATGAAGGGGGAGGGAGAGAGAGCAGATAAAATACCATATACATGAAATATGTATATATGTATGTAGTCATTCATGGAGTTGTATGTTAAGCCTGATGTGCAGAGAAAAAAATTTAAGATTGTTTATGGCAAGAATATTTTCCTTTGTTATCTCAATGTTTTGACAAAAAAAAACATTGTCCTGCTACACTTTGGTAATTCTGTAATTATTACTAAAATCACAGAACTGTGGAAAGCAAAAATCGAGCCTTATTTAGCATGTTCCAGACTTGGCCTTTGACAATGAGGCATCACATTACAGGCAAACACAAATTAAGTAATTAACAAGTGCTCTTTCATTAACCCTTTTATGGCCAGAGGTCATTTAAGCACACCTAAAGGAAAAAAATATATAAATTTGTTAACATATCTCTATCAAGATGTTGGGGAAGTGCAACAAAATCCTAAAATAAATACCTGTTGTGTTCTTGTCTGTGGCAGTCACCATATTTAATCCCTTGTAGATGGCAGTTTTCTTAACTGCAGTAACACATATGGGCACTAGATGGGGGTAGACAATTATTTGCAATGCTGAATAGAGATGGTCACATTTTTTTTGTCAGTTAATTGCAAAGTGCTTGAGCATGGTATCATCACCAACGTTGCTGTAGATGTAGAAAATAGTCTAAAGCTGGCCACACACAGGTAGATTCCCGTGCAATCGACCGGCGATCAATTACAGTGTGGTGACGTGACCACGCTGTAATTGATCGCGGGTCAATCGTACAGTAATCAATGTGCACCACATGGGCACATCAATTACTGGACGATGGAGACCGGTCCCTGAGCTGGAGACACGCACAGGCACTGACCCAGCCAGCCCCCCCTCTCCTTTCCTCCTCTTCTGGCAAGCTATCTGGATCCGTGTTGGCCACGCCCCCTTCACACAGGCAGAGCCGTAGCTCAATACACAGCCTGTCACAGCCTGTGTTAAGCTTCTCCGTCTCCATTGTTTACACCGGCTCCAGCTGTCATCCATTGCATTGAATGGGGATAGCGGGTTCCCTATTCAATGCAATGGATTTCGACCAAGGTTTTCCAACATGTTGGAAACCTGTTGGTTGACGTTTTTCAAACAGAATCCATTGATCCTGCTCGAAAGGGACCGTGGATGGCTCAGATGAAGTGACAGATGAGAGGAGAATCGGGAGCCGTGAGCACGCACGCCACCCGATGTTCCTCTAATCTGTTACTTTATCGAGCCGTGTGGCTAGCTTTACAGAATTCGTTTTTGCAAAAATCACATTCAAAGTGAACTAAAACAATTTTTTCAAATGTTCCCACAATTTTTTCAAATGTTCCCCCTTTTCTACATATTTGATGATAGCATGTTCGCTGTATTAGTGATGATAGCATGTTCAGGAGCTTTGCAACCAACTCATAAAGTCAGCTAGTTGAAAAAATCTGACCATCTCTAATGGTGAAAACCTCCATAGGAATGTAAAAGGAGATGTGAGAAACTTTTACAGCGAATGTGTTTTCTGAAGACATCTGTCTTCAGTGCTGTTAGTTGTCTCATGCAA
The DNA here is from genome assembly GCA_036250615.1 of Ptychadena robeensis. Lineage (NCBI taxonomy): Eukaryota > Metazoa > Chordata > Amphibia > Anura > Ptychadenidae > Ptychadena > Ptychadena robeensis. The sequence continues at coordinate 122,230,449 of CM070034.1, forward strand.
TCGTTTTAAGCGATCCATCTATGATTCTTGTGGAAATTACCTTTGTGTGCTGTTGGTAGAGATGGTCGAATTTTTCGACTTGCTAACTTTGTGAGCTGATTGCAAAGCCCCTGAACATGGTATCACCACCAAACTTGCTGGAGATGTAGAGAAGGGTTGTGGGAACATTTGAAAAAAGAAGTGTTGCTTTAACACATGTACTTTTTGCATAAATTAAGTTCAAAGTTAAAGTCGAAATTCCGATTTTCGAAATTTTTACTTGACTTTGAACATAATTTGTGCAAAAACTATTTGTGTTAGAGACATACTTTCTTGTTTGGAGTATACCCCCAACCCTTCTCTACATCTCCAGCAAGTTTGGTGATGATACCATGTTCAGGGGCTTTGCAATTAACTCGAAATCGGCGAAATGGTCGAATTTTTGAAAAAAAATTCGACCATCTCTAGCTGTTGGTCACCAGCCAGTTCTTCAGCTAACACCACTCCAAACCCATAAATGTGTGCATTTGAGACTTTCAGGATAGAATCACCCAGAAATTGAATGCAATCGGATTAAAAAACGATCGCTGGATAATTGGTATGTGTATGCCCAGCTAAAGGCCTGCACATAATTTATGAAGGATGTTAAAGCTGGTGCTATTTATCAGTTCCTTGGTTCTATCAGTTAAATATATAGAAACTAGCATGCAAATACTCTAGAGTTCCTGCAAACTCTGTAGCGTCCTTAGAGAAAAGCTCACTCTGTCATAGTAATACCAAAAACTTTGAAAGGACTATAGATTCCCTTTATCTCCAAAACTTGATGTGTTGTGTTCCTATTCTCACAAGAGACCCCCCTAGCTCTCTAAACAGGTGGACTCAAGAGAATTTCGGCAGGTGAAACAAATAAACAGCCAATTAAAAAGCAAACACTTTGGTATTGCATACTCTTCTTGGAAAATGCAATTACATTTCTAACAAGATTGCTTTTGGATTACTGGGATTAAGAGGAAGTTATAGAAGGTTTTCACAGCAGTTGAACAGCTACCTGGGACTCAAGTTATATCACTGCCAGAGTTTTACGGCTTGACGGCTGCTTATCTGCTTTCAATTAAAGTTTTGACTTTTTTTTTTAAATATTTAAAGTTCTTTCGGAGAAGTTGTCAGTTTTTTTACCAATATGTAAAATAAGCAATAACAGCTGAGGCAAGGAGAGAACATGTCAGGGGAACTGTCCACATTTGGGTTGCTTTGATACATGTATGTAATTTTCTGCTTTCTATTATTCTTTGACCCGGGGACTACTTATATTCCCCTGTACCTTACCAATCAAAAACCCCCTTTAACATTAAATAAAAACAGAGGCTTATCTTTGGAAATTTTCCAAACTTTATATTGTGACAGCTCTTAATGTATCTTGACTCATCACAAGACTTTTCCAACCTCAACTTCTACCTGCCGAGCTCCCGCAATGCTGTAACAAAAGAATAGAAACAAGAGCAGCCAACAAAATCCAACGAACAGTAGATCAAATATAACATAAACGTGCAAAAAACAATAGGGAGGGAGGGTGGAGAATGTGAAAATCTGCTGTTGCCTACCTATATCTGCTCCCTTGGCCCTCCTCTTTCTGTTACCTCCCCTTGTTACTTGCCCTGTTACTTGCCCTGCAAACTAATGGTACATCTCAGGCCAGTACCCCTGGTCAAAGTGCCCTCCCCCTACTCTTCCATCCCGGCTCCTGGCACTATATTTCATTTATTTGCTAGAGACAGTCAAATATAATTTTTAGTTGCAAAGCCCCTGAACATGGTATCATCACTAGTGATGAGCGACTAGGCAATATTCGAATTCGCGTAATTTCGCGAATATCCGCCATAATATTCGATTCCATATTCGTAATCTCGAATATCCGCACTTACGACATGAATTGCGATCTTAAAATCGCAATTGCGATCAAATATGCGCAATGCATGCAAGTCAATGGAGCTCGGATATTTGACTGGGAGAATATCCGTCATTTCCGTTTAAAAAATCGCATTGCGATTATATAATCGCGATCCCATTCATTGTAATGGATTGCGATTATATATTTACGATTCTAAAATCGCAATAAAATCCGATGATATATTCGCGAATATTCGCAAAATGGCGAAATAGCGATATTCAAGCTAAATATTCGAAAATCGAATATTCGAGCTCAACACTAATCATCACTAAACTTGCTGGAGATGTAGATAAGGCTTAGAGGTATACTGCAAAAAAAATATTGTTCTAGCACAAATAGTTTTTGCATAGATTGAGTTCAAATTCAAGTAAAAATTTTGAAAGTCGAAGTTGTAACTTTGAACTTAATTTATGCAAAAACCACATGTGCTATAGCAAAACATTTGTTTCCAACATTCCCACAACCCTTCTCTGGCCATGTTAACTGCCCCCCGTGATGTGAGTGGTCTGCATGGAGGTCCAAAATCACTTGAATTACTGTTGCTTGCCTGTTTGCATTGAGAATTGCTGTTTTTCTCTTTCTGATCAACCTTTTGTAAACTCGAGATCAATCTCCATTGCTGCTATCCAATGGTAGATTTCAGATCACTCTCATGAGATTGGCTGTCTGAGGATAGGCCAGCGGTCAAGATATCAGTTTCCACCTAATGTGGCTCTGTGCCTGTGATAGCATTAATTATTTTACACTGTTAGGTGTTTTACTATGTGAATTGTTTGCTCCGGTTTTGGATCTTGGATTGTCTGAATAGGTTTTCTTGCAGTAAAAGAGTTAACAGTCCCCGTTAGGAGGTGTAAGCGCCAACATCCCAGATAGTAATAGAAAAAGAAAAAGGTTGCACCCAGTGTGGCCAGGGGACCAATCCCTGGTCACCGAATGGAGGGACTTTTAGGCAATATATTAGAATAATCACATTCAATTTATATACAGAAAGGTTTTCTTGCAGTGAGGAGCAGCATAAGCAATGTACTTCACTTGTACATGCGCATATTGTGAACACAATGCACAGTAGTTATGCATGAATCTTAAATATTTGCGATTACAAAGATATAGCACTATATTGAAGATCTTCGGGAATTCTCCAAGTGGCGAAATTTGCAATAAAAATTGGCTATTTGAATATTCGCAATCAGCACTAGCTCCCTGTACTTACATCTGTTGTGTTTCTGAACTGTTGTGTCTTCTGATTAGTAGTGATGAGCTGCATAGGCAATATTTGAATTTGCGATATTTGGCGAATAATTCTAATATTCGTGAATATTCACAATTGTGAGCGCATTGTGAAAATATATGCGCAATCATGCCCATAAGCATCCCAATGGCGAATATTCAAAATTACGAATATCCACCGCCATATTCGAGAAATTTGCAAGTTCTCGAATAGCCGTTATTTGACTAATATATTTGCAATTCGAATATTTGAGCTCAACACTACTGCAGCCTTTTGTCTACTCTGGTTATAGGACTGATTGACAATGTATGACTTTTCCTAGTGTTTTTGGACTACTCAATAACCCCTTGCCTACTCTGTTTGTACATGACTTTATCTTTATTGATGGACGTTGGACCTGGATTCCTTGAGGTGTTTTATCAGTTTCCACTATAAGATAGGATACTTTGGGCTCTTAAGAACTGGGGGGCAACCACATTCGGAAAGACATATCTTGTCTCCGAATCAAGTGGGGGCTTGGCAGAAGGTGTAGACTGCAATGGAGATTAGGGTATCCTATTGAAAACTATAGGTGATCTCCCTGAACCCCTAAAGCTGGTAATAGACTGGACAATTTGCCGTCGATTCCCGACCCAATCTAGCGGGTGTGATGGCATCATCATGCCCGCCCGCTAATGCCCAGAACACTTTGTGTGTCGCCTATTACTTCGCCTGGAGGCAGCCGTCGCCAGCAGAACTAATGGGATCAGAGCAAAATTATTCATCATGTCGGATCAATGTGCGATCTGAAATTACGCCCAAACCTTATGGATGCGGGAACGCGCACGGCATCCAATCGGCGGTCGGGTCGTGCAGGAATCGGCACGTCTATGCCCAGCTTTATACCCAATTTGAGCAAGCTATCTTAAAAAGGTCTACATACCTAAATACAATGGGTTTATACACATTCTTGGCTTACTCAATCTTTAAAAGAGATCCCTGTAGTTTCAGTGCAGGTCAATACCCTGTTAAGATGTACATATTTAAATACTAAATGTATAGAAAGAGCTTAGCTTAAAATCTTTAAGGGTGTTCCAAATAGGCAATTTTTTATATTACATGGAGTATGCAGTATAATAGATTTTTAATGCTATAAAAACATTTGATTAGTTCCTGTATTGTTTTTATGCAACCAATTTGCTAAGTATTATTCTCCATGGTCTTTGGATGACTGCTTATCTGCAAATAGGCATAAGGACACACTATTGTTATCGTTCTTGTGCAGTTACACAATTCTTTCAGTAACCACAGAAAACAATTGTTTGACAACTACCATGGCAACCCCTTTTAGCAAACACAATTCTTGTAGTGTGATACACTAATTATGTGATAGCTTTTTTCTTTATGTCAGAAAACTTATATGCCTTAATGAAAGTTAATCTCTTAACAAGAAGTAGTAAGTAAAGATATGAGAAATATATCCAGAGGTGGAAACATTAAAAAAAATTTGGAAACTGCAGCTAAACAGATCTTAATGCAAAATTATAGAAAAATAATCCTCTTATTGAGTACAATATTTGGGGGTACAGTATTGAACACTACATAGGATAATGAAGGGTTATGATTAATACTTAAAAGAAATTCAGTTCAAGAATACAAGCATAACATGGGCTGATTCCCGCCCAATTTTTGGGACGATCAACTGCCGTGCGCGTTCCCACCTATTACCTGGTGGTCAAATCGGGTACATCCACCTAGTCAGAGATTATATATCAGTAATAAGGGAGTATCCAGTAGATTCCTCCTGACAGACCTGTATGAGAGAGAGGTCCTTTGTTCCATGCAAAGGCAGGTCGGCAGCCTGTCGGACAAGGAGGATTCTGATCAGCATGTGAGTGTGCTAGAGCCCCTTTACCACAGCTGAGGGTGGAGGGTAACTTAGGGCCTTGGAACTGTCATCCTTAGAGAGGCCTTTTATAGGAGAGAGACTGGGCAAGCAACATGCCACCTTAACTGGACACAGGCTTATTAGAGACTGTTATAACTGTTTGCAACAACTTCCCTTATTCTGCACCCTCTGGGGCCAGAGATAGTGAAACCCTGTAATCCTCATCTTTCCCAATAAAGCCCCAGTTATTGTTCATCTGCAAAAAGGTGTGGACATTTATCTTATTTATTCAGCGAACTGTGTAAGAGCCGGTATAAGGCAACCTGGAGGTCAGGGATGGTTGGCAGAGGGAGAGTGCAGGAAGGCCTTCGTAACCAGCTCATCTGAAGATAAAGCCTGAGAGTCCACACAAGGGGAAGGTTCCTGCAAGGGCATGGGCTGCTAGAAGCTCACAAATAATTTTGGAACCTTCTTGAGTAAAGTGGCTCCACCTTGGAAGAAACCAAGAAGACACCTGCTTAACCCTTGCTCAGAGGAGCTCACAATCTAATGTCATACATCACAGTCTAAAGCTAGCCATAAACCTATACAGGGAGTGCAGAATTATTAGGCAAATGAGTATTTTGACCACATCATCCT
>CM070034.1:122238254-122256597 GCA_036250615.1 Ptychadena robeensis
ACCTGATCTGAACCCCATTGAGAACCTGTGGTGCATCATCAAATGTGTGATTTACAAGGATTTACAAAACAGTACACCTCTCTGAACAGTGTCTGGGAGGCTGTGGTTGCTGCTGCACGCAATGTTGATGGTGAACAGATCAAAACACTGACAGAATCCATGGATGGCAGGCTTTTAAGTGTCCTTGCAAAGAAAGGCGGCTATATTGGTCACTGATTTGTTTTTGTTTTGTTTTTGAATGTCAGAAATGTATATTTGTGAATGTTGAGATTGGTTTTTTTGAAATATTGGTTTCACTGGTAAAAATAAATAATTGAAATGGGTATAAATTTGTTTTTTGTTAAGTTGCCTAATAATTATGCACAGTAATAGTCACCTGCACACACAGATATCCCCCTAAAATAGCTAAAACTAAAAACAAACTAAAAACTACTTCCAAAAATATTCAGCTTTGATATTAATGAGTTTTTTGGGTTCATTGGGAACATGGTTGTTGTTCAATAATAAAATTATTCCTCAAAAATACCACTTGCCTAATAATTCTGCACTCCCTGTAATAAAATTGCCTTTCTTTTCTCCTTGGCCAATCACAGATTGCCTAGTGCTAGTGCTGTGGTCTGCTCTTCACCAAAAAATTAAATAAATGTTATGCCAGGAATACATGACTCGATTTTCGAGCCGTTCGAGATTCCTTAGCAGCAACGCAATTATGTCATCACACTGCTGCAGAGCAGCCCTGATATCGGTTTCCAGCAGTAGAGATGGTCAAATTTTTCGACTTGCTAAGTTTGTGAGCTAATTGCAAACCTCACAAGTTGTTGTCAAGGCATCTAGTGGCAGAATGTGAAATTGCAGCTGCAATGTATTGTTATGAAACAACACGCAGAAGTAATTCATTGTGAATTCTTTGTAAAGAATTCACAATGCATGGTACTTTACCCAGAATCCCGAATATTTAAGATTAAGAAGATATATCACTATATTCAAGATCAATTCTCACGATTGGAATATTTGTGCTGAACACTAATGGCTAGCCAATGTCTGCAAACTTTTACCTTCTGCTTTACAGACTCTAAATGACAATTATCTGCAGTAGAATAATTGTACAGGGAATCTGGACCATCACTGGCCAAAATAAAGTCTAAAAAATTCCACTATAAGCTCCTTAACAAGTTATTCCACATCCCTTTTTTGAGGTTTAGATACTTGAAAGAGACTTTTGTGCTTCTACATTAGGATACTCTTGCAGGTCATCCTGGTAGGGTACTTTGTGTAACTTGCATTAGCCATAAATTAGAATGTTATGGTTCTGATTCCAGTCTCTGACATTCAGTTTCTGCTGATACAACTTAAGCCGGGCACACACGGCTCAACTTTCAATCAATGAAGCTCAACAGCACTTCTGATGATGCCAGCCTGTCCGTTATGGGGGTTTTCAACTTGTTGGAACCCTGTTCGTCCGAGCTCCTTCAAGCGAGATCGATCGATCCTGCTCAAAGGCAGGTCCGATTTTTATTAGATTCGAGCACAATCGAGCTCCGTGAACAAGCACGGCGCTCGATTGTGCTCTAATCTATTAAGAAATTGAGCCGTGTATGCCCAGCTTTATGCTTATCATCACTGCAAATCATTGCCACAATAGTCAGTTCTGATTAGGAAACCAGGTTACAATAATATCTTGTTGTATGCATTAACATGCCATCAAATGCCCAGGACTTTAGTCATTGGATTAAACAATGTTTCAGGCCTGCCTAAAGCACATAATAAAATGAGTGTGATGCATCACAGTCAGGGAAGTGCATTGGGAAAATGTTCTGTGGAGAAAGCGTATGAAACCTGGCATTTATGTGGACATTAATAGTGATGAGCAGCACAGGCAATATTCGTATTCGAAAAATATTGTACATTTTATTTTTTGCAAATTTTTTGCCTAATATTTGCAACAAATTTGTACATCTGAGAACTTGATCTCCAGTCCTTATTACCTTTATTGTAAAAAAAACTCGATGTACTGATGTATCTTGATTATTCACGATTACGATGCTATAGTGCTAAATTTGAGATCTATTCGAGAAGTGCCGATATTCACAATAAAAATTCGCAATTCAAATATTCGTGATCAACACTAGACATTCATTTGACGCATGTCACTTACCTTAAGATTGGTGCGGACCATGGCAAAATTATCTGCCCTGATGGCAGTGCTGTCACAAATAACAATTTAAGCCAGAGATCTGTGTACAGAGGAGGATCTCAGGGATTGCCCTGAACCACAGAGGACACATTTTACTGAAGATTGGTTTCCACTGTTGGTTATAGAATTAGTAACCCATTATGGGGCCTCTCTGTTGTGCTATTCCCTCTGCTGGATACATCAGCTCTTAACACTTGTACCCCCTCCTTCTGTATCTCCTTGGAACCTTGCTTGGCAGTCCTACCCATCAGGTCACATTACTCCCTATTTAAGAAAGTGCCTGGTAACAAAAACTTTTGAACTTTGTTGTCCAATTACAGCATTATTCTTCAATTAATGGTACCAATTCTGACCCTTGAACTGTCCTTACTCTGACGCTTGCCACCTGCCTTGCCACCTGCATTTAGAATTAGTGATGGCGCGAACCCGGAATTTGATGTTCGCGAACGGCGAACGCGAACCTCCGCAAAAGTTCGCAAACCCGGCGAACCCCATAGACTTCAATGGGCAGGCGAACATTAAAAAACAAAGGGATCATTTCTGGCCACAATAGTGTTGGAAAAGTTATTTCAAGGGGACTAACACCTGGACAATGACATGATGGAGGGGGATCCATGGCAAAACTCCCAAGAAATTTTTTTTCACGCAATAAATCCGCACAAAGGATTTCTACAATGATAGTCAATGGGATTTGAACATAAGAGGGGAGCTGTAGAGCACTGAACAACATGGTTGGTAAATGCCTGTGAGAAATTCCACCTGAAACAACCTGTGAAGATTTGCTTTCCACGTTGCCTACAGCTGCTTAAAGGTGAATTTAAATTTTATGGAGGGGCACTGGTGGAGATGGAAAGGTGTGGAGGACCCATGGTAGAGATGGTCGTATGGCGGGAGCGACAACTGTGGTGATGGTCAGTGTGCGAGGACACTGGTGGAGATGGAAGTGTGGAGGACACTGAGTGGTGATGGTCAGTGTGGAGGAACACTGGGGGTGATGGTCGTGTGGAGGACACTGGTGGTGATGGTAGTGTGGAGAACACTGGTGGTGATGAGTCAGTGTGGAGGACACTGGTGGTGATGGTCAGTATGGGACACTGGGGGAGATGGACAGTGTGGAGGACCCTGTGGGTGATGACCCAGGTGGAGGCACTGGGGGAGATGGATATTCCCCCTGGATGGATGGTGGAGGGATATCAGTGAAGACTGTAGATCCACAGAAACATGCCCTAGTAATGGTTCCCTATAGCATGCAGCAGCAGCTCTTTTCCCTAAACTCTCTCCTTCTTCAGCCGAATGTGGAATGGTGTCCTGTACTTGATATGTTATCTAGGGGGTGTGAGGGCTATGTGAGGTGGCGGGGTGGTCATTGGCTTGGATTTAGTCCTGACTGTGACTCGACAGGGGTCAAAGTTTCTGCCAATGTTAAAAGATAGGGGGCGAACGAAAAAACTCGCCCAATCGTTGCGGAACATGGGCGAACATGCGATGTTCGCCGCGAATAGTTCTCCGGCGAACAGTTCGGGCCATCACTATTTAGAATATGCCACTGCCTAGAGAGTTTGTATTGCATCTGTGATCCTTCTGCAGTTGCCGGAAAGTGTAGCAGAGAGATGCAACTTTGGAAGTCCATGACTTGCAGGGTGCTCTGGTGAATACCAGACTCTGCTCCTTGGTCTGCATTTGCTAGATGGCACTGCTCATCTGTTGAACAATGAGAAGCAAGCATCTTCAAGGAGTTAATTTAGCCTCAAAATTCCCTTGATCTCTATGGTATGTTGTGAAAATAGTCTAATCCAATTGTCCAATAGTCCAAAATAGTCCAAAAGCCTTTGCAGGGTTCGTGCTTCAAGCAGTCAGAGATAAACCTACACAATGTTAAGAGTGGATTTAATGATGTGACTGATTGATATTAATCTCACTCCAATTAACCAGCCTTTTAAAATGTATTTAAAGCGAGCCTAGATACACATTTCATGAGGAATTGAAAATCTTAGACATAATATAAATAAATAACTTTAAATAAAAAAACATACCTTCATTAACATTTCCCAGGTCTCAGCACAAAGCTGCATTTAAGTTTTATTGATGCGTCTTAATTTCCTCAAAAGAGTTTTGCAATCTAACATAAATATTTCATTCCCGTATAAACATACGATTATTTCTGGTCTTCTTGTTCTTCTCACAAAGCTTTATTGACTCAATGAAAATGTACAACTAATTACTTTTGGTCCCTTGGGCCATGCTAACACAGTTTTAATCTTCAACTTGTCCTGGAATCACTTCAGAACAGGAGGCATTGTGACTTTTTTTGGGCTATTCATATTTAAGCAGCAATACTAATTGTCTACCTTCACACTATAGGGCATATTCATCAAAGGTTCTTATTTTTCTAACATGAGATAAATAAAATGCTCTGCTCTAGTGTTCTGATGGGCATACTTATTAAAGTCTTTTATGACACGTCTTGATGAATAGGCAACGTGCTAGATTTGATAGGTGAAAACGACAGGCATTGTGTAAGCCAAGACATTCTCTGGCACAAGGCTGACATTGAAGCAAGGTCACCTGTTCCTGGATGTCCTTAGCTGGGATGGTGTAAGAACACAAGCCCTGGCATGTGAGGTTTTTTTTACAATAGGGACAATAAGAGTTTTAATAAGGTGGCATCTTTTATAAAAAAGAAAACCAGGATATGAAGAGTCCATTTTAATCAGGCACTGTACCATACCAAACAGAATATGCAAAACTTGACTGGCAACAGTTGGAATGAGCAAGATGGTATATGAAGTATATGTAGTGAATTACATTGTCTAAAACGTTTGTGGGAATAAAGAGGGTTGTGCTAGTTTTTTTTTATCTGAGTTAGTAGAGTAGCAAACCAATAATTAATATTGTTGTTTGGATGTAGATAAATTAAAGGAAGCCTGTCAGGGAGACTTTAGAAGCTGCCATTGCTTTACTTCTTTTAAAAACAGTACTGGTAAGCTCTGAAAAAGGGGGACCCCATACCACACAAGAGCATACCAGAGTCTATTGACAAGCCTGGAAGGACAGGAATGGGGAAGCACAACCTCCCTGTCTCACCAGGCCCCATTCCATATCTCAACAAGGTATAACATGTTGTTTATAACCTAACCCTGACTTGTACTTCTCAACAACATTGTCACTTACTTGTTTGCAGAGTTCGTTCATGGCAGTGTTTGGTTCGTGATGCCTCTTGCTTAGGTTATAAGGTAAGGGCCAGGCGTTGTGTAGGAGTGGGTGGGGGCTCATTGTATATATCCAGGGTCGCCCTTTAAAGGTCCATTTGTGGGGAAGAGGACACTTCTTTTTACAATAGTTAAAGCTGCTTGGTTTATACATGTCTGTGACGTGTCTCCTGCCTGTTCAGATTGATGTAAGATGACACACTTCTTTTGGTACTTAATCAAAAAGTGTATACTTAGAAATTTTTTTATGGATAACATCTCACTGCTGGGTCAGACCATCATTTATATACATGAAACAGCATGACATAACTAATATCACAGAAAGGAAGATGAAGATTGTATCCTGCAGTGTAAGCACACTGTCTGCTTAACAAATTTAAGGCTTCCTACCCCTGGCATTGACTGTAACAGTACAGTGATCTGATAATGTACACATTAACAAGACCCAACCAATGAATCAACCCTCTATCCTATATTGTACATGCAAATAAGCATATCCATCTTCTTAACATTCTTTTAGGAAAATACAATACAGTCCTGACAAAGGTCTTGTCGCTTCTCTATTTTGTAGAAACTCCTGCTATTTAACTTACTTTTAATTAATCAATTGGTGTTAGAAATAGCTCACATGAAATGCTAAAGCCCTCCCAAATGATATTTAATGCACTGAAATAAATTTGTTTTACTGAAAAAAGATTTATCATTTAATCAAGACAGAAAGGTAAAATTTTGGCAAGACAAAAGTTTTGTCGCCTACACAGAAAATGAACAAATTTACTGCAAATACAAAAATATATCAGCAAATTAGGTAGTGGTGCTGTGAGATCCAAGTTTAAAATCTTGTATGACTTCCATGAGCTCGAAGGACAGCATCCATGCGGTTTGGCAAGGATTCATACAATTTATTCATCAGGAATAGCAAAGAAAACTGTCTTGCATGCATGCCAGAGTTAATCAATATTCTTTGGGTTCATCTTCCATGCTTCCTCTTTCATCCTACCCCACATATGCTCAATGATGTTCATGCCTGGTGACTGGGCTGGCCAATCTTGGAGCATCTTTGCCTTAAGGAACTTTGATGTGGAGATGGAAGTATGCAATGGAGCACCATCCTGCTGCTCAATTTGGCCTTTTTATGGTTGGGAATATAAGAGGTAGCTAAGATTACTTGGTATTTTAGACTATTGATGTTGCCTTCCGCCCTGCAGATCTCTCGCACACCCCCATGCTGGATGTAACCCTAGACCATGATTTTGCTTCAATGTTTTCTGGGTATATCTCTGCTCCATGAGAGTTCCAGTGGGTCTCCTGCAATATTTGTGGTGACTGTGGTGTAATTCAACAGAAGATTCATCTGATAAATCCACCTTCTGCCACTTTTCCAGCATCCATCCTTTAAGCAGGCTGTGGGTCTTGGCAAATGCCACACGGTTTTTCAATTGTCTTTTGTTTAGTGCTGGCTTATGGGCACTTCAGGTGACCAGGTCTCGTGGAGCTCTGCTACCGTGGAAAATGAGCTGGCCTTGGATTTTCGAGCCAACAAACGGTCCTCTCGAGCAGTTGTCTTGCGGGGTCTGCCTGACCTGGCCTTGTCAAAAACTTCTCCAGTCTCTCCAAATCTTTTTTTTATCCTCTGAACTTGACGCTGAGACACATTGAAGGTGTCTGCCACATCAGCAATGGATCTGGACTTCAGCCTCTTGATAATCAACACTTTAGTCTCAGGGTGAATCTTATGCATGTTTGCAGAGGTCTAGTTGCAGTTGATGTGAAGGTCTAGTCTACTAGGGTTCTTTTTATACTCACCTGTGACCTAATTGATCCATTATTAGTCACAGTTGAAGCTCATATGACAAGGCGACAACACTTATGTCTTCAATGGGCTTTACCAAGCTGTGAATATTAGAATACTTTTTGTCAGTTGCGTTTTGCACTGAAACATTATTACAAAAGCTGTTGGGATTAAAATGACCCATTTCTTGTAACGAAAACTTGATTTGTACACAAGCGACAAGACTTTTGTCAGAGACTGTAGATGGGCAGCTATTGTCTGTGCAATAGACTTGCAGGGAGGCCTATTGGGACATTGGATGAAACTTAAATCCTTCCATTAACTGATACCAGTGAACAATACAAAAGGTACTGTGAGTTCCCATATATATTTATTCAATTACAGATGTCTACTAATACAGACATCAGGTTTGGTAAATGCAGATACTGGCACTTATATACAGTGCTTTGCACAAGAATTCTATCTTGACTTTTTTCATATTTTTGTACATTACAGTTCAATGTTTTGTTAATCTGAATTTCGTGTGATAGATCAGAAGACAATAGTTGGTGAAGTTAAATGAGATAAAGATATAAATAAAACTATTGATTAAGGCCCCCACACATGCTGCGATCCCCAAGTGATTTTGCGGCCAACCAATCAGCAATTCATTGGCCACAAAATTGACCAGGGATCGCAGGTGTCCATATGAAGTGACCGATCTATGTGGGCAAGGGGAACTATGTAGATATGTTGGAATGGTCTAGTCAAAGCTCAGCTCTCAATCCAATAGAAAATCTGTGTTGGATTTAAAGATTGCTGTTCACAAGTGCAAACCATCAAACTTGAAGGAGCTGGAGCAGTTTTGCAAGGAGGAATGAGCAAAAATCCCACTAGTAAGATGTGGTACGCTCATTGAGACTTGCCGCAAAGGGAGGCTCTACAAAGTATTGACTTTAGGGAGGTGAATAGTTATGCACACTTTCCTTGTTATTTTGTCCTTGTTGTTTGCTTCACAATGAAAAAAACATCTTCAAAGTTGTGGGCATGTTCTGTAAATTATATGATGCAATTTCTCAAACAATCCAAGCTAATAAGTTGTGAGGCACTAAAATACAAAAAAAAGTCTAGACCTGTTTACCAGTTGGATTACAAAGATTGGTAAAAAAAAAAAAACAAAGATTTACTTGAGCGCTCCAACTCACTTGCTTTTTCAGCAATCATGGATTAAAGGTCAAAACATCTTTTAGTCCTGGATATTTGGTGGCTCATTCCACCCTCGTATCGAGGGTACCACATGTGCCAATACACAATACAGAGAATGAGATGCTTTCAGCATCATAGTTGTGTTGCATTCCTACATGTCTTCCAATACAGAGAATGAGATGCTTTCAGCATCATAGTTGTGTTGCATTCCTACATGTCTTCCAATCAAGGTAACCAAATTGCCGGATTCAATTGAATATAAATCTAATTCTTAGCTCCCTACGAGTCTTGCCTACCTAAAAGCAACCACATTGGCATAGCATAATATAAACCACATGTGCTATATGTTATTTCCTGCTATATTCGGTGCTGCTGGCCGTCAGGGAGGGGGACCAATCTGCCCTCATTGATCCAGTGGCACTGGGTTACCAGCTGAACATGCAATGACCTAAATATGACATGTATATTTTTTGCTATATGACAGTGTTGTTCCAAGAAATCCCTGATGAAGGCTTAACCAGGCAAAATGAATTGGAACCCTTTGGACACGCCAACTGATCACTGTGATATGTAAAATTGTAATATAATGTGTTGCTCATATGTGGGCTATTGTTTGTTGCTTTTATTGGTATGATTGAACGGTCCATGTTTTTAAAGTAAGAATTGCTTAGTGCGGTGAGTGTTGCCATTCATCCAATTTTCAGTTGGTTGTGTAGTATTCAGTGCGAGTATGAGTAGCCAGAAATTGCAGAGCTGCAATCCAGCCTGAAGCGGTGGACAAGGTACTGTAGACTGTTGGGTGTGTTAGAAATTTGAGTTGAGTTACCATTTACAATATGCATGTGTTGTGCTATTAGAAGCCAGCGAGGGACAGAAGGTATATAAGGTGAGTTTAGGTGTGCTTTAAGAAGTTTAAATAGGCCATTAACTGTATTGTGGGTATGTACATTCATAAATAGAATCTTTCTTTTCTACATAAACTATACCTGTATTAGGCATATATTGTGACGTGAGAACATATGAAAAAAAGAACGTATTGCTCTAACAAAAGTAGTAGATTAAAGTTGAACTTGTCTTTGAACTTAATTTACGCAAAAAACGATTTGTGTTAGATAATTACTTTGTTTTTTGTAGTAGAATCTTAACCTTCATTCAGTCACTGCCCACCTGGAGTGATCCATCCTGCGCCTCTCGGTCGTTCATCAATAGCATGTAAATCGATGCTACCTTTTTTCTACATCTTCAGCAAGTTTGATGATGATACCATGCTCAGGGGCTTGGAGTTGTGGCTGTTCATGTTCTGTATGCATGTCATGGAGGTAACTTTTATGCCCATACTCGGTATACCTGTACACCATCACCTCTCCTTTCCAAAGCAGAATCATAGGACAAGTAAAGCCTTGCAGAAACCTATGTAGCGTGACGTCCTGTAATATGGTTTTATCCGGTAAAAAAGCAGCAGGTAACATGGGTCACATCTGTACCTGTCTTCTTGTGTAATTCCGAAAATGGTTCATCTACCAATTTTACTAAAATTATACCAAGCTTGTCAGCCGTAATTACATTTGTGATGAGCAAAGATGTTCCGTTTGCTTGCCAATGCTCTGGCAGAGGGCCTACTCTCATCTCGCTGCTAATCTTCCACCCTCTCCGCCTGCCCTCACTCGCATGCCCTTCACGGCTGGAGTGGGCTATTAGACATGGAGATTATGCAGCTTTGGTAGCCCTGTTCCTTTCTTGCTTATAATACCCCCTGATTTCTCACTGCAAGAGCTGGAGACTTGATTACACCAAGCTCTTCACAAACATGTAGATCTAGTTAGGGAGATTGCTCGCTTTGATGACTTGATTGATACTTTCGACTCTTTTCTCTCTTGTAGATTTAACCCTTTAAAACCTAGTCTGGAAAAGCACAAAATGTTTGCTTTAAAGTATATGGAACTTGACGTTTTATAAACTTCAGATTCCTTTCATCCCCCCAGGCAAAACTGGAAGTAGAGGAATAAATATTTGATAATAAATACATAAATATTTACCTGTTCTTGCTTCTGTCTCCGTTTTAAGAAGAAAAAGTAAAACTTTAGAAGTTTTGGGCCTGTAACAGTAAATAAAGACGGTATTAGCCAAAGTTTCACTTCTGTGTGAATATAAAGCATCAGACAAAATGCAGATAAATCCAACAGCGGTTTCTCATCTTATCCACACAGGAAAGTTCCAGGTCTGCTGGGAAGTAATTAGCTACCATTTCCATCAGCACTGTTATAGCTTATTGTGCATCTAAACTCAAACACGTCAACTATAGTATTATGGTGATGCACATTGTTCTGTTATGTAAAAAAAGTTAAAATGTTTCCATATTTCTTCCGTCCTGTTAATGGTGATCCTACCAGCAAAGGTTATTCACCAGCATCTTATTTGCCAAAAAGACAATACTAAATCCGAGGTAAAAACAAAAAGCCTTCCTCCAAGCTCTCCATAAAATTTCTTCTAATGTTTTTATTTTTATTTTGTATATATTACTTTTTACTATTAAACGGAAGATATATTGACCTATACTGTCTGTTAGTGATGGCCGAACTGTCCGCAAGGCTGCGAACATGGAGCCGGCGAGCAGTACGGGTGTTTGACCCACCCCGGCCGACGAGAAGGAGCTCACTATTCTTCCTCCAGCAGTAAGATCTCACCGGAGGAAGAATCTTTTCAATAGAAGACTTCTAGTGAACATCCGGCAATCGGAAGCAGGAACATTTTAAAAAAATCACCTCCATAGAGAATGAATGGATGCGATTTTTGATCGCCTCCACGCGCAATCGCAAATCACCTCCATTCATGTCTATGGGCGGGATCAGAGGACCGCCGGCGATCAGAACGCGGATCTAATTGCGCACAATCTTATCAATGGGGACAAGCTTATTCAAAATAGTGCAGGCGATTGATGGTGATTCCGCAGGCGATTGAAAATCGCGAGCACCAGCCAATTAATCGTCTAAGTGGGAACATAGCATAAGTACTTGTTGAGAAGCTCTACTTCTGTAGGGTAATACCCATTAACTCTTAATGTTTTACATAGTTCCCTTGATCAGTTCCATGGTCTGAGACCACCATAACCCCAACCATATTTGTACCCAATAATAATTGCAATGATTTGGAATTAAATTGACAAAGTTGCCCTTTTATAAAACTCTATGTAACATAAGTACATCACCCAAATATCTCAACAATGAAATACCCTCTTCCCATACAAGGTTGCCAGTCATTGAAGGTTCTTACCACCAAAGGTCTCCCATGACACAGCCACAACATCACTGAAATCAAGTCACTGCATCCCCATAAACACTATACATTGGTCACTTTTAGGTGACCCAACTGACCATAGGACGCTACCCAAAGATGGGCCCAGCAACCATTTTAACACACTTTCCCCCTTACAAATATACCAACCACCAGAGCCACTATGACAAATACAACCACATCAGCAGAACGCATGCAAATTAGTGGGAGGGTGAAAACTTTCCATACCACGACTGATAATATCCCCCTGCCTTTACCGATGACCTGGACACATCCAATCAGACCACTCTGGGACCCCACCTGTCTTCAGCTTCACTCCCCAATTAGGTAAGACCCACATTTCCATAATATTGTTATTATTTTAAACAACTGCCTTTTTAAACTCCTCATTTTCTGTTCCCTTTATATGTCATGCATCCCCTATGCTTCTTTGTTTTTTATATCAGCTCCAGGCTCTTTAGGATTTTTTTTTTTAACTCTGTAAAAAACAAGTTTATTGAAATTTACCAATGACAAATAGACAGTAATTGCAGTGTTCCTGGGACAAAAAGCGCCCCCAACACTAGTCCTACTATGATTTGTAGCACAGTCAGGCAGTCACTCCTAATAAGAAATCAGATGAGATTAGTACTGGAAAACTAAGACTTTCCTAACCAAGCTAACAAAAACCTCTCTGAGCCGTGCACATACATGACAGATGAATACTGTGCTGGAGCCAAAAATGTCATGAACATGCAGCATGTTATTGGCATTGTAAGAGGAATGACTTCCTCCAGGTGTAAATGAACTACCTCATCCTCCCTATCTATCTGCTTTAGGGGTACAATATTCTCATATGTTGATACGCACCAGACACTCATCTTTACTGCTATAATATTTACTAAAATTGTATGTAATCATTTATATAAACATTCCCCCTTTACCATAATGATTGCTTGGTAACGAGATAGGCCGAATGAGCCTTGTTCCTCTATTCCATAGTAGCTGTGAATCTTGCTATAACCTGTGTGTCATAGTCACCTCTTACAAACCTCATCTTATGTATCACAGCTCTTCTGGTAACCCAATCAGGATCTGAGGTTCCAGTGTTGTGGTAATTTCCTAAAACATCAATGTATCAGGACTGCATCAACTCTGTACGAAGTGCCAAATTCAGCAATGGAAGGATTTGTTAAAGTTGTTATTTAAGAATCCACATCTTCCAATATTACTGCATACTGCAAAAAGCAATCCAGAGCAGTAACTATCAGAAACCAGATTTCAGATTTCTATTTGTTTAAAACTGTTGAATAAAAGATAAATTCCAATTGGTTGCTGAATGCTACTGCACCTTGCTAGTTGCACCATTAAAAAGCCTGATGGTGCATGATAAAATCAGATTATGATGGGTTATTGCATCTAAAGCTAGCCATACACGTGTCGGATTCCATGTCCAATCGATTCATCATCCGATCGATTCCGGCGATTCTGCCGGGAATCGCATGTGTGATCAATCGGCCAATTAAGAGTATCCATCGCTGCATACCACCTTGTCCAACGGATTCCGGCACGATTCCGGGACGATTCCGGGACGATTCCGTGTCCGATTCCACCTCACAAATGGCAACTTCCCCTGATGTGTGCAGAATCGGATCAAAAAGACCAACATGTTGGTTCTCTGACGGATCCGATTCTGAGCCCCTGAACGATCGGGCGTGATCGGACGGACAAGGTGGGCTGCACACGATTCCGGCACGATCGATTCACGTGCACGCGCCCGGAATCGTTCGGCCCGGAATCCGGCCGGAATCCGACCCGTGTATGGGGGCCTTAAGATGAGATCATGACAGAAATCCCTACTCTGCCTATTCATGAAATTTCTTAACAACAACAACAACAACACGTTACTAAAGGAAACCAAATAAAAGGAAAATGATCACTCACTTATTTTTCTACAATCTAATGGACTCTACTGCCAAACTATATGATCCATATGAACTAACTGGTCCTGTGGGTTCACTAGCTATTTCACCACACTGCTTTCTATGCATGTATCTAGAGGTGTATGAACACAGATCACTGTATAGGATGTACTGGCAAACCCCCATAACAAACAATATTTTCCTGATACACACACAAAAAAGTGCGCCTGATTTCTAATATTTAGGGTCAGAAAACCAATTCCATAGATCTAACTATGACAATCCTTTATATCTGCTCACGTATCATCCACTAAGTGACTGGAATCTCTTGCTTCCCATGACATTATTACACATTTTGCACTTGTGTTATAATAATTAACCGCCCTAGCGTTATGGACGGCAGCACCTCGTCCAGCGCTTCAACTGCTTCTATCGCACTGGACGAGGTGCTGCCGTCCAGTACAATGTGGGGCTCTGGGAGAGCGCATACTCACGCTGTCCTGTGTCCCCAATGCGACATCCTCCTCGGCTGCTCGTGTCCTTCTCTCCCCCCCCGCTCCGAGTGACGTGATGACGTCACTCGGGGAGGCGGCGGGAGATTTGTACTGTAAATAGAATGAAAGCAGTTTTCTATGTAGAAAACTGCTTTCAAACTCCCCCTATGTACTAAATATCGCCAGAATAAAGTCCCTGATGCCCCAGATGTGCCCATTTGCAGTAACCCTTTCTTTCCTGGTGTGATTTTATCACACCAGGTTAGAGAGGGTTAAGTGCAAATGGGAACATCTGGGGCATCAGGGACTTTTTATTTTGGCGATATTTAGTACATAGCAGCATAGTTTTCTTTCCTAATTTTTGTCTTTTTTTTTTCATTATTTTTATTAAAAAAAAATTTATTTTATTTTACATAATTGTTTGTTTCAAACATTATTATCGTCAGGATGTCTATTAGACCCTTGTACGGACATATTTTGGGAAGTTACAGGCCTACAACATTAAGAAAAATTTACCATTGAAGTCTATGGTGCACTTTTGGTACAGAAATCTGGACCTCAGCAGTGCGCTAGGGAGGTTAAACAGCCTCATATGTTTTGCAAACATCTAATATTCTAGGTAGGACTGGAGAATTATTTTCTTAATAACTGGATAATTTGGTGCAGATACCAACTTAAAGTGGGATGGGATGCTGGTGTTCACAGGAGACAGGGTGGTGGTATGGTCACTGTATCTTGCTCTTCTACAACCTGGCTTTCAGGACTTAATGATAAACTTGTATGCTCCTCACCTTCAGTGAACTTCTCAGATCTTTTATTCTGTTTCCACTCAGGTTGAGATGTGTAAGATTTGGACATTTTTCTGCCAGTGCTTCCAGTCCACCAGAGATGTTGTTATCACTCAACTCCAGCTTTTTCAACTTGTTTAACTTTGGTAAATTTGCAACAGAGCTGACGCAGACGTTACTTGTGCTTAGAAATTCGAGTTCTTCAAATTCATCTGTCAGTCCCTCTATTTTTCCCTCTTTTGATTGACAGTTATCCAAGACCAGCTCTTTTACATCGGCCGGCGTCCTGTTCTGAAGCTCCAAGTGGATTCTCTTCTTGATGTCCATCTTGCGATCTTGAGTCTCACCCAATTCCGGGCACTGCATTTCGCGGGTCTTGTGCTGCACTATGGCGAACACTAACCTCTCTTTAGGATTTTTTACCAC
Organism: Ptychadena robeensis; assembly: GCA_036250615.1. Lineage (NCBI taxonomy): Eukaryota > Metazoa > Chordata > Amphibia > Anura > Ptychadenidae > Ptychadena > Ptychadena robeensis. The sequence continues at coordinate 122,253,535 of CM070034.1, forward strand.
AGGGACCTGCCTGTATATAAACCCCCTTTATAAACCCTTTTTTAACCCCCTGCGCAATGAGTATGCCACCAGGAAGGTTAACATTTTTTCCATCTCATAGGTCATGAAACAAATGTCAATCAGCTTATATTGTATTGTGAACACATTAAATCATTTATAAAATAATTTTAAGACTATAAATCAATGTTTTATAATCAGTTTACTGAAATAGATCATTTTTTATTTAACTGGTATAATATCAAGTTAGTAAATACAGTTAGTATTTGAAAGTAATATGCACCATAAGTCATTAATTTGATGAATAGTGGTAGAATAACACATTTCATAATTTATTCATAATGTAAATATTTTATTTGAGAATAGAATGAATGATATGTATTTTCTACATGGCATGAGTTATTTTTAGATTAAATATTAACGTTGTGAATACATTGTAATTAGTATTATTTTAACTACTTATTAGGTCTGGATTCATATGACTTTAAGCACATTTTCTCATTTCAAATTATTTTCAAATTATTAGCCCCCCCCTATGAAGTTAGTCATTAACAATTAGTGATGGCCGAACTTTGGCCAGGTCCGTCCGCGAATGGGCGGATCAGACTTTTAAAGAAGTCCACCTGACGGGTTTACGTCACTGACGTCACTGACGTCACTTCCGGTTCTCGAGACGGCTCTTCACTAGAAGACCGGCTTCATGCCCGGTCTACTAGTGAACAGATTCTTCCTCCGGCGGGATCTCGCTGCTCCTGATCTTAAACGGGGCGGGTCAAACACCCGTACCGTTCTGCTCACCGGATAAAAGGAGTGTGAATGTGTCCGCCTTGCGGACAGTTGGGCCATCACTACTCACAATAAGTGCTTGTAATTTTGTAAAGAAATACATTATAAAAACAATGCACACTAAGTGTAATTAGGATATTGTATTGATACATTGGGTTGAATCAAGAAAGAGCAAAAATTAGACATCAAAAATTATTAGACCCCTGGCCATTAATAGTCGACAGTGTACCTTTTCTAAGCCACTGACAAAAAATTCTTAGAGTAGTTCAACAAAGAGAAGTTTGACTACTCCTTCAAAAGAGATGCCACATCACCAGGAGATTGTTAAAGCATTCAAAACTTTGGTAGCAGCATCTTCAATGTTTTATTCATGAGTATCACATAAAAGGGGATAAACCAAAGGTCCTACAGTAAGACATGATCTAACCGTGTAGAAGATACACGGATGCAATAAAATCATCTTGTAATTTTTCTCAACAAGTTTTGCAAGAAAGTTGCTTTTCAGGAGATCTGACAAGACTGGGAATGTATCTATGGATGAGAGAAGGGAATTAACAATTTGTATCTAAAAAGGTAAAGTCTAAAACAAGGTTCCCAGGTTAATACATTCATAAAGCTTAATGCTGTTTGGAGAGTATACCTGGTCCTAATCAGCCTGGGATCCAGGAAGAGCATCACCGTGGCCCCTGGGTGCAGGTGTCAACAATTTTGTGGAATAATGTCTTGAACTAGCAGCAACAGTGTTGTAGTTTGCACACTGTAATGGAATAAAGTAAAGAAAAGAAAAGGTGACTATATCCACTGTTGCAGATTAAAACCTTTTTGCTTTTCATTGAGCTTCCATTGCAAATTACTTTTACTTACATTACTTTGACCCCCTGACACAGATTCTCAATAGGATTGAGGTCTGGGCTTTGTGTAGGCCACTCCAGGAACTTGGTTTTGGTATCCTTGGGGAACTTATGGATTTATTTCAGTATGTGCTTTGGGTCATTGTCTTGTTGCAGGACCAAGGGACAATTTAAGCCTAGACTACAAGCAAATTTCTATATATTCTCAAAATGTAAACAGAAGCTCGTGGGTGAATGTGAATGTGAAGCCTAAACCCCCGAACTTTCCCCCCGGAATAACCAGGGGCCAGGGGACTTTAGAGACCAAAACATACAATATCATTCAGCATTAGAGATGGTCGAATTTTTCGACTTGCAAACTTTGTGAGCTTATTGCAAAGCCCCTGAAAATGGTATCATCACTAAACTTGCTGGAGATGTAGAGAAGGGTTGGAGGAACATTTGAAAAAAAATGTTTTGCACATGTAGTTTTTGCATAAATTAAGTTCAAAGTTAAAGTCGAAATTCCGATTTTCGAATTTTTTACTTGACTTTGAACTTAATTTGTGAAAAAACTATTTGTGTTAGAGACATACTTTCTTTTTTGTAGTGTAACCCTAACCCTTCACTATATCTCCAGCAAGTTTGGTGATGATACCATGCTCAGGGGCTTTGCAATTGAGTCGAAACCGGCGAAATGGTCGAATTTTTGAAAAAAAAATTTGACCATCTCTATTCAGCATGTAATTATAAAATACATAATATCAAATTAACATAAATAAGCATTAAAGTTTAAAACCAACAATGGCATGTGTTGTCATATACACTACGGAGACTAATATACTATACTATATACTATACTAATATACTATATACTATACTATACTAATAGACATATAGTACATAAATCCTTTCTCCATTATAATATGTACACTTTGTTACAACTTGTCTCATTCATGTACTATATGTGCCATTAGTCTCTATAGGTTATGTGACAACACATGCCATTGTTGGTTTTAAACTTTAATGCTGATTATTTTATAATAAGATGCTGAATGATATTGTATGTTGTGGCCTCTAAAGTCCCCTGGCCCCTGGTTATGCCGGGGGGAAAATTCGGGGTGTTAGGCTTCACATTTATCCATCTTTTGTTCACATGCATGTACACATACCAACATGGACACTGATGTAACGTGTGATGTGCCTGCGGAAACTTGTTTATTTAAAGGCATTAGACACATAAAATTTTAATCCAGTGTAGACTAGGCCTTAGTTTTAATCAAAGCAGAATACATTGTACTCTGCTGTGTTTCCCAGCCCTCCCAACTTTCCCAGCTCTCCCAACTCCCTTATAAACATCTCCAGCATCAACGATGGCACCAGACAGTGCAGTTTCTAGACTTTTGGGGGCCATATGCAAGTTTCTCTGATGGGGCCCCCTGCCGACTGG